>CM040092.1:18524177-19724177 GCA_022496805.1 Pohlia nutans | reverse complement strand
AATTTTGGGGGTTTCAACTTACTCCAATCAAGCAAATTTGGTCACACATGCATTTTAAAATGTTGCATTTGGTACTCCATTTATTCCAAACCAATGTATTAAGGGAGGTAGTCAAAATGGATACAAAGTTATGGACATTTTTCTACCAAAACATCAAGTCATTCAAATCACTCATGCACGATCAACCGAATAATACACGTTGCGCTATACTATACAACTATTGTTGCTACGTAATGCAACTTATAGTATCATGTGTCTCATACGACGTACTAAACCTATTAATATGCATCAAGGTCATTTTGCAAACGTTCGTTGTCCATCTCTTCCAATTGTAGTGCAATATACTCCACCAAATGCGGTTTTGCTTCTGTTGGATTTTTGATCTTTGCCTCCGTCAGCTCACCATGCACTAGCACATTGTTCTCATGTACAAGCCCACTCCTTGTTCTTATCGGTGCATTTTCCCATGAAAATATAGCCGCGTCTTTGACAACCCATCCGTGTCCCTCACTAGATGGCTCCTAAAATGCTTCCATGCAATTCGTATACCTCGCTCTATTAGACTCCCGCTCGTCTTGCATTCCCCGTCCTCTCATGGGCCAATACCATACAACCTTCATCTTTGCAGCCCATTTGGCTTGACCAAACTCCAACACCTTCCCCACATAGAACGGTACACCAGCTCGCATATACTATAATACATACTCGAGCACATACTATAATACATCTATGTTTTGTCCAATACCCCATGGGCTTTTTAGAGGTTAACTATTAAACGTCCTCACTCCACTTCAGAATTTGAGAATTGCAAAGACGTTTTAAAAAATGTAAGTAAGAAGGATATTTTGAACTTGATATATGAATAAAAGTTGTACATTATGAATTGTTCATTCTATCCGTACGGTTAGATCCATGATAGTTGTCAACAATATTTTTGTATAAAAATTGAAACTTAAAATTGAAAAATCTTTTGTAATTTAATTACGAATAAGATATTCACAACTTGTACATATATTCTTTTGGTGATTGGGTACAATGTAATACTCTAAGTGCAAGGTTGTTTGGACGCTGCTACGTGGACATTCGCGTCTCAACGTCCAACAACTTAGGAAAATCGGGTATTTTTACCATCGGGGTAGAAAGATGGCACACCCGTTTTACCCCTGGGAATGGTATAACGGACACCCGAGCAGACGGCCCAACGGTTTTACCACTAAACCTCCTCACCTTCTTTAGATTTGGCAATTTTGTAAAGACGCATCATAAAATTCAACTAAGAGGGATATTTGGAAATTGATGTTTGAATAAAAATTGTACATTTTGAATTTTAGATTCTGTCCATACAATTAGATCTCCGATTGCTATCACCTATATTTTTGTATAGAGTTTGAAACTAAAAATTCAAAACTCTTTTGTAATTTGAATAGCAATAAGATTTTGACTACACTTTGGTACACTTACAGTTACATTTGAACCCATCACAACAAATTTCATCCTTTTTAAGTTTTGAGTTTTATTTATATTTTCATCCAAAATAGTTGAATGCTTTAATCCTTATTCTTCTCCAACTCTCAATTAATCCAAAATGTGGTCATTCAATTAAACAACCAAAAATTATCAATTCTATGTGTGCACCGATTTTAGAGGGGAAGATTTGTGACATTTTTACACCTCATCTAAATTGTTAAATTGCTTTTTTTTTTTTTTTTTAGCAATTTAGATCTCCAAACCTTAAAATTCCAATTCACATCGTAAAAAAAGTATTACTATCAAATTTCTCTATGTAGGCTCAAGAAGTATGCTACCTACGATTTGTAGGTCATCACTATTGTTTTCATTTTACCTTAAAAAAATTCATACTATTTTAATCAATTAAGGAATTACTAAATCATTTATGTAACTACGAAAAAATAAAATAAAATAAATCATAAATTTTTTAATGTGAGAAGGTAAAGAGATTTAAACACAACACTTTACCGTGGACGCTTAAAAGTTAACCCTAAAAAGTCACAAGGGTTAATACATTGAAAATTTTAGGAATACCATTACAAAATACCATTATAGAGAAATATTTCCAAAATGGGTTGTGTTGGTTTGATTTTATGGTTAATGGATTTTGTAGATATTGTTAAATTAGTTTATATTTTTACCTAAAGTTGTTGGTATATATACCGGTCTTTCACTAGTTATATTAACCTATAAACGTACCAACCCTTTGAACAGAAGTAGATGCTAACCTTAAAAATAGATATTAGCATGGCTCCAATGTAGATGAGGTGTACATGAGAGAACCATTGCAAGTATGAAATCTACTCAACAAATTTGACATACTTGTAGTTGAAGGTCTGTCCAATATTTTCAACAGCTCCCTATCACAAGATGTTTAATGTAATTGATAGAGAATTTAATAAGCTTCCAAGAGTGACTTGGATGAACGTCATCCGAGGTTGTATGAGAAAGCTGCAAGGCTTTGAATCTGTTCGTCATTCAGTTTATGGACTTTGGGACGTTTAGGGGTTAAATGTAGATCAAATTAAAAAGTAATAGCGTGTTCAGGTAGGTTTGAGGTACACCTCAAGCCTACCTCAACACGCTTTATTTTAAAATATAATTTACATTAGAAAAGTAAAAGCCTGTTGAGGTAAGTTTGAGGTACACCTCAAGCCTACCTCAACGCGCTTTTATTTTAAAATATAATTCACATAAAAAAGTAAAAGCGTGTTGAGGTAGAATTGAGGTACACCTCAAGCTTACCTCAAAACGATTTTACTTTATTGATTCACAATTTAGATCAACTGTAACTAAGAGAGATATTTTGAACTTGATATATGAATAACATTTGTACATTGTGAATTGTTAATTCTATCCATACATTGAGATATATGATAGTTGTCAATAATATTTTTGTATAAAAAATGAAACTCAAAATTGAAAATTCTATTCTACTTTGATTACAAATAAGATATTTACAATTTGTACATGAATTGTTTTGGTAATTGGTTGAAATGTAATACTTTAAGTGTAGTGACATTTGGAGATTTTAGGGTTGCTTAAATTGTGAAGTGACAAATTTAAGAGCACTTCCACACTGAAATCTTTGATATTTTGGTTGAATCTCTAAAACATGCAATGAGGCATACAATTTTCACAAATCATTCCCTTTCTAATCAGATCACATTCACAAAGCCAAATTCCCATCGAATATATACTAAAAAATCCACATTGCAAAAATCAATGACGGATGAGAAATCTTTGTTTGATTTTGTACATCATCCACATTCTTCTCGGTTGGACATTTAGGGGTTAATCATAAGAAACTGCTACCATTGACCGTTATATGTCCCAATGTCTAATTTTGAGACTATTAATTTCATTGACCAAAATTCAAAAATTTCATTGACTCTAGTTCAAAATCGCATTGTGATAATGAAGTCATACATTTACTGAACAAAAAAAATCATAAATTTTGTCATGTCAAAAGAACCTCTTTAACAATTCATTCCAACAAATTACACTCAAAGAACGTTAATATTCTACTTCATATACAACGGAGGTGAAATTGTTTTTACCATACCTCACATAATGAGATGTGTTTTTTGTCGCCACTTCACATTTCATCCATCCCATGTGACCTGAACAAATTCCAAAGTACATGGTTCAATAAAACCCTTCTCTTTAAGTGTGTACTAGATAAAAGATAAGAAAAAAAAATTAGAAGAGAAGAGAAGAAAACAAATTTAGAAGTGAAGAAAAGAGAAACAAGAGAAAAATTCAAAACTTATTTTAAAACAAACAATTTTATAAATTCAAAAAAAATTGCGTACCACATATAAGAGAAGAAAATAAAATGTACCACAAGATAAGTAAAAGAAAAGAGAAGAAAAGAGAAGAGGAGAGAAGAGATGAGAAAAAGAACATTTAGAAAAGAATAGAAGAGAAGATAAGAAAAGAAATACATTTTGAAGAGAAGAGAAGAGAAAAACAAAATTCAAAATATATTTTAAAACAAAAAAATTAAAAAATTCAAGACCATTTATGTACTAGATATAAAGGAAGAAACAAAATTTAAAGAGAAGAAAAAAAATTAGAAGAGAAGGAAACAAAAAAAGAAAAAAGAAAATAGAAGTGAAAAGGAAAAATTCAAAACGATTTTTTTTTAAAAAAAAATTGAAATTTAAAAAATTAAAAAATTAAAAAATTAAAATTAAAATTAAAAAGTAGCAGCAGCAGCTGCTACTTCACAACAGCTTGCTGCTGCTCTGGCCCGCCCGCTGCTCAGGCGGGACGGGGCGGGTCAACAGCCGGCCGACTCCCGGTCTGGCTGGTTGGCCGAGTCAGGCCGGGCTGGGCCAGGTCGGGCCTCGCCTAGCCCAAAGGTCCGGCTGGCCTTGCCAACCCCGCGGAGCTCCGCGGGATTGACAAGCGCGTCTTTTGGAAGGACGTGCCCAAGGATCAAATGGCTTTTTTTAAAGCCAACTACTTGCTCTAAAAGTGAACCACTAGTTCTAACTATATACATCAGGAATTTCCGACCCCACTGATTCTGCACTGATTCAGTGCGTTTATCGTTAAACTCTGATTCCGCACGTCATACGTGCATTTAGAAGTGTCGTTACGGTACGGAAGTGACATGCATTACTAGAGTGTCGATGCAGTGTCTTTTCAATGATTATCAAAAAAGTGTTGTTGCCGCACGAAAGTCGTGCTTGACGGAATCCGTGCGTTAATCGTGTATTTACATCACATGGCTGATAAGACACGGATAACGTGCGGTTTTAGTTAATGCGAATTCAGTATCGTATACGTATCATATTAATGCCATTTATTATATTCGTGCGATTTCAGTATCTATTATAATGCAAATTATTTTCGTACGACATCCGTGTACAATATTTTAATATATTTTTTGGAATATTTTGGAATCTTTTGGAATCTTTCAAAATATTTTATATTATTTTTTGAATATTCCAAGAATCTTCTTTAAATTAAACTTCCGGTTTAATTTCCCAAAACATTTTTAGATCTACATTTATAGAGTTTAGAAGCAATACACATTAAAATTTCAAAGAAATAACATTTTATATTTTTAGAATTCAAATTTGGTATTATTGGTTATCATTGTACTTTTCATCATAGGAGCAAAAAAAAATAGCTCACAACCACCACAAATTTGGCAAAAAATAAATAAATTCAAAATATTATGAAAAAAATCCTAGATATAGAAAACGTCCTGCATTATCTAGTGCAAAAAAAAAATTAATTTTTTTTTTTTCACATAGTTAAAAACATTCAAAGTCCGCTGAAAAAAAAAAACAGCTCACAGCCCTGAATCCCTGATCGGCCATCACGATTTTGGCAAAAAATTTAAAAATTCAAAAAATTATGAAAAAAATCCTAGATATAGAAAACGTCCTGCATAATCTAGTGCAAAAAAAAATTTGGAAAAAAAGTTTTTTTCACATAGTTAAAATCATTCAAAATCCGCTGAAAAAAAAAAAAACAGCTCACAGCCCTGAACCCCTGATCTGCCATCACAATTTTGGCAAAAAATTCAAAAATTCAAAAAATTATGAAAAAAATCCTAGATATAGAAAACGTCCTGCATAATCTAGTGCAAAAAAAAAATTTGGAAAAAAAGTTTTTTTCACATAGTTAAAATCATTCAAAATCCGCTGAAAATAAAAAAAACAGCTCACAGCCCTGAATCCCTGATCTGCCATCACGATTTTGGCAAAAAATTCAAAAATTCAAAAAATTATGAAAAAATCCTAGATATAGAAAACGTCCTGCATAATCTAGTGCAAAAAGAAAAATTTGGAAAAAAAGTTTTTTTCACGTAGTTAAAATCATTCAGAGTCCGCTGAAAAAAAAAGTTCGATAATTACCAAAAGAGTTCCGTTCTATGCATGAAGAGTTTGAGGTGGTTTGGTGGTTGGGAACTCGATTGGCAACCGGAAGGTTGAGAGTTCAAATCCCACCGTTGGCGATAGAGCTTGGGAAGCTATGGTGGGCCCCATCGCATGTGCGGGCAATTTCCGTGTAATTGAAGTGGGCGATGAGGAAAGTAATTATTTTATATTTTATTTTATTTTATTTTATTTTATATTTTTTAATAATAATATTTTGATCAAATTTAGATATAAAAAGAAAATAAAATCTAGATATGGAAAAGATGATGTCGCACGAAAAACGCACTGAATCAGTGTAGGTTTAAAGACGATTAAAACACGACATTTGACGACTATAAAGAGTGCTGAATTCATACGTTTTCAATGGATGTATCAATCGTGTTGAATTAGTACTATATCCGCTTGTACGAACATCGTGTCATATCAATGTAGTTGCGATGAATGACGCAACGATGCGGAATCAGTGCGAAAATCGTACGAACCCTTGAAATATCGGAAATCGCACTGAATCAGTGCAGAATCAGTGGGGTCCGAAATTCCTGATGTAAGGCCCACCTTCCCACCTAAAACCTCACATTTCACATATTTCCTCTCAAAGGTATTGCTCTCACCACTCATTTTTTTGCAAATGACACTAGATTTGGTTGTAAGGATTAATACATAGTCATTGTATGACATATAACCCTAGTTCTTTTTATCAATTTTTTTAAAATGCATATGTAAGATGATTTTAACATTGATTTCTTTAAATTTTTGTAGGTGTGATTTATTGGAGAGCACGTCGTGACTTATAACAACTGAAGGTAAGCTTTTTTTTTTTTAAATTCGTATATTTTCAAAAACGTTTCTTTTATATGTAGATTTCACCTTGAATCATTTGATCTTACAATTGACTGCACGTAGTTATGAACAATCGCATTTTAAACATCGAATTTGAATTGAACATATAGACATCAGCTGCTATATTTAGCATATTTAGACCTCGAACATCCAAATTCACATAAATTAAAGCAAATTAAAACAAAAACTCTACATTAGAGTCCCTAGAGATTATGGGCACCGAAATTTCATGTTGGGTTATTATATTTATTGTTAAAAAGTTGCTAAACTTAGTATATTTTGTCAAAAATGTTGAAATTTGATGTAGATTTCTCCAAATTGAAAGACAAAAAAATCGTTAGGGCTTGTAGAGGTTAGGGGCATCCAAATTTCATGTTGGGTTCCCAAAATTAAAGCCACAAGCTGCTAAATTTAGCAATTTTTTGCATAAATGTTCAAATTTGACGTATTTTTCCACGATTTGAAGAACAAAAAAAACGCTAGGGCTTGTAGAGGTTTGGGGCACCCAAATTTCATGTTGGGTTCCCAAAATTTAAATCACAAGCTGCTAAATTTAGCAACTATTTGCATAAATGCTCAAATTTGACGAATTTTTCCACGATTTGAAAGACAAAAAATTCGCTAGGGCTTGCAAAGGTTCGAGGCACCCAAATTTGATGTTGGGTTCCCAAAATTAAAGTCACAAGCTGCTAAATTTAGCAACTTTTTGTATAAATGCTCAAATTTGACGAATTTTTCCACGATTTGAAAGACAAAAAATTCGCTAGGGCTTGCACAGGTTCGGGGCATCCAAATTTCATGTTGGGTTCCCATAATTAAAGTCACAAGCTGCTAAATTTAGCAATTTTTTGCATAAATGCTCAAATTTGACCAAATTTGAAGAACCAAAAAATTCGCTAGGGCTTGCAGAGGTTCGGGGCACCCAAATTTCATGTTGGGTTCCCAAAATTAAAGTCACAAGCTACTAAATTTAGCAATTTTTTGCATAAATGCTCAAATTTGACCAAATTTGAAGAACCAAAAAATTTGCTAGGGCTTGCAGAGGTTCGGGGCACCCAAATTTCATGTTGGGTTCCCAAAATTAAAGCCACAAGCTGCTAAATTTAGCAAGATTTTGTATAAATGCTCAAATTTGACGTATTTTTCCACAATTTGAAGAACAACAAAAATTAGTTTGCCTATTGAACGTAAATTATGTGTCAATTGAATGTAGAGGCCTCTTATTTTGTTAGTGTAAAAAGTAATTTATAGAATGTGATAATTGTTGCTTGAGTAGATTAAATATTAACTATAGAAGGTTTTGTAAAAATGTAAAAGAAATTACTTTAAAGGAAAATAAAAGACTTTTATTTTCAATTGTTGAAGTTCATTTAGTTTTTTATTATAGATATCTTTTAATTTGGAGAACTAAGATGGAAACACCGAATTAGGAATTTTTTCTTGGGTGAATTTTTTCTTGGGTGAACCCTAAAAAAAAAAGCTTACCTTCAGTTGTTATAAGTCACGACGTGCTCTCCAATAAATCACACCTACAAAAATTTAAAGAAATCAATGTTAAAATCATCTTACATATGCATTTTAAAAAAATTGATAAAAAGAACTAGGGTTATATGTCATACAATGACTATGTATTAATCCTTACAACCAAATCTAGTGTCATTTGCAAAAAAATGAGTGGTGAGAGCAATACCTTTGAGAGGAAATATGTGAAATGTGAGGTTTTAGGTGGGAAGGTGGGCCTTACATCAGGAATTTCGGACCCCACTGATTCTGCACTGATTCAGTGCGATTTCCGATATTTCAAGGGTTCGTACGATTTTCGCACTGATTCCGCATCGTTGCGTCATTCATCGCAACTACATTGATATGACACGATGTTCGTACAAGCGGATATAGTACTAATTCAACACGATTGATACATCCATTGAAAACGTATGAATTCAGCACTCTTTATAGTCGTCAAATGTCGTGTTTTAATCGTCTTTAAACCTACACTGATTCAGTGCGTTTTTCGTGCGACATCATCTTTTCCATATCTAGATTTTATTTTCTTTTTATATCTAAATTTGATCAAAATATTATTATTAAAAAATATAAAATAAAATAAAATAAAATAAAATATAAAATAATTACTTTCCTCATCGCCCACTTCAATTACACGGAAATTGCCCGCACATGCGATGGGGCCCACCATAGCTTCCCAAGCTCTATCGCCAACGGTGGGATTTGAACTCTCAACCTTCCGGTTGCCAATCGAGTTCCCAACCACCAAACCACCTCAAACTCTTCATGCATAGAACGGAACTCTTTTGGTAATTATCGAACTTTTTTTTTCAGCGGACTCTGAATGATTTTAACTACGTGAAAAAAACTTTTTTTCCAAATTTTTCTTTTTGCACTAGATTATGCAGGACGTTTTCTATATCTAGGATTTTTTCATAATTTTTTGAATTTTTGAATTTTTTGCCAAAATCGTGATGGCAGATCAGGGATTCAGGGCTGTGAGCTGTTTTTTTTATTTTCAGCGGATTTTGAATGATTTTAACTATGTGAAAAAAACTTTTTTTCCAAATTTTTTTTTTGCACTAGATTATGCAGGACGTTTTCTATATCTAGGATTTTTTTCATAATTTTTTGAATTTTTGAATTTTTTGCCAAAATTGTGATGGCAGATCAGGGGTTCAGGGCTGTGAGCTGTTTTTTTTTTTTTCAGCGGATTTTGAATGATTTTAACTATGTGAAAAAAACTTTTTTTCCAAATTTTTTTTTGCACTAGATTATGCAGGACGTTTTCTATATCTAGGATTTTTTTCATAATTTTTTGAATTTTTAAATTTTTTGCCAAAATCGTGATGGCCGATCAGGGATTCAGGGCTGTGAGCTGTTTTTTTTTTTCAGCGGACTTTGAATGTTTTTAACTATGTGAAAAAAAAAAAATTAATTTTTTTTTTGCACTAGATAATGCAGGACGTTTTCTATATCTAGGATTTTTTTCATAATATTTTGAATTTATTTATTTTTTGCCAAATTTGTGGTGGTTGTGAGCTATTTTTTTTTGCTCCTATGATGAAAAGTACAATGATAACCAATAATACCAAATTTGAATTCTAAAAATATAAAATGTTATTTCTTTGAAATTTTAATGTGTATTGCTTCTAAACTCTATAAATGTAGATCTAAAAATGTTTTGGGAAATTAAACCGGAAGTTTAATTTAAAGAAGATTCTTGGAATATTCAAAAAATAATATAAAATATTTTGAAAGATTCCAAAAGATTCCAAAATATTCCAAAAAATATATTAAAATATTGTACACGGATGTCGTACGAAAATAATTTGCATTATAATAGATACTGAAATCGCACGAATATAATAAATGGCATTAATATGATACGTATACGATACTGAATTCGCATTAACTAAAACCGCACGTTATCCGTGTCTTATCAGCCATGTGATGTAAATACACGATTAACGCACGGATTCCGTCAAGCACGACTTTCGTGCGGCAACAACACTTTTTTGATAATCATTGAAAAGACACTGCATCGACACTCTAGTAATGCATGTCACTTCCGTACCGTAACGACACTTCTAAATGCACGTATGACGTGCGGAATCAGAGTTTAACGATAAACGCACTGAATCAGTGCAGAATCAGTGGGGTCGGAAATTCCTGATGTATATAGTTAGAACTAGTGGTTCACTTTTAGAGCAAGTAGTTGGCTTTAAAAAAAGCCATTTGATCCTTGGGCACGTCCTTCCAAAAGACGCGCTTGTCAATCCCGCGGAGCTCCGCGGGGTTGGCAAGGCCAGCCGGACCTTTGGGCTAGGCGAGGCCCGACCTGGCCCAGCCCGGCCTGACTCGGCCAACCAGCCAGACCGGGAGTCGGCCGGCTGTTGACCCGCCCCGTCCCGCCTGAGCAGCGGGCGGGCCAGAGCAGCAGCAAGCTGTTGTGAAGTAGCAGCTGCTGCTGCTACTTTTTAATTTTAATTTTAATTTTTTAATTTTTTAATTTTTTAAATTTCAATTTTTTTTTAAAAAAAAATCGTTTTGAATTTTTCCTTTTCACTTCTATTTTCTTTTTTCTTTTTTTGTTTCCTTCTCTTCTAATTTTTTTTCTTCTCTTTAAATTTTGTTTCTTCCTTTATATCTAGTACATAAATGGTCTTGAATTTTTTAATTTTTTTGTTTTAAAATATATTTTGAATTTTGTTTTTCTCTTCTCTTCTCTTCAAAATGTATTTCTTTTCTTATCTTCTCTTCTATTCTTTTCTAAATGTTCTTTTTCTCATCTCTTCTCTCCTCTTCTCTTTTCTTCTCTTTTCTTTTACTTATCTTGTGGTACATTTTATTTTCTTCTCTTATATGTGGTACGCAATTTTTTTTGAATTTATAAAATTGTTTGTTTTAAAATAAGTTTTGAATTTTTCTCTTGTTTCTCTTTTCTTCACTTCTAAATTTGTTTTCTTCTCTTCTCTTCTAATTTTTTTTTCTTATCTTTTATCTAGTACACACTTAAAGAGAAGGGTTTTATTGAACCATGTACTTTGGAATTTGTTCAGGTCACATGGGATGGATGAAATGTGAAGTGGCGACAAAAAACACATCTCATTATGTGAGGTATGGTAAAAACAATTTCACCTCCGTTGTATATGAAGTAGAATATTAACGTTCTTTGAGTGTAATTTGTTGGAATGAATTGTTAAAGAGGTTCTTTTGACATGACAAAATTTATGATTTTTTTTGTTCAGTAAATGTATGACTTCATTATCACAATGCGATTTTGAACTAGAGTCAATGAAATTTTTGAATTTTGGTCAATGAAATTAATAGTCTCAAAATTAGACATTGGGACATATAACGGTCAATGGTAGCAGTTTCTTATGATTAACCCCTAAATGTCCAACCGAGAAGAATGTGGATGATGTACAAAATCAAACAAAGATTTCTCATCCGTCATTGATTTTTGCAATGTGGATTTTTTAGTATATATTCGATGGGAATTTGGCTTTGTGAATGTGATCTGATTAGAAAGGGAATGATTTGTGAAAATTGTATGCCTCATTGCATGTTTTAGAGATTCAACCAAAATATCAAAGATTTCAGTGTGGAAGTGCTCTTAAATTTGTCACTTCACAATTTAAGCAACCCTAAAATCTCCAAATGTCACTACACTTAAAGTATTACATTTCAACCAATTACCAAAACAATTCATGTACAAATTGTAAATATCTTATTTGTAATCAAAGTAGAATAGAATTTTCAATTTTGAGTTTCATTTTTTATACAAAAATATTATTGACAACTATCATATATCTCAATGTATGGATAGAATTAACAATTCACAATGTACAAATGTTATTCATATATCAAGTTCAAAATATCTCTCTTAGTTACAGTTGATCTAAATTGTGAATCAATAAAGTAAAATCGTTTTGAGGTAAGCTTGAGGTGTACCTCAATTCTACCTCAACACGCTTTTACTTTTTTATGTGAATTATATTTTAAAATAAAAGCGCGTTGAGGTAGGCTTGAGGTGTACCTCAAACTTACCTCAACAGGCTTTTACTTTTCTAATGTAAATTATATTTTAAAATAAAGCGTGTTGAGGTAGGCTTGAGGTGTACCTCAAACCTACCTGAACACGCTATTACTTTTTAATTTGATCTACATTTAACCCCTAAACGTCCCAAAGTCCATAAACTGAATGACGAACAGATTCAAAGCCTTGCAGCTTTCTCATACAACCTCGGATGACGTTCATCCAAGTCACTCTTGGAAGCTTATTAAATTCTCTATCAATTACATTAAACATCTTGTGATAGGGAGCTGTTGAAAATATTGGACAGACCTTCAACTACAAGTATGTCAAATTTGTTGAGTAGATTTCATACTTGCAATGGTTCTCTCATGTACACCTCATCTACATTGGAGCCATGCTAATATCTATTTTTAAGGTTAGCATCTACTTCTGTTCAAAGGGTTGGTACGTTTATAGGTTAATATAACTAGTGAAAGACCGGTATATATACCAACAACTTTAGGTAAAAATATAAACTAATTTAACAATATCTACAAAATCCATTAACCATAAAATCAAACCAACACAACCCATTTTGGAAATATTTCTCTATAATGGTATTTTGTAATGGTATTCCTAAAATTTTCAATGTATTAACCCTTGTGACTTTTTAGGGTTAACTTTTAAGCGTCCACGGTAAAGTGTTGTGTTTAAATCTCTTTACCTTCTCACATTAAAAAATTTATGATTTATTTTATTTTATTTTTTCGTAGTTACATAAATGATTTAGTAATTCCTTAATTGATTAAAATAGTATGAATTTTTTTAAGGTAAAATGAAAACAATAGTGATGACCTACAAATCGTAGGTAGCATACTTCTTGAGCCTACATAGAGAAATTTGATAGTAATACTTTTTTTACGATGTGAATTGGAATTTTAAGGTTTGGAGATCTAAATTGCTAAAAAAAAAAAAAAAAAGCAATTTAACAATTTAGATGAGGTGTAAAAATGTCACAAATCTTCCCCTCTAAAATCGGTGCACACATAGAATTGATAATTTTTGGTTGTTTAATTGAATGACCACATTTTGGATTAATTGAGAGTTGGAGAAGAATAAGGATTAAAGCATTCAACTATTTTGGATGAAAATATAAATAAAACTCAAAACTTAAAAAGGATGAAATTTGTTGTGATGGGTTCAAATGTAACTGTAAGTGTACCAAAGTGTAGTCAAAATCTTATTGCTATTCAAATTACAAAAGAGTTTTGAATTTTTAGTTTCAAACTCTATACAAAAATATAGGTGATAGCAATCGGAGATCTAATTGTATGGACAGAATCTAAAATTCAAAATGTACAATTTTTATTCAAACATCAATTTCCAAATATCCCTCTTAGTTGAATTTTATGATGCGTCTTTACAAAATTGCCAAATCTAAAGAAGGTGAGGAGGTTTAGTGGTAAAACCGTTGGGCCGTCTGCTCGGGTGTCCGTTATACCATTCCCAGGGGTAAAACGGGTGTGCCATCTTTCTACCCCGATGGTAAAAATACCCGATTTTCCTAAGTTGTTGGACGTTGAGACGCGAATGTCCACGTAGCAGCGTCCAAACAACCTTGCACTTAGAGTATTACATTGTACCCAATCACCAAAAGAATATATGTACAAGTTGTGAATATCTTATTCGTAATTAAATTACAAAAGATTTTTCAATTTTAAGTTTCAATTTTTATACAAAAATATTGTTGACAACTATCATGGATCTAACCGTACGGATAGAATGAACAATTCATAATGTACAACTTTTATTCATATATCAAGTTCAAAATATCCTTCTTACTTACATTTTTTAAAACGTCTTTGCAATTCTCAAATTCTGAAGTGGAGTGAGGACGTTTAATAGTTAACCTCTAAAAAGCCCATGGGGTATTGGACAAAACATAGATGTATTATAGTATGTGCTCGAGTATGTATTATAGTATATGCGAGCTGGTGTACCGTTCTATGTGGGGAAGGTGTTGGAGTTTGGTCAAGCCAAATGGGCTGCAAAGATGAAGGTTGTATGGTATTGGCCCATGAGAGGACGGGGAATGCAAGACGAGCGGGAGTCTAATAGAGCGAGGTATACGAATTGCATGGAAGCATTTTAGGAGCCATCTAGTGAGGGACACGGATGGGTTGTCAAAGACGCGGCTATATTTTCATGGGAAAATGCACCGATAAGAACAAGGAGTGGGCTTGTACATGAGAACAATGTGCTAGTGCATGGTGAGCTGACGGAGGCAAAGATCAAAAATCCAACAGAAGCAAAACCGCATTTGGTGGAGTATATTGCACTACAATTGGAAGAGATGGACAACGAACGTTTGCAAAATGACCTTGATGCATATTAATAGGTTTAGTACGTCGTATGAGACACATGATACTATAAGTTGCATTACGTAGCAACAATAGTTGTATAGTATAGCGCAACGTGTATTATTCGGTTGATCGTGCATGAGTGATTTGAATGACTTGATGTTTTGGTAGAAAAATGTCCATAACTTTGTATCCATTTTGACTACCTCCCTTAATACATTGGTTTGGAATAAATGGAGTACCAAATGCAACATTTTAAAATGCATGTGTGACCAAATTTGCTTGATTGGAGTAAGTTGAAACCCCCAAAATTCCCACTTTAACACTTCCTAAATTCCCGCCCCGTAAAACCCACGAGTACCAAAATTATACCCCCCCCCCCCCCCCCCGCAACTTGAAAAAGGTCAATTTCTATTCGACGGGCGACAAGTGCATTGTCATATGGCCAAGTGCAAAAATTCCTAATTGAGTGTTTAGAGGAGCAGTAGTACAGATTGGGAAAGTACTATAGGTGGAACCCTTTGATGTAGTAGAATAGTGCAAATATTATTTACTTTGTAGTGTGTGCCTTCATTTATATATGGAATGAAGCGTTTTGTTTTGATTTTCTATCGGATAGTAATATAATAGTATTGCACATTATGTTTGATTTTCTTTTGATACATGAAAAATTTGATATGAATGAATGTGTTGTTGTTATTTTGAAAATGTAAATATATGAAATTTCAGGGGAGTAAAATTTCAAGAAGGTGCAAATTTTCCAACGTCATGGCTATCGGTTGATGCACTTGGCCAAGTGCAAAAATTCCTAATTCAGTGTGATAAGAGTTACTAGCGTTCACCTTGAGTCATGTCCATTGATCTTTTTGTTATGTCTCTTCGATGTTGTTGCAATGCATCTAAATGTAGTGCCAATAATGTAGATTTGAAAAAATAGATCTGCTACTTTTAGTGGCATGACGTTTAGAGTTGAGCATTTTCGCCACCGGAATATTACGCAACAAGTGCAACAACAAATGGAATTGATGTTGTATAGACCAAACATATTTTGGAAGAAATGAGTCTTTTTCTGAAAAATGGCATACAATGATTTTATGTGATAGTCAAAATTGTATAGCTATGGTTAAAAATTGGGAATTTTATCGGCGCACCAAGCACATTGAGTGTAGGTGTCATTTCATTAGATTGAAGGTTAAATATGATGAGGTGGAATTTGTCTATTTGGGCAAAAATGTACTGTGGGATGACACCCAAATTGGCACCTTGTGCAATTCCAGGGATAGTGCCCACACTGCTGCCAATTTTGACACCCTCCCGAGCGTTGGAAAATTGGTATTTATACATGAAATTTTAGACACAAAATCTTTGTTATGTTGAAAACATGTGTACCAAATTTCAAAGCTAGAAGATTGATACAAAAAGGATATTCAAGATTTACTAACATGGGGTAGCTGTAAGAAATGTTTCACAGCTGCCAACTTTGACACCCTCCCAAGGATTGAAGAAATTTGTTTTTCACATGGAATTTTTGGAGTAGGAATATCTTTATGTTTTTTACACATGTGAAAAAATTCAAGTCCAAAAGACCCACAAGGAAAATGATATTCTAAAGCTACCAACAGGTGTATTTTTGAGAAACAAAAGGGAGAATCGTTTCACAACTTCCAACTTTGATAGCCTCCCTAGGGCTGAGAATCTGTTATTTCAATATGAAAATTTTGTCACATGATCTTTATGATGTTGATCACATGTATGAAAGTTTTCAAGGCCAAAAGATACACACATAAATAGTTATTTTATATCTACCAACGTGTGTAATTACAATAATGAATTCAAGGACATGTTGAAAATATTGAAATATCTTTGACACTTCATGCTTCCTCATTGGACTTATCCAATTGACACAATGCCTAATCATAAATGCATCTAAGAAAAATCAGTAACATCCGAATGTAGAAGTGTGGAGTTGTCACATCAAGAAGAAACCACTTGCATCATACACGCGTGACGAAGTTTCCCCCTCTAAATATCAATTAAGCACTATTGTGTAAACTTAAGGGAATGTTGCATGAGATTTGGGATTATTGGATGTTGGAGTAATGGTGAGAGCAGAGAGAAAGAATGTGTTATGTATGAGACATGGAGTGATGTGTTGTATGAGTGATGTGATGCATGAGTAATTTAGTCATGCTTGCTTATGCATGTTGAGTGATGTGTATGTGGTTATTCTTACTAGGCTGAATGATGTGCATGTGGTTATGCCTAATGGACTAAATGCTGTGATTGAGTGACTGATTTTGTATAAAATTGGTAATGTTGTTAATGAGAGTTTAAGGTTCTGTTTGCCTAGTAAAAGAGAGTTCAACCTATTTCAGATGGCAATTTCCGATGAAATTTGTGGACGTATTATTGGTATTAGTGAGGGAGGGAGTACTCAAGTTCAAATTGCAGCCAGTATCAAAGTTTCCGTTAGAACAGTTAAGAGGTTGGTGAATTTTTTTAGAGAAAATGGAACTTACAAGCACGAACCTTGTGGTGGAAGTCACACTACAAAACTTAGTGATAAAGATGTGCGTAGTATTTTGCGTTTCTCAAAAAAGAACCGTTGCGCGTCAGTATCAGAGATTGCTAGTGTATGCCCTACTCCAGTGTGTGGAAGTACCATTCAAAGGCTCTTACATAGAAGTGGCATTTTCAGTCGATTTGCAGTCAAAAAACCTTTTTTGACACTTCGTCACATATATCAAAGGCTGGTTTTGCTCAGAAAGTACCGTGGATGGAGTGCAGAAGATCGGGAGCGTATTATTTGAACAGATGAATCTACCTTTGAAATTGGGAAGAATTCGAGACAAGTTCGTGTTTGGAGAACTGCAAATGAACGGTATTCATCAAATTGTATAGTTCCTACTTTTAAAAGTGGACGGACTTCCTTGATGATTTGGGGCGCATTTGCTCGAGGTCAAAAGTCAAAACTTGTTTTTATGCTTAAAGATTGACGCTCTGCAAAGGATTTTGTGGAAGTGGTTTACGAAGGGGAATTATTTCATTTCATAGTTAAAGTTCCAAATGCAGTGCTCATGGAAGATGGCGCACCCGTCCATAGTAGCAAAATATGTGAAGAATGGAGACAACTGCGCCTTCTTGAAAAGCTCAATTGGCCTGCAAACTCTCCCGATCTCAATCCAATTGAGAACCTGTGGAAGATTCTAAAAGATGCAGTACAACGTAACAAGGCATGTCCTAGAAACATAGATGGGTTGAAGGTAGTTCTTGAAAGAGAGTGGAAGTCAATTAGTGAAACAAAGCTCTTTCAATTATGTCATTCCACGCCCTCTAGGTTACAAGCAGTGATTGATGCTAATGGAGGACATACACGTTGGTAGATATAAAATAACTATTTATGTGTGTATCTTTTGGCCTTGAAAACTTTCATACATGTGATCAACATCATAAAGATCATGTGACAAAAATTTCATATTGAAATAACAGATTCTCAACCCTAGGGAGGCTGTCAAAGTTGGAAGTTGTGAAACGATTCTCCCCTTTGTTTCTCTCAACTACACCTGTTGGTAGATTTGGAATATCATTTTTTTTGTGGGTCTTTTGGACTTGAATTTTTTCACATGTGTAAAAAACATAAAGATATTCCTACTCCAAAAATTCCATGTGAAAAAAAATTCTTCAATCCTTGAGAGGGTGTCAAAGTTGGCAGCTGTGAAACATTTCTTACAGCTACCCCTTGTTAGTAAATCTTGAATATCTTTTTTTGTATCAATCTTCTAGCTTTGAAATTTGGTCCGCATGTTGTCAACATAACAAAGATTTTGTGTCTAAAATTTCATGTATAAATAACAATTTTCGAGCGCTCGGGAGGGTGTCAAAGTTGGCAGCAGTGTAGGCACTATCCCTGGAATTGCACAAGGTGCTAATTTGGGTGTCACCCCACTGTACAAATGGCTAATACTTTTGTGCAATGTGTATATATTCTAAAGTATTAAACAAAAAGATGTAAATGATAAGGATATGAGATGGAGGTTGTGGGGGGAATAAAGAAGCAGCTGATGGCCCATTCACATACACCAATATGCATGTATGTATGCTTCAGGTAACTTTGAGGTTGTCAACCAAGAAATATAAAATACACAATTAGAAATTACTCTAACACATGATAGAAAGAACGCAATGCAAAAAAGAAGCATGCATCAGAAAAGTTGGGCCAGACTATTTTGGTGCCATTTTGACACCAAAGGCCGTATACATGTCATTTTGGTGTCATTTTTGCTTACTAGGTTGGTATGGAGGTTGGCACCAAATTATCTTGATTGCATTTCAATGCACCATCATGGCGCCATGTTCACATGCCTTGAAGTTTTCTGATGTGGCTCTACTTGCGGCAATGTAATGCAGTTGCGCAGTGCTCGAATAATATTTGCAGCAATAAAAGACAAAGCTTTGAATGTTTTTTTTATTTCTCCCGTTTACCTTCCTCCATTTCGGGAATGCAGATGCAAGTGCGACATGGGCTTGGTGTGAATGGGCCATGAGGCTGTAGGCTGAAGCAGGTTCCTTATTCTTCCTGCAACCCCCATTGAGGGCCTTAGCTGTTATAAAGACTATCATTGAAATTTCTTTTTTCTTTCTACGACTCAAATCATTTGAAATGAAAAGTGCAAATCATCTCAGCATAGCCTCTTAGTGTGATTTTTATTTATATTTATTTATTTATTTATAAATTTCGCCATATTTCTCTACAAAATATGGCATTTCTCTTTTGTTAACCTTGAAACGTCAAGAGGGCCTGGGCAGGGTAGCCTAGAAGGCATCTATATTTTTGGAAGCAAGAAAAAGGAAAAATAAAAATAAAACACGGCTTTGCAGCTAGCCACTGCTGCGGCACTTTTTAAAAACGACCTCGGTTGTCCAACCTCAACTCATGTTTAAATCAATTACTTTGATTGCTTGAGATGATTCCACAATCTCCCAAATGAGGCACAAGTTGAGAATTTAACTTGCTTTTTTGGTAGCTTTCCAACGCCTCAATCCTCGCTTGTTTTGGTTGAGGAAAACCACTTTTTTTTCTAGATTATTCTTTTGTAAAAATCCCATGGGGCTTGCTTTGACGTTTAAGGGTTAAAGAAAAAAATGATAAAACTTTGAATTTTTTTTGCCAGATTTTTACTATAGTTTTTGTGAAGATAGCCAAATTTTGTGAAGAAAACTACAAAGATATGAAAAAAATCTATTAGAATGTGATTGTAAGCTTAAGATTTCGTCAAATATTTTTTCCCAATTTTTTTACGTTGCCAGTTAGGCTTCACAAAAAAATACACAGGAAAAACACTGTCACTTGCTTGTGAAAGTTTCGCAATCATTAACCAACCCTGGCATGGAATAGAAAAATTTCGACGCGGTCCTTATGCCAAAACAACACAACATTCAATAGCCAACACTGGGTCCAATCTGGAATGTCAAGAATATCCTCCATCATCATCATCATCCTCCACACTGCAATATGTAGCTACCATCTTTGATCGGCACTTGCAAATATATTACTTGCACATGTAGGTTTTCCATTCATTTGTCACTAGGATGAAACTTCTTCATAGTAGATGGAGCCAATGATGGCTATTGAATGTTGTAAACGTCCTTTTTGGATACTGAATACAAACACAAGTTTGTGCACATGAACCACAGTTGAATTTTACCACTGAAACCTGCACATGATCTCATGACTCTAAATCCCCACTCAACGTAAATGCAAGCACTATTCACCCGTAAGTCCCATTTTCTGAAATTTCTATTTTGGGCACCGTAGGATTTTTTTTTGGCAATTTTTTTTGCAAATTTGGAGCTTACGGCTCAAGTAGTCTAAGAGGACCCCCTCAAAAATCTTAAACCCTCGGAAGAGGAGGTTATTTTTTAAGGTGGGCCCCTATATGTACAAAATAGGGGGCATATTTTGTCCTCTTGCATTAATGTCGGGGGGGGGGGGTGTGGGGTGAGAATTAGAGCCAGGGCACATGATCCAAGTTCAAGCACTAAACGAGGAGTTTTCCAAAGAAACCAACTAAAATCCAATATTTCAGAAAAGCATTCGGTTTTAGATAAGAACCCATCTAGTTATTACCCATGTTTCACCTAAGTAGCACCCAAGTATCACAAATTTTATCCAGGTTTTAGCCTAAAGCTATGAGTTTCAATCAATAATTTGGCAATTCCATTCGGCTGATTTTACACTAACTGCCGGATCTCCCCGTACATTGGCTTCAGGTTTACCATTTTAAAGCTGAATTTCACCATGGAAGTCTGTGCACATGAATACATGATCCAATATCAGGTTAACCATTATTGTCATGTGGTGACTGGTCTTGTCTTATCCATCCAGAGACACTACTACACGGCGTTTGAAGTAGCATCAAACGTACGAAACAGTCCTAAAAAAAAATAGTTGCCCCTCTTTTTGTGCCTACCAAGTTTATGAGACATTGTGTGGGCCACCAATAACCGTACCCAATCCAGAAAAATATTCCATCCGGTGGTGCAGAGAAAGGATGAATCCAAGAGCATCTTTTTGTCAACCCCAAAAGCCAACGGCTTTCCGCGAAACTGATGGCCCATTCACACAAGTCACCCAATGCAAGTCACCCAATGTGAGTGCGGCATAGAATCTGCGTTCGTCAAGTACGTTTTTGGTAGCTACAATGTGTTCCTGTAAAATTTATTCTTTCAACTTGACGCATGCAAGAAGTTGCTCCAACGCATTTTGGGTGCCGCAAGAAATTTGCGCTCCACCAATGCACATGCGTTGGCCAAAAGCAAGAAGAGCCAAGGCTCTGACATCGTAAGAAATTGTATATTATTTTCAAATTTTACCTTGCAGTAGTCTAGGAACGCAACGCAAGTGCTGAAGCTTCTTGGTGTAAATGGGCCAAGAGGCACGGTGAAAACAAATGCTGGCAAAGGGCTCCTCAATTTGCTCCACGATTTCAGCAAAGGTTGGTCTCTGCATCTTTGCTTGGTACAGTTGTTAAGAGTAGAGCATGCACGCCCTTCTCCCTCCAATTCATCCCTTGACCACTATAATCACATCGAAGATTTGGTGTCACAAGTTGTCTCCACACCCTTGAACCACTATAATCACCCTCTATATAATGTGTGAACTAATCACAATCACAATACATGAGTAATCATTATTGTTCATCAATTCAAGATACCGAGCCCTTCCTTGAATTAGCTATAGAGCGACTATAGAAGCATCACTATATGTAGCTCATATTTTGTGGCTCTCTCACTCACTTGCCCTGCAAAAACAACATTAAATACAAGCATATTTCATCCAGTTTCCAGAGTTAGGCGTAGGGTACACATGCTCTTAGTATATTATCACCCTAATCCACCATTTCAAAGACTACACACAGGTAGAACACCATATGATATTTTTTTATAAAAATCTTGGCTTACCTGTGAGATACCAGAGATGTCTTATTCCATAAAAATTTGGATGTGACCCTTGCCTGTTTCACTGCAAGAGCTTCCGACAGGCCTACGTTTATACACTGGGACCTACGCTGAATCGAAGTATACGGCAATTGTTCATTCTATTCACAACTTGAAAGCCATTGATGTTGTGGGATATTCTCCCGTTCCTAGACTGCTAAAAAACACAGGAAGTGTAAAAAACGGCTCGGGAATCATCAAATAAGTGAATCCATCTCTCCCTTCTTCAGAACAGATGAAACGCCCAGAGGCGAGTTGTCTAAAGGATGGTTGGCGCCATCCCGGGGAGGAAGAATGCAACACTCCGCAAAGTCATTTCCGTTGTAAGTGTAAGAATATGGCAACGCAGTAGCGATCTGCAATAGCCCAGACCAAGATGGATTTGAGAAGAAAAATATTTCTAATGCCTAGTTCTGACATTCTGTCAGTACCCATGTACCAACTCAAAATAAGTTGTATTACAAATGCAGTCATATATTACTAAAACTAGACTGTTTCAAGAAATTTTAAGAACTTTTAGACAACATCATCAAGAATTTAGGACCTCACTGATTTTTAACGATTTCCGTGCAATATCCGATATTTCATGGGTGTGTATTTTCGCACAGATTTTGAACGGATTTTGTGCTAATTCTGCACTGAACCCGCGCGGATTCTACATTCACTCTTTTTGTTATCTATCAAAGTGCAAAATCCGTGCGGAATTAGCGCAAAATCCGTGCATAATCCATACGAAAAATGTACGAACCCATGAAATATCGGATGTCACACGGAAATCGTTTAAAATCTGTGGGGTTCTATATTCCTGATGCATCATAAAGAAAAATATTCATATGGGATTTTCCTTACAGATAGACTTCTGTATGATCACTATAAGTACAGGGAGATCTCCCCGTGAATCATGAAGATGATTCTACTTACAACGTTGTCTAAAGGTTCCCAAAACAGTCTGAAAGCATTAGAATCTCAAAACAGCTATCTATCAAAAATCTCACATGTTGCTCCACAGAATCAATTACCGCATTTCATTTGCACATAAAAAATTGCATTTAAAATGACTTGCTTAATATTACAAAATCCCGGTTTAGATAACATACATTTCGAAGCCAAGTCAATCATGTTTTTGATAAACGTTGGATTCTTTTGAGAAGGATAACTCTAGTTGCAACACATTTGTCGGAAAGAAAAAGCAATTGACAAGACAGGGAGGGATTACCTGCAGCCGAAGCATTTCCTGGTCTGAATAGCCAGCAAGGTGGGAGATGAGGCACCGCAAGACATTTCCATGGGCCACGAGGAAAACATTGCAGCCTTCTTTCAGGCGCGGCTCGATGGTTGCTTTAAAAAAGCCAACGGACCTTGTGTACGTATCCTACAGTTGACAGAAAAAAATTGACCGTATCACACTCAGTGGAGTTCAGAGCATCTGCAACAATTCACATTCAGCGTTGCAAAGTAAAGAGAGGCTCTATTATTGGTGTTCTCTCACTTGTAAGCTCTCCCCATTGGGAGGCCGCGTATCGTAACTTCGTCGCCATTTTGTCACCGTCTCCTCCCCAAACTCCGCCACAGCTGCTGTTTTATTCAAACCCTGCAATGGTGGAGACATCTATTGTCTTCAGAGACCATGTATGCCTTCGTAACATCCTTGAATTACCTGTAGACCATACTTTAGAAGGATTTTTGTGCACAAATATACATTTCTGGCTCCTACAAATTCTCCATTCTCTCCTAGTCATGTGATTGTTCCGACCATCCTCTCCTTCATTCTCAAAAGCATAAAGAACTTTGAGGAATTTCCATTTGTATTATGAGCGGACTTCATAATGGTATCCATGTAAGTGCTTACAGTTTCTTCCCCTACATGATTTCTTCTCACAAGGATGTTCTTCCAATTGGCTCAAGAACAGGGATTCTTTTTTGGTTTTTGGGGAAGTGCTAAAGTGGCGACATAAAATAAAGTGGTGTAGCCAAATATTTTCATATTCATCTATATTTTGGATAGAACTGTCTTGTCATCCACATATTTGGATGACTTTCATTAAAATGGCGATTTTATCCAATTTATTTTCGAAAATTGGAACAACTTGGCGTCTTCATCCATTTTTTCTTCAAATTTTTCCTCAAGGCTTAGTGCACGCCAATTAGTTTTGGTGCTTTTTGACATTTAAATGCCAAAAAGAATCACACTGCTCAAGAATGTTATGATTGTCAAGGTTGATCCCTAAAGGACCAAGAAGCCCAAATTGGGCCTCATGTTTTTCTTGGTAGTTTTGAGTAGTTCTTTGTTCAAATTTTTTTTTTGTTTTTATCAACACATGCAATATTCTCCACTGATTTTGGTGATATAAAATTTGGTCCAGTCTAAATTATTATTTTCACAATATGATCGATTGAATTTGTCATTTTGAAATCATGAATCCTTGGTCCTTTAGGGGTTAAAGAGAGACACATAAGAGGCAAGTACTGATTTAAGCCCTAAACATATGCACGGCTTCCTAACACATACGAAATACCACATCTCACAATGAGGAACCTCTTTACACACATTACCACATGGCATAGTATAGAATAAGGCCAACCTGGAGATCCCCATAGCAGCGTTCGTTAAGAGCAGGATCTGCATACACGGGCACCATTCGACATGAGGCTGTTTCCAGTGCCTTGGCAGCTGCATCACGTAATCGAATTCGGTTCGCATCCCCTGTTTTGCCCTTTCCATAGAATCCTCCCCTCACCAACACGGGCACTCGTTTGAACTTGCTCTGCTTGCATCCAAATCACGCGACATAAGCTTACACCTAAAAGCGACACTTACTATAGTTCCTACTACCAACGTTTTATTGATTCTTTTGATTCAATTGCAAGGGGATTCCAATGCACCAAAGGATGCCTTATATGGATATTGAATGCGAAAGTTATAAGGGTTCAAAGCTCATGAGCTAAAATCGAGAAAAAGGTGTTATACATTCTAGAAATCAATCTGAACTCACTGACCTAAAATTGATAAAAAGGTGTTGTACATTCTGAAAATCAATCTGTACTCATCGTGCAAAGCTTTAGGGTGTGTGTCGCAATGCTTCACTGGTCTCTCATTTGAAGGAAAACAGGCCGGCCTTTCCAAGGACTACGAGAAGAATTCAACAAAAGAATATGGACTTGGAGAATTTCAAAATCACACACACCTGGGTCATTGCAACGAGAGCAGTTTGCTGAGTATAGTTTCTACTAACAACGTTTTATTGATTCTTGTTAGCAATTGCAAGGGGATTCCAGGATGCCTTATATGGATAGCGAATTCAAAAGTTATAAGGGTTCAAAGCTCTATTGGTAGATGAGCTAAAATCGACAAAAGGTGTTAAACATTCAGGAAATCAATCTGTACTCATAATGCAGGATTGACCTAAAATTGATAAATGGTGTGGTACATTCTGAAAATCAATCTGTACTCATCGTGGAAGGTTTTAAGGTATCACACTTATTAGGTATGTGTCTCAACTAGCTTAACTGGTCTCTCATTTGAAGAAAAACAGGGCGTCCTTCCCAAGGACTACGAGAAGAATTCAACAAAACTTGGAGAATTTCAAATTCACACACCTGGGTCATTGCAATAAGAGCAGTTTGCTTGGCTCGAACGAGCCGGCTGGTGAACACGATGTCGAAGTCGATCTCGCTTACAGCCCTCCCGCCTGCCAGTGCCTCCATCACTCCCTTCTCCGTCAATGGAATGTCAACGTCCCTGTAGTACATGAACAAATTCAAAACTCATAAAAACTCGCTTTAGGTTTAGGGTTCACAGAACTAACTACGCAATCTCGAAAAAAACTGGATAGTCATCAACACATACCCTGTGAACAGCTTCAAGTCATTCCACATGCTTTCACCTGCTCCAACACCAAAACAAAAAAATCAGACAACATTCAAAAAATTCAAAAATTCAAAAATCAAAAGAATTGTCGAAACGCACCGTGACGCATGAGAATGAGCTGGCATTGCACACTGGAGCTGACATTGGAGGAGACGGACGGCATGGCCACGCGGTCGGGAGGCACGGTTACTGCGTGAGTGATTCTCCGCTCCCCGCCATAGCTGCTGCTGCCGGTGGCCAGATGCACACGGCAAGCAGCCATCTCCGACGAATGGCCGGAATTAATTGCCCAAGTGTTTCAGTGCGGGAATTGATGAAGAAACTGAGTGATCGATGAGGAAAAAACACTGAGTGATTGAGAGAAACCGAAAAATCACAAAAAAAAAGCTGGAAAATATATCAAGTGGAGCAGCGCCCAAGGAGGAACGTGGTGTCCTGCGCATCGCCAACTGTCCTCGCTGAAGATGATTGTCGTGTTGGGTCATCGCTGGCTTCCGATGAGATGATGGGACGATCCTGCAACCCAGTCGGCAAGGCGGGATCGCTTGCATTGCAGTGATGAGATGCACTGCCTTTGTCGTTCGTTCGCCTTGATGGGGACGGAACAAGATCGTTAGAAGGAGCCAGTTCGTTCGTCCGCCTTGATGGGGACGGAACGAGATCGTTGGACGGATTCAGTTCGTTCGTCCGGGAGAGACGGAGTTGTTGTGAAGAGAACGAGATCGTTGGACGGAGCTAGTTCGTTCACGACTGGGCTGATATTTCTGATGCATGGAGATTTATGCATGAAAAATCCAATTCATAAGAGAGAGTAACTCTGGTCCGAAGGGGCACCGTGAATGAAAGACTATTTGGAGGAAGTGCACCAATTCATAACCTACTAGCCATGAATTGTGAAACAAATGTGTCAATACACATTCGCAAATTAACCTTTAAAGGTTCAAAGAGCCATTTCTGACCAGTATTATACACCAATATTCCATTGTATTTGGCATAGTTCCACACCTCATATGGGTTTAAGATCAAAAGTGAAGTTAAAATTCATGTTGACATGATTTTAACAAGCTATTGGGGTCTCAACTTGGAACTTTCTATTTACAACAAATGTCAAATATACGCCAATGTATATACTATCCCCATTAGCCCTTTACGGGTTAAATCTCATAATTTGTGCATTCCTCTTTCAACTAATAGTTCACTCTATGCAAGTGTTGTACAACTAACTTCTTTCAATATTAGTTCAAAAAGTGCCAATTCTTAGTCGTAGGTTATGTCCCATAAACAACTCAGAACGCCCATCCCTTGCCAGTTATGTAGTTCATAGTATTCTATAGTAATTGTGAGAGCTCACCCTTCTCTTTACTTCTCTACTCTAAGGTATTTTTACAAAGTTGCTCTTCATGAAATATTATAATAGTTGAATTTCCATGAATTTTTTTAGAAGAGTTGCAAAATGAAGTCTTTTACAAGAATGTACTGTACATTTAATTTATAAAAACCGTCTTGTGTATTGGAATGCACAAATGTATTCAAATGCTATGTATACTCAAATACAAAGGTGGTCTCAAATATGTTGATGTAGTGAAACATGGTAGCAATCACTTGCTAGTATGAAAAATATGTGCAAAAATACATGGATGCATGTCGTTTAAGGGCTAATAAATGTGTTCAAAAGGATGTTCCTTGAACATCTCTTCTACACCACATGTATGATCACTCTATACTTGTTTATATGATTTATCTCTTGTACTAAAAATATGATTATGTACTCACATATGCCATATATTCAAATACAAGAATTTATTCAAATACATCGGTCTCGTATGAAAGCAATCACATGTTTGTATGCAAAATTACATGGCTGCAACGAAACCTCAGGTTGTTTGTAAGGGGAGAGGCCCCCTCACCCGGGTCTCTCCCAGCATAATGCTCGAGGGCGCCTGCATATGAACATGTGTCCAATAAGTACATACCTTTGCAGAGTCATGGAAGAGGTCGGGAGTTTGACCCAAGGCCGCAGGAACAATCCTCACAAGGACAATCCTCACACCTTTTGCCCGCTTGGGCGGGCCTAATATGATGTGAGGTCCTCAATAGAGATTTTGCTCCGAGGGCAATATGGGATTCATGTGGCCGGAATCTCATTGATCCTTATGAATCATGAACATGAGACTTTCATAATTTCTCAGCGTGTTGAAAAAGTCGAGCTAGTGCTTGTTTTACTGGAATTGGGTTCTTTGAGTGTCTATTAGACTTGTGAAAGAAAGTCTCTGGTTTCTGGAGATTGAGTAGCGCACTACCAATAAACAGTGTGGTTTTTAACACTCTTTTCGACATTGTTTTTGATGCTGTTTTTTACATCGTTTTCGATGTTTTTTCAAAAATATTTTTCAACACTGAAGTGTCGAGAAAAAAATGTTGAAAAGAGTGTCAATAACAACACCCCGTTTTTGGTAGTCAATCTCCAATGCATTGAGCTCAATGCCCCTATTCCCAAGTTGTCACTATTTAACGAACACTCAGTCTGAATTGTATGAAGCTTAAGAAGATTTTATAACATTCCTTGGACACTTTGATCACAATATCTTAATCTGAAAATTCAGACACTGGAGTCACAGGACAACTCACAAAATATTGTTGATTCAGGACAACTTTGGTAAATGATCTCACGAATCAACAATATTTTGTGAACACGTTGAGTTTCCACATATGAGCCACTCTTTTTGTTAACTCTATTGTTGAAAAGTTATTTGAAGGCTTGCAGCACAGTTTAATGGCTGCAAGGCAATACATCCTTTACTGAGAATCACTTCAGAGCATAGGCTCATGATCGCTCAAAGCTCATGCTCTAAACCGAAATCTATTGAAGGACAAAAAAGCCCAAATTGAGTCTCGTGTTTTTTTGACAATTTTGAATAGATCCTGTGTGATTTCTTTTGTTCAAAATTTATTTATTTTTTATCGACACATGTTCTTCACTGATTCTCGTTCTGTAAAATTTAGTCCTATATAAATCATATTTTTCACAATATAATCAATTAAATTTATGAGATTAAAACCACAAATCCTTCGCCCTTTGAAGGTTATAATATAATGTCAAATTTCGACAAAGCTCATCAAAGAGGTGTAAGTAAAAATCATATGAACGTATATCAATTTCATTGACAGGGCCACCTCTTCGTTCCGAAAAGGTACCCTCAGTGTCCGAATCTACTACCCCATTGCACAACCAACTTCCAAGCTTTGCTGGAAGAATCGAAAGGAGCTCCATCAGCGGTGCAGGTAAGTGGTATCAACAGAAGTAAAAATCCGGTACCATTACTTCAATTTTATCCTGTTCCGTGAATTAGGGTTGAAGAACAATTACTCAACCACTTTGTGGTTTGATCGACAGAGAGAATATCAATAGCAGGAGCATGAATTAGGGTTCGGAGAATAATTACTCTGGTTTGATCAATAGAGTAAATATCAATCGCAGGAGCATGGATTAGGCTTCGGAGAATCGTTACCCAACCATTTTGTGGTTCGGTTATCAATTACAGGAGCCCAAATTAGGGTTTGGAGAACAATCACTCAAGCCTACTTTGTAACTCTATTGACAAAGTGAATATCAATCACAGATTCGCAGGAGCATGAACTAGGGTTTGAAGAACAACCGCTTTGAGGTGCGATTTACAATATGAATATCAATTGTAGGAGCATGAATTAGGGTTTGGAGAACAATCACTCAACCCTGCTTTGTAATTCTATTGACAAAGTGAACATCAATCCCATATGCGCAGGAGCATGAATAAGGGTTTGAAGAACAGTGCAATTTACAATAAGAATATCAATTGTAGGAGCACGAATTAGGGTTTGAAGAGCAATTCCTCAACCCTACTTCGTGGTTTGAGAAGTTTGCAAGGGAGTGAGGTTAAGATGCCGAAACCATCCGCTGCTTACCCGATGGCCCGGTGCAAGATCATCCACCTCCTGCGTCACGGCCAAGCCACGCACAACAAAGCCCGCGAGGATTTCCCTACAGCCAACGTCTACGAAGACGAAGCCTACTTCGATGCGCCGTTGACAGATCTGGGCTGGAAGCAAGCGCAATTCGTGCGCGAGCACATCGCCAACACGAATTCCATCAAACCGCAGCTCGTCATTTGCTCGCCGCTCTCGCGCGCCATCCGAACCGCCATCGGTGTGTTTGGCTCGGGGAACTCCATGCGCCCTTCTGAGTCCAAAGTCAATGCTCTCATGCTCGACAATGTCGCAGGCAAGTATTCTATTTAGTGTCACCGATGAATTACTCTAACATCAAAATGGTCCAACACAGAGCAAATGAATTCTTTACATGAAATTGAGTATCTTGGAACTACCGCCAAAAAGCAATACGTGCTTTGTTTACGGGCAGGTAAAAAAATGTTGCTCCTATTTTTGTAGTTGTTGATTAGAAATTTAGTTCTACTAAAGTAATTTAATTTTTCCAATATCAAAGTTGGGATCAAAATTTCACCTCTCTATGATGTTTCCACTCTCTATGATGTTTTCGCCTACCATTAATTTGGCAGATAGAAGATCTGAAGTCTCGTAAATAATATTCATCAATATGTAGAGTAATTCATAGTATTTCTAGTGCTTCATAGGACTACCAAAACTATATAATATACTAAATACAATAAACATTGTAAGAGTGTTCCCATCAAGGATTAGTATTCTCAAATTTCTTGCTAAAAATTGAAGTCTTGATTTGATTTGGGAAGACTTTTTGCCAACTAGAACATTTGAGGTTAGTATATTGCTTGTAGATATCAGTCAAACTAGCTCCTCTTCTTTAGAAAAATTTAGATCTAGGTTGGTATATTAGGTTCAAAAAATAGGAATACCAATGTCAATGGTGGACATGCTCTAAGATTAATCTTGTATGCTATATATCACTTTTTTGTTTGCTTTAGCCTGTTGGACCATTATTGTTTATAGAATAATTAAAATCTTCTCTCATTTGAGATGGTATCACTATTTTGGATGAATGTATACACTTTCAAATGAATAAATGACATTTCATCCATGATTCATCTATGAGAATGAATGTGAGGAATCACTACTCTCATACAGGGAAGCGCTGGGGAATCTCCGCGGAGGGTTGCCCGAAATTCCAAGCTGTGGAATGGTGCCGTGAGTGCATCGGGGAACACCCATGTGACCGGCGTCGCCCGGTCTCGCAATTGCAATCGCAGTACCCGGCGATTGATTTCTCCGACATAGTGAACGATCAGGCAGGGTTCTTTTTTTAAAAAAATTCCACAAATGCTCAAACTGGAAATTTTTAGTATTTTGTTGAAATCAAACATTTTCACAATCATACCTATTTTGGACCTATTATAATATCTATTCATCTATTTTAAGTACTACTTTCTTCCAAATCTGGTGATTTCCATTTTTATTTATTTAAAAGGATTGAAATTTTTCTTTTTCATCCAAAAAAATATTTCAAATTACACACTCGGATTGTAGCATGAGAAACAATTTTGTATAGCCAAAAATAGAACCCCATCAGAAAAGTTGGTTAGACTATTTTGGTGTCATTTTGACACCAAAGGCCGCATAAAGGTCATTTTAGTGTCAGTTTATCCATACTAGATTGGTATGGAGGTTGGCACCAAATTATCTTAATTGCATTTCAATGCACCATCATGGCACCATGTTCACATGCCTTGAAGTTCCTGATGCCTGTGATGTGATCAGGATGTGCATTGGAAGGTGGACGCGCGCGAGAGGACGGAGGATGTGCAGTACCGAGCAGCCGTGTTTGCGAATTGGCTGTTGAATCAGACGGAGCAGCGGATCGCCGTGGTTTCGCACAGCGGATTCATTTGGGAGTTCACGAGGTTGTTCGGTGAGGATGTGTCGGCCATGGTGCGGAAGGAGTTGCAGGATGGGTATGGCAATTGCGAGCTCCGGTCCATCATGCTGGTCGACAAACAAGGCCTTGGACAACCGTTCGGGCGCACGGACTTTCCCGGGTGCTCCCAGCCTTACTTCCCGGGGCAATGACCGTGCTTTGCTTGTAAGATCATGAACACACTACGACTGCATGAGCTCTTGACTTTGAAAACTAGATGAAATATTCTTGTATTTAATGCTGAAAATTCAGGACTAGTAAGAGTGATATACAAAATGAGTGATGTTTTAATAGTCCTTCTATAGTTAATTCAAAGAAGGGTTTGGTATCCTAGATTGATGGACACTAATAGAGTTATCCATAAAATCAAGGAGGGGTAACCCCTCTGCAACACTGAGTTTTCAAGCTTCAATTCAAAATCGCAGAGATTGTCAGTCACATGGAGCCAAGCGCTTGCTTTGGGCAAGCATGTGGGGGCACGTGTAGATTCTGTGGTGGGAACTTGAGTGTGCATTGGGGGAGCTTCTCTAGCTTTGGAAAGGTGCCATGTTGGAATCTCCCTGACAACGCAGTGCATTTTGATTGGTCAAAAAAAATGGAGCCAAAACTTATTTTCGCCGCCTTTCAAACTAAAACACAAGTTCTGCATTGTCTTTCCTCTTGTGGATATTTTTGCTCAACTTTACGAATAACTCTAAGGATTTCCCACGTATAGTGATTGTGATTGGTTCAATGCAATATATAGAAGGTTAACCCCTAAAGGACCAACGCTGATTTTCCAAGTTCGGTTAGCTCAGTGTGGAATGAGTATTGATCCTCAATTTTTGAGATTTTTTGTGGTGATTCTACTCTTTGTAACAAAGATGGGATGGTAATTTGCGTATGTAGGTGATGTATAGATCAAAAGATACAATCATGCAAAGGTGAAAAATCTAACTGCGGGTAGCTCCTGAAAATTTGCATACAATGAGCTACGGACCTGAAATTTTGTACATAATGAGCTGACACCCCCATATACACAACTGCCAAATTCATTTTACCAAATCTGAGACTAAACTTTGCATTTTGGGCATTTTCAAAAAATTTCAAACTCGGGCAAGGGGGCAAAAAATAAAGTTCAACCAACTTTGTAGTTTATAATCTTACTATTGAGGAACCTTGAACGGTTGAAAATTTGTAGGTCCTAATAAATTCAAGTTGGTTGAAATATCCTACGGTTGGATTGGTAAAAAAGGTTTTAGATCAAAAACTTTTTTTTTTTTTTTTTGAGAAGGGATACTTTTAGGCAGCTTTGGAGTGTTTGAAGAGAAACATAGTTGTGGTCCTTTAGGGGTTAACACATATGCATGAAAGTCCAGTTTTTGGCTTGGCATTGTTCTTTGAATTTGTAAAATAAATAAATAAATAATTTGGATAGGCTGATTGATTTAATCTCTTATCATCACTTGTTGTTGGTTCACAGGATCTGGGGGTTTTCTGGCTATGGTCAGTCAAACCTAGCACACATCTCCACTGGTACTCTGGATAGCTATCTGTAATACCACCATTGGTGATCATGCTATTGGAACTGATGATTACATCATAGTTGATGTTGCACATCAGCACTGCACATGTGTTGTTAACATGGAACTATCTGAATTGTCAACTGGATGAACACCATGTACCACCGATTTTCATGGACCTGTTGCTTTTCCATCTTCTCCAACCATTGTACATAATTATATGCACCTGCTTATTCGAGGATAATCATGGCATCCCATAACATTAAGTAGCCAGTGTGTGGTCTGCCTTTCCATTCCTCCACGAGTTGGGGTGGCTCCTAGCTTGGGTGGTACATGAATGTTTTGGTTGTCAGTCTAAAGTCTTCTGAAGTCAAATTGGGACTTCAACGTTTAGTAAGAAAAGTTTAGGATAGCAACACCTAGCGGGAAAAAATGGTGCACAAAGACATGAAATCACGTTACCCTATACATCTCCTTTGGAGCAGAACTCCAGCACTCTAATGCTCTTCTCGCTACAAGCAGATGCGTCGTTTCTCACTCTGGAGGATCCTGTTCATTGTCGTTTTTCACTGTACACTCTTGTCCTAAGTGACTAATCGCACTCAGCAAGTCCAACCAAAAAATTGGTGAGTGAAAAGTGGCGCCGTTTGACTCACAGAAGGAGTGAAAGGCGATGCCTTCTCCTTGTAGTGTCTTTATTTGGTGACATCTAGATTCGAGATTTTGGTAGCGCAAAGTTCAAGTTGTGATGGAAAGGTAGCGCTCGTCGTCGTCGTCTTCGAGCGGCTCCTGCGCGCTTGAGCCGCATTCGCCGCTCCTCCGACAACCACTGTGCAAATCTCAGCAGTGCCTCCTCATTGCTGCCCAAATCGTTGCACGCTTCCAGTTTCCCGGACGCGAAGTTCCGCGTGGTGGCCGGCAGCTTCAACAAAGCCTTTGCCACCCCCACCAGCTGCTCCATGTTGGTCCGCTTCGAGTTGTCCAGCGAGCACAACTCCCCGTCCAGCGCGTCTGTCTGGATCCGGAGATAGTTCTGCAACGACTCGTGGCTGTGAAAGATCACGGACAGGTTATAATCCACCATGTCCGCACTTCCATTGGAAAAGATCTCGATCAGAGGCACAGAGCCATCGCCGCTACGCAGCCAGTCTACCAGTCCCCACTTGGCAGCCTTCCCCGCGTCGTAGCTCACGGGCTTCTCGCCCGTTCCTAGCGACAGCACCAGCAAATCACGGTACGTCCCGGTCCAGGTGACTCGTCCGGACATGGAATTACTGCGCTCCTTCACGACTTGCGTGATGGCGACGCGCGCTCGTCGGGTTGTTGCACACCACGCCGCCGCCCACCAAGTGGAACTCGCAAACCTCCCCTGACTTGGGATTTTTCGTCGTGAAGTGAACCGCGGGGAGGTACGTCGGCGCGGCGGAGGTGCCACGACAAACCTCCGCCTCTTCCCGGCGTGACCCGATGGGCGCGTCCGAGATCGCGCTACCGACGCCGCCATGGCTCCAAGTCTCGGACTGGTTTGATCAATCTACAACTGGACGTTCTCTGATCAATTCAAGTGGATTCTAGAGACTCGATTAGTGCGAGCAACTGATGATTGAAATGAGATAATTTACTATAAAATTGATCAGAATTGTAAATTGGGATGCGCGCAGCGCAAGTTGAATATCTGTCGGCATGAATGCGAACATGCAGACATCGTGGTAATCACGTTTTCCAAGGCCACTGAGATATATGCTGCTTGCTTGCTGCACAGTCATTTTGAATAGACTTGCTGTAGCACTTTACACTGAAATCACCATATACTGTGGGTGGATAATTGTTTTGGGTACATTCATCCATTTGGATAAATTATCATCTGTTTGAACGAATTTTCATTAAAGTTGGATGAATTTTACAACAGTATTTTGGAAAAATAATTATTAGTGTGGTTGTTCAAAAATACAGTGCGCCACAGTATATGGTGATTTCAGTGTAGCTAAATTCTACCTTCACACATCAGTCATTTGGGTTAGGTCCGATCGAGGGGAAACTGGAAAAGGACGTGCTGCCAAGTTTTCAGACAATTTGACTAGACGCGTCGAAACTACAGCGGAACACAGAATTCTCTTGGCGGTTCTAATCACAGGGAGATAAATACATGATTCTCATATGGGAAACGCCGACAAATTTCCCGCAATTGTAGCTTTCCCAGATCAAAGATACACTACAATCATCCCAAGAAAGTTACAATTGTGAAATTTTGTCCCACTTCCCATATGAAATCCCATGTGAGAATGTCTTTATTTCTCCCTGTGATAATTTTACTGAGATGTCAAAGACCTTGTCACTCATGATGTGGCAGCGGTTTTAAGGTGCTGATGACTACAGGCTGTACGTTAACAACTATTGTACAAGTCATTGAACTTGTTTTGAACTTTTGGGCAGGTCGTAAGAATTTTTGAGTTTTTAGTTTTGGTGGAAAATTTCATCACTTGATGCTAAGATCATAATTACCTCAAAACACCTCCTGTATAAATAATTTGTGAGTATTTCAAGAGTTTCAACCAGTGAGTGAACCATATAATAGCATCATGCTAAATTTCAACTAAGGATAGGATATTTGAAACTTAGGAATAGTCTAGATTTCAGTTTCTCTTTGTATTACCCAACCCATGACTAGTTTTAATCTCCTTTAGTGCCCAGGGTGGTTCTGAAGAAACCAAAGTTTTTTGGGTGATGTTTTTTTAAAACTTTTTTTGTTGAAATTAGGGATACCATTAATAGTATTCAACCGTATAAATGTAAGCGTAGCTTAATATGAACCGTCGAGACGGTCCACACTCACGGTAAACCTTTACCGTGAGGGTTTTTGATATTTTCTATTATTTCTTTGTTTAAGTGCAGCGTTTTAGCTGATTAGACATTTTGGGGCTTTGCGTGCATTGTGCTTTTGGGGTTATTTGCTCCTTTTTATTATTCCTATTTGTCTGAGTAATTTTAGCTAGGTGGCATTTTCTAACCAATTAACCGTGGGTTTTTGAGTGTTCGTGCCAATTGGTCTATTATTTTAGGAGAATTATTTTCTAGAAGATTGTTGGGGATTTTGGGCTTTGCTCTTTGTGTTAAGGCCAAGTCCTAATTTTAGAAGCCCAAAACCCCCGGTTAACTAATAGTGTAGAGTAGTTTAGGCAAAGTGGGTTGGGAGATGAATGTAGCTATGACGGATGAGGATAGGATGTATAATTTAATCCCATCCTTCTGTCTAGGAGTCTCTCTCTTCCCTGTTCTCGAGCCAGTTAGTCGTGTGTGCCCGTTAGTTAGTTTGAATCTAGATCAGGGGGGCAGTGTTGTTGGAAGGAGAGAGAAGAATTTTAGCGGTTAGGGGTTTCTTGCTAGATAGTAGCAAAAACATCGAGACCAAGGATGTAGTAGTTCGTGGGTTTTTAGAGATTAGTGTGAGCCAAATCCAACCGGTAGACAAGCGAGCGAGAGAACCACTGGGAACTTTGATTGGTTTAGCCGGGGCTAAAGTGGGGTGGTTTAGCCCCCTCTTTAGCCCCCCTTAGCACTAATTGAAAAATGGGGGGGGGGCTAAATTTTTGTACCATTAGCCCCCATTTTAGCCCCCTTTTTGTACCATTAGCCGGGGCTAAAACACAAATTAGCCGGGGCTAAAATGGAAGATTCGGGTTTAGCCGGGGCTAAACTGAGGTGGTTTAGCCCCCCCAAGCCAGTTTAGCCCCGGGGGCTAAACTCTCCAAAGCTTCCAGTGAACGCGGTCAGTTGCCAGATTGCGAGCACGAAAAGGTGACCAATTCGTAATTGTTCCAGGGGCAATTTGGACCGACAACCGAGGCGCAGTTGGAGTGCGGCGAGAGCACCAGTGAGAGTTACGGTACAAAGTGGAGCCGGCAAGCTGCGGCATCGACGTGGGAGCAGCTGCGAGGGTCACAAAAAAGCAAGTTTGGCGACGGCGACTCGACAGGCGGAATCAACGCGAGGATGACGCTGCGCCGACAAGGCAGATCGTGGTGGCGGCGAATCTGGTTGACCGCGAGGCAAGGAGCGCTGCAACGACGGATTGATCAGGCTCTGGCGCTGCGCCGCTGGGTACGCGTTGTACATCAGCGCCGAACGGACATCTCGGAGGTGACTGCGGTGAGCAAGGGTGTTCGGAGGTGCGAGCTCGTCGGAGGTGATTGCAGCGGTTCGAAGGGGTGAGATCAAGCGTGGACGCGGAAATTGCACGGCGAACGGAAGGAAAGGGCACAACGCGCGTGAGGACGAGCAAGGAAACGACGACAGCAGCACGCAAATCGGCCATCAACGACGACACACCAAGACCTGCAGCAGAGGAGAGGACGATCACGACCAGGAAGAAGCGCCATCGCGAGGCGCAGCGAGGACAGTAGACCCTGTCTTCCTCCCCGTGTGATATTATGGAGAGAGACAGGGTGATATTACAGAGGGGACGTGTCCCTACCCCCCTCTCTTCCATTCTTTGGTGTTTCTTGAGGCCAATTAGCCATGTTGATGATTAGGATGATTGAGAAGGGTTTGTAATAGCTTAAACCAGTAATTTTAGTTGCCTAGGGTATGTGCTTTTTGGTTGAACTACTCCAAATAATTGTAATGAATTGCATTAGAAAAAGTTTGAACCCTCAACAAGGCCCTTAGAGGAGGGATGATAAGGGAGTCTCAGAGATTTAACTTTCTATCAGAAATATTTTTTCCCCTATCTCTGCATAGGGAGGTTGGATGTACTTCAGAGGCATGCTTTTTTAATTGACTGCCATACCTTGAGTCAAGCCATGCATGTACCGGATCTATAATCTAATTTTACAAGGACCTGATGGCAGAGACTGCCTCAGCTGACAAATCTGCAGGCTCTAAGAAAGGTATATGCATGTTGAGGCTTCTTATGAACCTGCTACTTTGTTTTGATAATTTCGTATATCCTGGTTGACATACTTGCTACTTGAGCAAAATGTGTAGCCTTCTGCGAGAAAGATATGCCCTTGATGCCACATGTTTTAATTGCAAGTGTTGTCCTTGAACTAACACCATCAAATGAGATTTTAAAGTTGGATCTATTTTGGTTCTCTATTCCTCCTTTGTAAACTGCTCATAGTGTATGAAATTGAATGCAGTAGGTGCTTCTTTGGAGTGTAGCAGTAACTATTTCTGACCCATACTAATATATATATATATATATATATATTTCCACTCCCAGAGCCAATTTAAGCCCCGCTGCCTTTTGACTCTGACTAACTTCTGTACAGTCACCTATAGAAAGTAAGGTAACCCCACAATCCTCCATTCACTAAAACGCTTCCCAAACTCACTACAATGGTTTGCCGATCACCAAAATTTTCTCACAATACAACTTCTTTATGAAGCACTTTTGTGCCAAATTTGGTACAAGGAAGATGAATGGAAGTTGCATTAATGTCAATTTACCAACTTTTATGCCTGATGTGAAAAAAAATGCATATCAATTATACAAAAGCTTCCAAGGATCCAATTTTTTTGTAAAAGGTAGAAGTCACAGTAAGGAACAATATGGTGTTATAAAAAAGAATGGTATTCCTAAGTATTTTTAAATTAAATGGTGACCGCATGCAACTCAAAATTTAAAATTTTAGTTTAATTATGTAATAAAGTAATTGATCTATTTTTGTCATTGTTTTATGACATTATATTTTTTCTGACTGTGACAATATGGTCTCACAAAAAAAGTGTCAAAAGTAGGCTAATTACTTTATTATATAATTAAACTAAAATTTGGCCTTACATTTTAAATTTTGAATTGCATGCGGTCACCATTTAATTTAAAAATACTTAGGAATACCATTCTTTTTTATAACACCATATTGTTCCTTACTGTGACTTCTACCTTTTACAAAAAAATTGGATCCTTGGAAGCTTTTGTGTAATTGATATGCATTTTTTTCACATCAGGCATAAAAGTTGGTAAATTGACATTAATGCAACTTCCATTCATCTTCCTTGTACCAAATTTGGCACAAAAGTGCTTCATAAAGAAGTTGTATTGTGGGAAAATTTTGGTGATCGGCAAACCATTGTAGTGAGTTTGGGAAGCGTTTTAGTGAATGGAGGATTGTGGGGTTACCTTACTTTCTATAGGTGATTGTACAATATTATTTCCTCAGTGACAAAAAGGTTGAAGGCCCTTCCACTGACTCAAGTGTAATCAAACATAGAGTCCCCTGTAGCCTTCATGATCGATGGTTCTCACTGTAGTAATTGTTGAATTCACAAAATTCACACAAGCTGACATCCAAATTCGTCAGTAATTTGTCATTAGTATATAGCTTCACTGGTTTTACTAGTAACATGGTAGGGGCCCATTGGAGGGTTCATACTTTCTATAATGTTTGAGTAGTATTCTTTGAATCCATTGTGTAGTAGTGTGAAATTTTGGCCCGGTGAGTGTGTAGCGCGGAAGCGTTGTCCGATTTTTACCGGGCAACTTTTGTGATTGAAGGGGGGAGAAAAAGAATCCAATTTAGGGTTATTGGGCACGACCCGGAAGCGCTGCCCAAAATTCTCAAATCTCCCTTGCATCTCATGGTTTTAGTGCTACAAGTGTAAGTGGGAAATGTGTGGCCTTGTTGTTCAATGTGATCTCAATTCATTTGGTAGAATTTTGGAACCCATTTTTGGGTTCCATCGTGTGCTGTAATTGTTTGACTTATGTGATGTTTGGGCACTTGGGAGCACAATTGGGCAAATTTAAGCCCATTGTTGATCACCTAGTACTCATGGACCATTTGGTGTAGAATTGAGGTGTTTTGTGGCCATTTTTAGGTTAATTGTTAGTATTACTGTGTGCTGCCATTTTGGGTGAGGGTGCAAATTCACCTCACCCACGTGATTTTCTCATCAATTTAAGCCCACTTTTGAGTACTTAGTACTCATGGGCAATTTGGTGTGGAATTAAGGCATTTTGTGGCAATTTTTAGGTCAAAGTTTAGTGTGATTGTATGCTGTGATTTTGGGTGAGGGTGTAATTTCACCTCACCCACTTGTTTTTCTCATCAATTTAAGCCCACATTTGAGTACCTCGTACCTATGGGCAATTCGGTGTAGCATTGAGACACTTGTAGTAATATTTTAGGTCAAATGCTCATGAGATTTTGTGCTGCTATTTTCTTGCACACACCCATTTTGGCCATTTATCCATTGCTTTCCACTCTTATGTCTAGTTCTTTCACCACATTCATTCCTAGCTAGAAGGTGTCCATTGCTTGGAGTACATTTATCCCACCCCTCGGCCGGCTATATGATACGTTGACCGGGCAACCGGTGAAAGTACTCATACTTAACCCTTTAGTGCCTAGGGTGGTTTTGGAGAAACCATTGTTTTTTGGGTGATATTTTTTTTAAACTTTCTCTCTTGAAATTAGGAATGCTATCAATAGTATTCAACCGTATCAATATAACCATAGCTTAATGAAACAAGTTTTGGTTAAATCTTAGTCGGATCAGACCGTTGGATTGGAAGATTATAGTATGTCTTTGAACCGTATAATGCACACTCCAAAATGAGATTTTGAGGGGTGTGTGATTTCAAAGTTAAATAGAATTTTGGTTAAATTTTCAAAAATGAAAGTGAAGCAGTTCAGCAATGACCTATGTCAACACCTCTCCATTGCAATCTTTCATGTCAAGAACTGACTCACACATAATTATTGTGAATTTTATAAGTGAGAATGACTTATCTATGAACGGTTTAAGACAAAATTTGTACGTTAAAATAAGAAAGGATTTGGTACATTGATCAAGATCGGAATACATACATTGATGGAACATGAACAAGAGAACACAATCCAAAAATAAATACAAGATAACAAACTTTCAAATACAAGAAATACCGCATAGTACATGTGTTGTATTTGTAAGTATTTGCTGTATTTTGAGGTATTTGCAGTATTTTGGTGTTTTGAACATAGGTATTTGGATATCTAAAAAAGTCAGATTTCAAAATTTCTTTTTGCAACATCTGCATAATCAAAAGTTACACTTCTGAACTTCAAACACCGAACTAAAATAGTTCACAGATTTTACAGCATTTCATTTTTCAGTGATCTAGTGACCACTTACTGGTTACCTAGGCACTAAAGGGTTAATGAAGATCAGACTACATACACTAATGGAACATAAACATGAGAACAAAATTCCAATAAAAAAATTCAAGACAACAAACTTCTAAATACAAGAAATACCACATAGTACATATATTGTATTTATTTGTAAGTATTTGCTTCCATTTGAGGTATTTGCAGTGTTTTGGTGTTTTGTACATAGGTAGTTGGATAGCTAAGAAAGTCAAATTCCAAATTTTCATTTTGCATCATCTGCAGAATCAAAAGTTACAGTTCTGAACTCCAGATATCGGGCTGATAGTTCACGTATTTAACAACATTTCATTTTCTAGTGATCTAAACACGCAATTCGCTATTTATGCACTTGGTCAAGTGCGCTCATTTCATAAGCATATTTGACTTTAAATTAAATTAGTTAAAAAGTTCAATATAATATATTAACAAATATATATACAATATCAATAAATAAATAAATAAATAAATAAATATATATATATATATATATATATACATACATACAAGTTCAATATATTAACAAATATATATTGAATTTATGTTGAATTGTTCAGGTCCTCTCCGTCATTCAAGCTCGCACAAATGGATTCACCATCGCTTATGAGGCTGCACTCGAAGTCTTGAAGTTGTCGCGACTGCACCTTCACTCGTAATCTCAGTTTCTTTGCATCTAGCGAATACGATGCAGGAAAATCCTCGTTGTCCTCGTCAAAGTCGTTGAAGTGAGCAACGACTATGTTCTTCAAACCTGGAGCAAAGTGCAGAGTGCCGTCGTACCAAGCTCCATCTCTACTTTGCAAATTTTCTAAATTGCTACCCAAATCCATGTTAACCAATCCAATAATGAAACCTAAAAATGATCAGCTCAAAAAATAAAAACAAATAAAAGACACAAGTGAAAACACACATGTACTCCCTAGCTTTTAAATGCTCCATGGAGAGAAGAGAAGAGTTGCATGGAGAGAAGAGTTGCATGGAGAGAAGACAACGGCAAAAGAGAAGAAAATATAAAAGAAAATATAAAATATACATCACACGAACACTAATGTGAGGGCTATAACGCTATATTGGCGACAATTGGCAGCAAATATGATTGATTGAATTTGTCATTAGTGGTTGTTACACCTCCTCGGAGAATGGAGAATGGAGAATGAGGAAAAAGAGGAGCCAATAAGATAGCTTCTCCATGGAGAAGGTGTGACACCCCTTTTGTGGTTTGTGGAGATTGAGAATGGAGAATAGAGGTTGTTAGAGCAAGCCCAGCAGTTCCAGAGAAAATATGTCCGCCAAGGATTAATTTGAGGGCCATTTTTAACTTAGAGGAATGTTATTCAAGAAGTAGCCCAACAACATTCCTGGAGCGAACACCAAAGCAACTTATAAAACGAAGATTTTATGAAAGTAACTTGATGACATTGAGAATGGAGAATGGAGAATGGGCTCTCCGCCATTCAAGGAGAGCGTGCCACGTCCCCATTCTCCATTCTCTGAGAATGGGAAGAAAGAGGTGTGACACCCCTATTAAAAAATCATGAATCCTCGGTCCTAAACCAAACCCACTGATTTCAGTAAAGTAGTGTGAACGGGGCCTTATTAGTCTCCCTCATCACCACACTCTCGTCGAGGTCACTTGGGCTCTTATCAGAAAATTCAAGTGCCTCTGTGAATTGCAAGCACATCGCTGGCGAGCTCGCCTTCTCTCGCCTTCTCTCGCCATAGCCGCGACCAGCCTTTCGACTCGAAAGAAGAAAGCAGACCGACAACAGTAGTCCAAAGAAGAGATTGAAATCCTCCATTTTTCAATTCTTCTTTCTTTCGACTCGCTCTCTCTTCATCTGACCACCACTTTAGGAATTTCCTTGCTTCTCTTGTGGGCAACAATGGCGGTTCAAGGCCTCGGGATGCCAGCATCCTCTCTCACCGGGTGTGCCATGATTTTTTCATCTCCGCCAATCTCTTCCACCCTGCAGGTTCGTTCTTTTGCTTCATTCCGGGTTTTCGCCAAAAGAGGGATTGAGAGAAAGAAGATCATCAGTGTCTGCGTGGTGCAGGTAGTAACGCTGAGGAGAAAGGGGAACGTGGAAATTGCTTACAATTTGACGGGAAGTTGCAGCGTAGGTGTTGCTCCTCGACGTGTAGCATTCAACGGAAGGGGATCTCAGGTTTGTTGCCATGCCAATCCGTTTTGATTTCTTGTACAGTGCCTCCTAATGAAGTTACGTGATTTCTCTTTCACCTGTACAGTGCTTTCACAGAAATATATTCTTATTGAAATGCGTCTTGAAATAGCTGTTATACTAGTTTAGGGTTTGCAAGAACCGGCACTTATGAAATGAAATGAATTATTAACGTCATTGAGAGGCCCGTGGACCAAGGGACTAGCAAACGCGGAAATGAGCACCCTATGATCGGTGCTTAGTGGCATGCTTTTAAATTTACTAATTAGCTTGTGACAGTTAGATGTGAAAAAGGTTTCCATTGTGTTAGGTGTAAAAACATCAAGATGTTTCGCTCTAATGTTATCATACTAGGGGGAATGAAAGATGAAATGGGATTTGGTTTCAACCTCACCTGATGTGCACATTTGACATAGTCTTGTATAACCCCCCGTGCGTCCCATTCTTGTGCTGACACAAACTAAAATGAAGCGTACTATGTACCTCGTCTTTCTTGTCTTTCACAGCAGTTCTTGAGTATTTCAGAAAGAGCTCTAGTCTGTACCAACCTTTTTTTCTATATGGTCATGTTGTGTTCCAAAATTGCGACAGTCAAGTGCACAGAGCTCTAAAAACTAGGACTGGTATAGGACTGAGAAAACTGCCAATTTCTTGAAATCGTAATTTGCCATTTTGACAAAGATGTCGATGTGTGCAGATTGTGGTACATGGACGGTCAGGTCGGAGTGCGTTATACGGAGACGCAGGAACTTACGTGTTGATGGAACCTGGTGAAGACGAACAATTTGTCACGGCGGAAGAGCTGCAAGAAAAACTTAAGGTTCTAAGCCATTCCGATGTTTGAATGTGTTTTGATGCATTGTTTAATTTGTACACCGTTTCATAATAAGAGTCCACTTTTTTGGCATGTTTCAACTTGACGATTCTTTTGTCAAAAAAAGTCATCTCAATACTCAAAAAATGGGATATCTTTAATAGTAGTATGTAGTTTTGTGTCACCCTCATCGTCTGCCCTGTTTGAAGTGGAAAGTGCTCACATTTTGATGTATAAAACATAGGACGAAAAATAGGAAAAAAAAAGCCAAAAATGTGGACTCTTATTATGAAACGGAGGGGGTACTATAGAGGACCTGGAGGAGGAAACCACCACACTATAGGATTTCTTGAAGACCTTTAAATGGTGCTCTTTGAAGCCCTTCATGATTCACAAACCTTAGGAATGGAGTGGATTTGAAATAAGGCTGGAATGGCTGCAAGCCATCCTGCGTAGGGTCTAATAATTTTTTTTATGAAAATGGGGTTTCCTGTCCCCTGGAAATTTTGAATAGGAGTAAGAGAACTCCACACAACTTGAATGTCCCCTGGAAATTTGCACTTTCTACAAGTTTCTAAATTAGCTCTCCTTTTGCCATGTCATTGTACCAAAGCAAAACTGAACCTCAGAAGGTTAGATGACTCATCTCTTGGCACAAGCAACTTCCAACTCGTCAGTAAAGAACCAATAGAATGCAGCTATAAATTCTTTGGATTTCTGGTCATAAGTGAACTGGGCCTTGTTCTTTTCTGTTTTTGATATCACTCTTGTGTGCAGAATTGGTTGCAAGAATGGCCGGGAGAGGAGCCTCCCCTAGACTTAACAAAATTCAAGAATGTAGACGAAGCAGTCCAATTTTTGGTGAATGCTGTCTGCGAACTTAACCTGGGAGATGGCCAGGGATCCCTTCAGTGGTACGAGGTTCGCTTGGATTAGGAGTAGGAGTAGCCTCTTTTAAATTGTTGCAAAATATTATCCAAATTCTGTGATTTACATGAATATTATCTCTTCGTAACATTCTATAACCCATCTGACAAAGTTGGGCTGATTCTGATCCTATTCCAGTATCTTCTTATTACAAACCAAGAATCCAGGCTGGTTTCATAAAAAAAACTTTCATATTTATAAGAGTTGAAATGCATCTAAGGAAAGTAGTTTAATATGCCAACTAAAAGAATGAAACTTGTTCCACAATCTTGATGATAGATGCCGTAGGTGGAGAATAATATTGGTACACTTGTATTGATTTTTAATTTTGACATTTGGTACTTAATCCTTAAAAGGCCCTTGGGATCCCTCTCTACAACCCGTATTTAGCTTTATAATTGTTTAATTGTGGTTTGATACATGAATTATGATATATTGTTATATACATATTATCACGATTATTGATTTTACTTTGTACTGAAAAGTATTTGGTCATTGATATTTTGATGAAATACCACCGAATACAGAATATACTATACGGCCGCAAAGGGCTTTCGAGCTGTTCAAGGGTTAAGATGTGAAGAAAAGAGCATCAAGAGTATCCAGGAACATCGGAGAGAATCTTGAAAACTTTAGTAGAGGTAAAAGTCTAAGGCTTAATAATGTAATGGGTAAATGCTTAAGAAGTTACTAATTTATTATGACCTTCCAAACCGATTTTTCTATTTTTGGTTCAAACAAACAGTAGATATGCATAGTTAACCATGGGATTTGGACTAAATTTGACCGTTCAGTTATGAATGGAGAGGTTCGTTGACCAACATCCTCCTCTTTTAAGCATGACAGTGGTCCCGTAGTCTAGTGGTCAGGACATTGGACTCTGAATCCAGTAACGCGAGTTCAAATCTCGCCGGGACCTTCAGTTTTGTTTTCCTCAACTCCTGACCGCTGTCATCACGTCCTTCATGCATATCTTTTATTGGCTCTGACCGTAGGGGACATCCATTTTCTTGGGCTAAAAAAAACTGTAGCAAATATATTCTGTTCATGATTCCACTGAAATGCATTCTTGTCCTTCATTCATGCTATTTTGGTCAGAGCTCCTCGTAGCGTAGCTGCTTGTTTTTAAACTCGTCTAGTTTTTCTTGGAAAAATTGGGGTTTCAAAAATGATTGCCAATTAACCCCTAAGTGTCCTTACGCATCTTCAAATTTGGCGAATTGCAAAGATGCATTATAAATTGCAACTAAGAGGGATATTTTGAACTTATCGTATAAATAAAAATTGTACATTGTGAATTTTGGATTCCATTCATACAATTAGATCTATGATTGCTATCACCAATAGTTTTGTGTAAACTTTGAAACTTAGAATTCAAAATTGTTTTGTAATTTGATAACAAATAAGATATATTGAAAATCTGTGGATGAAATTTGTTGTGATGGGTTTGAAATGTAATACTCTATGTGTAGTGATTTTTGAAGATATTTTGGTTGCTTATTTTAATGAGATGATTTTTTCAAGAACACTTTTGAACTAAGATCTTAGAATTTTTTGGTGAATCACTGGAACATGAAATGAGGCATAAAGCTTTCACAAATTATCCTCTTTCTAATTGGATCACACATGCATAAAGCTAACTTTCTATAAAATTTATAATAAAAAATCCACACTACAAAAAGTGCATGACAAATGAGAAAACGAAGTTTCAGATTTTGTACATCATCCAAAAAATGAATGGTTGGACGTTTAGGGGTTAACCCTAAGTGATCGATCGACCATTTTCTGATTGCAGCCCAAACAATAGTAACTGCCTATAGTCAGAACATGACTTTTTTTTCTAGTTTTGATTTTTTGATGCATTTCATTTGCAATATTGAGGTTTATTAAAAAAACATTCAAAGACAAACACCTCAACATTATCCTAGTGTTATAAAACTTTCTATTTCGGAAAAATAATGATGTTCTCTCATTTGAATTTTTGCTTTTAAAAATTTTAGAATAGAATGCCTAGTTTTAACCAATCATACCAAATTTCAAATTCTAAAAATAAAAATGTAATTTTGATGAATATTAAAAGGTAAATGCTTCAAAATTCATTAAATGAGTATCTAAAAATATTTATAGAAGTTTGACCGTACAAATAATTACTAAACATCATGTTTCTCATTTTTGCTTTTGTACCAAATTTCATCAAAGTTGTAGAAGTAACATTTTATAACACATGTAGGTTTTGCTCTTACCTCTCTGTCATTTAGGGGTTAACCCCTAACTGCCTGAGCGTCCATTTTTTGGACGATGTACAAATTTCATCCAAAATTTCTCATCCGTCATGCACTTTTTGCAGTGTGGAATTTTTACAGTAGATTCTATGGGAAGTTACCTTCATGCATATGTGATTCGATTAGAAAGAGGATGATTTGTGAAATTTTTATGCCTCATTTCATGCTGTAGTGATTCACCCAAAATTTTGAAGATTTCAGTGTAAAAGTGCTCCAAAAAAAGTCAACTCATAAAATTAAGCAACCAAAAAATCTCCAAAAATCACTACACTTAGAGTGTTACATTTCAACCAATCACAATGAATTTCATCCGTAGATTGTCAATATCTTATTTGTAATTGAATCACAAAAGAATTTTGAATTTCACGTTTCAAATTTTATACAAAATTATTGGTAATAGCAATCATAGATCTAACCGTATGGATAGAATCTAAAATTCTATTAACAACTTTTATTCGTATATCAAGTTCAAAATATCTCTCTAGGTTGCATTTTATAATGCATCTTTGCAAAATTGCCGAATTTGGAGAGGGCTCTAGGCATTTAGGGGTTAAAGGGGTAACGTTTTCTTCAATTCCCTCTCATATTATTTTCTTTATCAGATTTTGAAGATTTCCTTCAATTTTCTTCATATCTCCTACAATCTCATTTTTCTCCATTTTTTCGTAACTTGAAAATTGAATCTCTTGTACTGTCAAAATTTCAACCTTGATTTTTCCTCATGAAGCGACACATGTCAAAATAGGATTTTGAGAACCAAAACCAAAATGACTTCCACAATGAGGCTCCAAGTTTGAGTTAGCTTCTACATACATTACACGTAGATAGTGTAAGAGTAGATAGTGTAAGAACATCTCTACCAACACTCTGGATAACTCTCTGATCCTGGAAAAATGGATGTGCATGGGTTGGTAAACAATTTGTGTGGAGTATGACACTGAATAGTGTAACCCAATTCATGACCCTCAAAATGACTCAAGCTACTCTGGGCCCTCACTGGCCCTTTTACTGACTTTCAGATTAATAATAGCAATAGTTAGTTTTTCTCTTTGTATCCTCCTGCCTCGCTGGCCTGGATGGGGTGGTGTTGTATTTTTGCCTTCTCTCACAATAAAGGGTCTCTCTTTGTTTGTGTCAAAAAATAAAATAAAAAATCACTCAAGCTACAATATCTTCTCTTCTTAACCCTTAAACGTCAAGCTGTGTCCATTGGGCTTAGTAAAAAGAGAATATTCAGTCGTACTGGAGCTGTGGTCAACCAAAAAAACTAGAAAAAAAAGGGTTGAAAGCTTGTGTTGAAGCGACTCTGGATTCCTTCCGCGCCGAATTTGTGATTGACTGTGTCGCTGCTGAGGAAAATCGAATTAGCGGAAGAAGGAAGGGCGGGGCAGGAGGGCAACAACGGATACATATTTCTCATGCAAACCGCACTCTGAGCCGGGCTGCTTGTCAGCGTTTGAACAGGAATATCGATGGCGTCAGAAGGCCGGGCGAATGGGTCAACTTGCGAACGGGTCAGTGATTCAAGTTCAGAGAGGTGGCAATCAGGAAGTCAACGAGAAGGTCCCGTCACTCAACAAGCCAGGTATGCACAGCCATAACGCCGTTGAGACAACGGTCGTCTTGTGGAAGTTGAAATTGCAGCAATTCTCATGAACTCAATTGCAAGTTCGAACTGCAACGGTTTGGTCTTGAATTTATGCGGGTGTCAACGGTAGTTTAGCGCCGGCATTTTGGCTTTCGATCCACTCACAGCTTGGACTGGGGCTTTCATATTTGGACGGTGTGAGGAATGGATGCAAACTGTGGACGTCGGGAATCGGGCGTTGAATTCATTGCCACTCTAAGAGACTGGCTTGTTGTGAATCAGCGTGCCACGCCCGAGCAGGTTCAAAAGGTCCTAGCCATGCTAGAAGAAGATTATCTACTGTCCCTCCCACTTCCAAAAGGAGTCCGGTGGCCGAAGAAGCCGCAAGGAGCAAATTTCCGGTTCTTGTTTCGTCGCCAATGCGCTGCTGTACTTGCATGGACCAAGTCGAGGGAAGAGGGCGCAGAGGTTGGATTCAATGATGCTGTGAATGCAGGACTCCGGTCCGTGTGGTGGCCCGATGCAAGTTCTACATCGACAGCTCCTGCATTGTCGTCCGTTCCGAGCGTTCGGTGAATTCTTGTTCTGGTTGATGCAACCACATAGAATCTGCGGGAAGGGCTAGCAGCAGTAGTTGCGGATAACGTAAGGGACCGCTGTATGCGCGGGTACTGGATTTGAAGGATCGATCAGAATCACAGTAGCTTCTGCATCCACACTAATTTCCATTCCTCTCAGTAACCGAAGCACCCATTTCAAAATATTAGCGTGGATGTTTAGGTAGCGTGGCTTTCTTTTTTGTTTACTAGAGGTGTAGGTTTTCAGTTTTTCAGTTATGGCAATGGCATAGTCAATCAATCAGTAGTTCACTACTACAATAGCTTCTCTGTCCACACTAATTCATACTCCCACACTAATTCCCAATCTCCTGGCTCTCAGCCTCCATTTAGTGTGGGTGTTTAGGTAGTGTGGCTTTTTATTCGTTTACTAGGGGTGTGGGTTTGGATGGGGAGGTTTTGAGATTTTTCAATCAATACTACAGTAGCTTCTCTATCCACACTCTAGTTACACAATTGTGGAAGTAATTTGAAAATTGTGGTGGTTACTGGACTTTGAAGTTCAATGCGTTCTGGATGCGTACATGGCATTGTTGTTAGGTTTGATCAGGTGTTTCAGTAACCAGATGGGCAGGCACAATTTGTCTTTGATTTGTTCTATTTACACGTGAATGGAATTATTGTAGTCATGTATGATGTGTTTTCCCATACTGTCAATTCCCAAGTATTGTCAAGTTTGAGTTACTTTGTACTTCAATTATTAAATTTTGAGAAATTTCTCAAACTAAAATATAAAAATTATAACAATTTCTGAAAATTATAGATTGTATTATTCAAAAAATTTAGACTTCATTTTCTACATTCTTTCAAATTAAAAATTACATCTTTACCAAATTCTGGCAATTTCATTATAATTTCTTTGCAATCTAGATTTTATTGTAATATAAAACCATATTTGATTTTAACCCCTAAACGTCCTCACCTATGTCCAGTTTAGGCAGTTTTGCAAAGATGCATTATAAAATGCAATTAATATGAATATTTAGAACTTGATGTATGAATAAAAGTTATACATTTTTAATTTTAGATTCTATCTATATAGTTAGATCTATGACTACTATCACTAATCTTTTTTTATAAATTTTGAAACATAAAATAAAAAATTACTTTGTAATTCAATTACGAATAAGATATTGACAATATGTGGATGAAATTTGTTGTGATGGGTTATAATGTAGTACTTTCGGTGTAGTGATTTTTGGAGATTTTTTGGATGCTTCATTTTAATAGTTTTTTTTTTCATGAACACTTTTAGACCAAAATCTTCAAGATTTTCAGTGAAACACTACAACACAAAATGAGGCATAATTTTTTCAAAAATTATTTCCTTTTCGATCGGATCACACATACATGAAGTTAACTTCCCATAAAAAATTCAGTAAAAAAATCACACCACAAAAAGTGCATGACGGATGAGAAAATACGGATGAAATCTGTACATCAGGCCAAAAACGCCTGCTTGGGCAGTTAGGGGTTAACACCCACATATGTACATATTAATGTTGGATTCTTTTTGAAAACAATTCTTCAACATGTAAAGGACAAATTATTGTAGTCATTTATTGAATTTATTGTAGTAATTATTATAAATTATTTTAATAATTATGAGAAATTATTTCAATGAATATTAAAAATTATTTCAATGAATATTAAAAATTATTTTAATAAATATTAAAAATTATTCTAATAAATATTAAAAATTATTGAAATATATTTTTCCCGTATTTATTATTCATTTTCAATTTTCAATTTTTTATGTTATGGAAAAATATTCAAATTTCAAACACAACTAGTACATGGATAATATTTCCAAGTATTACATTTTAGTAAGGGGACATTTGAATGAAGACTTTTATTATTATTTTCTACTTTTTGGTCACCAATTCATTATTCGTTGACGTATTTTCAGTAATCCCTCAGATTTATAGTATGGACAAGTTTAGGGTCAATTTCACAAGTTATGGACAATTTGACAAGGTATGAACTATTTGTCAAGGTATGGACAATTTGACAAGGGGGTGAAAGCACACTACGGTTGTACGAATTTGTAGTCACAGCATAGTTTCAGGACATGGTAAGGGTTTAGACCCAAATTCCCCCTAATTACTTCTACTTTATGTCAAAATAATAAATAGGCATAGTCTTACATTTTGCATACATTGAAGATTGCACAAGAAAATTTTATTTGCATGCAAAATATGCATCAATATGAGTACAAAATTACAAAGTTTGTACCGTCACAGATTCAAGTTTACATGTTTGTACTCATTTTGTCAACTTATATTTTTAATCCTTACATTTGAAAGAGTTTTAGGCAATCTTCTATTCTTTAACTACCATGCCTTACTATTTGATTATACTAAATGTTAGTATATACTTGAAAAACTTGAGAAATATGGGATTTTTGTTGGGGCCCCAAACATGAGGTTAATGTCAAATTATTTGAATTTTTTTTTGGAATTCAAGTATAAGACTTAATGGTGCAAAGGGGCCAAATATTTAATTTTGATGGAACTTAAATTTTCACTTCCATTTGGCACATCAAAGAATTTTGCCTAAAAATAAGCTTTGGCCCTTCAAAATCTTTTGTAGATTACTTTTTGTATAGGTGTGTACTTGATTTTGTACTATTTGTATATTTTGTACAATATGGACCAATCATCACCTTCCGTGTGGCATTTGAATTGGAATCCACCCAACGTGTCGAGCAATCTATGGTGTTGTTGGTCGGTGCTAGAATATTGAACGTTGTGCGTTTTGTACAGTTTGTACAATTTGTACTTGGTTTGTACTGTTTGTACAGAACGGCCAGGGAGGCGACCGTGGCGTGTGATGGCCCAAGGTATGAACTATTTGTCAAGGTATGGACAATTTGACAAGGTATGGACAATCTGATAAGTTATGGACAAGTTATGGACAAGATATGCCCAAGTTATAGACAATCTTTAGACAAGTGATGGACAAGTTATGGACAAGATATGCCCAAGTTATGGACAATTTTTAGACAAGTATGGACAAGTTATGGACAAGATATGCCCAAGTTATGGACAATTTTTAGACAAGTATGGGCAAAACATGGCCAAGTTATGGACAATTTTGTAGACAAGTATGGACAAGTTATGGACAATTTATGGACAACTCTTTGAGAAGAGAAGGACCAAATATGGACAACTTATGGACTATTGACACTAACAAATGATGGACAACTTCTGAACAACTCATGGGCAATTCATGGACAATTCATAGACAAAATAGCTATGGATAATTTGAATAACTTTTTCCATGTCATCCTAGTTCAAAATATATATAGTTCCCATATATTTACAAATCAATTATTTATCAACCATAATCTCGATCTATGTGTACTATACTACATAATTCTCAATTTATAAATACATTCACGGATAATTTGAGAATCAACTTTCTAGACATTAGCATGACAATTTCTTCTTTACTTTCTACTTTGGGGACACGTACTCATTGTTCATTTCGAATCTAATATTTGCAGTGTAATATAATATGTCCTTCAATTTTTTTACGCATTGCATGGATCAATTCATATAAATGGACAATTACTTTTATACATTCTAAAGTTAGGCTGGTTGTTTTACAATTCTATATCTTTGATTCACAATTTAGATTTGACAGTTCTATGTCTTTGGTACGAAATTTAGATTCTATACTTTTATGCCTTTTTTATGTTTGTGCCTTACATTCCACGGCCACACATACACTTTACGTGTACTGATATATTTTTTGGGACACTTGTATTTGGTCATCCAATAAATAGGGCTCAAGTTCTGATTATTGCACAAATTAAATATCAACATCTATTTAGTACCAACTACTATGGCGTCGAGGAGTAGGAACATCCGACAAAGCCTTTATTTGGGAGCGGGAGTGGATGGTGTTCAATCTATTTCACAAAGTTTGAGCATTGGAAACGGTCATGCTCGAGGTCGAAGTCGAGGTCAAGCAAGGGGACGGGATCGAGGTCATGCAACCAGACATGGTCGAGGTCATGGAAGCAGACAGGGTCTTAGTCGAGGTCGGGCAGAGACACATCCACGGGCCGATGGACCATCCTCCTCTACGGCGCCATCTGGTATAGCCTCTAATCCGAACCCTCATGGCATCCACATATCGCAAAGTATATCCATTGGTCCATCTACTAATGGATGTGATGGTGCCGATGCACATAATAGTGTAGCACAATCGAACCCAGTGGATGAACTTTTGGAAATGTTGGCCAACGTAGATGAGACACAGCTCTCGGGTGATGGTAAGTTTATATTTGAAAAGAATTTACCGTACGTAAACCACCACGCTGTAACATTGCGTTCTGATAGAAACAAAGCTCTCCATGTGCCGTTGTACGACTTAGGGTTAAGAGGGAAAGTATGTATAGTGCCAGTTCACGAGATGCCAACGCTAGTTCTGGAGGGGTCATCCGAGATTGCAACTCTAGACGTATTTTGGGGGACTGTAGTAGCAGAATTTTATGATCCGCAAGAGGCCGTGGATATGATTTCAGTGCTACTATACGGTCCATGGGGGTGTTATGACATGCTAGAGGCCGTTGTTGAATTTGTTGAAGCTGGAGATGGTCACAAATGCCCTCCCTTGCAGATATGGGGCCGTAATTTATTGCCCCTTACAATGATATCGAGTACGGATAGCGCGCGATGACGACTCAGAGTATTTACCGGGGGATTCTAGTTCGCGATGCTCGTCTAGCAATGCAGAGAAACTAGAATCCATGGACCTCACACCAAATAGTAAAAAATGGTTTATAAATAACGAGAATCTTACTAGTGAACTTGGCATTCCAAGTTCAATGAGTTTCGAGGATTTCAGTGCTTTATTGCCGGACAAGCGTTTTGCATCAGACATGTGGAATTTCCCGGGTACAACACTACCAAGTGTCACTTGGCGAGGATCCGGGCCGGGCCTGAAAGTGCTCTTTGAGCATTGCCATGAGCCAATTCAGTTTTTCATGCTCTACTGGCCAGTGGAAATATTGCAAAAAATTGTTAGAATGACAAACCTTTATGCTACAACTCCTCAAGAGAATGGTGGCACAAAGGGTGGGCCAGATTGGTATGGTATTACCCAATCGGAACTTTTATGTTTTTTTGGAGTTTTAATGCTAATGACTTTGAAGAAAGTCTCAAACACTCGATTGCATTGGGCTCGGGCTGGTGATTTATTTCGCACCGACTCTATAGCTCAAATTATTTCTCGTGGCCATTTTGAAAGCATCATTAGATGTATTCATCTTGTTGACAATGCTAGTTTGGTTAGCAATAAGACATCGCCCGAATTTTCAAAAATTCAAAAAACCAAATGGCTAGTAGATGCCTTAAACAATTTATGTGATAAGTATTGGAATCCCGAGAAAAATTTATGTGTAGATGAAATGATGATAAAGTACACTGGAAAGTATTCTCCTATTCGCCAGTATATGAAAGCGAAACCGACACAGTATGGGATTAAAATATGGTGTCTAGCTAATACAATGACAAAGTATGTGCAAAAGTTAGAAATCTATCTAGGAGCTAGTGATACTTTGGAAAAGACGGGGACAATTGGCACTAGAACGGTACTGGACTTGATGAATGGGTTTGGTGGCAAGGGCCACATACTAACTTGCGATAATTTCTTTACATCTCCGTCTTTGTTTTGGGAGCTTCTCAAAGATGACATTTATGCCACGGGCACCATCCGAACCAACCGCAAGGGTTGGCCGGATGCATTGACAATAAATCAGAGTTCGGGAGAACGTGGGCAACTATGGTATAGAATGCATGCCAGCAACCGTATGACTGCGGTTACATGGTATGACAACAAACCAGTCAATTTACTGTCAACCGCATGTAGTCCGGTTGATCCCTCGAGATCAGTCATTGTAAACAAATGGCACATTGATGGCTCCATACAAATTCCTACATCGCCTGTTTTAGTACACTATCAGAGGCACATGCGCGGAGTTGATGTCCAAGATCAACTCCGCAGTTACTACTCTGTACAACGACGTGACTACAAGTGGTGGCACAAAATCTTGTGGCACGTCGTTGATCAATCATTTGTCAATACATACATTTTGTATAAAGTAGCAATGGAAAATAGAGGGTTGAAACCCATGAGTCATTTGAAGTTCAATGCGTCTGTTGCGTTTGCTCTAACGAGAGTGGAACCTAGCAAGAAGCAGACATGTATGCCCACTGCGCAGGTACCGAACCCTGGGGGACTTCACTATACTATGGCGTGGGTCGGGCACGAGACTCGAAAACGGCGAACTTGCGTTGTGTGCGGGGATATCCAGCAGCATTTTTGTCCCACTTGTGCAGTGGCACTTTGCATTGGAGCGTGCTTCGTGCGGTATCACAGTTCTACACCGGATACGGGCGAGCCCGAGGTTATACGTGATCTTCCTCCATCTTCAGGCGGAAGACCACGGAAACTCCCAACTAGATACACGTAAATCGAATATCTATATTTGTGGACGATAGTTCAAGTTTATATTTGTGATCAATCTTTTCTTATAACGATAAATTTTTCTTTCCATTCCTCTTGGCATTCACATTTTAGTTGCTTTTGATTTAGGTCAATTTTTTTCCCCTAACCCTTATGTTAGAAATAATGTTTTGGTGAAAAAAGGCCCACCCACACAATGATTTTCTTTTCAACTAAAAATAGCCCAATTCCTACACTTGAAGTACAATGGCTAAATTTAATGGAGGATTTTTTGAAAATATGGAAGGAAAAATAGCCAAATACTTAGGAAAAGGTTAGGTGAATCTCTAAATTTTACCTAGGTATTAGAGTTATCCGCAAAGTGACTAAACAGTGGGTGACTGGGGTGTAGTTTGTGTGAACAATAGTTCAAATTCCCAATAAAGAGTGTGTGTCGGAGCCTAAGAAACAATTGGGGTTGTAAAGTTTTGAAGGTCCAAAAATGATGCCTCAATTTTTTCTGGACCCCAATTCAAAACCCCTTTTTTTGCTGACCTCATCCGCCACGCGTCTCTTTTCCATGGGATCCCTTACTTGACAGTCCATGATGGCCTTCAACTCACCCCTTCTTTTTTTGCTCCAGAATTCCAAGGGATCAATTTTCGTTTCTCTACTTTTGGGAGGTCACGTCCATCAAAAGAGAGATCAGTTTGCGAAAAACTCAATTATCGAGGTATCATCATAATAACACCAAGTATCACCCCAGTATCACCACAATATCATGAACAAAGCTGGCTACCTGAGAAAATTGAAAAAAATAAAAAAATCACTACGTCCCACACCCCAGACTAGAGCCACAGCCATGGTCTGGCCTCTGGCTTCATTCTGTATAGTACTATAGCTCATGTTGTGATCACAGGGAGTGGAAATCTGGTATGTGGATGCATACATGGGGTATGGGGGTCCCCACTCAAACTGAAGTTGGGTGGTCAAAAGAAAAAAAGAGGCCGGGACAGTTGGGGTCAACAGGGACCGGTGTCAGGCTGTGCCAGCGACGCCGACGGTCAGTTCTGCGGCCTTGTTGTCAGTCCAGCTACCTTTTCCACTGCCCATTGCTATACCGCCCGCTTCTGAAAACACGCTGCCCCTCTCCCACTTTTTTGCATTATTCCCTCACCTTTGCCCGCCCACAACCCTCTTGACGTTTAACCCTTTAGTGCCTAGCAAACCACATTATGGTCACTACAACGTCCGAAATGCAAACAGCAGAGAATCCGTGAAGAATTGGAACTTCAGTTTTGAAGTTCAGATTTGCGCACATACATTACGCACCTTCCAGAAAAAGAAATTTTCAATTTGGAATTGTACAACTATCAAAATACCTATCAACATAACGCAAAAATACTGCAAATACTTGAAAATACAGTAAATACTTACAAATACAACATATGTATTGTGTAGTATTTCTTGTGTTTGGAAGTTTGTTATCTTGTTTTATTTTTTTGGATTGTGTTCTCTTCTTCATCTTCCATTAGTGTGTGTAATCCGATCTTGACTAATGTACCCACTCCTGTCAATTTTCAACGTATAAAATTTTGTCCTAAACCGTACATGGACAAGTCACTTTCACTTATAAATCTCACAATAATTATGTGTGAGTCTATTTTTGATATGAAAGATTGCAACGGAGAGGTGTTGACATAGGGCATAGCTGAACTTCTTTGCTTTTATTTTTGAAAATTTACCTCAAATTCTATTTAACTTTGAAGTCACACACCCCCCAAAATCTCGTTTTTGAGCGTGCATTATACAGTTCAAATACATACTATAATCTTCCGATCCCACCATCGGATGATTCTCAAATTTTAATAAAATGTGTGCTCTCGAGTTGAGAATAGAATTGTACGGTTACTTTCTAATTTAACCCATTCTATTTTTGGTAGTCTCAACCACAGTGGAAAAACCCACTGAAATCCAGAGCTGTCTGCTACAGTACCCTAGGCACAACATGATTGCACAATCCATGTGTGGTGACTTGTGAGTGGCCTGCTGTGTATTATTTTTCAAAGTCTAATTGAGTGATGTTGGTTACATACCATACCATGCCCTGTAATTTTTGGATGACCTTCAAAGTGCTGCTATTCAGAGTTTTTGGTGGAAATGCTCCAAGGCAGAAGCATGGTCATGGCAAGTTGACGTGGCAGTCAGAGTTGTCAACTGAAACCGGGTCAATACTGCAGGTCAAGCCGGCTCGTCAAGTCTGGTCCGGCCGTCAACCAAGAAGTCCTCACAGTAACTCAAATTCCGGAAGCTCAATCTGGGGCAATGTACGGGGAGATCCGCCGGTTGAAACTCATAGTGTTAGGCTAAAATCCGGATAAAATTTGTGATGCTTGGGTGCTACTTAGGTGAAACATGGGTAATAACCGGATGAGTTCTTGTCTAAAACCGGTTGCTTTTGCAAAATATTGGATTTTAGCTGGAAAACTCCCCGTTCAGTGATGTGGGGTGGCGATTGTGTCCACATGGATATTCTCTCCGGAATATTCTACAGGATCACGGTTATAAATACAATGCTGATTTCATTGAATCTTTGCGCACTGATCACCTCAGTTGGTGTAGGGAAGACAATCATGTCTGTTCTCTCATAGGCACTTTGTGATCGAATAGGCCGGATAGAGTCTTACTACCTTTGAGATTGCGAGGGGAAATGTAGTAAGTTCCTGTATTCGGTGGCCCTTGATATATGTGCTGTTGAATTCAAGCTGACCTTAAGTAAATTAAAGAACAAAGATTGAAGTTCTTGATGAATGATCGAGATGTGGCGTTACTTGAGAGGCTTCCCAGGGAAAAATGGGTTTGGATCGGCATCCACAGCGGATCATGTCACCGAAGGTCTCGATCTCAAAGATCGTACCGCCATTGTCACAGGTGAGAGATGATCAATTCTGTTGCTCAACCTGGAACGCTTGCCACTTGTATGATGGTAATGTTCGATGCCTGCCTGTGCAGGTCTCACAACTATTTGCGCATGAATGCATAGTTACTGTCTAGACTCTTTTTCAAACCTTTCGCTGTAAGTGACACAAAATTATGGCTCATCGATCATTTTGTCATATGTGAATATTTCTCAGTTTTTCCATTGATGCTCAAAATAAAAGATCTGCTTTAATAAAATGAGAGTTCAAATATAGAAGTTCATAGGGGAATGTGATGTCCACTAGTTAGAAGGGAGATTATGCCTCAACAGGGTACCCACTTTGAGACTCTAGTGTTGGGAGGTATCAACTAAGTAACCCTTCTTTCTAGTATTGACTCGAAACGGAGCAAAGTAATAGGAGCAAATTCACTACTACCATCGTGCTATGTTTGTTAGTACATGTTCATCCTTCTCCAAAATGTACTCCAGAATGCGAGAAATTTTCATCTTGCTAATTTATCCCTCCCCCACTCACAAAACTGTATCTCACGTTGTTGCACAATCCGAAACAGATGTCAAATTGTCGCATGTGTTCCAACAAAAGTCCTTGAGCTAAAATTAATCATTTTCAAACTTGTTAATCATAGTGACAACTTGGTTTAGAGGGGTTTATTGTGACATCGATATATCTTGCAAATTTGCGGTCCCGAAGAGGTATTGTCCAAAATATTCCGTAAAAGGGTGTATACATGCGTAGAGTGGACATGAGCCGTTAGGGAGGAATTCAAGCAACGTTACAGCTTGTGAAGCAACATTTAGGAACTGTATAATTGTTGTTATAGCTGCTCCCCTATCATAGCTAACAAACGTAGCAATCAGTGTATGATCACGATGATTCTTACGAAATGACTATGAAGTTAATGCATCGGAAACTAACATATTAATGTTATGTACACCCACACGATTCAATGCTAGTACGCTGGGGGTGTTGATTATTGACAGGCATTGATATACATATTTGTATGTAAATATGGTGCTTGCTGCAGGTGGGACGGCTGGGATCGGATTGGAGACCGCGCGAGTGCTAGTGAAGCGAGGCGCCCGTGTGATCCTGGCCATCCGGAACTTGAGCGTCGGAGAGAGCGTGAAGGCGCAGATTGAGGAGCAGATAGGTGCTGAAGGTCGCGTTGTGGTGATGCATTTGGATTTGAGCGACCTCACGTCGGTCCGCACGTTTGCTGCCCAGTTTCACGACTCCCAACTCCCGCTCAACATTCTTGTGTAAGTTAATTGGCTTGCTCTCTGACATAGTGATTATATCCTAGTAGTGATTAGTAGGAAAAGTGCGACTAGAATCACTATAAGAAAACTTGGTAAAAAAAACCGCAGCTGAAATTGGCTACTGTTAGTTTGACCACCGTTTGATGCAGTAGCTAAACGACTGCAGAACTTTCTTTTTCAATTTGCGGTCGCAATTTTGAGAAATTTGGATCATATAATGTATCGTTAAAAAGGTCTTGAAAATATCTTTCCAATGATATATTACACGCCCCAAAATTCTTAAAATCCTGATCGAAAATCGAAAAAAATAAGAATTTGCAATTGTTTAGCGACTGCAACAAACGGTAGTCAAACGAACCGCAACCAATTTCAGCTGCGATTTTTTACCAAGTTTTCTTATAGTGAATGGAATGAACAAGAAATTACGTATGAGACATGGTGTTGTTGCTATATCGGAACATGTACCACCAAAGTCGTCTAGAGGTTCCTTATGGAGAATCTGTATGCTTTTACCTTCTAGTCTCATGAGCCTCAACATTTGCCTCTTGTAAATTTTTTTCTTTTATAGCAGGTTGATTCGGAGAGACATCTGTCTTCTTTTGAACATTGGTGGGAAAAGTGAGGCTAGAAAGGGGAATTTACGCCTGTGTTATACATGCATGGGTTGTCTGTTTGTCTACAGGTCTTAGATTGCTGCTCGGCTGTAATTAATTAATTAGTTCTACAGATGATTTCATGGGCTTTGTATTGTCGACTTGGCAAATATAAATAATTTGCTTCTTTTAATTCTGACTGTGGTGCAGTAATAATGGCGGGATCACATTGTCACACGCTCCCAAGAGTACTCCCGATGGCTTGGAGCTTATGTTTGCAACCAACTTTCTAGGTACAGTTTATCCAATATAGTATGACACCCCATAATATGACGATATTATTGTTTCAAGCAATCCACATGTGCTAAGTCATTTCTGTTATTAATCTATGCCTGCCACCTTGTCATAACATGGAGTTAGGGCTTTCCAAACATGTCATAATAGAGAGGAACAATTGTACCGCTTGCATTGTGAACTTAGTATTTGCACCAAGTTTTATGATTCTGTGAAAATTATGCCAACATTTGGCAGAGTCTATGATTCAGAAGAGGAGATTAGAACACATGATAATTGTATTAAGTTCAATAGACAATGCATATATTTCAAGTCTTCTTTGGTTGAGATGGAGAGGGTCATAACTCATAGTGTTGTAAGGCTTCTGATGATCCCAAAATATGTTCTCTTACATATTTCTGATTCAAAGGTACAACATAGCATTATGTCTTCTAATCTCTTCAAGCCTCGCACCACAGTGTGGTGTCCAAGGCTACTATTAGCACCAAGCTATTACCAATAATGGTTGCTCTGACATTGTTCATTGGCACTCAAAAACCACCTTTCTGCTACTGATAGCCCCGGGGGATGCATTGTACTAAATATGTACGAGTATACGTGAGTGCACATGAGGTATATTAATTTGAACATTGTCGTATTACGTATACATACAAGACATATTTAGAGTTGAAAATATTGACGTATACATACATTAAACATATATATAGGATGGAATAGATGTGTATACAAAAGTTTTAGATATATAACCCCTTGTATACAAGGGGGTTTTCAGAGGGGGTCATGAACACGTGTGATTCTCAAACATAATGTAAAGTGCACCCCAGGCTGATGGTTGGAATTCATGGTGTAGAACTCTGAATTCGGTTGCAATGCAGGTCACTTCTTGCTGACGGAATTGCTGCTGGACACCATGAAGGCAACTGCCAAGGAAAGCGGCATTCAAGGACGCATTGTCATCGTTGCTGGTGCAATCTACACTTTCACTCCCAAGGCTGGAATTGAATTCGACAAACTTATCAACTCCAATGAGTAAGTTAACCAATTAAATTATGGTTTTTAAATGACATGGTTTTCATGGTTTCAAATCGATCCTACTGCGAAAAATACAATAATTTACATGGACCAAATTTTACATCACTGGAATTAGTGAAGAACATTGCATATGTTGATAAAAAAACAAATAAATTTGAACAAAAGGAAGTTCACATAGGACCTACTTAAAACTGGTTCAATTCAAGCTTCTTGGTCCTTTAAAGTTTAAGGTTACGTTGGGTCAAAAGCTCATACATATATGCATGTAAGTCCAGCTTTTTGCTTGGCAATTCTTCTTTGAATTTGTGATTTAGGGTGATCCCTTCCAAAAATAGTGTGATTTTTGAGAAATATCTTTTCAGTAAGAAAAAATCATTGGAAAATTACAAAATTTAGATGGTGTTATAGGTGCCATGACTGCAACTCTATACATGGTGTTAAAAACGAAAATTTCTAGTACACATAAAATGAGTTAAACATAAGTCATACATAGTGAGATGCGTCTCACTGGTACCCATATCAGGCCATTGCCCAAAAAATAAAAATAAAATAAAAAATGAATAGGTTGATTGACTTTACCATCACTTGTTGGTGTTGGTTCACAGGATCTGGGGGTTTTCAGGCTATGGTCAGTCGAACCTAGCGCGCATTTTACATTGCAGAGAGCTTGCTGTGCGCTTGAAGGTAAGCCATAATGCCTGCGGTGGCAGCTAAATTTGAATACCCCTGGAATCTACAACTGGATTAAAAGTCACAAAATTTGTGAAGGCGGAGTTGGGTGCTTGAGTTGTTTAAATTCATTCAAATTCAAATTCATACAAATTAGAATGATTATTGGGTGAATTTGGTCAATTAGTCATCCAAATTAATTGAGAATACACATTCATTGTATCAAAGTGCATGATTCAAAAGTTGCAACCTTGGGTCAAGTTTAATGTTCAAAATAACCATGTCATTGTCCCCATCAGTCGATCGAAAGAGAATGATAAACAATAAATTTCTTTCCTCTAGAATTGTGAAGATTTCTTTGGTTGAGAAGCAGAGATTAAAACTCATAATGTTTTTTTCAATATTGATCAGCCCTTTGATGAATCGAAAATACACTCTTGGATGTTTTCAATTATGCCACGAAGGATTATGTTCTCATAGTTTAGCTGATTTTGAGCCTCCCAACTTCCAAAGGATATTTAGTCCATGCTTCAAACTAGCTTCTGGGCCATCATTTTAGAGGTGTAAAATTTGAGACTCTCTACAGTAGGTGATTGCAAACACTATAAGAAAACTTGGTAAAAAAAAACCATAGCTGAATTCAGCTGTGGTTTGTTTGACCTCATTCTGCTGCAGCTGGTAAACGGCTGCACGGACTGTTCTTTTTCAATTTTCGACCTCAATTTTTAAAATTTTGGGGCGTGTAATATACCGTTGGAAAGGTCTTTAAAACACCTTTCCAACGGTATATTACACGCCCCAAAATCCTTAAAAAATCGAGGCCGCAAATTGAAAAAAACAGCCGCTGCAGTTGTTTAGCGACTGCAGCATAATGAGGTCAAACGAATTGCAGCTGAATTCAGCTGCGATTTCTTTACCAAGTTTTCTTATAGTGAAACAAGATGAAACTATATTTTGGTTCCTTTTAAGAGTATTACCTTGAGTTTTTCCAAAGCTTCTTCTAAGGCACTACTAGAAAATCTAATTTTTCTATTGTTTCGGTCGCGTTGATCTGGTTCACTTTTCTGTTGATTTGGTCGCGTTGATCTGATTCACTTTTATGTTGATTTGGTCGCATTTTTGTTCAAATCAACAGAAACGTGAACCAGATCAACGCGACCAAAACAACAGAAAAATTGGATTTTCTAGTAGTGAAGGACTCCGTTAAAATGGGAGTTAATTATTTAGCACAAAGTAGGGGTGCTAAGGTCTAATGCATTGGAAATGTGATGGTGGTTCAACAGGAAGAGGATGCCAAAGTGACTGTAAATACATTGCATCCAGGCCCCGTCAGAACAAAACTTACCCATCTTAATGGGTTTTTGGGCTTACTCTCAGGTACAAACATCATAAATAAAAATCACGGTTGGGGAAAACATATCTAAAAATAGATTTCAAACTTTTCGGGGAATTTCTTTTCCCTAAAAAAAAACTAGTATATGGTGAACAAATATGCAAGAATTTGAAATCTGTTTTATCCGGAAAAAAAAAACATATTCAATTGTGTCAACCCTACAGTGTACAATTATTTCACACCGGTCTTGAAAGAGGACCAGAGTTCCTATCTACTATTTCAAGTCAGAAATCAAGATCAAATGAATCATCCCTTTTCAATTATAAGAGAAACGATGTACATGTTTGTTTGTGTGTGTTTTTGTCCACAAATGAAAATGAATTTACTACAAGAGTAATGCTACAACTGTATTTGAGCACGTACTGGGGTATGGAATAGTAAGTTACTAGTGTTATAATACTACACTGATTATCCCATTTAGTGTGAAGGTGATATTAAATTTCATTATGATGTAAAATTAGCATGATATGAAGATTTCAGCCACTCAGTAAAAATTTCAGCCCTCACTAATTTTGAAACTTGACAAAATAGTGCGTGCTCCGAGAATTAGTACCACACGCACTAAATGGGATAACCAGTGTAATAATAATAGTAATATAATAGTTGAATAGTAACGGTGATCTAGGAGACCAGTGTGATTGGAAAGTCTCTTGGAGATAGTTTGTCTATCTATACCGACTCAAGGACATGGATAGCAAGGTCTATCTTTGATGTCTCCTCTCAGAGATAGACTATAGCTGGGACGAGTATCCAATTACTGGTATAACTAAGAGAAAGAACAACAGCTAACCTTGACACCATTGTTCTTCTCCAGGTCTGATTCCATGGTTCGTGCACAAGAATCTCGAACAGGTATGGTGCCCCCACTAGTAGGAAATGTGTCATTTTTCACTTACTATAAATGAAAAAGGAATGAAACCACGCCAAGCACATGGGTTGTGTCAGTGCTGATGAGTGGTTTTGGTCACAAGAAGACAAAAATATAAGCATAATATTCAGCCACTGTTCACTGTTTCCACGAAGTAGGGAATGAAAAACGACAAGTCTACTACTAGTGCCCGTATCAAATGTCTACTAAAAATCATCGGCAACGTCCTGGAATCGGGGGAACACTGCAAAAATGCCACTGTAATGTAATGCAAGAAAAGATTATTAGTGCAAGCCCTATAGTGCACCCACTTTTGCAGAGTTCCCTCGATTCCGTGGATCATTACCAAATCATCTTTGGACAACTTCTTATTAGTCCTTTATTACTTGAAATTGAGAGTGCGCGGTTGTAATCATCTCAAACAATCAATAGTGGGTTCCAATAGTGAGTTCAACAAACTTCATTAAACTCAAAACTCTACTCTAGGAATACAGTTTTGAATTTTGTTGATTTCAATTAGGTGAAATTCACTAATAATTTTCCATGTTTGAATAATGGTGATCCTTGTGATGGAGTTACTAGAATGATGGAGTCACTAGAACTACTCTCAATAATCTCCTTAACCCTTAACGGGTCACATGGCTCTCCTGATTCCCACACCCAAAATATTTTTTAATCTCCATTTTAAGCATGATTGATTCTCTTTTAAATTTACTTTGGTTATATCCAAAAGAAGTATAGATCCTTTAAATATGTTTGGTTTGACATTTAAAAACCCCATTTAGTTCAACGGGATAGAAGTTATGAGCAAGATTCTCCTGTAATACCAGAAAACATGTGAGGCTTGGTATGTCTTTTACAACTGGTTAAGGTACACCAACTTAAGACCACCATTTATCCAATTATGTCCTCGTGTACCAACAATAAACGTCTTTGGTTTGAAATGTAGACCACCAAAATATGAGGGTAGAATTGGAAACATGGCGGTCATAGGTTGGTGTGTACACCTTATTCATACTTAAATACTATTAGAAAATCTAATTCAATTTTTCTGTTGTTTTGATCTTGTTGATCTGGTTCACTTTTCTGTTGATTTGAACAACAATCTATTGATTTGGGCAAAAACGTGACTAAATCAACAGAAAAGTGAACCAGATCAACGCGACCGAAACAACAGAAAAATTGGATTTTCTAGTAGTGCTTACTTATTTAAAAGAAGAGTCTAAGTTTTTCTTCTTCTTTTTATTCTTCTTTGGATTGATAGTGGATATATTGGCCACTGTCAGGGTGCTGCAACACAAGTGTACGTTGCAACAAACCCCGAGCTTGAAGGAGTGACTGGAAAATATTTTGTAGATTGCAATGAGTGCCCTCTGGAAGGCAAAGCATTGGATTTGGACTTGCAGAAAAAGCTTTGGAAATGGACGGAAGACTACATTGACACCCACTAGTTTCATAAGATACTAATTATCAGTGTTTGTTTATATTTTTTATTATTTTTTATTTTTAAGGATAGTTTAGCTCCTAACTTTTTTATATGTGGTACCTTTTAGGAAAAATCTTAGAGAAAATCTTGCTGAGGTTAACCAGGAGGGAAAAAAACACTCCTACTAGTTAATAGGACATCCCTGCCGTCCCATAAATACATTTATAGATTTTAGTGGGGCTTTTAAATGTTTGTAGATTATAGTGCAAGTTATATCAAGAGTTATATGTACCTAGAAAATATGAAAAACATAATTATATCCCCTTTCAAATGTTATTATGGTTATTGAACCCCCAATATAACACCATGTTCTAATATTATTCTATGATGTTCAAAGATCACTCTTTCTACTAGTGTTGGAAGTGATAAATAGAAACTTCGGTCCTTTTTCGAGGTCGGCGTGAATTAAGTGTCGGCTTGTAATGTCAATGACCCAATGTGGCAATGCCCACGAGACAAGGACATTGGAACAAAACTACTCTACCCTGCCGGGAATGGACACTTTAGTAACAAGTAACACAATAAAAGTAAGCATGATCTGATGATTGGGAGTTTGTTTTGAGTATAAGATATGTTTTTGTTTTTAGTAAAATCGTCAAGTTATGAGTTCTTTGGTTGATTTGGTGAAGGGCGATGTATCTCATTTGTGTGGTCCGGGTTCAATTCTCGTTGGGTCAGTTTGAGCAGTGGTGTGATATACGTAACTTGGTGCTGCTAGTGAGTTATCATGGCGAGAATTTTGTACCAATTAACCAGTCCTATCTTATCCATGAGACAAGTGTTTGCACTGAGTTAGTTATCAAAAGTGTAAATAGTGGTCTTCACCACTATCCTCTTTTAATTTTGTATATTCCTATTCTGTTGGTACTGGTTGATTATTTTCTATTCGTCCTTTATGTAAAAGGATTGATCCGGCATATTGTATGGCAATAGTGTTTATTGCTTTGAATGTGTGTTTTATGGAGGTTTCACAAATGTTGAAAGTGACATTTAAGTGACTTGCATTGGTGATACTTTCATGTACACTTAGAACTCTATTATATCAACCCCTTGGTAACAAGTAATCAACGTACACGACTGTAAAACTTGGCATGTGGAAGGTGTCCAATCACATGTGTACACAACAAGTCAATAGCAAATATTCTTTGCACATACTGAAATGTGGTCTTGGAGAGTGAAAAATAACGAGTTTAGTACTTAGCATGTGGAAAGTGTCCAATCACATGTGTACCTACACAATAGGTCAATATCAAATATTCTTTGCAGATACTGAAACGTGGTATAGGAGAGTGAAAAATAACGAGTTCAAAGTGTAACCTACATGAAGTTGTCAATTGTGTTTGAACAGGCAAAGCAAGCAGTGAATTCAGTGATACTGTAATAACTTATATTAGTTTGCACAATACCTATGCACATTGGAGCATGTGAGCTTGACTTCTGTCCCAGTACGACGAGGATAGCAGGGGAATGGCCTCATATGGGTACCACTTTTACGCATCTGACTTATGTCTAACTCATTTTTTGTGTGCTAGAAATTTTGTCTTTAACACCATGTATATAGTTGTAGCCACGGTGCCTATAACACCCTCTAATTTTGTAAGTTTCCAATGTTTTTCCTTACCAAAAAGATATTTCTCAAAAATCACACTATTTTTGGAGGGGATATCCATATCAGGCCATCCCTCAGCAGTTCGATCTGTGTGTACTTTCCAAGAGCGTGTAGGCTTTAAAGTGCAATCTTGCTCCGTATTTTGTGTCAAGTAACCCCCCTACTCTCAATGGCAAAGCCATTTACACTAAAAACTCTTTTATATCACTCTTTTGATAACCAATGTTCATACATGAGTTCACAACTTGCCTTGTGGAAAGTGTCCTATCACATGTGTACTCCACAGGAAATATATATAATGCATGGTGGTGCAAGCACGCTCCCTACAACGGTTCTCTTGTCAGAATGGGCACACCTAGTAGCAAATATTCTCTACAAAAGTGATAATGAAGAGTGTGATAATATAAGTTCAAAGTGAGAATTCACCAAAATTTAACCTGTGGAAACAATATAAAGCAAAACAATGCAAGAGGTTGGAAAAAGATTTCGGCATCAAAGGACTGCAATTGCGATGAAATTGGGTTTTACTTTAATTTCTAGTACTAGAAAGAGAAAATTTGGCCTGAAGGGCTAGTGTGAATGAAGAGTCTATTGGAGGAAGTGTTACCAACTTGGTCACCAGGACCAAGATCGCGCGTGCTACCGTTAATGCCTCTTTCGAGGGTAGACTCTTTTCCAATATTAGAATTAACTGAAAAGAAGCTCTCAAAGAGGAAACTCAGCTCAAAACTCGTGTTGAGCAGAGAATATGTGCAAAACTGAGACTAAGTTGAGTTTCTAAATACTCTAAAACAAGCACCTGACAATGTCTTGGCTGCGGGACCCTCAATTGTGAACACGTTCCCCCAACCCTCATTTGCTATTTAATTGGAGACCAAGTTACTATTCACTTAGAATATATGACAGTGGATCATATTTTTAGTGCCAAGACTCATGTTTGACTCCTGTTGCAACCTCTCTTCTTTTCAGTTTTCTCTATTAATTTACGAGTTTCTTGTATGACTGACAGTTCCCACTAGGACGCACCTTGCTTTCTGCTTTCTAAAACAAGCTGTCATTTTGATTCCAGTGTGCACACAAGATTGATGGGCTTGACCACTGAACGATTCAATCTGCATCATTCCGCGTTCCTAAAACTCGATGCACTAAAAGAGTCCAAGTGTAGGCCCGTTCACATATACCATTTCTGCTGCACGCATGCGTGCGTCAGATAACTTTGAAGGAATATGAGGTGAATAGAAAAATCTAAAATAGGCAAGAGAGGAATTACACTACCGCATAACAGAAAGCAACGCAACGCAAAAAACCAACGTGACTATACTTGCGGTAGTGTATTGCAGTTGCACAGTGCTCAACAGTAGTTGCAGCAGGAAAAGACAAAGTCTTGAATATTTTTTTGTTTCTTCATTTTACCTCCCATCTTTTCAAGAACGCAAACGCAACAGTGGCACTAGGCTAGTGTGAATGGGCCATGAGAGAGTGATCAAAGTGCCTTGAAACTTGAACAGGCTAACAAATGTTACGAGTTCTAGAACTTATCATTATTTGACTAAGGGCCGCTTCACATTATGGCCGAAGGTTGAGAGGCCGTTGATTTCCACCAATCGGATTGTAAGAAACCAAGAATTCGGCCTCTTGACCCTTCACATTAGAGGCCAAAGTCCAAAGGCCGTTGCCCTTCAAAATGCCTACACCTAACACTTTTTTGAATAAGGCGATGGACTCTTGAAGGAAGTTTGGGTTGAACGGGAATAGAAACCCAAACTATGGTCAAGAGGCCGTCGGTTTTTTTTCATAAAAAATCAAAACTATATTTTATTGCCTATTTTCAGCCCATTTGTTTGGACTCTGATCAAAGTTTGACTCTGAACAAAGTTTCATTGAAACTTATGGATGTGTGTTGTTTAAAATGCAGGCTTGATAAACTACCCAGAAGTGAATAGAGTGACATATCTGACGTTTCCAAACATGAGCCTTCATTTCGCGGAAGTCAATCGTACAATTGTGGAGTTTCCACTCACTAATGAGAAACTCTTCGTCCTTTTTTCAGAAGATTATCCCGAAATTGAGGGTGAGAGCACGGTAAACTCTGAACCATTAAAGTCATCCTTAGTGCCAAAATTACAATTTTCTTGGTCAAAGGCCATAAATTACGACTAACAATTCATATATTTAAGTTCTAATTTGGTAGAGCCCTCCATAGTTCTATTAGGTACTTCAATCCAAAGTTTCAAATTAAAATATTAAAAACAAGGTTACTAAAAGTAAAGTTTGAAAATAGATGTCAAACAAATTTCGGGAGCAAATCTGATGAATTGAATCATGTTCAATGTGAATATAAATTATATATTCTATAAGTTCATTGTGCATTTGAGTGCTTCAAAGAATTTTTTTTTTGAAAAAATTAATATTTAATGCAATTTCAACATGTTTTATATCTACTTTTCAATTCGGTTGGAACTACTTTTCCAATTTTAACCACTTTAACCTTACTATAACACACATAAATACTTATTGAACATGACTTTTTCAAATTTTTTGGTTAGAATTTGTTAAAAATTGTATCTTTTATTTTATCCACCAAAAAAACTTCACAAAAAATAAAAATTTAATAGATTTTTGGACCTTGCATTGTTGCTTCTTCATAGGGATCACAAGTGGTTCAATTTACCATGCTTTCACCCTTGAATGCTTGGCCATGGAATCTAATGGGAATATGTTTGTGGAAAACATTGCACAAGCTAACCATTATGACGAACTTGCAACTTGGGTGGACTCCGTCATTTGATTGTTCAAGTGTACGCATAACATTATTGAGTAATGGAAGCTAGCTACATGATATACAAATGAAATAAAGAAACCTTTTTAATGGGTGATGCCAACGGTCAATTATCTTTCTCATGCCAACAATAGGTGTTTAATATACATCAGGACTTTTATAGTGAAGAGAGAAATCTCAAATGGCTTTGCCAAATGTATAGAAATAAAACATTTAAAAAATCTAGGTAGTCCTAGGTATAAATGGTTAATGGCCACTAGAGTGTTTATTTCCGGAAAGGGAGAGTAGTTTTGCACCAATGGCCCTTTGTCCGGTGGGCACTAGTTCATTGTTATTACAAACAGACACTTTATTCACAACAGCCTCAAAATATATAAATGACCAAAATTATTGCTAAAATGTGAAAGAAAACTAAATAAAAAAATTGCAAAACTTTTCTTGAATATTGGATGGCCGACCAGCCCGACCTTGCACATACGTCTCAATTTAATTCTGGATTCACAACATTTTCCATCTTAGATTAGTTTAATTTAGCCATATAGTTCTTATTTAGCCTTGAGTGCCCATTTCTTCTTGCTCATGTTTTGTTTTTCAGAAGTGCTTAGACTTTCAAGCTAAACTTGCCAATTTATGTCCTTTCTTGTGTAGCTTTAAACACTTTTTGCCATTGGTGTTATTTTTATATAGAGTTTGTACTCGGTTCAATCTTTTTCTAAGGTGCACTCTTTATTAAAGCTTGGAATCACGTGCGTTCATGACCCCCTTTAAATACCCCTTGTATAATTAGAATATTTTTATATTTGTTCATGTATATATGTATAATGTAAATATGTAGTCCTATTATCAACCCTAAACATGCTTTTTGTACATATACATACTATACATACAAATCCCCCTCTTGTGCATTCACATGATTCCTCACACATAAAATAGTGCACCCATGGATCTTTTCCTTTTCAACTTGGTGGTATGTCATACAAGCATAAGGTTGTGCTGAAAGTGATAGTTAAACGTTCATTAGAATTAGGCAAACTTTATACTATGATTTGAAGTACATTCTACCACTACATAATAGACTTGTGAGGTAACATTCATCCAAATAAAGTTCCTATTGCAACAATAACCTTCGCCTCTTAGTGTAAGCACTACAAGCAAAGGCGTCGTTTCTCACTCAGGAGGATTCTGTTCATTGTCGTTTTTTTATTGTACACGCATATCCTACATGACGAATGGCACTCACCAAGTTCAACCAAAAAATTGGTGAGTGCAAAGTGACGCCGTTTAACTCACAGAGGGAGTGAAAAGCGACGCCTTCTCCTTATAGTGAAGTAAGATAGCAATTAACACCTTAATATGGTACCATTTTAATAACAGCAATCATTGTGTTTGAGAAATAAAAGAACATGGTTTCAAAATCAATATTCCAAGTGAAGTTGCCCATTGGAATATCACTGATGACAATATTGGGTGTAATCAGAAATGCGTTCAGTGAAATGCTATATTGACTTCAGACATTTTGAATATTAAATAGCATGGCATTTTGTTACGATTTTGTAACAATTATCCATCCATGATTAAAAAATCTAAAGTGATTTTGGAGTATAAAGTCATAGCAGAGGTACTTGATTAAATCATAAATTGAATATCTAAAGTGGTGCTGAAAAAAAAACCACTTTAAAAGAAAAAGGAACAATGGAAATGGAACCTGCTCCTTCATACTCTGAAAGAATGCACATCAAGGAGGACCTCGGTAATCCTAGTATCCCTATTTCCGAACCTCATATATACCAATCTAGTTCCAAATCTTTCCAGACAAGAAGAATCTCGTTGGTATCTAAAAGCAAAATACCAGCCTCGAACGCTTTGGCTGGCAAAAACTCTTCCCACGTCAAATCCGGTCCTTGTTATTTAGCAAGAAATTTAAGATCGGGTCCTTGTTATTTAGCAAGAAATTTGAGGATACTAGTCACTGGTGGAAATGCTTGCATGACTAAAGGGCCATACTTGAACAATCAAATGACGGAGTCCACCCAAGTTGCAAGTTCGTCACATCATACTCAATGTAATGGTTGGCTTGTGCAATGTTTCCCACAATCATATTCCCCTTGTCATCATCACCAGTAGATTCCATGGCCAAGCATTCAATTTCAGGTGCATTGTCTGAAGCAGGGATGAAGAGGTTCTCATGAGTAAGGGGAAACTCCACAGTTGTGCCATTGACTCCCGTGAAATGAAGGCTCATGCTGGGAAAACTCGGATGTGTCACTCCTGTCACGTTGTAGCATATTAAAGGATAATCTACAGTGCTATTCACTTCTGGATACTTTATCAAGCCTTGAAAAGCCTGCATCACAAACAACACAAATCCATCAGTTTCAGCAATCTAACCGCGGACACCACTACTGCTCTTGAAGAGAATTTTTGGGCATAATGTCAACTTTTTGGTTGATGGGTTAATCCATGGATTTAGAATGAGGAGAACGACTATCAATGAGTTATATCTTTAAATAACACTAAACTAGTGAGACAATGATACAATTTCCATAACATTACAAATTCATTGGTACACAAAATGTTAAGTTCAAGTTTCAAAACAATTGTGTCATTCTCTCGTTGACCCAAATAAGCATAACAAGAACTTGTAATATATGTCAGGTTCAAGTTTCAAGAGAACTCAATCACATTCTCACTAGAAAGTCAATAGTACAAAACTCCTCTCTCCTTAGTCTCTTCTTTGTGAGCAACAAAAAGCTGGTACAAAACTGGACATTGTACATTGAAACTTGAACTTGACAATAAATCCCATAAAATACTCTTCACGATCACACCTTGTTGGTTATGCAGTCAATTTAACTCTCTCCTCTTTGTAAACCCTTTGATCAACAATAAAGCAAATGCAAATCTGTGGATTAAAACTTAAACTACATTCAATGTAGAACCTGTTTGCAGCTAGCCGTTTAATATGATAATTCAGTTCCAAAACCAGGTGCAGGGTGGTACCTTTACAACGGGAGTCAAGATGTTTGGCATGAGGACGAGAATGTTTGTTCCGGAGTCAAAAATAACTCCCCGAGCTCGCGTTGTTACGTTGAGTTGGAAAGCGGAGCTGGGAATGCCCAAGTTAGAGCCGTTCACACTAATTCCAGTCATGTTCACCCAATAGGCAGTTTCCTCATACGTCAAAATGGGTGTGTGCACCATGGGGAGTAAGCCGGACACTCCAAACAACATGGACGAGGTCAAAACCGTGGCAGCCGTGTAGGGAATGAGGCAGAAAGAAAACACATTGTTCACGGTGGACTGAGTGAGCTGGCTGGGCAGGGAGTTCGGCCCTCGCCCGAATCCAGCCAGGCCGTCAACCACCCCAAAGGAACCCGTGTCATTGTTCATGCACCCGAACAGAAAGCTCTCGAGTTTCCATGGAACCCCATTGATTGAGTTACTCACCGCCAGGGTCTCAGTTGACAACTCTCCTGCAATTCCACTCCCGTCGACATATCCATATGATATGTAGCAGCTTCGGGTACTGTCGCACGTAGGAATGCCGTTAAACTGCACAACACTCACACACTTCACAGTTATTAATGCGAAATGAAAGAATCCGTGTCATGCAGTCTCTGCATCACACTCTTCATTCACGCTTGTCTTTAGGTCTACGAAAGTTATTCTTCTTCTTCTTCTGTTGCCATATTTAGCGGTCTGTACAGTGAGGATGAAGGAGTTGTGCATGTGTGAGATTCTGAGTTCAGGAGGGGAAGAATGAATGTAGAGCGAGGGATCACCTGCAATGGGTCACACTGGGAGCTGTTGCAAGGAACGGCGGCGTAAGAGGAGGAGGCAGAGGGGTCGAAGTAGGGGTTGGGTGTAGGGAAGCAGACGTGCGGGGCGTTGCAAGGGAGGCACTGCACCCACACCAAGTCACTGCCGCTGTCCACGATCATCACGAACTTCTGCGGTGGGGTGCCCAGATGGATTGTCATCAGATACTCTTCGCTTCCGGGCGCTATAGGCGTTGCATCTGCAACCTCTGATCCCCCCGCGAGGCGGCGAGCAGCAGCGCGAGCCTTGGATCGAGCGGCTGCCGCGGCCAACCGATCCGTCCCAGGCGGTGGTCGAAGCGGTGAGTCCGGATGGTCCCGGTGGAGCAATTCTGCTCGAAAGTTCTGTAACTCACATATATCACACGTCACATTTAGCAGGAAATTTGAACATCACAAAAGGGAGTATTGTACGTACGTCTTCTTCATGATTCATGAGATCGTTTCTTTATGGACCTTGCAATGATCACTCATGGAATGTTACGAAAGGATCATTAGAAAGTTCAAGGATAATTTGAACTCTATTTTGTTACCAGTTTTCAATCTTTGTATGTATATTTACAACTTTCCAAAGAATCGAAAGACGCAGTTCAAAACGCAGTTTGAGAACAAGAACAAGAAGGAAGATTGATGATCCTGGTGGTCAAGAGGCTCACCAGCTTGGTAGCATCGAACTGAGCTGCAGAGCTCCTTTGAAACGCTGGCGCGAGCGCAGTAGGAAATCGGGACGCTGTTGCGCATGAAATCAGGAAGCTGAGTACCAAGCAACAAGTGTACAAGATCCACCCTTGGTCAGCTAGTGCGGCCATGGTGGAATTGAAGAATTGGTCGTGACGCTGTTGAATTCGTACCACGACGAATGCGTATATCGATCACGTCGATCTGTCGGTAGATGTTAGTTAATGAATCGCCGTCAGTGAGTCTCTTGACTTGGTATCTAGGGTTGTTCAAAGGCCGCTGTGATTCTACATGCTTTTTGTGAAGATGATTGATCAATCGAGGCTAGCTACCTTCTATTTATACTTCACGTCCAGTGTTGGTTGCAACCGCAGCAGTTTCAGAAACTTGGACTCATGAAGTGCATCGAGCTTTAGGAACGCGGAGTGATGCAGATTGAATCGTTCAGTGGTCAAGCCCATTGACCGTCTTGTGCCCTAGAAATGAATTATTGACACCGTGTTTTGGACAGCAGTAAGCAAGCTGCCTCCTTAACTCGTGGAAGTGATTCCAGAAACTCATATTAATACTGGATATTAAAGTAGTTCCGACCGAATCGTTTCATTGCAGTTGCCCCTTTAACGCCGAAATCCTTTTTCTTTTTTCGTTTTTTGGCACAAATTGAAAAAAATCAATTGCAAGAGATAAAATACAGAGCCACCACCCCAATACGGCGCGGGGCAAGAATGAGGGCCAAACTAACTAAGGTAACCTTTTTCAAATTTTTGCTCTCTAACTGTTTCTACAGGTTAAAATTTGATGAATTTACACTTCAAACATCTTTATTAATATCACACTCAGCCTCCATTATCACATCTGCAGAGAATATTCACTACTAGGTGGAAGCGGAACTGCATGCGTGTACCACCCTGTTGTGTACACATGTGATAAAACACTTTCCACATGGCAAGTTGTGACCTCATGTATATTGATTATAAGAAAGTGATGTTTTTTTTTTTTTTTTTTTAAGTGTAAATGGCTACATGCCATTGAGAGTAAGGGCCTACTTGACGCAAAATAGGGGGCATGTTTGCATCCTGGAGCTTAGGGGCGGTTTACACTATGGACCAAGAGCCATGACCATAGAATTCTAAAATCTGTGATTGGCCCAAAAAGAGCTCTTGGTCCCATTTGGCTTTACACTACCTTGAAAAAAGGAGAATGACCACTAACTTTGAGGTCCCCAAAAATGCTATAATTTCCCAAATGGATAATGTGTCCATGGTCTCCTTGATTATAGTTGAGTCGAAGCAAATGCCTCGACTCAACTATAATCTAGGAGACCATGGGGCTCAAAAATCATTGATTGGCTAGTGTTCAATTATTTAAAGAGAAAGGAGGAAAAAGGGGAGGATAAAAGAGAGAATGATGAGCTTAAACTTGTCCCGGTCTAAATCCACTTTACACTACAAAGAGTGACCAAGTCATTTAAAATTGCATTTTTTATTTTTCATGGTCACGGCTCTTGACCAAGAGCCATGACCATGAAAATGATTTAATTTTCTTGGTCATGGCTCTTGGTCCATAGTGTAAACCGCCCCTTAGTATGTACTCTTGGAAAGAACACACAATTGCTAGGAGCATTCACACCCATGCACGCTAGTGTTGACTTACTGAAATTATTCATCTATATTTGAAGAGCCCTTAGAGCATTCCCACCCATGCACACTAGGACTAACTCTCTCAAATTATTCATCTATATTTGAAGGGCCCTTGCACTCACACTCCCCCACCCTTGCACGCCCTTCACGTATCAAAAGTGCGCATCAAATAGTCAATGGACCAATCACAAGTAGAATGGGAGGATATAGTCAACTAAATAGTGATTTGAAGGCCCAATTTCTAGCACGCTAGGATCGAGAGTCAAGAGGTATTTTGAAGGGCCTTTGGCACTTTTCATCTACTTTGGAGTATGAGAGACTCTCTGATCTTAGCATTTCAAATGTACACTCTCCCACCCTTGCACACCCTCCACACATCAAAATTGCACATCAAATAGTCAATGGACCAATCACAAGTTGAATGTGGGATATAGTCAACAAATCAGTGATTTGAAGGGCTAGTTTTTAACACGCTAGGATTGAGATTTAAGAGGCATTTCTGAAGAACCCTTGGCACTTTTCATCTAGTTCTTGCCAATGTGAGAGACTTTAGGAGGGCATAGGTAGCCATGCTCTAAGTTGTCATACTAGGTTGCAGGTTACCATTGAGTCAAAGGACTTTTGGGAGATCTTTGTACACGGTTTGGAGACAGAGAATCGAAATGTTTCAAATACCTGACGACATATATTTTACTTCCACTACAAGAAGAAGGCGTCGCTTTTCACTTCGTAGGTGAGTCAAACAAGCACCACTTCGCACTCACTGCCCATGCGCTCAAGACTTGGTGAGTGCCATTCGTCACGTAGGACAAGTGTGTACAGTGAACTCTGACACTGTTTTGCGCTCAGACATTTTGAATCATTCAAACCTTTGCTAGTAGTGTTATCGTTGAACCCAAGTTTCTACTTCTTTCAAAAGTCTGTCGAATACCAAGTGAATCTGTTTCAAAGGTCTGAGGGGCGGTTTACCTTATGGACCAAGAGCCATGACCATGGAATTCTGATATCTGTGATTGGCCCAAAAAGAGCTCTTGGTCCCATTTGGCTTTACACTACCTTGATAAAAGGAGAATGACCACTAACTTTGAGGTCCCCAAAAATGCTATAATTTCCCAAATGGATAATGTTTTCATGGTCTCCTTGATTATAGTTGAGTCGAAGCAAATGCCTCGACTCAACTATAATCTAGGAGACCATGGGGCTCAAAAATCATTGATTGCCTAGTGTTCAACTATTTAAAGAGAAAGGAGGAAAAAGGGGAGGATAAAAGAGAGAATGATGAGCTTAAACTTGTCCCGGTCTAAATCCACTTTACACTACAAAGAATGACCAAGTCATTTAAAATTGCATTTTTGATTTTTCATGGTCACGGCCCTTGACCAAGAGCCATGACCATGAAAATGATTTAATTCTCTTGGTCATGGCTCTTGGTCCATAGTGTAGACCGCCCCTGAATGATTCAAAATGTCTGAGCTAAGGATAAGTTAGCTGTAAGCAGTGACGATTTTCACTGTTCACTGAGCTGCTTCTAAAAGCATTTACTGGAAAGATTGAATATTGTAATAAAATGTGCAATTCTTAAACGAGGTCGGTAGCCATAAAGCCAGACAGAAGTCAAGCACACGTGCTCCCATGTGCACAGGCTTTGTGGAAACTAATACCGCAGTACCATAGCTGGGTCACCAAAAAGATTCAAAAATAAAAAACGTAAAAAATTGAAAATTATGAGGGCCAAAAATCGAAAATAGAATAAATTATTTTTAGCTATATTTCGCTATTTCTAAGGGGCCGTCTACACTATGGACCAAGAGCCATGACCAAGAAAATTAAATCATTTTCATGGTCATGGCTCTTGGTCAAGGGCCGTGACCATGAAAAATCAAAATGCAATTTTAAATGACTTGGTCACTCTTTGTACTGTAAAGTGGATTTAGACCGGGACAAGTTTAAGCTCATCATTCTCTCTTTTATCCTCCTTTCTCTTTAAATAGTTGAACACTAGGCAATCAATGATTTTTGAGCCCCATGGTCTCCTAGATTATAGTTGAGTCGAGGCATTTGCTTCGACTCAACTATAATCAAGGAACCATGAAAACATTATTCATTTGGGAAATTATAGCATTTTTGGGGACCTCAAAGTTAGTGGTCATTCTCCTTTTTTCAAGGTAGTGTAAAGCCAAATGGGACCAAGAGCTCTTTGTTCATTGTCGTTTTTTTTATTGTACACGCATGTCCTACATGATGAATGGCACTCACCAAGTTCAACCAAAAAATTGGTGAGTGCAAAGTGACGCCGATTAACTCACAGAGGGAGTGAAGTAAGATAGCAATTAACACCTTAATATGGTACCATTTTAATAACAGCAATCATTGTGTTTGAGAAATAAAAGAACATGGTTTCAAAATCAATATTCCAAGTGAAGTTGCCCATTGGGATATCACTGATGACAATATTGGGTGTAATCAGAAATGCGTTCAGTGAAATGCTATATTGACTTCAGACATTTTGAATATTAAATAGCATGGCATTTTGTTACGATTTTGTAACAATTATCCATCCATGATTAAAAAATCTAAAGTGATTTTGGAGTATAAAGTCATAGCAGAGGTACTTGATTAAATCATAAATTGAATATCTAAAGTGGTGCTGAAAAAAAAACCACTTTAAAAGAAAAAGGAACAATGGAAATGGAACCTGCTCCTTCATACTCTGAAAGAATGCACATCAAGGAGGACCTCGGTAATCCTAGTATCCCTATTTCCGAACCTCATATATACCAATCTAGTTCCAAATCTTTCCAGACAAGAAGAATCTCGTTGGTATCTAAAAGCAAAATACCAGCCTCGAACGCTTTGGCTGGCAAAAACTCTTCCCACGTCAAATCGGGTCCTTGATATTTATCAAGAAATTTGAGGATACTAGTCACTGGTGGGAATGCTTGCATGACTATCTAGAGTTCGATACTTGAACAATCAAATGACGGAGTCCACCCAAGTTGCAAGTTCGTCACATCATACTCAATGTAATGGTTGGCTTGTGCAATGTTTCCCACAATTATATTCCCATTGTCATCATCACCAGTAGATTCCATGGCCAAGCATTCAATTTCAGGTGCATTGTCTGAGGCAGGGATGAAGAGATTCTCATGAGTAAGGGGAAACTCCACAGTTGTGCCATTGATTCCCGTGAAATGAAGGCTCATGCTGGGAAACCTCGGATGTGTCACTCCGGTCACGTTGTAGCATAAAGGATAATCTGTGCTATTCACTTCTGGATACTTTATCAAGCCTTGAAAAGCCTGCAACACAAACAACACAAATCCATCAGTTTCAGCAATCTAACCGCGGACACCACTACTGCTCTTGAAGAGAATTTTTGGGCATAATGTCAACTTTTTGGTTGATGGGTTAATCCATGGATTTAGAATGAGGAGAACGACTATCAATGAGTTATATCTTTAAATAACACTAAACTAGTGAGACAATGATACAATTTCCAGAACATTACAAATTCATTGGTACACAAAATGTTAAGTTCAAGTTTCAAAACAATTGTGTCATTCTCTTATTAAGCAAAATAAGAATAACTAGAACTTGTAGTATATGTCAGGTTCAAGTCTCAAGAGAACTCAATCACGTTCTCACTAGAAAGTCAATAGTACAAAACTCATCTCTCCTTAGTCTCTTCTTTGTGAGCAACAAAAAGCTGGTACAAAACTGGACATTGTACATTGACAATAAATCCCATAAAATACTCTTCACGTTCACACCTTGTTGGTTATGCAGTCCATTTAGCTCTTCTCCTCTTTGATCAACAATAAAGTAAATGCAAATCTGTAGATTGGAACTCAAACTATGTTCAATGTAGGACCTGTTTGCAGCTCGCCGTTTCATATGATAATTCAGTTCCATAACCAGGTGCAGGGTGGTACCTTTACAACGGGAGTCAAGATGTTTGGCATGAGGACGAGAATGTTTGTTCCGGAGTCAAAAATAGCTCCCCGAGCTCGTGTTGTTACGTTGAATTGGAAAGCGGAGCTGGGAATGCCCAAGTTAGAGCCGTTCACACTGATTCCAGTCATGTTCACCCAATAGGAAGTTTCCTCATACGTCAAAACGGGTGTGTGCACCATGGGGAGTAAGCCGGGCAATCCAAGCAACAGGGACGAGGTCAAAACCGTGGCAGCCGTGTAGGGAACGAGGCAATAAGAAAACACATTGTTCACGGTGGAATGAGTGAGCTGGCTGGGCAGGGAGTTCGGCCCTCGCCCGAATCCAGCCAGGCCGTCAACCACGCCGGAGGTTCCAAAGGAAACCGTGTCATTGTTCATGCACCCGAACAGAAAGCTCTCGAGTTTCCATGGAACCCCATTGATTGAGTTGCTCACCGCCACGGTCTCAGTTGACAACTCTCCTGCAATTCCACTCCCGTCGACATATGCATATGATATGTAGCAGCTTCGGGTACTGTCGCACGTAGGAATGCCGTTAAACTGCACAACACTCACACACTTCACAGTTATTAATGCGAAATGAAAGAATCCGTGTCATGCAGTCTCTGCATCACACTCTTCATTCACGCTTGTCTTTAGGTCTACGAAAGTTATTCTTCTTCTTCTTCTGTTGCCATATTTAGCGGTCTGTACAGTGAGGATGAAGGAGTTGTGCATGTGTGAGATTCTGAGTTCAGGAGGGGAAGAATGAATGTAGAGCGAGGGATCACCTGCAATGGGTCACACTGGGAGCTGTTGCAAGGAACGGCGGCGTAAGAGGAGGAGGCAGAGGGGTCGAAGTAGGGGTTGGGTGTAGGGAAGCAGACGTGCGGGGCGTTGCAAGGGAGGCACTGCACCCACACCAAGTCACTGCCGCTGTCCACGATCATCACGAACTTCTGCGGTGGGGTGCCCAGATGGATTGTCATCAGATACTCTTCGCTTCCGGGCGCTATAGGCGTTGCATCTGCAACCTCTGATCCCCTCGCGAGGCGGCGAGCAGCAGCGCGAGCCTTGGATCGAGCGGCTGCCGCGGCCAACCGATCCGTCCCAGGCGGTGGTCGAAGCGGTGAGTCTGGATGGTCCCGGTGGAGCAATTCTGCTCGAAAGTTCTGTAACTCACATATATCACACGTCACATTTAGCAGGAAATTTGAACATCACAAAAGGGAGTATTGTACGTACGTCTTCTTCATGATTCATGAGATCGTTTCTTTATGGACCTTGCAATGATCACTCATGGAATGTTACGAAAGGATCATTAGAAAGTTCAATGATAATTGAGTTAACCGAAATCAGAACACGAGTTCTGACCCCAGATATTCCAAGACATGGAAAAGCAAGTTGTTATGGAGAGTAACCGAAATCAAAAGTCAGGTTGAAAATCTCATGGTTTCCTTTGACTTCAGGATGTCAGATTCCTCAAATAACATGAAATAGCAAGGTTTGCAAGAAGATAGGATGAGAAAAATCTGTGCACACATGCATTATTCCCGTGTCAGATTCTGCGATGCATCTCCTGAATCCCTTCTTCGCGAGCCAGCTTTGCTCTGACATGCAAACTCAGTTTGATCTCAGTTTTGCAGTCTTTGAGACGGCAAAACTAGTTCAACCTGTTTTTTAAACTGAATTCTTTGGCAACCATGCCATTAGAGTTAACCGAAAAGAAGATAAGTTACAGGTTATGTGAGGTGAGTTTGACCCCTTTCTAACGCAGCCGAGCATACTGGCATGGTTGCCAAAGAATTCAGTTTAGAAAACAGGTTGAACTAGTTTTGCCGTCTCAAAGACTACAAAACTGAGATCAAACTGAGTTTGCATGTAAGAGCAAAGCTGGCTCGCGAAGAAGGGATCAGGAGCTGCATCGCAGAATCTGACACGGGAATAATGCATGTGTGCACAGATTTTGCTCATCCTATCTTCTTGCAAACCTTGCTATTTCATGTTATTTGAGGAATCTGACATCCCGAAGTCAAAGGAAACCATGAGATTTTCAACGTGACTTTTGATTTCGGTTACTCTCCATAACAACTTGCTTTTCCATTTCCTGGAATATTTGGGGTCAGAACTCGTGTTCTGATTTCGGTTAACTCAAATAGAGTTAATCGAAAAGTCACCTCAAAGAGGAAAGTTTTAGCAAATTCCTCTTGAACTCATATTGAAATATAAATAGATCGAAAACTAGTTCAAGGTGAGTTGGGAGACAACCTAAAACAAGCCACTGTCATTATTCTCCACACCTCGCAATGACTTCCACACCTCCTACCAAAGCTCCAAGCCCATGGCCCACAAGGGGACAAGTTATGACAAGACACTGTTCAACCCAAACATAGCTCAAGGGAGCTCAAAAGAGCGCTTGAAAGAAGGTTGAAAAGGCATGTTCCATGGTCTTCTTTTCGGTTAACTCTAATTTGAACTCTATTTTGTTACCAGTTTTCAATCTTTGTATGTATATTTACAACTTTCCAAAGAATCGAAAGACGCAGTTCAAAACGCAGTTTGAGAACAAGAACAAGAAGGAAGATTGATGATCCTGGTGGTCAAGAGGCTCACCAGCTTGGTAGCATCGAACTGAGCTGCAGAGCTCCTTTGAAACGCTGGCGCGAGCGCAGTAGGAAATCGGGACGCTGTTGCGCATGAAATCAGGAAGCTGAGTACCAAGCAACAAGTGTACAAGATCCACCCTTGGTCAGCTAGTGCGGCCATGGTGGAATTGAAGAATTGGTCGTGACGCTGTTGAATTCGTACCACGACGAATGCGTATATCGATCACGTCGATCTGTCGGTAGATGTTAGTTAATGAATCGCCGTCAGTGAGTCTCTTGACTTGGTATCTAGGGTTGTTCAAAGGCCGCTGTGATTCTACATGCTTTTTGTGAAGATGATTGATCAATCGAGGCTAGCTACCTTCTATTTATACTTCACGTCCAGTGTTGGTTGCAACCGCAGCAGTTTCAGAAACTTGGACTCATGAAGTGCATCGAGCTTTAGGAACGCGGAGTGATGCAGATTGAATCGTTCAGTGGTCAAGCCCATTGACCGTCTTGTGCCCTAGAAATGAATTATTGACACCGTGTTTTGGACAGCAGTAAGCAAGCTGCCTCCTTAACTCGTGGAAGTGATTCCAGAAACTCATATTAATACTGGATATTAAAGTAGTTCCGACCGAATCGTTTCATTGCAGTTGCCCCTTTAACGCCGAAATCCTTTTTCAAATTTTTGCTCTCTAACTGTTTCCACAGGTTAAAATTTGATGAATTTACACTTCAAACATCTTTATTAATATCACACTCAGCCTCCATTATCACATCTGCAGAGAATATTCACTACTAGGTGGAAGCGGAACTGCATGCGTGTACCACCCTGTTGTGTACACATGTGATAAAACACTTTCCACATGGCAAGTTGTGACCTCATGTATATTGATTATAAGAAAGTGATGTTTTTATTTATTTATTTAATTATTTTTAAGTGTAAATGGCTACATGCCATTGAGAGTAAGGGCCTACTTGACGCAAAATAGGGGGCATGTTTGCATCCTGGAGCTTAGTATGTACTCTTGGAAAGAACACACAATTGCTAGGAGCATTCACACCCATGCACGCTAGTGTTGACTTACTGAAATTATTCATCTATATTTGAAGAGTCCTTAGAGCATTCCCACCCATGCACACTAGGACTAACTCTCTCAAATTATTCATCTATATTTGAAGGGCCCTTGCACTCACACTCCCCCACCCTTGCACGCCCTTCACGTATCAAAAGTGCGCATCAAATAGTCAATGGACCAATCACAAGTAGAATGGGAGGATATAGTCAACTAAATAGTGATTTGAAGGCCCAATTTCTAACACGCTAGGATCGAGAGTCAAGAGGTATTTTGAAAGGACCTTTGGCACTTTTCATCTACTTCTGGAGTGTGAGAGACTCTGAGAGGGCATGGGTGGCCATGCTCTTAGCATTTCAAATGTACACTCTCCCACCGTTGCACACCCTCCACACATCAAAATTGCACATCAAATAGTCAATGGACCAATCACAAGTTGAATGTGGGATATAGTCAACAAATCAGTGATTTGAAGGGCTAGTTTTTAACACGCTAGGATTGAGATTTAAGAGGCATTTCTGAAGGACCCTTGGCACTTTTCATCTAGTTCTTGCCAATGTGAGAGACTTTAGGAGGGCATAGGTAGCCATGCTCTAAGTTGTCATACTAGGTTGCAGGTTACCATTGAGTCAAAGGACTTTTGGGAGATCTTTGTACATGGTTTGGAGACAGAGAATCGAAATGTTTCAAATACCTGACGACATATATTTTACTTACACTACAAGAAGAAGGCGTCGCTTTTCACTTCGTAGGTGAGTCAAACAAGCACCACTTCGCACTCACTGCCCATGCGCTCAAGACTTGGTGAGTGCCATTCGTCACGTAGGACAAGTGTGTACAGTGAACTCTGACACTGTTTTGCGCTCAGACATTTTGAATCATTCAAACCTTTGCTAGTAGTGTTATCGTTGAACCCAAGTTTCAACTTCTTTCAAAAGTCTGTCGAATACCAAGTGAATCTGTTTCAAAGGTCTGAATGATTCAAAATGTCTGAGCTAAGGATAAGTTAGCTGTAAGCAGTGACGATTTTCACTGTTCACTGAGCTGCTTCTAAAAGCATTTACTGGAATGATTGAATATTGTAATAAAATGTGCAATTCTTAAACGAGGTCGGTAGCCATAAAGCCAGACAGAAGTCAAGCACACGTGCTCCCATGTGCACAGGCTTTGTGGAAACTAATAGAGTTTTCCGCAAACTCACAGGGGGATTGAGCCTTTGAGCATCTCCACCGTGGCTCCAAATTTCTGGCTCGCCAAACGAGATTTGGAGGGCCCCAAACATGAACAGTGACTCGCAATATTCCACGAGCCTCAGGGGCCACGCGCTTGTGGATTGCGGGGACATGTTTGTGCTCGGAGCGAGGGAATCTGGAGAGTGCACTGTCGTAATCGGGGGACGGGGGGCTTAATTTACCGGTGTAGGCGACAGCTGGGCGAGCAGTTTAAGCTCCAGCTCATGCTCGAAGCTCCGGCCACGTGAAAAAGCGATTATTGATCAGCTACACGGGGAAAGAGAAGGGTTTCCCGGTCGCAGCAGTAGGGCTTGAATATACAAGGAGCAAGGCAGAAACTGCGAGCAAATACTGTGAGCTCTTTGGGCTGCCTGTGAGCACGCCCTTGCTCACGGATTTTTTGGATTTTTGTTTTTTTGGTTTTAGGTCATGTACATGCTCGTGTAGGGCAGGTGAGTAGCCCTAGGCACCATGGAGCAATGGCGGCAACGCCTTATTGCATCACGCGAGCTCTTTTTGGAGGATGATGACGAGGATGATTCGAATGTGAATTGGTTTTTAGGGTTAGGGGTACCGGGACGTGAAATACCGCGCCATGTTCGAGGGTCACGCCGGAGCAAATCACCCAACATTGATAGACAGAGGCACGATATGCACGCACGAATGATGTCCGATTATTTCGCGGATGAGCCCGTGTATGGACCGCATATTTTTCATCGCCGCTATCGCATGCGGAGGTCTTTGTTTTTGACAATTCTAGCTAGGGTTTGTGCTAGAGATGACTACTTCGTTCAGAAAAGAGATGCGGCTGGTTTTTTAGGCTTGTCACCCCATCAGAAAATTACATCGGCTTTAAGGATGCTCTGTTATGGTTTATGTGCTGACGCGACTGACGAGTACTGTAGGACTAGTGAGAGTACCGCCATGATGTCGCTGAAGCGTTTTTGCTTTGCAATTAGGGCGGAGTTCGAAGGTTATCATATGCGGCAACCGACACGCATGGACTTTGAGAAACAATTGGCGATTAATTGTGACCGTGGCTTTCCAGGGATGTTTGCATCTCTAGATTGTATGCACTACGAGTGGAAAAATTGCCCGGTAGCGTGGCAAGGGGATTTTGGTGACAAAGATGGAAAGAAGTCAATAGTCTTAGAGGCCGTGGCGGATCAAGGCTTGCACATTTGGCACGCTTTTTTTGGGCTACCGGGTTCCAACAATGATTTGAATGTCTTGGACCGGTCTCCATTGATCCACAATATGTTGATGGGTGCCGCACGAGACATGCACTTCATGGTCAATGGTTGTGAATATGATCGCTACTACCTACTAACGGACGGGATTTATCCCGAATGGGCTTGCTTTGTCCAAAGCATTCACAAGCCCCAGGATGAGAGAAGGAGCTACTTTGCGGAGAGGCAAGAAGCGGTGCGGAAAGATGTGGAGCGGTGTTTTGGGGCTTTGCAAGCCCGATTTGCAATTATACGCAATCCATGCCGTTTTTGGAGCATGGAAACCATCTCTAATATCATGTTTACATGTTGCATTTTACACAACATGATTTTAGAGGATGAGGAGGACATTGAGGGTTTAGATGATATTGTTGGGGAATTACAAGTGGGAAATGTGCCATTGGAGAGAGGGTTGTCCTTTGAGCAATTATTGACTAGTACTACAGAGATAGCGGATGTAGACACACATTATGGACTCCGTGGTGATCTCATTGAGCATTTATGGAACTTGAAAGGTGCCAATTTGGCATGATAAATAAAATCGTGACTAGTATCACATTTATCTATAAAAACTAGTACCGCTACTCATACCCAAGTCAAGGTCCAACTCTAAACCCGAGTAATCCTGTTGGGAGTCATCATTTCCTCTAAAAACGTTCCATATGGTAGGCATTCCCGGACCAACATGCTCTAACACTACTAGAAAATACCATGACCGAATTAACAAGAAATCGTTGTTTGTGGGAGTTGTTTAGGTCACGTTGACTTGGACATACATCAACAGAGATCTGTTGATCCATTTCGTGGGAAGAAATCAAATTGATTCAAAATAATATTTCAAATTTAATTTAAAAAAATGTATGCTGCCCAAAATATCTATGCTCTGCCCTGTGATTTCGAGGTGGCATCAGAAGTCCCGCCTACAGTATTTCCCGACGAGGCCACTCAAATCCCAATTTGGCCGAAGTGCCACCCCACGAGATCGAACCGGCAACCTCATGCCTCCTAATACCCGTCTCCCACCAATGCACCATGGGCGAGGCTTCTTGTAAATACATGAACATTGTTACCTATTAGGCTTGAATTCCGTCATAGGCAAAAAAAAACAGTGAACTTTGGCGGCTTATTTCTCCTTCATCTGGTGTCCGTTTTCAATAAAAATTGTTGGAAAAGTTGCGTCTTGAAGTCTAGTTTTTGTGGTAAAAATTTCAATCAAATCAAAGATGTTATGAATTTCTAAGAATCATTTTACTAGAAGTAGGTTCGGCCAAAGATCATTTTTCTTTTATAAGTTTTTTACTATTTTGCAAAAATGTTCAACTTTTTGATATTTCATGAATGAAACAATTTTTGGGTTGGATTCCAATTTAATCTTTAAATTCCCACAACCCTCTTCATATTTCAAGAATTGTAAAGATGCATTATAAAATGAAACTAAGAGGGATATTTTGAACTTGATGTGTGAATAAAAGTTGTACATTATGAATTTCAAATTCTATCCATTTAGTTAAATCTATCATTGCAATCACCAATATTTTGTATAAAATTTGAAAAGTAAGATTCAAAATTCTTTTATAGTTTGATTACAAATAAGATATTGACAAGTTGTGAAAGAAATTGGTTGAGATAAGTTGAAATGTAATACTCTAAGTGTAGTGATTTTGGAGATTTTTTGGTTACTTAATTTACTATTTTCCTTTTATAAGAGCACTTTTGAACTATTTTGAACTAACATCTTAGAATTTTTTTGATGAATTATTGCAACATTAGATGAGACATAAAAATTATAACTTTTGTGAATATTCAATGATTAGTGCTTTTAAGTTCATGAAGTGATCATCTAAAGTTTTTTTTGAAAGTTTGACAGTGCCGATCATTCATTACTAAACATAATGCTTCTTAATTTTTCCTCTGTACAAAAATTCATCAAAGTTGCACAAAAATTCATCAAAGTTGCACAAAACTTCATCAAAGTTGCACAAGTAACAGTTTATAACGCATCTAAGTTTTGTCTAGCTTTTATCCCCTTGAGTATTTAGAAGTTAATACTCTTAGGATTGCATCTTAATTTTTGTATTCTAGAAAAATTGAAAATAAGTATTATAATATATTTTGTTTATGTTCTTAACATATATATTACTACTATATTATTACTACATTTTATATAGGATGAATTTGTTGACCTTTTTCATTAAATTAATCTAATTTTTTTTTAATCTGTTTTTTTCCAAGTTTTTATTAAATTGATGCTTTTAAAACATTTGGAGAACTGGTAATTTATGAAACTTGTTGGATTTCTATTGTTTTAGTCACAATTTTTGTTGTAGAGCTAAAACTAATAAAAATCAGGCAACTTTTGTTGTTATTTTTATAGTAACACTTAGAAATTAGAGGGAAAACGCACTTACTGTGGGGCGCTTTCACACTAGGCGTTCAAAATGTGTAGTTACAACTTCGAATTTTAGGATGTTTTTGACATTCATAATATTCTAGCATCTATTTAAAAAGTAATTTGATATAAGGGGCTTCATGATTCTATAAAACAATGTCAAAACTTGTGATATGAGATTTTTCAAATTCAAATAATAGAATTTGGATCCAAATGTGTAATGTCATTGATTTATTACGATTATACATTGTAATATCATCAATTTGGTAACGCCTTCATTAATATGTTTCATTGAAGATATGGTAATGAGAATTTTTTTTCTTTAGCTCCTATTGCTCAAAGGTATCATATATAAAAAGATTTCAAAAGATTCCAAAAAGATTATAGAAAGATTCCAAACTATGCCTAAAAATACAAAAGATTCTATGAATATTTTCAAAATGTCATAAATATTTTGAAAAGATTCCAAAGACTCCAAATATTCTAAAAAGATTCTATTTTAAATATATTTTAATATTTTCCATAATTATTAATAGTATTAATGACGCAACAATGACAAATGTGTTACATACTATGTACTTTTCATTTTGCGCAAAAAGGACAGCTCTACCGTGAGAAACACCATGTGCACGAACGAACAGAAATTAGTGAAAAAACGCACTTACAATGTACAAACCAACAAAAATCAGTGAAGATGGCACTTACAGTGCACGGACCAACAGAAATGTGTTGATTTTTGTTAATGCCCTTACCGGAAGTTAGAAATCAGTGAAAAAGGCACTTACAGTGCACAAACCAACAGAAGTGTGTTGGTTTTCTGTTGAGTTGGCCGTGATTTTCTAGTAGTGTAAGTCATCCCATAGTGCACCACTACCGCGAATGTCTTCCTAATCATTCCAATTGTCGCTCCCACCACCATGAATTTGAGAGTGTACCATCCCGCCCAATCCCAAATGCAAATTTGAATCATCCCGCTCTTGTGATGCCTCTCGTGCCTGCCACACAATATAGATTAATATTCATGTGATCATGACAAAAGGTTTCCAAAAAAACATTACACCATCGCGCTAAAAGCATTCCAAAAACAAAAATGCCAGCACAATCATAATAAAATTGGGTGAATTCAAAGTGGCCGTAGGCATGAACATTTGGTGGCCGTGATTGAAAAGCATATGAAATCGGGAAAAAAAATTGGCCTTCGGCCGCGCAAAAAAAATGGGATAAAGGGCCCGGACAAAGGCAAAAAAAAGTTTAAAAAAAAAATTTGGCAAAAACTAAAACCAATTTTTTTTTTTTTTTTTTTTAAATTGCCAAAAATTGGCCCCGACTACAGCTGTTGCCTTGGCTGTGGCTGTTGCCTTGGCTACAGCAGCAGACCAGGGCTGCAGTTGCAGCCTTGGTTGCGACTGCTGGCCCCGGCCGGCAGTTGCAGCCATAGCTGCAACTGCAAGCCCAGGCCAGCAGTTGCGGCCCCGGCTGCAGCACGGGGCTATGGGCACCCTTGGCTGGGCGACAAATGTCGCTCCTAAAACCAGAAATGAAAACTACAGCCCCTCCTCTATAATCAAAAACAAAAATGAAAACGAACACAAATACATAAACGAAAACGAAAGCCAGAGTAGAAGGCAAAAATAAAAAGCAAAAGCGAAACAAAACCATGAACATAAATCCATAACTAAACACAAAAACAAAAACCAAAACAAAAACCAAAAGTAAAATGAAAACAAACAACTAACCTCCCATCCCTCAACGTCTTCCTCATCGGATTCCGGCAGGACCACGACTTCTCGATCTTCTTCAACCACAAAATCCCTTTTGCCGTCGCAATTGTTCTCGGTTTCTTCTTCCTCATCCGGCAATGAATTTTGGAACGCCAATCGGGCCAACCGAATTTGCCTCCACGTCTCATTTTCTTCTCGTGCCGCATTCGCCGTCGCTTCTCATGCGCGCTCCTCTTCCGCCAATTCCGCCTCCTGACGCTCGTTTTGTTCACGCAATGACTCCGCCCTCCGCCGCCGCAACTTGTCCAATTCCTCCTCTCGGAGAAGCCGTATGTACTCTTGAGCTTCCAGCTCCACAACTTCGGCCAAGGGTGTGGTAAACAACATCAACCTGTTGTGGTATTCTAAACTCTCAGCCTTGCGCAATGTAGCATCCGCCATCTTCTCGGCCGCCTTGGCTTGAGTCAATGCGGCCTTATCTTGGATTTTTCCTGCACGTACGACCTCCTTCGCCGCCTTTGTACCACCGGGCCTCAATGTGAAGGCGGGACTTGGGATTGTGTCACCTGCAACTTCAACATGACTTTCCAAATTCTGGGTGCCCACCTGGGAACCCGATCCCGACTCAAATGAACCAGACAACCTGTGAGAGGGAGTGCTCTGTCGCGAAGTACTTACGCCGTCAGCCCATCGAAGGAAGTCTTTGACCAACTCCCAACAATGTACAAAGGTAAATTCAGTATTTTTTTGACTTTTAGTGCGGTACAATTCTTTTGCCATGCGCAATTGCGCATAATGTCGGATTCATTCATACCACTCTTATGTAACCGTTTCACTTGATTGTAAGCACTGATGAATTTGGCAACATCGTGCTTTATCATGCCCCACTTAGATTCTAACGAGCGAGCTCCCCTATGCCCCCCCGGTCTATTTTGCTCATAATGCTGAAATATACGTTCCCAATATGCACTCCCCTTTTGTTGATTACCGCAGATAGGATCCTGAGAGATTGCTAACACGCTTCTTGTTAATTGCCGTTCTTCTTCCGGCACGAAATTCTTACCTTTTGAAGGCCGCACAGTTCTTGCAGTACGACCCCGACCACGTCCACGACCTATTTCTTGCGAATTGCGAATTCCATCACCAAAAAAATTAGGGTTTTGATCACTCACTTGAGGTCCTGCTGCTGAATCGTGCCAGCTGGTTTGCGTCTGCTCCGCTCCAGCAGCAGCCGATGTCGCTCCAGCCGCTCCAGCCGGTGTCGCTCCCGCCCCAGCCTCGGCTGTGTAAAATCGCAACCCGTCCTGCTGCGTTCCAGCCACGTCCCCTGCCCCGCACTACGCCCTGTTCCGGCAACATGGAAGATCGAGGCGCCGGCCTGCCTCGCTGCTCGCCTTTCTCATCGACTTCGGCGTCCTGGAAAAGAGTTCGGCCCGCCCTCCCGATCCAGCCACCATCCGCGTCGACGCCAACGCCGCGACCGCGACCACGCACCGACTGCCCACGCCCGCGTCCTGCCATGGGAACTAAAAAAATCCGACAAAAATCCGAAACCAAAAAATAGACACAATCTTCCCAATAATTCCCGCAGAAGAGGCGCGCTCACGAACACACAAAACCCCGAACAATGGCGAGCGGAGTCGTGAATATGGCGCGGCCGCGACGCCACCGACTGTATGACGAGTCCCGGTGAGGGACGTTGAGGACCCCGGCCCGACATCTGGGATCGCGGCCCATTTGGCGAGTCCCGGTGGAGATGCTCTTAGTTTGGAAAAATTCTTGGGATACGAAAATTGGCCTCAAAATTTACTGGAGCATAAAGTACAGATGAGTTCCCGGTTGGTAGGGGCTGTCAGTTACTATTTCAGAGAATGAACTTTCAAAAGCTTTGATTTTTTAAAAATAAATCCAAAGAAGACCCACTCTATGTGACAGAGCATCTATGAGAATAGAAACTGAGGTTGGGAAATTTTTGGACACCGTTTTTAGTGCCTTGAAACTTCAGACCTTTAGTTTATTTACAGCATCTGACATGTCCACTTTTATTGTGTTCTCAGCCTCTCTTTTCACATACTGTGGTCCAGTCACCCCACTCTAGACCACTTTGCGGATAACTCTAATACCGTAGTACCATAGCTGGGTCGCCAAAAAGATTCAAAAAATAAAAAACGTAAAAAATTGGAAATTATGAGGACCAAAAATCGAAAATAGAATAAATTATTTTTAGCTATATTTCGCTATTTCTAAGCTATTTTGGGCATTTTAATTGATTTTTTTTACACACACAAATTGAGTTTTTGCAACCTGCGGCAAGTTTTTCCAATCAAGTAGTAAGACGATTTCACAGCTGGGAATCGAACTGCCAACCTCTCCATTCGGTTTGGTACCTTATCACCATCACTTTGGTAGTTTAGGGTCATCTCATACCTATTTTAATTCATCTTTTGCTCAAAAACGAAAATTAAGAAATTCATTGTTTTAGGAAATAACCTTATTTTTCAAAAAATATAAAATACTTGTTCTTGGAGTGGTAACCCAACTATGGTACTGTGGTATAAGTTATTACAATATCACCGCATTCACTACTTGCCTTGTTAAAAAAGAATTGCCCACTGCATATACAATTTAGAGTTATCTGGAAAGTCCTGAAAAAAAATTCATGAGGAAAGACAAAGGTTAGCAGAATTGGTTTTCTAACTTGAAAGGGGGCAAAAACAAGTTTTGGCTCCTTTTTTTCTAACCAATTATCAAAGCGTTGTCAGAGAGATTCGAACCTTGTACCTTACCAAAGCAGCTAGAGAAGCTCCCTCAAAGCACTCGAGTTCTCATTGAAGAATCTCCACATGCCAAGTTCTAAACTCTTTTACGTTTGTTACTCACCAAGGGGTTGATATAATAGAGTTTTAAGTGTACATGAAAGTATCACTAAGTATCTTCAAAACTTAACCTTTAAAAGGCCGATGGAGATAGTAGATACGTTGGCGTATATTTGACATTTGTTGTAAATAGAATGTTCCAAATTGAGACCCCAATAGCTCATTAAAATCATGTCGACGTGAATTTTACTTCATTTTTGATCTGAAACCCATAAGAGGTGTGGAACCATGCCAAATAAAATGGAATATTGGTGTATAATACTAGTCAGAAAGGGCTCTGTGGTCCAAGTTTAAGGGTTAAGCCTTAATAGACATACTAAGTTTGAGGGGCTTAGTTTTGACGGAATAATGGAAAAAACTTTAGACATTGTGGACCGAATGGTGTGTGGATTGTTCCATTCAAAAGGTAATAAAATTGCGTAGCAAAATTCATTAAAAGTGCCGATCAAGGCGGGCTGTGGTTATGTTGCATGGTAGTGGAATAATCAAATGGGAGAGCAAGTATCCGAGCAGTTTTATTTTGGGACACTAGGGGTTGGAGGACATCACGGGTGGAAATTCCAAAATGGTTGACATGGGCAACGCAAACTAGCTTTCTTTTGTTGCATGTGTAGGGCGACATGACACGGATACGTGTCGTACCGATGAGGCCTTGTAACTTGAAGCAAATCCAATTTTAGTATCCTTATGCAACAAATTGGCACATTGTCGTGGTGTAGGCCCTTCCAAATTTCAAGTTGGCTCTTCCAAATTAAAGATGGGCTTTTAATAACCTTGGCCAATATCAAATGGGACAGTGCATGGAGGGATGCCCATTCCTTAAGTTTCGTTCAGATTCCTCCATGCTGCCCCTTTTTATTCTCTGATGTCCTTTAAGGGTTAAATGTCACTTGTAGCACTAGTAGAATTAAAAGGTGGTCTTCGGGAACCAATCTTTTTGTTAGAGCATGATTTTCAAGGTTCATACTGACACCAAGTTAGTGCCTAGGGCACCTTGCCTTAAATGGATATTTAACTAATTATGAACAAAAAATAATCTATAAATATGTCACGGTCCTTGGAGACATTGGATGTGACATTATAAATATTCACTGTTCCAAGTAGGAGAAAGTGAGAGGGTGCAAATCAGATTAAAAAAATATGTGCTTATATGTATTGAAATATAAATTTAGTAGGTAAAAATGCGGCATGCAGTCTAGACTGCATCGGCCACCCACAATGCAACAAAAGGACGTACATTCTCTGCAGATGTGATATTGGAGAGTGTGATAATTTATATCACGTTCAAAGAGTAAATTCACCAAAATTTAACCTGTGGAAACAATAGAGAAATTCTTAAAGTCTTGAAATCTCCTTGTTCCGGTACTGTGTCAGTCAATATTTTGGCCCGGTGGACAAGTAAAGGAGGGAGCGTCAGGTTCTAAAATTAAAAGGCAGATGAGTTTTATTTCCAGAAAGAAAAGAAGGGTGACTGAGTTTGCTACTGGAAACACTGCGCGCTGCGTGTATGGTGCCGGCACAACAAATGTAAAATGCCTACTGCCACTTGTTCTTTGAAAAAAAATCTCCTCGTATTGCGTGAATGCACTATTTTCAACCCGACAATTTGAAACCATCTGGAATTTTTTTTGCTTCCATTACTTTTTGTTTCTCTTCAAAATTAAAGGATGGGAGATCAAAACCAGGAGGAGTCATAGGGAGACTTTACGAATTTCTCTAATATAGAGCAAAACAATGCAAAACGTTGGAAACGGATTCCGCGTTAAAGGAGCTTTTGCAAGGAAATTGTTAGTTTCCACCATTAATACGAGTTTCTGGTATCACTTCTAAAAGGAAGCACCTTGCTTTCTGCTTTCTGAAACACGCAGTCATTTCAGTTCCTGACCACAGGATTGTCAATGGGCTTGACCACGGAATGCTCCAATTGCATCACTCCGCGTTTCTAAAACTCGATGCAGTTCGTGAGTCCAAGTTTCTGAAACTGCTGCGGTTGCAACCAACACCTGGACGTGAAGTATAAATAGAAGGTAGCTATTCTCGATTGATCAATCATCTTCACAAAAAGCATGTAGAATCACAGCGGCCTTTGAACAACCCTAGATAGCTAATTAAGAGACTCACTGACCTAATATCGATCAACAGATTGACGTGATCGATATTTTCATTCATTGTGACCAGACTTACGAATTCAGCAGCGTGACCATTTCTTCAATTCCACCATGGCCGCACAAGCTGACCGAGGGTGGATCTTGTACACTTGTTGCTTGATACAGTTCAGCTTCCTGATTTCATGCGCAGCAGCGTCTCGATTTCCTACTGCGCTCGCGCCAGCGTTTCAAAGGAGTTCTGCAGCTCAGTTCGATGCTACCAAGCTGGTGAGCCTCTTGACCACCAGGATCATGAATCTTCCGTATAGCTTGTTCCGGTTTTTAAATAGTGTTTTCGACTGCGTCCTTCGATTCTTTAGTAGTTAGTACACACGTTCAAGGATTAAAAGAAAGTTCGACTTTTCAGAGAATTAGAATTTGGAGTCTAATGAAGTTATATAACAATTTCATTTCATTTTCTGATAATCCTAGCTTTTTCGTAACATTCCACGCAAAACCATTGTTGGTAGCCAGAAAGTGATCTTCTCATGGATCATGAAGAAGACACTCTCTTGAGATGAACATTGAGTAGAACGACCTGAAAATCCTGTTGATTTTATGTGACCGTGTGTAAATATTGTGAGTTACAGAACTTTCGAGCAGAATTGCTCCACCGGGACCATCCAGACTCACCGCTTCGACCACCGCCTGGAACAGACCGGTTGGCCGCGGCAACCGCTCGATCCAAGGCTCGCGCTGCTGCTCGCCGCCTCGCCGCGGGATCAGAGGTTGCAGATGCAACGCCTGTAGCGCCCGGAAGCGAAGAGTATTTGATGACAATCCATCTGGGCACCCCACCTCAGAAGTTCGTGATGATCGTGGACAGCGGCAGTGACTTGGTGTGGGTGCAGTGCCTCCCTTGCAACGCCCCGCACGTCTGCTTCCCTACACCCAACCCCTACTTCGACCCCTCTGCCTCCTCCTCTTACGCCGCCGTTCCTTGCAACAGCTCCCAGTGTGACCCATTGCAGGTGATCCCTCGCTCTACATTCATTCTTCCCCTCCTGAACTCAGAATCTCACACATGCACAACTCCTTCATCCTCACTATACAGACCGTTAAATATGGCAACAGAAGAAGAAGAAGAATAACTTTCGTAGACCTAAAGACAAGCGTGAATGAAGAGTGTGATGCAGAGACTGCATGACACGGATTCTTTCGTTTCGCATTAATAACTGTGAAGTGTGTGAGTGTTGTGCAGTTTAACGGCATTCCTACGTGCGACAGTACCCGAAGCTGCTACATATCATATGCATATGTCGACGGGAGTGGAATTGCAGGAGAATTGTCAACTGAGACCGTGGCGGTGAGTAACTCAATCAATGGGGTTCCATGGAAACTCGAGAGCTTTCTGTTCGGGTGCATGAACAATGACACGGGTTCCTTTGGGGTGGTTGACGGCCTAGCTGGATTCGGGCGAGGGCCGAACTCCCTGCCCAGCCAGCTCACTCAGTCCACCGTGAACAATGTGTTTTCTTTTTGCCTCATTCCCTACACGGCTGCCACGGTGTTGACCTCGTCCCTGTTGTTTGGAGTGTCCGGCTTACTCCCCATGGTGCACACACCCGTTTTGACGTACGATAAAACTTCCTATTGGGTGAACATGACTGGAATCAGTGTCCACGGCTCTGACTTGGGCATTCCCAGCTCCGCTTTCGAATACAACGCAACAACAGGAGCTCGGGGAGTTATTTTTGACTCTGGGACAAACATTCTCGTCCTCATTCCAAGCATCTTGACTACCGTTGTAGAGGTACCACCCTGCAGCTGGTTTTGGAACTGAATTGTCATATGAAACGGCGAGCTGCAAACAGGTTGTACATGGGACATAGTTTGAGTATCAATCTACCAAATTGCATTTATTTGTTGTTGATCAAAGGGTATACAAAGTGTGAAAGAGTTATCGACTACACAACCAACAAGATGTGTGAGTGGCGACTAGGTTAACCCTTAAATGTCGGCCACAGAATCAAAGTGGAGTAGAAACTAGACTTGGTAAGCTTAAAAATTTGCTCTCTAAGAGCATTAGTAGTGCCTATCATTAGATCGTTGAAACTGATGGATGTGTGTGTGTAATGCAGGCTTTCCAAGGCTTGATAAAGTATCCAGAAGTGAATAGCACAGATTATCCTTTATGCTACAACGTGACTGGAGTGAGACATCCGAGGTTCCCTAGCATGAGTCTTCATCTCGCGGAAGTCAATGGCACAATTGTGGAGTTTCCACTCGCTTACGAGAACCTCTTCATCCCTGCTTCAGACAATGCACCTGAAATTGTGTGCTTGGCCATGGCTTCTACTGGTGGTGACGACATTGGGCAAATGTTTGTAGGAAACATTGCACAAGCCAACCATTACATTGAGTATGATGTGACGAACTTGCAACTTGGGTGGACTCCGTCATTTGATTGTGCAAGTGTCGAACTCTAGATAGTCATAACATGTACTTTGTATATAGTAAGGAAGCTTCACTAGATAAGGAAGCCTTCTGAATTGGTCAGATTTCTCATTGGTCAAAATTATTGAAATGCCAATAGTTGCATTTTAAAATAAGAACATTTCAACGTCCCGAATTTGATTCCATTCTTGAAAAAATTTACAATTATCTTTCTTATGCCATCGGCATGGGTTTTGCGCTAGTTTTAAAATATGAAGGACGAAGTTCTTTTTCTATTTTTCTGTTTTCTTTTAGAGTACCATTTTAGTAATTTAATTTAAAATTTAATCCAGAACATTTGTTAGGACTTTTACAATATGAGTGTTGGTGGAATAAATCCAATAAATTTACAAATTTCTAATATATTTTTGAACTATAGCAGTGCACCATGCATGTAGTGAAGGATGATCTTTTCAGATTTAACCATTGTAATTTTGCCACAACATTGGATCCTAGTTCCAAGTAGCCAAAAAAAAAAAAAAAACAAACACTAGGTTCAAGGGTGGTCTTTCCTGAGCTTTTTTTGTTATTGCTTTCTTCTTCCCAGGGAGCATGCAACAATGTAACAACACTAGAAGAAAAGAGGTACTTGTACACATAGCTTGGAGTGGAATTTTGAGTGAATTTAGCCACATCTAAGTGCACGTGCTTAGTGTACAAGTCCCTCTTTTCTTCTAGTACAATCAAGTATTTATGATCATTATGGGTTGAGATTGCCTAGGGTTTCATCTCATTGACTTCCATACCATGTAGACCGTGGATTAGTTCATCACTGTACAATATCAGGCCCGGTACGAGGCAACTCTCATTCATCCACCCCCTTTGGATGCAAAATTTGCACTATACTTGCAATTTCAAAATGACACCACAGGCAAAAAAATTCATGAAATCACAAATGGGAAATTGGGTTGGGAAGGTAATTAGGTCTAGTTTCAATGCATAATTATTTTTTACATTGAAATAGTCAAATCATACAAAATAGAGCTTTTTATGACACTATGTACCAAAAATTTCTCCCACCATCAACACTTGTGACAGGCTTCATACATAAGGACATGCTAGTAAAAAGAACTTCAAAGGTCTCCATATTGATATTTTTGAATGGTAGTTTTGACCAATATCTCTTTCTTATTAGGCCCCAAGTCATTTTGTCATGAACATCTTTGTGTGGTTTCCAACATTTATTCTTGTAAAGCAAATGGTATTTCAATTTGGCTATTGAGTAAGTTGTAAACAACCGATTTACTCTCTTGGCAATTTCTCAAGCTTAATAGTTGGATTTTTTCATAGATTTGAAGGTCACCCCACTTTATCGTGGACAGATAAGTAGAATGTCTTTCCAATGCCTCAAAATCATATATGACAAAATGACTTGGGGCCAAACAAAAAAGAAATATTGGTCAAAACCGTTGAATTACCATACACATATATCAATATAGAGACCCTTTGAAGTTCTCTTTACTAGCATGTATTTTAGTATGATGCCCGTCACAAGTTCTGATGATGGTAGTACTTCATTGTACATAGTGTATCATAAAAAGCTTTATTGTTGTATGATTTAACAATTTCAATGTAAAAAGTTATCATGCCATAAAACTAGACTTGATTAACTTCCCAACCCAATTTACGATTTGCAATTCCATGAATTTTTGAACCTATGGTGTCATTTCCAAATTACAGGTATAGTACTGATTTTTGCAGCAGCGAGGGGGGGGGGGTGTGGACAAATGAGAGTTGCATGGTATTGTATTGTCCATGTAAGGTGCCAATGATTTTTTTGGTGAGGAAATAGTTTAGCATTTCTGCTACTTTTCATGGAATGCAGGTTCCTTGACTGTGCATTTTACGATTCAAAGACACACTATGATCTTTCAATCCAACGGTATGCTCTTACCAAGTTTTGACCAACACTTGACTGATTAATAATAGAGTTAGGCGATGAAGGGTTAAGCAAACCAAAGCTAGGTCCCACTAACTCCATGCCATAAATCATTACCCTAGTGATGTGAATATTGGACCTTTTTGTGTTTGATCTTCTTACTTTGTAGAAATTTTTCTTTCGTACTAGATTGAGTGTTCTCTTTCTTCAAGGTTGTTGAGCTTTTAAATTTCTTACAGATGTAAGTAACTAATAAACACACAAAGTATTAGGTCTGTACTTTAAGTTGTTTTGTAGTTAATGACTATCACATCCCTATCAAAAGAATGTTTGAATATTACGGTGAGCAAGGGGGACCTCGGGAGTGCGATCAACATCTAGGAAGGCAATAACATTACTAAGATAGGCCTAGCACGTGTCCCACTTGAATTTCATTACCTACTTCATTTCTTCGCTTGTGACATTCTCGCATATCGGCTGGCAGCCGATACATCGCCTCGTACATCGCTAATGGAATTGTTTGTATGTGCAGAGGAATGGTCGATTGGTTCTCGAATTTGTTTGGTCGGAGTCAGATGTGTCCAAAGGCCACGATCGAATAAGAGAAATGAACTTGGAGCAGGTCAGTGCTCCGCACACTGCCCCTAGATTCATGCCAAACTTAGCTGGTGTTGGACCCTCGACTGCGAATCTTGATGTTCAGGAGATTTCTCTAGCTCAAGCTGCGGCACCATTTGTATCGGCTGCCGGCCGACACCGTGCAGTCAATCTGGTTGTAGCAGACGCAGACGAGTTGGATGATACGCCTCCCATTCTCACGCTTGCCACCATCGTATCTTCACATGCAGTATCAGCTACTGGCCGACAGAGTGACCCTCTAGCATCGCCGACGCCAATGGACACTTCAGGCTTTCCACTGACTCCTGGGAAGAACATCACCTTCTTTCAGTCTACAAGGGATTCTGATTCCGTATCACTGTCAGAATCGCTCTCGCAGGGGCAGCAACCTCGGGAGGACTGCAGTCCTCCACTAATAGAGCGCCTAGGGGATCTACAAATTTCTGCAAATTCCTCAATGCAAGTGGATTTGCATGATCCGGCTTTCGGCATTTGAGGTTATCACCAAACGCATGGGGGATACAGTTCGTGGATCGCGGAGCGCTGGTGTTGCTATTGATCGTGTTATGGATCATAGGAAGGCCTTGTTGTTTTCTAGTGGTCTTCCTCATGTCGGCCGCCAGTCGACATTTTTGGCACCATTACCAAGGGGGGGGTTGGGAGAGTACCCCTGTTGTCCGTCAATTCTCGTGGTGCAACATCCAAAAAGCGTTTGCTGGAAATTGACTTCTCCAATAACGCGGCGGAGCTTGACGCACCGAATGAGCCTCTTTCACCTGCGCGCTCCAATCAGGGTTTTCCAAAGCAACCACGCCCGACTGAAGGTTCGTCCTAGACAACTAAGGAATAGTATCCCAGTTTATTGCATATAGAATTCCTTAGATTCTGCAGTAGCTTCGTAGATTCACATATTTTATGCCCTTATTTAGACTCCTCTTTCCTTATGTAGGCATAATTCCTAAGTATCTAATGTCTCCAACATTTTGAGCATTGTGCTCACTCGCTTGATCTTACGTTGTATCGGCCGCCGGGTGGAAGTATGCTAGACCCATGTACTTTTGAGGTCACAAGTACAATTTTTGGCTATTTTAATTTTTAGGGTAGTGTCACTTTGTACGTGAAAATCTCAATTAAATCAAATGTTGTTGGGCTCACTGTTTAGTTAGGATGGTAAATAGACTTGTTCACAACAATTTTATGAAGTCAAAGTAGTTTTAAGTTAAGATCTTCCATGTTTATTTCGTACTTAAGTGGACATAATGCATTTTGTCACAAGTACTTAAATATTGGAAAAGTACATTTCATTTTGCCATGGAAGGCATAGAATTTGATTTTTTTAAAGCAAAGATGAGACAAATTGTGATTAATTATCAGATTCCATTTCATTTTTCATGTCAATCTTTTGTTTTCGTCAAAGATCTAATAAATCAGTTCTGTTTATTTGGCAGTGAAAAAGTGCACAAAGAAATTGGCACATTTATTATTTAGCAATTGACTCTAGAAGCCTAAAGGCATATCTAGAATGGCTTTCTATTTATTTTTGGAAAAGGCCACTTTTTCACTATTTGCATGATTTTCGCTTGCATCCTCTATGTTGTACAAAGAGTACTCTATGTACAACATCCACAAATGAATGGTACATTTGAACTGTCTACATTAAGGAAGTCCTCATTTAGACCATCCCTTTCCTCCTTAGAAACTCAAGATCTTTGTGTGCTAAGCTACATTGATCAATAGCGGTCATATATAGCTATGAATACACTAGGATTTGGATAAGTACTTTAAGTACACTATTGTAGTTGTAGTACAACATGATTTTGCCAAAAGTTTATGGGGTCTAGCGTACTTGCACCCTGCCAGCCGACATGTGTTCATTGTCGGCTGTCAGCCGATACAAATTATCAGGGTCCATTTTTCAGTTTCTACTGGAGTCATTCTTTTCATTTTGAATCTTGAGTGTTCGACTATCTCAATCACCATCTCGTCGCTCATCGTATGAACTCCTCCTCATCGTGCAGAGTTCTTTGGATACAAGTCACCGGAGTACGAAGGGAGCTCTCTCCAAATGTCTACACGCTTGGGAGATGACGTCAATGCTGACGAGGGTGATAGTGCTGGTAGCACAAGGTTATCGCCAGCTTTGTCTACTGGACTGCAAGTTGCCTCCCAGAAATACTTTCTTGTCTTTGACATCAATGAGACCCTCATTCACTATGCCCTTGAAAAGATTATGGGTGGCAAAAAAGGAATGAAGAAGTGTGAATGCAGGGCTAGACCTGTACTACAGGAGTTTTTGAATTTGTGTATGGACTGTGGCTTTGAAATTTGCTTCTGGTCTTGTGTCATGGAGAACAACCTCCTTCCTCGCCTTAATTTTATCCAGGAAAAAGTCCCTCGCCTCAATTTTATGTGGAAAAAAGTCCCTCGCCTTCTTGAGGATTGCTTGAAGTTTGGCCAAAGTTTGTGTAAAGAGAGTTCTTACAGAGACCCAGTCTCTCCCAACAAACCATTCTTACTAAAGCCATTAGCCCACTTCTTTCAATGCAGTCCTGAGCTTCAGGAGCATGGTGCCACTGAGGAGAACACCCTCCTCATTGATGACACCCCTTACAAGAACATCCTCAAAAATCCATTTAATGGCTTTCACCCTCCTACCTGCACAATGTATTTGGAGACAAAGCTAAAGAAGGGTTGAAAACCTTTCCTTCAGCAAGTTTTGCAGCCCCTTCTATTTACGTTGAGGTCTTTTGGACAATATGTTCCAAATTTTTTTGAGGCCTACGAGAATCATGGGAAGCTCCAAATTATGCTGAGTGACCCAAATGAATGTACAAAAAGTACAAGAAGCTAGTCCTTTATGCCTAGGAGATTTATAGATTGAACGATCTCCATCCATTTTTTTTAGCGTTGGAGATTTTCAAGTTACGGCACCTAGCAACCTCGATAGGGGTGGTGCTCTGGGTACATTCACGGTAACACAACCCAACCCCGCCCAGTTATAACGACTCTTGATGAGTGCTTAGAAAATAATATCTTCAATTTATGTAGATGTTAGAAAAATTTAAGGACATTTTGCGACATATTTTGAACATTTTAGCACATTTTAGTCGTTATTATCGACTGGTTACGACCATATTTTAGTCGTTTTGGAGTACCAATAACTTCCCAAACATTGTCAAACTTTAGTATATTGTATAATGACATATATTATATGTAGTTACTAATTTATATTGCATTATCAATTCATATGATAAGATTATTGCTTAACAATCTGTTAAATTAATCACTGGTTATTGTTTCCTTGGGTCGTGTTACTGTGAATGTATCCCTCTACTTGTCGGTTGCCGACTGATAGGTAGCTTCTCAGTTTTGCCAGATACTTAGGTTATATATCTTCAACATAGGTGTAAATTTTGTATGAGACTGTAATTTTGAGGACCTACTTATCAAGTAATTGTAAATGTTGAGGAACTCTTTAGACTGTAGGTGGAAATTTTGTAGCACACACTACTAGAAATTGTGGTCCAAATCAACAAAAAACATACACTTTTCTGTTGATTTCTATACTGCATTGTCCAATACAACTGGAATTTGATTTTTTTGTGAACATAGTCAAATTACATGCCAGTTTTCTGTTAATCCGGGTACTGTACTTTTCCACCATACCATGTGATGACGTGGATGTCATGCTATGCTTATGTGGCATGTCCAGTAAGCTACTTTTGGCATTTTTAACACATTGCACGTTCTTTACAAGGGGGGTAATTTAAATTCCCTTTCTTGCGTCTTGTGGTAAGTCCTGAGATTACTTTTCTTCTGTCATGTCTACTCTGTTTGACACAAGTACTATGAGAAATCATTGGAGTGATTTGCCATGGGTAAAAACAACTTTCCATTGCTCTGCAACAACATGATTGCTGTTGCAATTCAAAAATTAAGTGTACAGTAAATTTAACTAATTGTACCCTACCTCTACACAGGCATCCACTGGTCCATTTTTTCCTAATTCCAATGGTGACATGTTGAATGTACTGTATAATCTGCTCCCTAATTTCATGCAGTCTACTACTCTGCTCCCTACTCTGCTCCCTAATGTGATCTTCTTTAAGCGGGTAGCACTATTTACTATTTAATACTCTGTAGCTTTTCATACACCAAACTCGGTCTGGAGTTCTATCCATGGGTACTGAACTCAGAAGTGGCTTGTACATTTCGATTATCTCCACAACAACTTGTACTGATGAGATGTCGCTATACTGTGTTGTATGCGGCCTGTGCTGTCACAGAGCAACTGGATTTAGGTTTCTGGTGAATTAAACCTCTAAAGGACTGCTTTTTTTTAAAACTCTAATGAGCATCATGTACATAATTTTAATTTATTTTTCCTTGTTCTTTATTTTCCTCCCAATTGAAAACACCTATTTCAATAGTTAAATATATTTGTCTTCTTTTTTCCCCACTGTAACCCCTACATCACTGAGGGGGTAATGGCAAAACATAAATGTGTTATACAAAATTACTTCTTCAAACTTGATGAAGTGTGGTCTCAAAGATAAAATGAGGAACGTGATGTTCAGCAATACCCCATACGGTCAAATATCAAAAAATAACTTTTTATCCTCTCATAATGAATTCAGAAGCATTGACCTTCAAATAATTATCAGAATCACACGATATTTTAAGAATTTGAAATTTTGTATGATTTGATAAAACTAGACATTCTATCCTAACATCAAAAACTGTAAATTTTTCAACGGAGACATCATCATCATTTTCCCCAAATAGTAAGTTTTCTATTATTAGACAGAGAAGAAGTTTTTTTGGTTGAAAATTTCTCCCGGATGGAGTTTAATTTGGTCTGACATGATTCAAGTTTGGCATCAACAGGGTTTGCTTTTTCCAATCAACCAATGTCATTATCAAAATACTGTCTACATATAATGGTTATTGTTGAAGTGATGCTTAATTAGGTCAATACCTGATTGATCTGGTAATGGTAGTGTCTTCTTACCTGACTCAGGGGGGGCAGTTATTATATGTTGTCCTCTGTATGGTTGAATTAAAGATGCATGCCTCTTCCTGAACATCACATAATGTACTCCTCCATCCCAATTGATCTGCAAAAGGACTACTATTATGTGGAAATGTGTATAGCCATGTTCTGATATACCGCGGATTTATTTACACATTACATATTTATTAATAGTGCCAAATTTCTGGAAGTGCCATGGTTTTGACACTTATGATTTTCTGTTTCACTATTCAATCTTACCGTCATTCACTTCCATTTTCACAACATATAGATGTCTGACCACTCTTTACATTCTTTCCTGAACTACTTTATATCAATCACAGTGCGAGGTTTTGGGTAATTACCGTATCCTGAATAAAAGAGCATCCCACCTATATTTGCCAGTACTCATCCTCCTCTTCAGAAGATTCTCCTACGTCTCTGTCAAAAGCTTCAGCATTTGCTTCCTGTAGATCCTGAGGAATTTCAGGCATCCGAATGTTTCTTCCTGTTGGTTGGGGGGCTGGATTAGTCTCGGGAATCTCAGCTGCTGCACGGAGTCCTTCAAAATCAATATCCCTGCCCATGGCAAATAATTCCGCCTCTTCTTCTTCTTCCATTTCACTGTCAATTCGCCGGCCTCTAACCTCTGTTCTTAACACTACTCTCCACCCCGGCTCCTCTTTATCGTCTGAAAAAAAAACTTGGTCACAGTGAATTGGAAATGCAAATGACTCATACCCGTGTGGTACAAGTGAGTTAAAATTAGCCATAGTAAACCCCCATTCATCTTTCTTTACTGTAGCATTCCTCCCTCTGTAGTTGGCTTTCACCCACTCACAAACCAATAGCACAATGCAATGCCGTCCGTAATTCAATTCCACTATCTCCAGAATTTGTCCTATGTACTCAAGGTTGGCATCAACAGGGTTTGGATCTCGCATCCCAGACCGACAAGGTCTGCGAAAAATCGCAGCTACTCCTGAGTCACAAGTGTTATGCACACTTTCTTCAGCACTCTTGACTCGAAAGTGATAGCCGTAAGAGTACATGCCGCGGAATCTTTGAGCTTGTAAAGAGGGTGGTTTGGAAGAGTCCTCAACATCATCGGGTACCGGCATCTCTCGATCTTTAGCTTCTTGAACATCAGCTTCAAGCCATTGTGCAAAAGGCACAATTTCTTCCATACCTGGTGGATATGGTGCCCCTGCTCTACCGTTTCTCCGCGGGTGTCTCCTTCGAAACTGTATGCGTTGATTTTTTCTTTCTTCGCAGATCACCTGATACCTCCTGCATAATGTTCAACACCACAAACCGCTACATGATTATGGGTGCCATCAACAATACATGCCTTCCTTATTGGTGGCACAACAGTGGCCTCTATTTATACAATTTTTGTAGACAGTTTGACTTCGTAACATGTATTCAATTATTATCCCGATTCTCATTGGCTTCTCCAACATACTCTGTTTTCCCACATATAGAGCTGCACTTTGTTTTCTAATCACATCCCATACATACAACACACTTTCTGAATCAGTAACTCTGATCTCCATGGCAACTGTTTTTCAATCCCCTTTCCCATACTCACCTGTACCTTTGATTTTCATACTAAATGTTAGGCTCACACATCATGTCGACATGTACTGCCATATTACATCAGTCATTTCACGTGTGACGTATGTGAAAACTAGCATTTCCTAGGCTCAAAAGTATATTATCATGGGATTAGACTTGCATGTACTGTACAAGATGCTTCAATCATAAGTTTATTTTAATTTCTTCACCTTCAATTTCTTTCTCCATGTAAATATATCTTTTATCTACCTTACATATAATTTTTGATTTTACATTTGTGACAAACATATTTATTTTGGATTTTTTCCTTGTTCACATCATAAATTTTGTAAATATTCTAAATATCTTCCGTCATGTTGACAATTTTGTCATACCAACATACTGTCCATGATTATCTATGAAAAATTATAACTCATTCTATGTGATATTTAAAGTATTCAAATTATAGTGCTTTTATGTTTACAAAAGAGGTGAGGACCTTTACGAGATCAAACAACCAACATAACTCAATTGTACATTACGGGCAGAAACTGACAATCGACATTCGCCTGCATAATATGTGGTTTCACTGATTCTCCTTGATGCCCACCAATTCTGCTTGTTCAATACCTTAAGTGAACACCTACTGCCTACCTCATACTCACTTCTGTACTCAACATTCATGTGGGGCTATAAAAACCATCCACTGTCACTCCTTGTACTCTTTGTACAACTGGACAGACCACCTTACAATCCAGTTTATAATGTCTTCTCGTTTCATACTACAAGTATCACTAACTTCTAAAATGTATTTTTAACCCCTGCAGAGAATCCTCAGTGTCACCCCTACTTTAAAAACCATCCAGTTATTTCATGTCTGTTGGTGAAACCCAATTTCGGTCCGTAAAATTACTTTCGATGCTCATACTCCCAACTAAAATTCAGTAGCCTCTTAATTACAGTTTCTAATATACTTTCAGTGATGTTAAGAATTCCAATCATTCAATATTTTATTTGTTGTGCAATCTTTGTAGCTCAGTGTTTGAATTTCACTACATTTGATGTTCACCTTTTCAATTTCAAAATTAATGGTACCCCTTTCTATTGATACTTAATCCTGTGATTATTCTTTGTGATGTCTACATGGTCCCAACAACTTATTTGTTTCTTATATCTTTATTGTAAAGTTTATTAATTTCTTGATGTATGTGACTATAAAATTTCATAAAATTCGCTTTATTCAAGCAATAAAAACCAGAAAATTTGACATTTGATATGAAAGATTAATTTCAATGCATGCTGAATATTACAAACTCAAATTTCAAAATTCATAAAGTCTAAATACTGTACTTCCACTTCTCTACATAGGAGTGGTACATTTAAGAGTTAACATGTACATTATGTATCCAATACCATCACCACAAAATAAAAGGAATCTACACTACTTGGTAATAGGGTACTTACAATATGGTTCAATGTGGGATGCGTTGTCCAAAACAAATTCATGCATTACATCCCTTAAACCCTCGGATAATAATTTTGGTTTTCCTTTCCCCTCCAATATCTCATCCACCATCATTGGCTCCTCCTTGTCGTCCCACACTCTTCGAGAGGTGATATTGTAGTCCGCCATGTACTCTGTAATGAATCCCAAAGCCTCCTCTACTTGGTAACCTTGTGCAATACTACCTTCTGGTTTTGCCAACTTACGTACATACCCTTTCAGTGTTTTAAAATACCTTTCATACGGGTACATCCACCTCGTATGCACAGGCCCACACTGAAACAATTGTTCCACCAAGTGGTTAGGTAAGTGGGACATAATATCAAAAAATGCTGGAGGAAACTCTTTTTCGATCATGCACATGGTTTCCGCTGCATCATTTAACAATTGTTCCTTCTCTCCACCGTTAACTGTTTTGGCACACAACTTTCTAAACACTCTGCTCAATCGTATCACAGCTCCAGCCAAAGCCTTGTTCGATACCTTCCGGAAACACAATGGTAATATTTGTTGCAATAACACATGAAAGTCGTGCGACTTCAGTCCACTTAGTTTCCCTTTGCTTATTTTTTTGTGCAAAGCAGAAACGTAATGAGTGGGTGTTCTGAGAGATTTGAGCACTTGCAGTACCTTGGCTTTGTCCTCTGCTGAAAGAACATAAGATGCGTCAGGCATGTAGTACCTATCTTGGTTAGGCCCTCGCGGTTGCAGATGTAGCTGCGGTCTGATGCCACGTGCTTGCATATCTACTCGAACAGCAGGGGAGTCTTTCTCTCCGAATGTGGTCCTCAGAATATTCTCAGCAAGGTTTTTCTCGCAGTGCATGACATCCAAGACATGGCGCACAGGAAGATCCTTTTATGACAATCACATCACTTTGTTAGTAAGATTTACTGTGCACCGAAAACTTCAATAAGAATGTACCTAATCTATCTTGTCATTGTATATTTGCACAGTATTCAAATCAAATGAAAAGAAGTAATCAATCAAATGTAATGAACCCCACTGTAACAGACATCTTCCTCTTGTTCTGTATGACATCTGGTTCATTGTTGCTTGTTTGAGGCTACTGATTAAGAATCCACTGAATTATCAGATTTTTTATCCATACATTGTCTGCCTCAATGTTCTCACCCATATTTTGTTGTACCCCTTACCGATAACTTATCCCTGTTCTGTTTCCCCATGGCTTCATACTCCAAAATGGACGTTTTGCACATGTCTTGAAATTAACACCTGTCTATTGATTATAAAAATATAAAATTTATAATCTTCAAAGTATTTATATTTATTTTATATTATATCTATAAAACATATTCACATACTATGCATTTTTTTCGCCAAATATGGATTCAATAATATTACACATTTGGTTCCATTTGCTATTGTCAAAATTCTGAAAAAACTTTCAATTAAAATCCTAGAAATTGTCAAATTAAATTTCAATCTCATGAGTTATTCCTTAAACGACAATTCTAGCCCCATGGGCTTGGATTTCGTTTGGGAGAATCTTGCTCATAACTTCTACGCCATTGCCCTAAATGGGGTTTTTAAAAATCCAAACCGAGCACCTTAGAGAAATCTATACTTCTTTACAATAAATCTATAGTAAAGTAAACACTGAATTATGCTTAAAATGGAATTTCAAATGAGAATTTTTTGTGGTACCAGGCAGGGAATTGTCGTTTAAGGGTTCACAAAATATTATGGTATTAGTGTTCTCCACCTTTACTATTCAATCCAGGAGTCCACTTCATTTCACAGATGTCATTTCCATAGTCACTCTCTTCTAGACTGTCTAATTACATATTTCTCATGAGTGGGGAAAAGTACTCATGTTCTCTGTTTTCACTAACTGCCTTGTATAAATTATATATTATAGTTTTTACTGTTAATAAATACTAACAAATTGTAAATTTTAAAACTTATAAATCAAAGCATTTCTGAAGATAGCCTTCAGTGTGAGCACAACCACATGATTTATTTCGTCTATATTTAACACACCATATTGAATGTACATTACATAGCCACTGTTGTATTTCCATTACACCTTCATTCAACTTCTGCTATAATTCACGCGCACTCTTCACCACTCCAATCAGAGGGGTAATGGCAAAATCGATTTACATTTTAGATATTGACAAGGGCATTTTTAATTTTTTTTCAAAAAGTGCCAAAGTGGTGATTTAAAATATTATAGTCGTGTTCCATATTTCAACATTCATCAACAAATACAATACAAAATATCACATTATAAGATATCACATATTCATTACTTAGTTTTCATTCACAATTTGGTTATTTCATGTGTTATAAAATGTTCCCTCTACAACTTCAAGGAAGATTGGCGCAACTGAGATAATGAGAAGCACAATGTTTAGTAATTATCTGTTCGGTAGAACTTTAAAAAGATGTTTTAGGTACTCATTACACAAAATTAGAAGCCTTTATGGATGAATATTCAACAAAAATACGCGTTTTAATATTAGATTTTGAAATTTGCTATGATTGCTTGAAAATAAACATACTACTGTAAAGTCCACACACCTAAGCTTTACAAAGAGGGAACCTCATTACTTTTCCGAAATAGTAAGTTTTGTAACAGTAGCAACATGTTCATGTGTTTGTCTTCGAAAATTCATATTTGATGGAGTTCAACATGGATTGACATGATTCAAATTGGGGTGGAAAGTATTAAACATTCCCTATTCACATATATTTTTTGTTTTATAATTTTTTTATGTTTCCATCTCAGTCAGCCCGTACAAAAATTCAGCAACCATAATCAGGTATTCTGTTCGCTTAGGGGTAACAGGCTCCTTACTGCAGCATCATATGGTCTCGAGCAGTCGCAGCAGCATCACCCTTATACAACAGATGTGACAAAACATACATTACTATCACACTCACTTTTTTCACGCATATGGTACACTGCGAAATACCATATTGGTTTTTAATACTGTATGTTCTTATACTCTAGGTAGCTATAGATGTACTGGACACATGATCTTGACCACATACAATATGTTAAATCTCACATCACATACATACAACGTTAAATTTAATGTGCATCAAGTACTTACCTTCCAGTATGGGAGATCAAAAAGTGTACTTCTCCGTTTAACTCCATGTCGCTTCACGGGGTCATTAATTGAGTTCTCTACCCCGCCATTGCTAAGAAACTGTGATCTTTCCGTCCCCAACGCAAAACTTCTTCCCCTGTCGGTGCTTCGGGAGGCTCACGCCATTCTTCATGGTTATTGAAAGCAGCTTTGGCACTTCGAAATCTATGATCCATTTGTAAATGTCGTCTACCGCCCAAATATATCATTTTGTTCAGAAGCAACGCGTGCTCTGCACAAGTGTCTGGACCGCAAAGTGGACAACCTTTGTAACCATGCACTTGCTGTCCAGACAAAAGCCCGTAGGCAGGAAAATCATTTACAGTCCAAATCAACATACCTCGTAGAGTGAACGCCCTTTCCCCATCCGGTTTAGACATGTCTATAGCTGGGATCCCTGCCCACAATTTCAACAAATCCCGTACTAATGACTGTATGAAAATGTCGATATTATCAGCTGTTGGAGCCTTAGGACCTGGAATCAACATCGCTAGAGATATAAAAAACTTCTTCGTCAGTAACCAGGGTGGAAGGTTGTAGATAGTGATGAGTAATACCCACGTCGAGTGTTTGATGGCATTATTCTTGAAAGGGATAATGCCATCTCCAACTAGACCTAGCCGGAGGTTGGTCAGTACTTGGGCAAAGTCCGGGTACAAAATATCAATAGTTTTCCATTGGGGGCTATCAGAAACACACCGCATGGTTTCACCCCTTGATCTATGAGAAGAGTACCATGTCATGTGTTTTGCAATCTCAGGGCATTTAAACATTCTTTGCAAATGCTTAATAATGTCAAAATATCGCACCACTCTTTGTGGCACTCTATTGGAGCCCAAAATGTACCGAGGTTGATCACACTCAAGGCATTCTTCTAGTTCTTCATGAATACCTTCGTACAATACATGGCCATCTGGGCAGCAATGTATTTGTCTGTGTTTTAACCCCAACTTCATAAGCATTGTTTTTACCTCGTAAGATGTACGTGGGAAACAATTGGATGTTAGCAAAAGGTCACCCGCTATCCATGTCAAAAGCGCATCCAAGAATGTTTGAGGCACAGAGTATAGACTGCACATGGAAAACAATACAATACAGCACTACAGACGGTTTTGAGTGCTGCCTTCAAAGACACTCTCGGTTGATTCCCGTACCAGATGTTCCAAGTTCTGTTCATTCCACTGTCCGTTGTCTTCCATGCCATTACCGTCCACTAGTTCGTGCTCGCCATTGTTGACTGCAACATTGTGGATGTCGTCAATTCGGGTAAATGCATCACGAGCCATATTTTCAATGTCCACGGCCGTTGCCTCTGGCCACGTGAAACCTTCGTTTGTATTGTCACGTCCTCGTTCTCGATAGCGCTCTCCATTTCTTTCTCCACGCCGTTGTGGACCCCTGTACGTTACGCCCATCCACAGTCTATATGAACGCATCACAATGCACAGGGTATAGTGAACATGTCATTTACTTGTGGTCCGGAAATAACCATCCTCTTCTGTGTGTATCACTCAAAATGTGTCATTCAATTGCTCGGTACTGCAGTTATTGTTTTATTTATTCCTTGTCAGTTACTCTTGCCGTGCCTGACTAGTTGATTACAATATTATTTGTATATAAATTTTTTACCATTAGTGATATCAATATTAAAAACATTTACTCCCACACACTAAGCATAATATTTAACCCTTAAACGACAATTCCTTCACTGATACAATACCGTACATATCATTTTACATTTGCGGGAAGCATGATGTCGTGTTTAAATTTATTTAGCTTTATTCTACATAATTATATATCTCTCCAAGGTGCTGGGGTTGTCATTTACATAACCCCATTTGGTGCAATGGAGTAGAAGTTATGAACAAAATTCTCCCAAACTATAACGAAGCCCGTGGAATTGGCATTGTTGTTTAAGAGTTCACCCTGACATGCACCTCTCCATTGTACAAATGCCACACTACACAATTTAGCCTATACGATTCTGACAGGTAGATTACGTAATATTTAGCATTCATGGAAGTGTATGTTCCCTAGTAATCTACATATTTTTTAATTTTTTTACTTGTATACAACCTACTCAACAAATTTTTAAGTCGATTACTTCAAAAATTAAAATGTATTACAGAAAGACTGCGAAACCTTATTATTATTTTGACATCTGCTACAATTTAGAATGGATAATCCAATGCTATGCTTCACAAATAAATGAATATGTGAAAATTAAACTCAAACTCTTTAATATTATAGGTAGTATTATTCAAACCATGAGCTACAACATTGCTCAATCAATAAAATAGTCAATAATTGAAAATTTACATATTTGAAATAGAAGTTACCATGATTGGGTACACCAAATAAGCATCTCGTCCATGTAAAATGTGATGCCTTGCCACAGTCTCCACTTTCCTAATATAAGCGCCCCTGCAGCGCGTACATGCACATGGATATTTGGGAAGTCCCAACCTTTGAGCTATTCCCCGCTCAATGTGATATGCCGAACTTTGTCTTCGCCGCATGCTGACAGACATGTAATTAGTTCTATTAGTTATGTAAAATAAATAAATGAAGGTAGCAATTTATATTTAATTTGTTATGAACACATGACATTTTCTTCAATCATTATAGTGACATGATGTGGATGGATTTTGCATAGTACTATTATCATGTATGGAAATACGATGGTGGTATAATCATGTTAACCCTTACAAATTCTCAATGGCCACTTCGGCCAATATTAAGCAGCCAAATTTCATTGTATTTGTAATGGTTGTACAACTCTTAACTTATAATTAATACATAAAGATGCGAAGTTCAAATTAATTGTCCTCATGGACTTCAAAGCTACTAGTGGATGTATTTAGAACTTATAACGCACAAGTAATGTGAAATGGGGTGGTTGCAAGCTACGGTCACCCAAACTTTTTGTCGCGGCATGCAAATTTGTGCACTTACCCAATCTTTGGAAAATCATCAATAAATATTGGAATGGAATTTTGTGACGAAACAAATTGCATTGTTTCTAGAATTCTAAAGTTAAGATGTCTACCACAATAAAGTTTGCAAATTTTCAATCCTTTTATCCAAATTAAGCATTTCTACTTAGATTTGGTAGCGTGTCGCTTGTCAAAAGTGCACCTATTTTATGGGAAATGCTAGAAGGGGGTCAAAATTGAACTTCAAAAATTTATAGCAACATACCACAAGTGTGTACAAAGGTACCATATTTTATTTTTTTGGGTACTACGCTTACTTATTTTTTAATTAATTGTTTGGTGATGTTTTTGTTTTTTAAGATTTTCGTGCAGTTAAAACTTTTTTTTGGATTTTTTTTTTTTGGAAATGAAATAATGGTTCAATTTCAGAGGTGGGATATGAAATGCATTTTTCATAAAACCTAGCTAAGGATGTTATGTAAAAAAGGCTCTAATTACCCCTACTCGGTAAAAAACAGAAAAGGCTATTGAGTAATGCCCAATGACTTGAAATTAACTTAACAATTGCTAAAGTGAAAGTATTAGCATAAACCCTATTTGGGATGGTGAAATTTTTGATCTAATTGAAAGTTGAGAGGTGCGCATTACTACGCTAGTGCACGAGCTGCATGGCCTTTAGCTGCACAAGCTGCACTCCCCACTTGGTAGACCGTAGCTTGCAATCACCCAATGCACGACTATCTATGTACTATGCCCCCACTCTTGTCGGGGTTAGTTTGTATCATGGAATTCAATAATAATGAAAGGATTCGATTGCGACGTATGAGTTCAGAACAATTACCTGACAAAACCCCTAACGGAATGTGAAGTTCTCTGTCCTGCTAAGGATTTGTTATGCCAACCTGCAATACAACATCACTTAAATAATGTTAAAAAGAAAACAATTAATTTTCTAATGCAATCAGACTTTGAAGCATTATGCCATTCACTGTGAAATGAACTGCACACATTGTAGTGATTTGATTGCCATAAGCATCCTTTGCTTATTCTCCACTGATAATGAAATACATATCCATGTTCAGTGCATGACACATATGCGATTACACTTTTGTGATTATGTATCTAACATGTGTCATTTCAAGAAGACCGAGTGGACATATGCAGTATACACCAGTCTCGCACAACTAATGTAGAATTCTGTTATGGAGTGTGAGGGTAGCCAAATAATTACAATATAATCCTTATTTTTGTCATGCAGACATTGTGTGACCTATACTCAGCAGTGTATGACATGATTTGTGCAGTTTGCTTGTTACAGTTATTACATGCAACAAATTATATATCATACCTATAAATTGTACTGAGCACATTTCATATACTCCAAGTGTTGATTATCCGTGGAGTACTGACCCTATCATGCTGGTTTGGAATTTCACATTGTAGGTGCCTCTCACCCCTCTAAATGACACATACTGTGATTTTCCTTAGGTTTTTGGGCAATGTTCAGAATGTTACAATTACTATATGTTTCTTTCGTCATATATGGGCACTGTTGACAATGTTATATCGATTATGGCATGCTCACAAACAGAAATATACAAATCACTGCATCTTTAATAATAATAACGTCCACTCAACACATGTAGAGTTATAAATTAAACACGAACATTTAGAATAATTACATTAAAGTGGCTATGACTGCCTAAGTTCCTCAAAACTAGGTCCATGGTATTCACTGAAGTGTTCATTAACAAGGTCCATGGAACTGCCTTCTATGTACTAGTTAGAAAAATCACTATCTTCAGATGAGTCATAAATACTATTGCGGTCAGGATTAGCCAATAGTAGCATAGTCTTTTTTTTCTCTGGATGGTCACAAAAGCACCATTCTGGAGGAAAGAAGGGTTGGGGCTTTGGCTCATGACCACATGCCATACGTTTTTTCCTAATTCTATCATCCAATGTCAGCCCATGCCGGGGAGGGGGGAGTTTGCAGTTGCAGTTAGGAGTACGAACCCAACGTAATACTACGCATCGCATACATCTGCAGTCCTCACAAATGTGTCCATGATTTCCAAGCATGTAAAGACCGGTTATGAATGGGCATGACGTGAACCTATTAAAGGACAACATGGGCTCCAGATCACTACTGGCATATGCAGTCATTGTGTGGTGATAGAAATAGTCACAGCAGAAGTTTGAGCTTGCACCTGGCAATCACGAAGAGTATGATGTCAAGTAATACATCCCCGTTCAAAATTTGACTCTAATTTGACATCCAGCGGTCACTATTACTTCGAGAGTCACCTGCGCAATAATGTGACTCCAAAGTCATTTCCGTGTACTAGTAATGTTAATAGCATGTAAACGTTGTACAATTAATATGAAATTCATATTCATAGATTAAGAATTGAAAAAAACGATTCATTCAAGTAGGTCAATTATGACAAATTCAGCGTCTTCCACTATGGCTAAAATCCTGTACTGTCACTCGAAGGGGTTAATTAACATCATACCTCTTTATAGACAGAAATGTATATTCGTCTATTACCCGAATACGCTATTATTGCTATATTGATTATGCGTAGTATATGTTGTGGACAAAACACGGATTTTTCTGACGTTCCAGAACGTGATCTGTGGATTGAATTTTATGTTATCCTATGATGAACTTCACCTTCTGTTTTCACAATTGAAACTTTCAAGAATACCGTAGTCCCATAACAGATGCTTTCTAAAATAATTCTAAGAATCAAGAACGTAAGAATTTGATCATTGTACAGACACGAAAACACATATACAATAAATCTTTTTTTGCTATATTTTGTTATTCCTAAGTTATTTAAGGCCATTTTCCATAATATTATGTTAAAAAATATAATTGAGAAATTCACATTTAGAGATGCGAACATTTTTTTCTGGGAAATACAGAATATTTTGTTTTACAGTTGGCGACCCTGCTATCGTGTTACGGTTAATAAAATGAAATCACGATAACACACATAGAACAAAGTGTTCTTACTTTTAAATTCACAACTTCAATCATTTATCAAGTGATAATTATTAAATTATTACATTCCAAAATTCAATTTTCTTTTCAAGTACTTCATAATATTACATATGTTGAATGAAAATTACAATAAATCCTGACATACAGGAATTGCAAGGTACAGAGCTCAAACTGAAATGGAAAACATCCAGAGCCAGGTCGTTACACATATACGCCTTCAACATTACAGTTACTGAGACATCATTGTAGTACAACAAAGTAGGGGAAATCATGAGATTTGCACACGGTCTAACATACCTGCTTGTGTAACAGCGGTTATCAGAAAGATATGCACTTAGTGGACTGCAACTTCACTACTGTTTGGTTGACCTTATACATGCTTGGAGATGCCATCTACAAATTATTCACAACGTCTTCTTAGTAGAATGGACAAATACAGTGTGAACAGAATATGACCTGTGTAATAATCAATTGCACATACGTATAGATGTCACCAATCTGAAGTCTGTAGACGGTTATGTAACTGAGAAAAAAAGGTTGATATTGAATTCAGTAGCATATAGATTGACAATAAATTTAGAGACCTCTACTCATCTACAATTTCACTCTCAATATCGCATTCCTGCAGAGCCTTCAGCGTTTCGCATTTCTGGAGAGCCTTGAGTGTTAACTCCTGCAATTCTCTTCCTTTGTGAAGGATATAATTCGACTCTAGTATAAGTAGGGACAGATTCTGTTTCAATTCTGCCCTGGTAACCTTCTTACGTGTGCCCTTCTTTATATCTGCTCGGGCAATACTTATGCATTTGGCATGTACATGACAAGGTGAGATGACATGCTGTAGGGACTCACACAATTTGTTTCTATCACCACCATCAGTAGAAATGGGTAGGCCCTCCACGGACTTGCGCACCGAATCCATGTAATCGTGGCTCTTGAGTTCTACTGGAGAAGGGTCTGCACCATGGATTTCAAGTTAGAATGCTGGAAGAACATATGCGTTCCCTACATGGAAACAAATATGAATTAGGAGATCAATCTACCTTTAATTCAGTGCCTCTAGGTATAAAGCATACTACAAATTTCAACAACAAATTTTCAAAATACGACTGGTAATCAACCTCAAGAAAAGATGGAATGTCATTTCAGAGGGTTGCAGGTATATAGTGCTATTGGATAACATACTTTACCTGAGTCGATGTTGACAAAATCCTGGTACAACCAAATTTTCAGAGTCAAAATTACTTCCAATTATCGAAGCATTAAATTACATTATAAAAAAATTAACCTCCTTAAAACATTCTACATCGATTTAAACAAACCACAGAAACCACGCAAGAACTGTAATACAAATACACAATACCTCTAATAGTAATCATTCTTTAGGTTCTACAGATCTTACAAACATCCAGTAAGGATTTCTTGAAGATCCTTGGATCCAATATCCATCACCAAGCAATCAACTGACGCAATGTATAACCATGTTTATCTCATGGTTACTGCATGGTTAAATGTAGTGATATGACCCCTGATCAAGTGTCAGCCATCTGCAAACAAGATACTTCGTCCACCCCCAAGCATTCCCACTTCTTCCAACCACTAGAAACAGTGCATATGCACCCAAGGCAACAAATTGCACTCAGTCCCTGACAAGAAGGGGAAAAGAAAAAATAACCGTAACTATATGCTCTAGCAAGATCTGATTTCCTTAAGGGACTGCCTACTGATACATGGGAATAGTAATGATGAGGATTGATTTTCAACACCCTTCTAAATCCCAGCACATAATTGCAAAATAGTAGCAGAAGCATGAAGGATTGTTTATATCACTCTAACCAAACCCTACTACGACAATGAGCAATTCAATTATTTCAATGGATTCAAGTGCTCAAATTTTTCACATGACAAGTTTCAAGGAATACTACAGTTGGTACTCAGAAGTGTGAGTGAAGAAGTCTATATATCCATGGAAAAACATAGTGTTCTGGCACAAATTAGAATTAGGACTGAAACTAAAACTACAGAACTTAAGAAACGCAACCCCTGTCATTGACATACTACCTACCGTTAAATCCAGGCAAAACATACATGAAAACTACATCATGACAACGTCAATCACAGAAAACAAAACATGGAGGCATGTCAAGTCCACCTACTAACATAATGCTTGACACAACGTGTTGATGTTTGTCATTTATTGGCACTGCATTGTAACCCTCGACAACAGGCCGACTGTCTTTACAACTGCAGTAGCTTAAAAATCAGATTGCAACCTCCCTTTCTCCAGCACTTGGCAGTGCATACTCTGTACCTCCTAATTTCCGCACTATAGTTTGCAGATGTAGTTTTCGTTCTTCAAAACTGTGTTGCGCATTAAATTGTTACTCAGATACGTATTGGGGAGGAATTGCAAAGTATTGTATTCAGCTGAGTAGCGAGTCGACATACCTGGATTTGTGGAAGTTTGTGTTGAGCCGCCAGCTTCGCACCCCAAGATCCAGCAGCCCTACCCAACATTTCATATACATTACAGACACAACTTAGGTGGTGAGTCATCTAACAAAGTTAGTGGAAATTCTGTGTTGTTTCAGAGTTGTACGCATGCTAAATGGATGGCAATCTATTTGCTTAATCGAAACTACTGTAGAAAGATTAATTTTACTTAAAATAAAAATAAAAATAATCCTATAGGTTGCGAATTCGATCACAGGGAGATGATTTCAAATTTCCAATTGGATTTGCTCAATTGGATTTGAAGAATACTAATAAAAACCCACTTTTAACCAATAGGAAAGGGTATGAACAAATCTTATCATATTTTATTATTGACTTCTTCAAGCTTTTCCACTTCCACAGTTTTCTCCAATTGGTCTCTCTTTACTGCTTCCAAACTGATTCCGCTCCAATTGGGTCTTTATTACTCCATCGACATGTTTTGTTTTATTGTCTCTTTTACCAATTAGAATTCCACACTGACATGACTTTCCAATTGGATCTCAGATTCTCTCAATCTCATAAATACTCTCTTTCATATATTGTCTATCAACATTCTTTCCTTACATTCACCCGATTGGTTAATTATTCCTTCACAGTATATTCTCTCCAATTGATTCTAATCAATCTCTCACCAACCAAATCAAATTCTCATCCCATTGTAAGTTTTTCCTCCCAATCGTACATTCAAATAATTTTTATATCCAATCGGTGACACTCCACTGTTTCTCACTTTAACTACCAATTGGATTGTATGTTCTCCAATGGTTTAATAATCAATCTTAATTTTATTTCTGTCTCTTCTCCAATTCAATTCACTTCTTTTTATATTTTTATAATTTTGGGAATAAAATCCCAATTGTTATTCTATCTCACTCTTCTTTCCAATCACTTCCAATTTTCCAATTGCAAACACATACAGTCACTCATTAATCTTCAACTCCAGTTCCTTACACAATCACATAAAACTCCAATTTCCATACACTGAATCACACACTTTCCACAATTCCAAATTACACACAATTGATAAAATCACACACTTCTCAACACTATTTTCTATTACACAAATCATTCACAAAACACCAATTGTTTTACTTCCTTCAACGGAAGGAGCTTCCTGCTCACTTGCAAGGAAAAAACTAAGACTCCAATCGGCATACTCAACTAAATACCCATCGGCCACACACAATAAAACTCCTTAACTACCTAAAACCTATTGGTATCCAGATTCATACAACTATTGGCAATTCACTTTATTTACATTATACATTAATGAACCAATTGGTAAAAATCTCTTTTTACACTACAACTACCCAATCGGCTAAATGAAGAAAATTGCATTAAGTCCACAACTACCCTCCTCTGTTGCGTCAAGGTACACTATGAAAACAATTCACGAAGGTGCGCAATTTAGTTCCCTCTCAATATTATGGAGGTCCTCAATTCCCTAAACTAGTTGTTCGGAGTTGCCATTGCTAATAATGAAAATTGCATTGTGAACAGCGTGGTTGAGATGGGAGTTCAGAATACCTTGGAATGTAAATGTTGAACTTTGCATGTGCACAGTGAGATCGCGAGTGACTGAACGTTTGAGGCTTGGAAGTCCGGCGATCGGCTTCTAGCTCAAAAACTGACATGCCGTGGGGGGGGGGTCGGGGGGACACAAGACAAGACCGTAGTTTGAGCGCCGGGACTTGCGGTTTCTGCAGGAGGATAAAGACAGTGGGCTACAATGCCCATACCAAACGATTATGAGGTGGTACGCTTGAAGCAAATTCAGAAGAACCAGAAGTACCTCCAAGATACATTGCACCACAAACAGTCAGTGTGAGATTACCTTTCCCAAAATCCTCGTTTGATTTTGTCTCAGTGCCATCGTGTGGTGCAGGCTAATTAGCGCCTCGCAGTTGGGGTGGGATTTGCTGGCCATGCAGAGAATTTATGCGCGTCCCCACTGTCGTTTTAGGCCGTCTTCTTCACAGCAACCGATGCTCCCTTTAATGCAGTACATCGCTACCCCCAGAATAGTAATGCGCATAATGCTGCTCCATGCGATGGTGCTCGCCATTGTGGTCCTCAAAATCCGCAAAAGCTAACCTGCTCTGTAGCACCTGTAGCTGACAAGCAGAAGGGTAAGTGAGCGCATCCAAAAACATAGAATGGGCAGCGTTGGGAGTATTACCTTCATGAACCCTAATTTTAGATCAATGGATGAAAAACACCCTTCCAATGAAATGACGGGGTTCCGATTTTTAGGGTTTTGTTTTATGTGCGTCATGGTGAACACACTCGCATATTGAATCTGCTGTTTTGTGTCCATCGTGTGACGGCGTGTATTCTCCAACAGTGACAGCGTAGAATTATGAGGGACGAGAATTAAGGGTTAGTTGTGCACAGTAATTCTGTAGTTGAACAGTGGCAAAGATGATGGGGTTTGAGTGCGTCAGCAGCATATGGTGTCGCAGTAATGGAACTTATCACCGATTGATAGTCATCGGGTATGATGCACAGTATTCCTCGTTAATTTCTAACTTACTTTCTTCGTGAATTTGCATGAATTACGGCATAGTAAAACTGTTGTTAGTGTTATTCGTGTAATTGTGTGCATTTTGTCCACTGCAGGTATGATAAACTAAACGAAAGGGCTTTGCGCGATGTGGAGTTGTATGACAGGACCGGAAAAGTGAGGTCTCCCTCGCCTGTGCTAACAGATTCAGAAGAGGAAAAGCTCCACACACATGAAAATGATGTTTGTGGCAAGAATACTATAGAGAGCGAGTTGAAGGATTCCCATGTTGTAGCAGGTATTGCCGAAGGAGAATGCCATGCCAGTCAGGAACCGGCCTCCTTACGCTTAAAGGAAATATATTCGGGTACGAGCGGTCAAGAAGGCACAGAGTTCGACTATTGCCCGAGCGACTGTGAGGGCGCAACCGCTACAAGAATAGATTTGTCATCGTCAGAGGAGGAGAGCACAGGAGATGAGGAAAGTTTAGGGAGACGCGAAGATCGGCGCGACCCGACGTCCACCACGCACACCGCTCCTCACAGTACGCAGGTGAGTATAGCTGCAGACCCGGGGTTTAGGGTACCGAAACCAGTGGCAGCAATTTTAATACAAGCTTCCCTCTGAAATTCATCAACCGATGTCCTGTGTAGTCAGTAGTGAGAGTACTGAACACTCCAAACCACTGTTTGACTGGCCAGGGTGAGGTCTGTGTAATGTTAGGGGTGATTTAGATTCAATGTTGCTTTGGGTAATGTTAGAACACGCTGATCTGTGCAGAGGCAGGTAACGGAAGCGAAGGAGGGAGTTGTCATTAGCAATCCTAGTCCGACAGGAGAGGCCACAGTAAGTTACCCACCCGAGAGTGCAAGAGTGATATCAACATTGCTATTGCATTTACACTATCCACCCATGAAGGTACGATATGCATGGTAGTAGTAGTGTTCACAAAGTAGACGGTGAAGTTTGGAATGTAAACTTGTAGTAGGTATGTACGTAATTTATATTTTAGTTTGAGCTTGGTATGGAACAAGCAGGAATGCTGAGGTCAGAAAGTCTGCAATCGCAATTGTAATAATAAAAATTTAGGTAGCCACTGTCCACGAAGTTCTGAAGTCACACGATGTATTAGAAGACAATAATGTTTACATTCTCTACTGCCGTCATTGTTTACAATGTAGCACAGCTTCATAGAGAAATGTACTTTGTAAATACGGAACTTGCACGCTGTGGGTAGGAGGTGTATTAAATTCTGCTCATGGTGAGGCGTTTTTGATACAGAAGTTGGAGGAATGTGGAGTTCACTGATAGTAGACAGTTGCAAAAATAGCTAGAGACAAGCTAATATTTCGCTATGTGACTAAAAGTGATGTTTGCATGGTTTAAATCTTCTAGGGTTTGTTAGATATGCTTATAAACATACCTTATGATAATGGTTTCTTCTAACTGTAACTCACACTGTTGAACAGGCAGTGGAAGCAGGTTCTTCACAGAGGGAGGAAAACCTGGATTGCATTCAAACGAACGCATAAGCTCCTTCGTCCATTGACGACGTCCACGTGGACAAATTGCACTCAGTCCCAAGGTATGATATTTCATTGTGCTATAGTAGTGTTCCTGGTGTTTTAGTGCTACTTTATGCATAGTATAGTCATCAGGCAATATAGTGAAGGCAATGTGGTGTTTGGTGAACTGGTTGTTGAAAAATCCGTGCCTTCATGTAGTAGTTTCCGCTGTACAGCCAACAGTTGGAAATTGGTGGCGACATTCAAAGAGCAGCAACAGACGTTCAGGGAAAACCAGCAGAGGTGAATAATACTGTCTTTTCAATTGTTTATAGTATCTGAGCGTTATGATATTTTGGATAGTGGTAATTCCATTTTTATATTCAGTAGATCAACGTATGAGACATTAGTTTTCGCAATAACAGAAAATTAATGATATTGGGTATTGGATATTTGCCAATAAGAACATTCATCAGAACTGTACGGGCCCCAGGGTGGCAATTTCTTAAGTTCTGAAATAGTATGCATTCGGAGTGCGAAAGGAAGGCGAGTTGTAACTTTTTGCGACAACACTGACCGCGGATTTAAGATTCCTCAGGTAATAATACAATAATTACACAGTAACGCAGCACAATGTTATTTATACATATGACATTATATATGTCGTTTGAGCTCGTATGGATGAATATATGTTTGGTATTTTGTACGAAATATTACCGTGAACACTGAAAATCACTGTCAGTATCAGCCTTCTTATACAACCATCGAGCTGAGTTCTATGTAAGTTTTGCAGGTACTGCATGGACCTATAAATTCACAAGAATCAAAGGAGAAGCAGCACATATTACCAGAATCAAATACTAAGTCGCACGGAGAGGAAGAGATTGGACCCCAAGAGAAATTAAGGTGACTGAATTGAATATTGTTCACATGCAGTGTTATGAGTATTAGAGATATTGATACAGTGGAAAAGGGTTGAAATGTTGAATAGTGAATGAATTAATTTTAAAGAAAACATTTTGGAGCGTACATTATTACAGTCGTAGTATAAATCAGCAACGTTGAAGGTGCTTGAAGTCTATTAAAGTCTATATGTTTGATGCATTTCAGGCCAATATTGAGTACTGGGAACACCAACAGGACAGGGGAACCATCGCAGCCCACCCCTCTTAAGGTATCTTAATAATTCATGCCATGTGGTTTATTTCATGTTCACTACATCAATGCAGAGTACCATTACAATTTATGAACTTAGGATATTTATTTTCAGCTAGAGAAGTAATTGGAAAAAACTTCAGTGTGTTTATAATATGTGGTCATATTGATAGTGCTCATTAATGTTTAAATTCCTGGATTGTAAGAAATACAATCGTTGCGCGTAGCACAGCTATGGTAGATAACAATCCATAGAGCTGAGTTTTTGCAAGCGTAGGCAGTTTGCCATTCATGTTATAGAGAGATGCTTTGGCAACACCTCTGTTTAGAAGTTATTAAAATTGAAATTTGTTCCATAATATGATTTTTGGTGCACACGCTTTGTTGTTAGAGAATGTGAATTTCTGCTATATTGAAGGGTGATTTGTGTTGTGATGTGAGTCAGGGACCGCTCCGTCACGTTGCGTACTGCAAGAGACACAAAAGATTTGTTGACGTGCCGCCGGTAAGTGAAACCAAGAAAGTATGCTATTATTTACACTGGAATCACATGATAGGCTACATATAGCGCAAGAAGGGAATTATGTTTGTGGAAGAAATATCTAGTGGGAAGACACCACGGACATTGAGGAATGTTTATCATTACTTCAATTTTCATTACAGAAGGTCTAATGCATGAATTCGTATTCATTGTGACGTGTAACAGGCTGCCCCATCGATCATGGTGAACACTCTACAAGATGGAGACAGACCTGAGCCGTGGTCAGCCAGGAAAAAAACAGTGCGTACAACGACGAGGGGAACCAGAACAACCCCTATGGCAAATAATGCAGATGAAATATCGGAACATCAAATTGCCTCACCCCTGCCTACTGCAAGTGGGAGAAAACGTCGAAACGTTAAAGGAAATGCTGTTCCGGCTGGGAAAGGCATGAAGAAGACCCAAGCTATGCCTGCATCAACCGTAGCAGTAGTCCGGGGTCTCGCCGAAAATCCAATCCGCAGTGTAGAAGAACAGATTAGGAAAAACGATGAGGACTCAAGGGCTTGTGGACGAATCCCAAAGAGCGTAATAAATCCAGCACGACGGAAAAGTTGCCCAACGACCGTGTCCACACCTCCACAGGGTGAACCCAGCCAGAACATGAGCCCACCCGCAGCAGAGGAAGTGCCATGTCCAACTCCTAACATCCAGCAAGTCCAATTACCATCAGGTATTAAGATTTTATGCATTTCACATGTTATTCTAGAGTTCAATCTATTTGTCATTCAAAAGTTACATGAAAAGCATGTAAAACGTTGATGATTCCATAACTTACATTGAATTGATATATTGAATAGAGTAGTAGTTGTAATGCTATGCATTATGTATAGGGAAGTCAATGCTGCACTGTTTGTGGGATGCACATGAACCTTAGATTAACAGCAGGGAGTAGTGCATATAGTGAAGTGAATCAGCATGTTCAAGAATGAGGAAATCATCCATGTTAATTACGGAGTGTGATTCCAGCAACAAAATTCAGGACTCTTTTGTACAATATTAGAACCGCGTTCTATACAGATGCACAGGTAGTGTAGCTAGTGGGGCAGGGCGTGTTCTCAGTCTCTTCCTACAAAAAGGAAGATGTCAGAATGTATTTTTTTGTTATGATAACACATGAAGGACTACTGCTAGTAGGTGACACTTCACACTATACAGTGGTGGGGAAAATTGAATTCGTACAGCGACATTTATGAAGATAAAGTTTGCAATATGCACTTAGAGTCAATGGATACGCTCTCCGAAGGGAATTGTAGGATGTCTCTCATTTGGAGTATAGAAATTTGTATTGTATATTTAAAACTGCATGGAAAAGAAGGGGTGGACTGATGGATTACACTTGATTGTATTCCACAGAGACCAACGAGGGAGGAGACATTCAAAAAATACCGCCCACCAAAGTAGCCAGAGACGCACCCACAGTAAGCGATTTCCAATCGCCTGGTGTAGAAACCATTGAATGTCACCCTAAAGAAGCTGGTAGGACCACCGAGCGTTCACTCAGATGAATCAGCGTGGAGAGGGCGGAAATGCGAGTGCAAACTGACATGGACTCTGAGCGGTCAGGTCCAGTTCATGGACATACTGAAGGCCGGAGGTATACGTGGACTAATTCACCGACCTCGTACCACAACAACAATGTAACCTTCCTCTTTCAAAATCTCATGTAATTATAGTAGACAGTTAGTATATCCTTTTATTGTTTATAAATTCACAAATACTGAGAATTCAAGAATGGCATACAGCATTCAGAAAGAAGGGCAATTGACGACAGCAGTAGGTCAAGACATGGGCATAGAGGGGAACGTCGTCGTTCCTACGATTATCAGTCATATAGCCCGCCCCGTAGAGAATACGACTATTATGGAAAGCGTGATTTCCGAAGCCCAAGGCGAAGTCATTCAAAAAGTCCCAGATACGACAGAGAGAGAGGCTGCCTCACCGGGTCAAGGAAGTTTGAAGATGACTGCGGAAAGAGACATCATCGAGGTATGTATTTCTCTAACTCAAAACAAATATAATGTTTACGCACGTGCTTGTATATATATCCATGTATTGTACTGACCATAGAAATAGTAGTGTTATATACATCAAATTGCGGAAGTATAATGTATGCAACTTTTTCAATCTCAGACGGAAAAAAAATGCGATATTTTATACTATATTGATGGGATTTACCGCACTTGTAATTTGTTGTTGATTATATTACTGATTATTAGATGATTATCATATGCAATCTCGAACATGGGAGTGCACTATTGTGACACTGTATAAGTACAGCACATGTAATGTACAAATACGTGGATAAGTGCTCGTAATTGTGAATTACTAACACCTGGTTATTATGAAATATACAGTCTTTCCATGTTGACGATGAAAGGATGTGAATCTTACAGGTTCCGAGCCGTATAGAGAGAGTCCAGATATGCCTCGAAGTCAACATAGACGACATTCACGTGAATATCATCGCAGCAGCCCTGAGTACCATAGGTCGCGCTCACCAGAAAGGACTCGACTGATGCAAAGGAGGAGCCCCATGGTCAATCACTATGATTCACCTCGCGCAGAAGTGACGCAAATCGCGTACGGAGATTCTATGGCTGAAGCAAGTACACAGCCGAAAGGGAAGGGCAAGAAAGAATTGCTGTCAGAACGAGCTGTAGATAGGAGAACCAGGCGTTACAAACAAGCGGTACGAGAAGAAGAAATTGCTCAAAGGAAGCGCGACGGCAAGAAACCATTCTACTTGACACTGGATGTAGAGGGGAAACCTTATGGCGCAGGAAGAAGCACATGGATTGCAGAGGTCCGGAAGTTGGCTGCAGCATTGGACGTGTCGTGCTGTCACATTTCAAGGCAAACTTATGAAGCCGTGACCACATTGAAAGAGAGATTGAATGAAAACTTCGAGTACTCTGGCACGCTGAACGAGGATTTTTTGAAGACTGTGATGGGTAGGGCAGTTACAAATAAGCGGTCAGAACTGATAAATTTGATCAACAACGGAGGAAAGCAGCCACTGTACATCGACCATGAAGTATGGGGGCGGCTTCTGAAGTTAGCAGCTAGCAAGCAATGGGAGATGAAGTCTGAGCAAGGAAGACAAGCAAACGCGAGCCGCAAAACCAAAGGGAGAACTGGATCACGAGGGGTTCATGGTGTAAGGGAGAAATTAAGAGAGACATTTAACAGGTCTCCAGATCCTGATGAAATGGAGCAGGAGTTGAATCGCGACAAGGGTTTTGGAGGTCAGAAAAGAAAAAGGGGTGTATTGAAATTGGAAAACGAATCCCGAGAGTTATCTTCACAAGGAAACTCAATAGGGTCACCCTCACACAGTCCAACTTCTGAGCACAGTATGAGTGACGGAGAGGGGGGAGTACGAAGGAAAGACCATCATGTCGAAACGGACAAGGTACTAAATACCTTCCTTAAGTATACGAAGGGAATGATAATAGACATAAACTTCATCGCGTAGAAGAGTGTCCGCTTATTGTCGGTAGACATAGAGTCAAATTGCATGTAAGGGAGATCGGGTACAGGAGTTTCATATTTCAATTCCTAATTACGGGGACAGAGTTACAGAGTAGATTCAGGGGTAGTTGAAACGATATGGCAGTTAAGAAAGTGTGGGTACTCTTGTAAGCAAACCGTACATATTTATAACTGAAATGTGGAATTTGTTATGGTTCAAGAAGGAGAACTCGTAGGACGACAGTCCCTGTGATGAAGAAGAGACAGAATTGGCAACTGGCGGGAGTGCGTCCAACCGAAGGCACAGCATGAGTCAGGGACAGAAACAGAAGTCAAGCCAAGAGTTAATTATGGAGCTACATGCAGAAATTGCTCGGTTGAAGGCCGAAACAGGGAAGGTGCAGAGGGCTGAGAGGCAGCACAGTCATCGATAGTGAAGGCAACTTCTCTCTATAACTCTATCATTTGACATTTGAATGTGGCCATTGTGTGTGCTATAATATGTATTGGAAATAATCTTACGAAAACCTGTAGAAACAAAACTCGTAGCATACGGAACTAAAACATGGGATGCACGCAGAAGTATTTGGGTTTTTACAATTGAAATAATATGTTGTGAGCAAATATATAAGTGAGATGAACTATTGTTTTATTCCAGGAATGGTAGACACATGTGTGCGTGTAAGGGCCCGGTCGGAGAGGTTCCAGGAATGGAGGGCAAGGGTGTGAATCAGTACATGTTATGGAGATGGATGAGGGCTACAAAACGGGAGAATGAGATTGGGTCGTGGTATGCAGGAACAGTGATATTGTCAACTTTTTTGGTATATTTGGAATTGTTAGTGGTGTGATAAGGGGAATGCTAGTACGTACTACCGGGATTACGGGGGTATGTATAGTTTTGTGTTGAAATATGCACTTCAGCATAATAGACGCTTCGAAAACAGTGTGAGGAAGCGGGGAAAAAAAAGTATTGAATTAGAAGTTAGTATCGTATGTTATGTTGTGCCCAAGATTTGAACAATGTGGATCTCTGATTTGTGTAGAAGTATGTTTTGTATGGCACCAGGTATTCATAATGAAAAGTATTGAGGAAATTTAAATAATAAATTAAAAAAATTAAAAAATTTATCTATTATTTTTGCGCGAGTACGACTACCTTGATAAAGAGAAATGCGAAGACCATGGATATACAACATGGATATGTATAGGTTAATTTTGAGACTGGCATACGGAATCACCGAAATCGAATTTTAAATTGCAAGTCACAGCGAATATGGTTGCATGTGGAGTTTTATAAGGTACATTATTTCTTTAGTATTGACGATGTATAGATGCATAGTATGAGTAGCAGTGGATAAACATGGAATTCCGGAACGGTAGCCTAACCGCCGTGAATATCAGGCAGTTGCACACGGAGTATGTTAGGTCTTGGGCAATGTTTGAAGAGGTGGTGGTTTGCAGGTGAAACTGTGAACAAGGCCAATTCTTAGGAACTTACACTATGACAATCACAGAAGATGCACATGAATGTGTGTGGTTGTGTACAATTATGCAAACTGTAATGCGTGTGTGGACATGTGGATATAAGTACAGGTTTGTTAATATTGAGGTGTGAATGCAAGGAATTTTTCTTCTCTCATGTATAGTGCTCTTGGGAGCGCAAATATCAGGTGGTATCACTCCTTGTGCAAGCATTTTTGTAAACCGGAATGGACTGAGGTCGTTTTTTTTCCAGGGCAATGTGAACATCTGTTTTTCCATTTCTGATGGAGCAAGCAGGAGTACTGTGATGTTATAGATGTGTTTATGACGGCATGTAAGCCTGCATATGGCGGATAGGTTCGTAGTGAGGTAATGGAGGAATCGTGACTTGTATTTTTTAATGTGTTGTTTCTGCAGAGAATTATCGGTAACTTGAATTGCATGCTTGGCGTTGAGAGGACTAAGTTCGTGCTGGCATGTCAAATTATGCAGGAAATTATGTAGGAAATTATGTAAACGTACGCACATAATCTCTGTAATCTTGGGATGTAGTATCTGTGATGGCATCGAGTTGAGCATTGTGTCCATTTGAAGACTTACAGTGGTGGTACGTTGTGATCCAGTGAAAAGACTGCAGAAATCCCAATGTTGTACGAGTGCATTTGAAATATTCAGCCACGCACATGGTATGTAGCAATGACATACAGGTTCCAATCTGAAGCCATTCGATACTACATGTGCTAACTTTTAGATATAGGATTGAGTCCTAATTAAATGCAGGGTTGTTCATCGTGTCGTGTCGGAGAGAAATCCCGACACAATGTCGTGTCATGCCAACATGATGTCATGCCGGCATTATGCCGGCTCGTGTCGGGATCATGCCGGCCCGATTTTTTACCGGGTAATTTTTTTTTTGACTTTTACCTCGCACGTCGACACGTCAGTATCTGACGTGGACTACTTGATGATGTGGACTTCTAGTGAAATTAAGGTCCTTCAGTAAAGTGAAATGGTTTTACCTTTGAACTGCCCATCTGCCCTCCCCGACTGCCTCCTTCCCGTCTGCCCAGGCCGTCGGCCCCCTCCCCGTCTGCCCGCCCCGACTGCCCCCATCCGACTGCCCCATCCCGACTGCCCCCGCCCCATCTGCCCCACCCGACTACCCAGTGCCCGTCTGCCCTCCCCGACTGCCTCCTTCCCGTCTGCTCTCGCCGACGGCCCCCTCCCCGTCTGCCCGCCCCGACTGCCCCCATCGACTGCCCTATCCCGACTGCCCCCGCCCCATCTGCCCCCACCCGACTGCCCATCCCCGCCCAAAATTCCCCTCTCTCTGTACGTCTCACGGTCATGTTTCTTCTTCAAGGTTCTTGCATTCTTCAAACTCATGATTGCATGACACCTCTGAACTACAATTGCATTTCAAGTTCACTTGAAATTTCAAGGGTTTTTCCTTGGGTGGTGATGTTGTTCTCTTCAAAACAGGTCGCTTCAGCAATGACTTGTACGTACTACTGCTGGTGAAATTTTCACCGTACGCCTTCATTGGAAAAGGAACTAGTTTGAATTGATGTGGCTTGGGTCCAAACTTCCCATGCTGTAGTTTAACAGATGGCTGCCATGGTTTCCGATATGAAACCTTAGACTCAACATTCATCACGTTCCTCGTTGAGGATCGGAGCCCTCCCTCTTGCACCTCTTCCTCCAACTCCCCACGACTCCCCATTGCAAAAATGAAAAGAAAACTCTGTTGCAATGCATTTATATTAGCTTCTCAGCCCCAATTTCCCGACGGCCTTTGCCGACTGTCCCGACTGTCCCGACTGCCCCGTCTGCCCCGATTGCCCCGTCTGCCCCGACTGCCCCGTCTGCCCCGACTGCCCGTCTGCCCCGACTGCCCGACTGCCCCGACTGCCCCGACTGCCCCGACTGCCCTTTTCCGTCTGCCAGGCCGGGACTGTCCTCCCTCTAACCCATTCGTGTGAAATGTATAAATGTCAGGAATTTTGCACCATTCACTGCCCAACTCATCATAGTGTTGTCTTGAGACTGTAGTTCTATTTGAACTATTGCATGAGACCCATTGATTGAGTTGGGTCCACATTTTATTTTCGAGCATTCACTGCCCAACTCATCATAGTGTTGTCTTGAGACTGTAGTTCTGTTTGAACTATTGCATGAGACCCATTGATTGAGATGGGCCCAATCTCTTGGAAGAGGTTTAGGTGATTCATGACAGCAATGCCGAGGCGTACAGAGGAATGGGATAAGTGGTTCAGGGGTTTAGGTATGCGTCCGGGTACAAAGATTAGGAGAGTTGAATGCGTGTATTGCCAGAACCAGATTCAATACAGAGCTGAAAGGATGTTTACTCATTTGGGGTATAGAGACGGACAAAACTCTGCGGATGTTGGAGCATGCTCCAAAGTTCCACCAAATATCAGGGCACTCTTTGTGAGGTGTGGAGGAGTGCTTCCCGAGCCTCTCGAGATCATTGATAATGTTGGTAACGAGGAGCGTCGGATTGAAGAACTAGTACCCCCTGAGATTGATCATTGTTCGGCAGAGGGTACTGAAGTAGCAAATGAGAACCCTCCATTGATTTCGTCGCAAAATTCTACCCATGGCGGAATTTTCCTTCCGAGTGCACAAGTTCGAGCTAGTTCTGCGGGAAGGGGTCTTCGTCAATTATCAATGCAAGAGGGGCTACAGTCATCTGCAAAGTTGACATTGGATAGAATTTGGTCAACGGCGTTCTATGAAGCCAACATCCCTTTCAACGTGGTGAGACATCCATCTTTTATCAACGCTGTTAAACAAACTGCAGCAATGAAGTTGACGTACAAACCTCCTTCATATTACGCCATACGAACCTCTCTATTGAAGACTAGACGGGCACAAATAGAGGTTGAGGTGAACGCTAAAACAAAAGATTCCATCCGCAAGTACGGTGTAACGGTTTGTTCCGATGGATGGGACAATGTTCAGAATCGGCCCCTCTTGAATGTACTGATGTGTTGCCCCGCTGGTGATACGTTCCTCGGATCTATTGATACGACGGGCAATAAAAAAGATGCACCCTACGTTGCTGAAGAAATGTCTGCACATATCAATAGAGTAGGTCCCACCAACGTGGTTCAAGTCTGCACCGACAATGCTAGCAGTATGGTGGCAGCGAGCCGCATATTGACCCAAAGACATCCTCATCTTTATTTTCAAGGATGTTGTGCCCACATCATGGACTTACTTTTGCAAGATTGAGGTTCGGAAAGATGGGTTAAAAGCTTGGTGAAAAAGGTTCGAAAGATTTGCGTTTTTGTCAGACGTCACCATGCTCCACAAGCTCTGTTTCGAATGTATTCGTCCAACCACATTCTACGCATGCCAGCAGACACCCGTTTTGCAACCAATTTCATCATGATTGAAAGATTTCTTCAAATTAGGGGGGCTTTAGAGAGGATGATCATAGATGATCGATGGGGCGCATATTTAATAGAATTGCGTGGAAGAGGAAGCAATGCTCACGAAACAATGGGAAACGTGCGGCGTTCGATTCGTTCGGATGGGTTCTGGAATTCTTGTGAGAATTTCATGTTCATGGTTATGCCTGTATTGGAGGTTCTACGTGTTTTTGATGGAAAACAACCTGCGATGGGAAAGGCATGGCTAGTCATGCATAAATTACAAAAACACGTTCAAAAATTTGCGGACCCTCCTTTCAATTTAGACGGTGAACTTGCAGAGCGTGCTTTAGACTCATTCGAAGCATGTTGACTGACCTCCACTGGGCTGGTGGCCTCCTCAATCCTTTTTTGATAGGCAAAATTCCCCTTCACGAGAACCCCCGTGCACGACCGGCATTGAACCGGGTATTACGGAATTTGACTCCCGATGAAGCCTCTTACCTAGTGGCTATAACGGAGTACCAAGACTTCATTGAAAGTAGGGGTGCATTTGAAGGAGTACCTCCAGCAGCAAGGGCCGATTTGCCTCCTCACGAATGGTGGGATGCCTTTGGACATGGGGCGCCGACACTCTCTAATATAGCACGACGAATATTAGCCCAAGTATGTTCAGCCTCATCATGCGAACGCAATTGGAGTATGTACTCCTTCGTTCATAACAAAGTTAGAAATCGTTTAACCCATTCGAGAGCCGAAGATTTGGTTTACATATACACGAACACGAGGCTCATGCGGCGGAGAAGAGGTGCAACCCCTGCACAATGGTACGCACGGCACATGTACTCTGACGACGAATCAGCAAATGAAGATTTTGAGGATGATCCAGAATTCAACCCCGATGACAATGACGTTGGTTTAGGTCCTGATGATGACGACGCAAACGATGACCCCGATGACCCCCTCGGTGCACAACCTGACTGGACGGACTTTGATCAGTTCGATGACCGTAATTCCGATTCCTCTAGGAATAGTAGCATTGACTATGGTGACTCCGACGGCCACAATTTGGATGGTGGGCTTGATGGGATGAATGTCTATAATTTCAACGACGACAACATAGGTGCAACACTTCCTTCTCCTCCTACCACGGGCGATAATGTAGTTTCTGTACCATTAGAAATTACTGTACCAGCCCATCCACCCACTGTGCCACATGGCGAAGGATGTTCAACTCGTACGGAAAATATCCAACCTTTGGAAGACATTACCCACGACGGAACATCTCTTCAGATATCATGTGAACCGTTACCAATGGAAATAGATACTCCCTTTACTGTCAACACATCATCGACTCATACTACTGGAATTGGAGCCACACTTCTTAGTCTCAGTCAATCTAGGCGTAACGGACAAGCTAGAACGACTGGACTTCCAATTGCACGACCGAATACGAGATTACGGTTGCGTGCTGAAAATACACAACCCCCTAGTCCAATAGATGATCCAAATTCCCTTACCACCCAAGGTATTGGTATCATCAACACTAGAGCACGAGGCCAAAAGCGGCATTCTTGTAGGGCGCCAAGGCCTTTCGTGGGGCTTAATGATGACACGCGACCGGTGTTAGATGCCAATGGAATTAGAGACGCGTCAGGGTCACGGCCTACCAAAAAATTGGTCACTTCCAACCACGGTGCTTTAATTTTACGTGCCGTTTCACCCGGACCAGATGACGACATCAGTTCAAACGGCAGTAGTCCTTCAAGAGCAGAGGCACCTAACAATGATGATTTTCAAGGTTAACATCTTCACAGCCATCCCCTGCTGTCCACATTCCGACTGCCCCTTGTGCCCCAAATCCGACTGCCCCGTCTGCCCCGACTGCCCCGACTCCGACTGCCAATATGATCTCCTTCAGCTGCCCTTTCTCAAAGTTGAAAACCTCATGGAGGAAAAATATTAATTCTAGTTTCAGATGACTCATTTTCAAAGTGGGAGACATCATGGACGACAAATATTAATTCTAGTTTCAGATGGCCATTTGCACCAGCAGTGTTAGTGGCGCCTTTTTTTTTCTTTTGTAATCAAGGGAATATATATATATATATATATATATATATATATATTTTTTATTTTTTATTTTTTTTATTTTATTTTATTTTATTTTTTTTTTTTTTTTGGGGGGACATTGCAAGTGTATTACTACTTCACAAGGACGTTCAACTATTTAAATTTCATCACATAGGATGCAATTTGTAATTGAACATTTCCAATTTAGTATTTCTTTACAATTAATTTATTTCATTCCATAAAATTTTACAATATTGCTTTTAAGTACTTGTGATATTTTGGTTAATTGGTTTAGTAATATTCAATATTTAATTTTGATTTTTGGCTTTAAGAGGAAATGTCATGACATTTCAATATTTAGGGATTTTAGAATTAGATGTAACTAATATTGGCTTTCCTATATGGCTTTTGAATCCATTCCTTTGTTGTAACAGTTAAATTTGATTGTGAATTTTTAAATCCTTAATCTTGGGTGGAAGTGATAAAATACAATTGTGATCATTGGACTCAAACCAGTTAAAAGGAACAAAAACTGTGGCTTACATGAAACTGCTAAAGGACGGTTCTGACTTTTATAGGGACTTTTGGAAGAGACAAAAATTGGTTAGAAGGGACAAAAATTGTGGCTTTGGTTCAAACCTTTCTCTAAAAAGTATCACATATGAAGAGTTCAGAAATCAACTACTTTAACCGTTGAGTCTTGGAACTCCATTTTGAAATTTGTTTGTATCCACAGGCACGTTGCACGAGGAATCTTAATCCCTTGAGATTTTAATGTTTCTGTCAGACCGAATTAATGATGGATTGACTTAAATTATGTTTTTTATTAATTCCATCACACCCACATCCGAAGGTAGGCGGAGGGAAACATTGCACATACAAAGCTGGATTCTCAAATTTGAGCCCAACATGTCGCCCACAGCCCACCCGCCTGCCTCTCCCGTCTGCCCCCTCCGACTGCCTGATCTGCCCCCTCTCTTCTTCTCTAATCCTCAGCTGCCTCACCCGACTGCCCTATCCCGACTGCCCTATCCCGACTGCCTCCCTCCGTCTGCCCCCTCCGTCTGCTCCCCTCCGTCTGCTCCCCTCCGTCTGCCCCACTCCGACTGCCCCATCTGCCCTTCACTCTTCTTCCAGTCTTCCTAAATTGGCCCATATTTCCGACTGTCCCATTTTTCCGACGGCCGAGTCTCCAAACATCATGAATTTGAAAATAAGAAATTCCTCTCCATACAAACCCTCTCCCTCCACACCTTGCTCAAGTGACAGGTGAGAATAACAGGTGTACAATTAAAACTTTTATATCCATAGGCACGTTGCACAAGGAAACTTAATCCCTTGAGATTTTAATGTTTTTGTCAGACCAAATTAATGATGGATTGACTTAAATTATGTTTTTTGTTACTTCCATCACACCCACATCCGGAGGCACGCGGAGGGCAACATTGCTCATACAAAGGTGGATTCTGAAATTTGAGCCCAACAAGTCACCCACCGCCCACCCGCATGCCTCTCCCGTCTGCCCCCTCCGACTGCCTCTCCCGACTGCCCCCTCCGACTGCCTCATCTGCCCTCTTTCTTCTCATCTCTAATCTGGAGCTGCATCACCCGACTGCCCTCTCCCGACTGCCCCCATCCGACTGCCCCGTTTGTCTTTGACTTTTTTCTATATTCTTCGTAAACCCCTCCTCATTAGTCCATACTTCCAACTGCCTCAGATTTCCGACTGCCCCAGCTGTCCCTCTCCAGTAGACCGCCGGCGGCCTATCCTTTCAACACCATGAATTGAATCCATGAATTCCCTCTCTATACAAGATTCTCCAACACAAGATTCTCCTACACAAGATTCTCCTAAACCTTGTTAGAACAGAATAGGAGATGAAAATTGAAGGCTTTAATATCCATAATCATCTTGCATGTACAAAAGATATACCAGAAGCTTTTAATGATTTTTTCAAATTCGATTAAAGATGAACTAATTTTTTCTTTTTTCTTGTTAAGGGACATAACCATCCGGAACCACACCAACGAAACACTATCAAAACTTTGGAGTAGTAAGCCCACAATATAAATACACGTTCATTGGTAATATAAAACACATATCGCATGGCATTTGGATGATGGTAGAACATCGTGCAAGGCATATTATCATCTCGAGTGAGCCCACAATATTATTATACGCCCATTGGTAATATAAAACACATGTGGCATGGCATTTGGATGATGATAGAACATCGTGGAAGGCATATTATCATCTCTAGTGAGTCCACAATATTAATACACGCCCATTGGTAATATAAAACACATGTGGCATGGCATTTGGATGATGGTAGAACATCGTGGAAGGCATATTATCATCTCTAGTGAGTCCACAATATTAATGCACGCTCATTGGTAATATAAAACACATGTGGCATGGCATTTGGATGATGGTAGAACATCGTGGAAGGCATATTATCATCTCTAGTGAGTCCACAATATTAATACACGCCCATTGGTAATATAAAACACATGTGGCATGGCATTTGGATGATGATAAAACATCGTGGAAGGCATATTATCATCTCTAGTGAGTCCACAATATTAATACACGCCCATTGGTAATATAAAACACATATGGCATGGCATTTGGATGATGGTAGAACATCGTGGAAGGCATATTATCATGTCCAGTAAGCCCATTATATTAATATACGCCCATTGGTAATATAAAACACATGTGGCATGGCATTTGGATGATGGTAGAACATCGTGCAAGGCATATTATCATGTCCAGTAAGCCCATTATATTAATATACGTCCATTGGTAATATAAAACACATGTGGCATGGCATTTGGATGATGGTAGAACATCGTGCAAGGCATATTATCATGTCCAGTAAGCCCATTACATTAATATACGCCCATTGGTAATATAAAACACATGTGGCATGGCATTTGGATGATGATAGAACATCGTGCAAGGCATATTATTATCTCTAGTGAGTCCACAATATTAATACACGCCCATTGGTAATATAAAACACATGTGGCATGGCATTTGGATGATGGTAGAACATCGTGCAAGGCATATTATCATGTCCAGTAAGCCCATTACATTAATATACGCCCCTTGGTAATATAAAACACATGTGGCATGGCATTTGGATGATGGTAGAACATCGTGCAAGGCATATTATCATGTCCAGTAAGCCCATTACATTAATATACGCCCATTGGTAATATAAAACACATGTGGCATGGCATTTGGATGATGATAGAACATCGTGCAAGGCATATTATCATCTCTAGTGAGTCCACAATATTAATACACGCCCATTGGTAATATAAAACACATGTGGCATGGCATTTGGATGATGATGATAGAACATCGTGCAAGGCATATTATCATCTCTAGTGAGTCCACAATATTAATACACGCCCATTGGTAATATAAAACACATGTGGCATGGCATTTGGATGATGATAGAACATCGTGCAAGGCATATTATTATCTCTAGTGAGTCCACAATATTAATACACGCCCATTGGTAATATAAAACACATGTGGCATGGCATTTGGATGATGGTAGAACATCGTGCAAGGCATATTATCATGTCCAGTAAGCCCATTATATTAATATACGCCCATTGGTAATATAAAACACATGTGGCATGGCATTTGGATGATGGTAGAACATCGTGCAAGGCATATTATCATGTCCAGTAAGCCCATTATATTAATATACGCCCATTGGTAATATAAAACACATGTGGCATGGCATTTGGATGATGGTAGAACATCGTGCAAGGCATATTATCATGTCCAGTAAGCCCATTACATTAATATACGCCCATTGGTAATATAAAACACATGTGGCATGGCATTTGGATGATGATAGAACATCGTGCAAGGCATATTATTATCTCTAGTGAGTCCACAATATTAATACACGCCCATTGGTAATATAAAACACATGTGGCATGGCATTTGGATGATGGTAGAACATCGTGCAAGGCATATTATCATGTCCAGTAAGCCCATTATATTAATATACGCCCATTGGTAATATAAAACACATGTGGCATGGCATTTGGATGATGGTAGAACATCGTGCAAGGCATATTATCATGTCCAGTAAGCCCATTACATTAATATACGCCCATTGGTAATATAAAACACATGTGGCATGGCATTTGGATGATGATAGAACATCGTGCAAGGCATATTATCATCTCTAGTGAGTCCACAATATTAATACACGCCCATTGGTAATATAAAACACATGTGGCATGGCATTTGGATGATGATGATAGAACATCGTGCAAGGCATATTATCATCTCTAGTGAGTCCACAATATTAATACACGCCCATTGGTAATATAAAACACATGTGGCATGGCATTTGGATGATGATAGAACATCGTGCAAGGCATATTATTATCTCTAGTGAGTCCACAATATTAATACACGCCCATTGGTAATATAAAACACATGTGGCATGGCATTTGGATGATGGTAGAACATCGTGCAAGGCATATTATCATGTCCAGTAAGCCCATTATATTAATATACGCCCATTGGTAATATAAAACACATGTGGCATGGCATTTGGATGATGGTAGAACATCGTGCAAGGCATATTATCATGTCCAGTAAGCCCATTACATTAATATACGCCCATTGGTAATATAAAACACATGTGGCATGGCATTTGGATGATGGTAGAACATCGTGGAAGGCATATTATCCTGTCCAGTAAGCCCATTATATTAATATACGCCCATTGGTAATATAAAACACATGTGGCATGGCATTTGGATGATGGTAGAACATCGTGCAAGGCATATTATCATGTCCAGTAAGCCCATTATATTAATATACGCCCATTGGTAATATAAAACACATGTGGCATGGCATTTGGATGATGGTAGAACATCGTGGAAGGCATATTATCATGTCTAGTAAGCCCATTATATTAATATACGCCCATTGGTAATATAAAACACATGTGGCATGGCATTTGGATGATGGTAGAACATCGTGCAAGGCATGTTATCATCTCAAGTGAGCCCACAATATTATTATACGCCCATTGGTAATATAAAACACATGTGGCATGGCATTTGGATGATGATAGAACATCGTGGAAGGCATATTATCATCTCTAGTGAGTCCACAATATTAATACACGCCCATTGGTAATATAAGCTCTTCGGATGCATGACTTCCACCTTCATGTTACGTACTATTATTTACGTTACTTGGGAAAAAGCACATCCTACATTACGCATGTGTGTTTTATGCATTTCTGAAAATCATATGTTTGTTACTATGTAAGAATTAATTCATGAACATCTTGAAATTATCTATGGGAGAGGGAGGAGGAAGTGCTATAGATTTGACGATATAGACTTCGAAGTTGTATGAGATGTCATGATGAAGTATTTAATTTTCTTTAAACAATGTAAATTGAGTTTAGATAGTAGCCAACCGGATTTTGGGATTAAATTTCTTATTGTGTTGACTTCTTCCTGAAGTGTACTGGGTTCTGAACTTTTCCAAGTGCTATGCAGGCAAGGGCAGTCGGGTGGGACAGTAAAGTACAGGCAGATGGATGCAGCAGTTGGACGGAGCAGTCGGACATGGCAGACGAAGGGAGCCGTCGTAGGTGGCAGACGGATGGGGCAGTCGGAGGTGGCAGATGGATGGGGCAGTCGGGGGGGGGGGGGGGGCTGTCGGTGCAGGGGCAGTCGGGCCACAGTGATAATCAAGAACCGTCGGATTGAGGCAGTCGGGTCAGCTGACGAGCTGTGGTCGTCGGATGGGGGCTGTCAATGCAGAGGCAGTCGGATTAGGGTTCAGTGGTTTAGGGTATATATAGGGGACAAGTTGCCTCATTTATCACATTTCTGACGTCCTTCGAGCACATCGACAGGCTTGCTGTATAGCAACCATTGCGAAGTGCTTGGGGGTCCGAAGAAGTGGCTTGTAGTGCGGGAAGTTCTTTCATTGGAACTGTCATTCGCAGGTTTTACAAAACATTACTTACTATAAAACCTCTCACTGGACTTTGAATTGTGTAGTATATTGAATGCACTAGTATTCTTGGCCATCATAATTGGACTTTTTGAAAGTGTTGGATTTAGAATTATATCTAGATGACTAGAAAATCCTCTTACTAGTGCAAATGACTTTTTATTGCAGTGTATTATAAAGATGTTAAAGGGATATTATCATGGTCAAAGCAGTAATTCCAAGCAGACAAAGCCCAAAGGTCAACCTCAAAAGCCAGAATGGGATATATACGACAATCCCAGCATTCAAGCTAGGCGTGGATGGGAAACAGAACCAACTCCATGGACAGCTTTGATAGCCACCCGTTACGTAGGGTGGGTCCACGTAGACCGTGCTTTTTGGCCCAGAGAGAGGCACGAGCGGAATTGTCACAACGCAGCCGGCAAGTGGACTCAAGTAAGCAATATCCCTATGAAATGGAGGATGTTGTGCGTGCTGAGGGCAATTTCCGATGATCGTGCGTACGCGAAGCACAACGTTCCGTTGGCGATAGCTGCGATGGTGTACGCGGAGAGTGTGTTGAACGTGGAGGTGGATTGGTCCTCCCTCCCATCGCGTCTTCGGGAATCGTACTTGGTTAGGAGGCCCATAGACATTTCTTTGATACCTATGCCGCAATGGTTTAGTGACAACCCAGAGCTACTGGAGAAACCCGCCCCAGATGACGGTGATGATGATGACGACTCTGATGGTTTCGATGATGAGGAGCTCTTGGAAGAGGTTCAAGATGCAATACTGGGGTACCCGAGGCCATTATAAATGTTGTGTGCATAATGTATAGATGTATATAATTATAGTATTATAGTTTTTTTGGACATTTTGTGTAGTGTATTGTACGGCTTAGTTTTATACGTGTTCTTATACAATGGCAAATTAGGATCAACGGTTTTAGAAAATAGATCTCAATTTTGATTAGCCATTATAAGTTTTTATGGGATGGAGTCTCACTCACAATATTATCATTTGCCATTGTTATTGGTATTTTGGTAACTTTATGTCTTTTGACAAGGATTTGCAATATGTGGAAAATGCAGCCATGAGTCCCGGGACTCCATTTTGGAACTTTTTTACATAGACGAGTGCCTAACATCATTAGGAACACCCCCAAACTTTTTCAATATTTACGAAAAATCATTTTCCATATGTTATCGGGATTTTGCTAACTCTATGTTCTTTGACTAGGATTTGCAATTTCTAAATTAGGGACCAAGTCCCTAATTTACATGAGTCTACCTCGGAGACACCTTCAAATTTTTATTTTATTTATGAAATATAATTTTCCATATGTTATTGGGATTTTGCAAACTGTATGTTCTTTAAGGGCTAAACGTCAGAGAGTCCAGAAACTGGATGATTAACAGATGCAAACCCTTATCATGTTCTCATCAATGCTTGGATGAAAGTCATCCAAATTTTTGGAGATTCTTCACCAAGTTGTTCTCTTATCTAACGGTTGGATTTAGTCAGACTTGATTACATATTTTTCTAAAATTACAAATGTAGAAGTATGTCAAGTCGTTGACCAAGCCAAAATTGCATTGATTGTAGTTCAAAAGTGGCCTTCCAAAAATGAGGTCATACATTTAAGAAACACAAAAATTTCAAAGAATCACCACGTTTCAGATTATCTCAATTCAAATTCATTCCAACAAATTTAACTCAAAAATTATTAAAATTTTGTTTGTAATCGAATTTAAAGGAATTTTTAATTTTAACCTTCAAATTTTATAATTAAATATTGGTGATAATATTAGTGAATCGAACCGTACGGATGGAATCTAAAATTCTCAATCTAAAACTTTCATTTGTATATCAATTCCAAAATATTCTTCTAAATAGGATTGTATGACTATTTTTCTCAATCTCTCAATTCTAGGGACACCCTGGTACGTTAAGGGGTAAACTTTGGTGGGAGGCAGTCGGAGAGGGGCAGTCGGATCGTGGGCCGTTGGATGAGGGCAGTCGGGATGCGGCAGTCGCATCTGGGCCGTCGGTTAAGGACAGTCGGGAACGTGGACCGTCGGGTAAGGGCAGTCGGGATCGAGGGCAGTCGGATCGTGGGCCGTCGGAAGAGGGCAGTCGGGATGCGGCCGGATGATCTGGGCCGTCAGGTAAGGGCAGTCGGGAGGGGCGGTCGGAGGGGGGCAGTCGGGGTTCGGCAGTCGCATCGTCGGCCGTCGGATGAGGGCAGTCGGGACACGGCCGTCTCATCCGGGCCGTCGGGTAAGGGCAGTCGGATGGGGCAGTCGGTGAGGGGGCAGTCGGATGAGGGCAGTCGGGGGGGGGGGGCACATGATATATAAGGTGGTCAACGTGGCTCATTTTCACACGCTTGTTCACCTTCTTGAGCACATTGACTGGGTGTGCTTTAAGCAACCGCCGCCACGTGCTTGTGGGTGAATAGGTGGCCTCTGAGGCGGAGTATTTCATTGAAAACTTTACCTCAGGGGTTCAAAATTATATTTATGTTACTTGTGACTTGTTACTTGTGTGTGGATCGTAAACCTTGAACTGAACGTTAAATTCAGCACTATTTTGAAGTGCAATTTAACGTTTTTTAATACTAATCGCACTATTTTGAAGTGCGAGGTTCTTTAAGTACGTTTTAGGGTATCGGAGACTTTAGAAGGGACAGGAAGTTGGTACTGTAATCAAATTTGACGATGGCGGAGGGTGTTAATCGACGACGGTCTAGATCTGAATTTGGTGAAGGGGTTGAGGTAAAGGAACCACGGAAAAGTAAACCCAAAGGCACACCTCAGGACGTTCAGTGGGAAATTTATAATAACCCCAACATTCTTGCGAAACCGGGATGGGAAGAACAAATAACTCCGTGGACTGCTTTGATAACGAGCCGTTATGTGAATTGGGTCCATGTGGACCGTGCGTTTTGGCCACGAGATCGCCACGAGCGGAATTGTGCGAGCGCCTCTGGCAAGTGGACCCAGATGAACAACATTCCAATGAAATGGAGGATGTTGAGTGTGTTGAGGGCAATTTCGGATGACCCTAAATACGCTAAACACAACATTCCGTTGTGTATCGTTACAATGGTGTATGCGGAGAGTGTTTTGAAGGTGCAAGTGGATTGGTCCTCGCTTCCGTCGGCCGTACGCAAAGCATATTTACTGAGGAGGCCAAAGGAAATTCCCATGGTGCCAATCCCCCAATGGTTTATTGAAAACCATAATTTGCTGTATCCGCCAAGGAATTACAGTGGGCTCAGTATAGAGGATGATATGCAAGTGGACGAAGAATTCATGGACGAAGTCATTGCGAATTTAGGCAGTGCACCCTTTGTAGAAGTACCACGACAAACGCCTCCCGTACAAATCTTTGAGGGACATGACGATTACAGAGGTGCAGTACAAGCGGAGGCAGTTACAATGGGGGCCCCACCTATGGAAGTGGTGGATGCAGCAATGCCCGATTTTGAAACCGAAACGACGGATGTGATGATGGATGAGACCGTGGTACCAAGTACACCCGTTTTACCGGGAGGGGAAGGATTTCCAATAATTCACGACGCACCGAGTACATTGGATGGGACCCACCTTCACAGCACGGTCATCAGAGACCTCATTAGAAAACATGAGACAGAGGTCGCAGTTCTGCGCGCCAGGGTGACATTTTTAGAAGGCAAACTTGCTGAGCTGGGTTTCAAGGAAGATGCTTCAAACGCTGATTCCATGGTATGGAGTGACAATTTTGTTGTCCCCATTGATCAAAGTATTTCGAGTGTTCCACCACCGGAATGTATGGGGAAGGGGAAGGAGGCAATGACCTCATCGCAGTTGTGGAAGTACGAGGAACGTGTCGCGGCAATGAATCGCGAGGACAAACTGCAATATGAACGGGACGCTGCTCTAGATTGCATCGCGACCACGGAGTCTTTGGCCGGTGAAGTCATGTCAAGGAACCTCGCTCTAGAAAAAGAAAACGAGGATTTAAAAAAGAAATTAGAGCGTCCTCTCAGTTGCGGGAACTTTGAAAATCACGAAGAGCTTGCAGACTTGAGGGCCCGCGTAATGGTATACGAAGTCCAACACGATAACTCGGTGGAGTTGGAGCGGCAGAATAAGAGTCTTAGAAAGGAGTATGCCGCACTTGCTACGCAATTTGATGATTGGGCAAGTGTTGCCATTCTTGCAGCAGCAAGAGTGAGGGCATTGGAGATGGAGATGGAGCAAGTTGTGGTGGAATGGGGGAGAGACGGTAGATTGCGAAATCTGATGCTAACATCTTGGGCTGAAGTTGATTCAATGTATGACGATGACTGGCCAACGACGGCTCAGGGGATTGATTGGCCTGAATTACCAATCCAACACCAATGGAATCCTCTCCAAGAATATAACTGCAGCACATTAGGAATACAGCGGGAATGGCCTGCACCGAACGAAATGGTTCACGACGGTTCCCAGTGCATTATTTGCAGCAATTATTTTGGACCGGAGGGTTTTTGGTCATTAGGAAGTTGTAGACATAGCTTCCATGTGCAATGCCTTTTACCACGAATGATTTCCGTCCGACGGTGCCCAGTTTGCAACAGCCCTTTCCACCGCCAGTTATATGAAACATTCAGATTGCTACCGTTCATGCCAAGTCATTGGAGGTACAACGCAACAGATTTTGCGGGATTTGTAACTGCCCAAGAAATTGGGAAGACGGTGGAATGGAGCTGGAAGTACAACATGAGCATTCAACAACTGTACATCGAGAGGCAGCAGTGGAACTGGCACGAGAGCAAAGAGAACGTACTTTTGGCCGCAAATTTGTTGTACCCGAACAAAGCTCCAAACTTTGGGTTGAAACTCTTTTTTCTCCAAGTGTTCGGGTATTATTGGGACGCAAGAACGGGGCAGTTGGTAAAAGGAGAACTTCCCATTAGACAAAGGGTGAATCACATGGGCGAGACAATACGTCCGCAGCAAGATTTAGAGGCCAATATTCTTAGCAGGGGGGACAATGTCATAAACGAACAGTTGTACCACAAACCTAGACTGGAGAGGCAAGCCATCTATGTACTGTTGCACAAGGTATCTCCAGAGACACAGCGGTATTTGAAAGCCAGACAAGAGGGTAGACTCCGACGTCGAAGTCAAGTTATTACAGAAGACGCTGTTTGTTACTGCACTAGGAGCAGCCTCCAACGGATTCATCGAGCGGCCGCAAACGAAACAACTGTGTATGCGCCACCAAGAGTGATACAGGAGGGCGAAGGTTCAAGTGGTAGAACACGGGAGGAGCGCGCATTGGATGAAGCAAACCCCGTTATTAGTTTAGAGTCGGATGAGGAATAGGGAATGTAGCTTTATTTAAATAGACATACATGTTTGCATCATTTTCCTCGAATACAAATGCATAGTAGAGATCCTTTTTCCCATGTAATTACAAATACTTTTTTTTTGCGGTACATTCAATATATATATATATATATATATATATATATATATATATATATATATATGCATATATGTGCGTGAGTGTGTATTTATTGTATGGCAAATACTTGTCCATAATTAATTGGCATATTTCTGCAAGTTTTCCTTTTTCAAATTTCATTTCTAGTGTACAAAGTGGGACTTTAACACCTAATTGCCCGAGCATGCAAATTTGGCTTCTAGTACGGATTGAATCCGTAGTTTCTCAGCCATCATGCAGTTTTCGTAGTTTTCGTGATTTCTATACTAAAATTTGTATGGGAAGTTAGCTTCGTATATGAGTGTTCCGGTCAATAATGAAACAATTTCTAAATAAAGTATGCCTCATTTCTTGTTGAAGTATTTCAACCCAAAATTTTAATATTTTAGTCTGACATTGTTGTTGAAAATAATAAGTCATGAAATCGAGCATCTTAAAAATCTCCTAAAATTACAACACCTCCAGTACTACGTTCCGACCTATCTCAACAAATTTTAGCCACATACTATCAATGTATTATTCATGATCGAACTAAAAAATAATTTTTTATTTTATGTTCCAAAATTTATAAAAAATATATTAGTGATGGCAATCATAGATGATAGATCTAACCGTATGGATAGAATCTGAACTTCAAAATGTGTTACTTTTGTTCATACACCAAGTTTGAAATATTCATGTTAGTTGGCTTTTATAATACATCTTTGCAACACTTCCCCAATGACACATAGGTGAAGGCGTTTAGGGGTTATACATGATTTTCCAAAATAAGTAGAACGAGTTAATGGGAAGCCTACCGTCATGTAGTGCACGATATTCCAACTGCACTCCAATAGTTTTCTTTTGGTTTCTGTTAATTGTTTTTTTATAATTGATTTACCAGCCTAAACCTTACAAAAGTATTTGGAAATTAATCCTAACGAGTACGAATAATCGAATGGTACTAAATTACTAATATTAATATAAGTTTTACTGTGACAGTTACAAGTGCCTACTCCCGACTGCCTAAACCCCCGACTGCCTATCCCCGTTTGCCTACCCCGACTGCCCTAAATCCGTCTGCCTTAAACCCAACTGCCCTAAATCCGTCGGTCTGGATCCGACGGCCCCCCTCCGATTGCCCTAAACCCGTCGGCCTGATCCGACGGCCCCCCTCCGACTGCCCTCAACCCGTCGGCCTGATCCGACGGCCCCCATCCGACTGCCTAATCCCGTCGGCCTGTATCCGACGGCCTGCGCCGACTGTCCTGCCCCGACTGCCGTGCCCCGACTGCCTAAACCCTAACCCGACGGCCGCCTCTATATATTGTGGAAATCGTCTCATTTACTGCTGCCAGAACACACCGGTCCCCACAGGAACCCGTGACCAATCCTGCGCACGCAGAGTTTGCTTGGGTTTCCGGGGCGGTAAGTTTCTGGCCTTTGTGGGGGAGGAGGTTTTCAAATTTTTCTACAAAAATATGGAACGGAACAGCAGGTTCAAGCAACCACCGAAGAGGATCAGGACCGTAGGACAGAGCTCTATGGCTACACCATCGTCTGGGGACCAAAGCCAAGGGTTGCAGCACGTGGCAATTACATCGGGTGGCGGGGACCAAAGCCAAGGATCGCAACGCGTGGCAGGTATATCGGTAGGCGTGCAAGATCTTGAGATTTCTCCCACCGCGAGTGCTTCTATTGGGACTAGGGCCATGGACCCACCACAAAGCATTGAAGTTGGAGGGAGTAGTTCTCAAGCGCAGAGTACCTCGCTGTCAGGTTCTACTTCTGGAGGCTCAGGGAAAAAAAGGAAGCACATGACACCGGAGGAGAGGAGAAACCGGCCCCATATCCCCTCAAAGGGCTGTCTGTTTCTAATTCAGCGCTCAACCTTGCAGTTCTATAAGAAGAAGTTGAAGGAGTATTTGGAAACCAAGTACTTGCACCACGGAGTGCATGGCCTCGCCGCAGTAATCGAGGACATGAAGGTGTATTTATCCGACGCCGTCCTAAATGATGCAAGGCATCATGATGCTCCCACTACTGAGGGCTATGGACTGTGGTTCCATAATCAAGTGCAGCAAGGCGTGTACAATCCAACACAGCTTTATGAAACACTTCACCCCGAGGCAGAAAAATCCCTATTAACTACCACTACAATGGACCTAGAATATGAGAAGCTGGTTTGGTGGAAGAATTACGCCAGGCAGCACTACTAGAAAACGCTGTCCAAATCAACACAAAACCAACGCATTTCGGTTGATTTGCGCACTGCAATGACCGATTTCACTGATTTTTGAACTTTTCGTAAAAACCAACAAATTGCGTAGTTACTTTCTGTTGATTTGAGTAGTGCAATGACCAAATCAACAGAAATTTAGGAAATATGGAATCTTTTAAAGAATCTTCAAGGAATATTTTAGGAATATTTTTGGATTGTCTGGGAATCATTTTAGAATCTTTTAAAAATCTTTTTTGGAATCCTTTTGGAATCTTTTCAGCATAGGTTATAGCATTCTGAAAAAATTCTTAGAATATTCTTTGACTATTTAGGAATCTTTTTATAAGTAATACCTTATAATAATGGAATTGTAATAACATATTAACAATATGTATATTATAAGAACATAATAACAATGTATGTTATTATAAATATTATACTACTTGGTTTCAAGCTTCAGGAAATATGAAAATTGTAGCGTAGTCCTAAAAGTAAAAAAAATCATATATTTTCACTGATTTTCAAATTTAGACTAATTGTCAAACTTTGAAATGGTGAATGGTGGTGAGTCAACAACATTTTTCAATTAAAAGAGAGATGCCTTAGCTTTCAAATTCAATCATTAAATAATGAAGACAATTAAATCCAATTTCTAATCCACATTATATATGAAATAAATGAAAAATATTTAGCACTTTGAAATGATATTACTAAACCTACTCTAACCAAATAACTTCCAACTAGAAAGTTATTTAGGAAATATTGGTACAAAATATTTTTTATACATAAACTTTATATGTTCAAAATGGCTTGGAAATTCAAACTCATGCATAAGTTTTACATCAACGACTAGAACGAACCCTTAACTGTCAAAGCGTTTATTTTTTGGACATTGTACAAATTTCATCCACGTTTTTTCACCTTTCATGTACTTTTTGCAATGTGGATTTTTACTATAGGTTTAATAGGAAGTTAGCTTCATGCATGTGCGAACTGATTACAAAGGGGATGATTTGTAAAAATTATGTCTCATTTCATGTTGCAATGCTTCATCAAAAAAATTTAAGATCTTAGTTCAAAATAGTGCAAAAATACTCTTGAAACAGTAAAATGGTAAAATTAAGTAACCCAAAAAATTTCAAAATCACTATACTTAGAATATTACATTTCAACTCATCACAACCAATTTCATTCACAAATTGTCAATATCTTACTCGCAATCAAATTACAATAGAATTTTGAACTTTACGTTTCAAATACTATAGAAAATATTGGTAATTGTAACCAAAGATCTAACCAAATGGATAGAATCTTAAATTCATAATATATAACTTTTATTCACACATGAAATTCAAAATACCCCTCTTAGTTTCATATTATAAGACATCGATTTTTACAATTCTCAAAATATAGAGAGGGTTGTGGGCATATAGGGGTTAAATTGGAATCCAACCTAAAAATAACATGCATGCATAAAATGTCAAAAAGTTGAATATTATTGCTAAGTGGTAAAAACTAACATTCAAATGTTTCTTGGCCAAACCCCCTCTAGTAAAATGCTTCTCAGAATTCATATCATCTTGGATTGCAGTGAAAATTTTACTACACAAACTAGACTTCAAGACGCAACTTTTCCAACAATTTTCATTAAAAACGGACACTGTATGAAGGAGATATAAGCCGCCAAAGTTCACTGATTTTGGACTTTACCGCAATTAAAGTTTAATAGGTGACAATAGCCACAATCAAACAAGTAATTTCAGCCATGTTGTAATGGTTGAAGGTCGTGTGTTGTAGCCATGAGATCCCGGTTCAAACCCGGGGGGCATTCATTTGATAGATTTGGGTTCGGGCTGCCCGGATTTCAGGGCTGCCCGGATTTCAAATATTATTATTCTCTTTTTATGTTTTTCATATAAAAATCCGAGCAGCAAAAAAAAATGTTTTTTTTTTTTTTTTTTTTTTTTTTTCTGGTGACCAAATCAACAGAACGGATCAACAACTCTCTGTTAATTCATGTCCAGATCAACGCGTCCTAAGTCACAGACGCGACCAACGCTTTCCTGTTGGTTTTTTGTTGATCCGGTCACAGAATTTCTACTAGTGCAGGTGAAAGCGAACGCGACACGTATGCCTCCATGGGGCGACAAGTTGCTGGTGGGTCATCTTTCTTCACACGGTAGAACCGGAATCATGTGGATTCCGAGGTCAGCTGAAATTGTGTGCAAAAGTAGTGAGCAATTCCAGGGGGCGTATGGCAAGGTGCGGCAAGTATCGATTCATAATTTTGCACCGATTCCAAGTCATATGGTTTTTGCTGAGAAGACAAGCAAGATCGCCCACAAAGACAAAACCAAGGCAAGAAAGGAACTTTCCATCGAGGCCCTAGTCAATCCCGTGGACCACCCGGGAATGATAAAATTCTTTGCGTTATCGGCGGAGAACATGTCTGCGTTCACTATATGGTGGAATGGAAATTCACTACTGTCGGTGAAGCGGATTGAACGGCCTTTCACCACGATACACCCCTCAACGTTACTTACGTTGGAAGGGATGGATATAGAGGTCCGTCGGAAGATTGCGGCATTTCGTAAGCAGCAGGCTTGGCTAGCTTGGGCCTTCATGAACATCATCGATGTGTTACACAAAAGCGGCGTGCTGCACAACGATTTGAGCCCATCCAACATCCTCCTACATTTTCCACCGGAGTTACCAGAAGATGTGTACATTGGAGTGTGCGACTGGGGCATGGCATCTTGGAGTGGTGAAGAACCTCTTTCATTGAACTGGGCAAGAGACGAGGCGGACCTGCAAGCGAAAAAGACGGCGTGATAGTGGATTGCACCGGAGATGTGGTATATGCTGCCCCAGGAAGTTGATGGGGTGGTTGTCTCTCCTGGCACTAAACAGACAAAGAATACTATGAAATCAGAGGCATATGCAACGGGGAAGCTCACACGATATATATATAACGATGCGTCGTCATCAACGCTCTTTAAAGGATGCGATTCGACCCGTGTGATGTTGAATAGGGTTTTAGATGGCCTCACCAAGGACGACCCGAAAGAGCGTTGGACCGTGGCCCATGCAGTGAACTCGATGAAAGCGAACCCATACAATCTCAGTACTCCAACCCAATGTTACCGTTACAATATATAGTTCATAGTTTTTTTCCCTTAGTCCAGCATTGGATCCTAGAAGTTTGCCTTTAGTTGAATTTTACAATGTAAGTCCTGTTCAAGGACAACTTTTCCATGTGTAAATAAATATTGTTTTTTGAATTTGCGTGTTGTGCATGTTGCATCCATGTTTGGAATCGTCATTTGAACTAGATGTACAAGTAAAAGTTGTACATTATGAATTTCTGATTCTACGCATACGTTTAGATATATAATTGCTATGCCCTACAATTTTTGAATTAAAATTTCAGCATAAATATGGCATTGACAATTTCTGAATAAACTTTCCAGTATAAATATGCCATAGACTATTTCTGAATAAAATTTTCAGTGATTCGTTAAATTGTAATATTCTAAGTTTAATGAGTTTTGCATATCTTTTTGTTAATTAAAATCTTTTGGAGGGATGATAGGGAGAAGGGAGTCATTTAGAACATGACAGACGGGAAAGAGGGCAGACGGAGTGAGGGCAGACGGGGTGAGGGGCAGACGGGATGAGGCAGTCAGGTTGAGGGGCAGTCGGGTTGGGGCAGACGGCCAGGACCAGGAAGGATGAGGCAGACGGGCTGGGGCAGACGGGATGAGGCAGTCGGGTTGAGGCAGTCGGGTTCGGGCAAATGGGCCTCCGCCGTTGGATTGGGGCAATCGGCAGGTGCGGATGGATCTAAACCGTCGGATTGGAGCAGTCGGCCGGGATGGGGGCAGTCGGGAGACATGGCAGTCGGAGGAAAGGGGCAGTCGGGAGTGAGGCAAACGGATTGAGGGTAAAAAATTTACCCAGGACTACATAGCCACGTAGGACACGACTTCCAAGGGGTCCTACGTGGACATGCCACATGTGCTGTTTGGGCCACGTATAGCTTGCAAGGTGGCACAAAGGTAACTGTTTTAACCCTACCAGGTGAAAAGACTAGGTGCAGTCTAGGTTGACCCTACCTGCAGTCTAGGTTGACCCTATCGTGTCGTGCCGGAGGGGTCCGACACGACATGATCAGCACGACACGACACGACACGGCATGAACGGCATGATGAACAACCCTGATTAAATGGTGACATACTTAAGAGTGACATTAGGGACTCAGGCCATGATAATCACAATATTGACATAATTGCAAACTTGGAGCCCCATCCCGTATGGTTATACTTGAAAATGCTCATGTACATTCTATTCCACTGGAAACCTTATCCAATTCAGTGGACTGTAAACCTTCCGAAACTAATGTTTCCAGCAAGTTATGGAAGTGGTTGTTAAATATAGGAAGTGATAACAAAAAATGTACCCACATTATCGTATCATTTCTGCATGGTAATATGGTTAGGGTTCTATGTGATAGTCCATGATGTACAGAGATCCTGAAATGATGGGTGAGGTGCAGGGAACTGCAGCCGTCGGACATGCAAGAATGGTGTCAGCACTGCCCATTAAAGAGCGCACATTGGATGAGCACAATTTCCGCACAAAGGATGCTGCTGAAGTATGGAACTCCTAGTCTCCCGTCTATGATGGAGGACGATATTTCGGGATTTTGAGTCGACAACGGGTTTTTAAAGAGTAACAACCGAGAAGCCACAGGTGACTATATCTCACTGCAATGAAGGTTTCATGAAAGTATGATTGAATGGCTCTGAGAAAACGCAGCTCTATGTACAATACCATAAGAGTATGACGACTGTTGAAAAGTATATTATTTTTCCATATTAATGAAGTGACTACATTAAAATTGGTCGGAACCTGTAAGCTTATGGTACCAGAGGATTTTGTATCCATGTAGAGTATTGTAGTGCATGTCTGCATTCCTTATGAATTTCGAGTCTTATTTTTTTGAGCTGCACTGAAGGGGAGGCTTGAACTTTTGACAGTAGGTGTGATGTGCGTAATATATAAAGGCACGTACCGGTGATGATGAACATATCGCCCTCGAGATATCTATAGAAGTTGCGTGTGTCAATGACTTCTGTCAGCATATGTTCTCTATCATCGATGACTATAATTGAAGGGTGCGTTGAAACCGTATCCTTATTGCTCAGAATATCGGATTATTGCGGTCCATAGTGAATAATGAGTCTGCCATGTGTAAGTGATACTCATTGATCTTGTAGGGATATATTCGTTTTGTTAAGAGTAATGTATAATTACAAAATTGAACCCGCACTGTAGAAATACCAACAATTTTAGTTTCTGTATGCCCACTTAAATACCAAATGTTTGTAATTCACATGGGCTCCTTCAAAATTCTTTGTAGACAGAGTAAGTAATGAATATATAAATGAAGGTAAGAGGTGGACATTGTCGTACATATAGTGATCATGTATGCAAGTGTGACGAGAGTTTGATGATAATACCTGTAATAAAAGAGTTATTTATCAATGCACTACTCATGCATGGAACGGTAAACGAGTGCGTGAAATAAGTAAACATATAGGTTTTGTTATGTTGGCTGGCGAGGTCCTACAGTAAAATTTGGTATTTTTGAAATAGATTTTCATGTCAGTGCTGGATTGTGATACTACTGGATGTGAACAATTCATGCAGGGGAAAAGTAGCGTGGAAAAGCAAGTACAGCAACGTGCCTTCTGGACATCAAGGTACTGGAAGACTCAATTTTCGATGGCATAATAACTGACAAAAATGATTTGCTGAAATTTTGAATTGAAGATGTGTAATAGCTTTCGGTATTGCTAGTGTATATTGTGTTTCTATGATGGTCAAACCATGTCACGGCCTTGTGACCCTGGCACGTTGTGAGTGAGTTGCAGAATTCATAATGTCGTGGACAAGTATTCAGAAAAGCGCAAATGATAATCTTACAGGAGTAAAGGTGATGACAAGGACTGATTCTATGCTTAAATGTTCCCTCATTTGTTTTTCATGTCATTCACTTCATTGACAGGGAAACATGATTACTATGTACATGGAGCATTACTTTCCTAAAAAGGAGGACCTCTACAGTAATGACCCAAAAGTACAAGGTATGTTAATGCATACTATTCCATCTTGCAAATGCTGTCAAGGATTTCGTGCAACTCCAGAGCAAACAACTAAAGCACTGAACCTGCTGGAATGTATGCAAATGATATATTGACTGACATAAAGACATATGTGTGGAAAGTAGCATAACAAAGACGTAGTGATGTAGTATTTCATGTAGGGAAGCTATATTCCATGATAGTAAAATGATTGCAAGACTGTGAGAAACTGCATTGTGCAAGTCAAGGACATTTTTACATTCCGGCACTATAGAAAGATGTTGCGGTGAACCGCGTGAAGCACGAAGAATCGAAGCACAGAAGAATACATGTAGAATCACACGATATAGTGCACAAGTAACGATAACAGTAGGACGTACTTATGCATGCGTTAATATGGCAGGCACCCCATGAAATAGCTTTATTGTAGATAATACCGTAGCAATGGAATAACAGTACATAATGCAGACAATGGTAGACGGGTGGAAAAAAATTAGGGATCCTACGTGCTTTCCTAGTAAAATCCTACATCAGCAATGAGAATCTCATTATGAGATATGTATGAGCAACGGTATATATACTAGACAGTAGACAGTGGAGTATGTGAGAATTTGAAGGGATGGCTTCATGTACTTGCCACCCAATACTACAATACAGTACATTCGGCTGGCAGTAATTAATAAAAATAACCCTTCAAGGGAATTTACTAAAACCTAAACAGTAATATACTGTGTCGTGCCTACTACCAACCCATGCAGATACTAGCTGCTGCTATTATTAGGCAGGAGAGTACATGCATATACTACACAGAATTACTGTTGTGTAATTGTAACAATTTCTCCCGGATAAAACTTCATTCCAGCAGCAGTTAAATAAAATTCAACCGCAGCAGTACAAATAAAAACCACATGGTTAAATTGTATACGTGCCAAGGTATGCCACGTCAGAGTACACATATGCAACATCTTTTAACGTGGCAGGTGTAATGGGGGTCCCAAAAGACCGTGGAGTGTCCAGATCAGCAGAATTCGATCAACACCCTTCTGCTGAACACTGTCCAAGTCGACGCGTCCAAATCAACACGCCGAATCAACGAATTCCTATTGAAATTCTGTTAATTTGGACACTGATTTTCTAGTAGTGTACACTATAATTTTGAGGACCTACTTATCTAGTAACTGTACATTTTGAGGACCTCTTTTTTGTGTATATTGTATAATATTTGTAGTAAATTGATTGTTCGAATTATCATTTCGATGGTTCTTCTTCTGTTTAATATAATGTGTGTTTTAGCTCATTTTCACATCATTCTTTGTCTTGTTTTATTTTTGTATCTTTTTCACTATTTCATTTTGTGTCAAGCAATTTAATTTCTCTTTTTGATATTGTTGTCAGCTGCCAACCGACATGATCTCTATATTTTGCCATCTTTCATGTTATCGACTGCCGGCCAATATGTTCCGCATCTTGCCTTCTCTGTCATTATGCACCGATGTTGCTCTTTATCCAATCTTTTTATTTATGAGTTATTGTTCTGATTTTGCTCAACCACATGCCGTCAAGAAATGTATTGTTCTTTGTGTTACGGGATTGCTTTGCTTCATAAATCCTAATGTTCTGCCACATTGTTGGAATGCTCATTGGAATGTTGTCAGGCGACCAGGTCTTAGGAAATTGTTTGGAATGTTGTTGGAACGATTTCATGTTGACATGTGGTCTAAGATGCTTATCTGAGACTTGAAGCTCTTGCTAAATTTCATCCTCCCGGAGGGTGTTATAGACATGCTATCTTTTGTTTTTTATAGAGAATATTGTGAACGTAGTGAGAATTTTCCCTGGTGTTATAAGGTTCTCAAGACTCTTTACTCTAAGCGCCATTCCAGGGATGTTTTGCAAGCTTGACCAAGTCTTCCTCGTTGATGTTAGTCCTCTCTCTCTTTGTAGGACTCCAGATGCAACGTGCTACAGTGTCTTGGCCATTTCAGGGAGACATGACCTCATCAAATACGATTATTCCTAATGTTGCTACATGTATTCTTCCCTTCCTTTATCCCTTACATAAATTTCAATCTATCAGTGATTATATGAAGCATTCTCATAGACCTGGACAAATTCACTATGAAGTTGCACATGCCCTCAAGTACAGCTTTCTCTAGGGTAGAGAATATTCCAATTCATTCTGTTAGGATAATTGTCGACTGCGGGCCGACTCTTTTCTACTCCATTTGAGCGATTGTATTTGTATACATTGATTGCAATATTCAAATCAAATTTTTTGTTGCTCACATCTGTATATTCATAGTCTGAATTTTTTATAGTTTATATATTTGTCATTTTTCAACTGTGGGCTGACTTATTTATGGACTATGAATTTGTCCATAATTAGTTAAATATGAGTTTTATGCTTTGTGAGAAAAATTGTCAAAAATTAGTATTGCAGGCATTGTAGTACAAAATAAATAATATTTTTAATCATTCAAATTAATCATTTCAAATAACACATATCTAGATGTACGTCATATCAAAAACTGGTACTAAAATGACGTCATTGGATATTTTAAACAAATGTTTTGGATTTTTTTAAGCTACTAAGACGAATTCTGAATTTTGTACAAAAAACTTTTTTTTAAATCTTTAAACGTCTTCAATTTTTACGTGAATTTTTTTGTGTACTGCATGAATGTAAGAAATCAAAACTACATCTGGTCGATTCATTTTTTATTTTGTTTTTAAGGACTCATTCAAACTTGCCATAGGAGCTGATTTTAGAGTTTAAAGGGCTTTTCGCGGTACCAATATCAAACCATTGCCCTCTTTCAAAATCAATGCACTTGTAAAGGTCCATAAATTGATGTAGGTCTAAAATCATCCCACCCTTAGAATTGTAGTGCTATAATTGGGAAAATTTATTTTGCAATCGGCTGGCAATTCAATGCAAATTATTAACCAACACTGCAAGTTTGAAATTTTGTATGAAGCAAGCCCTAAAATTCTACATACATGGCAATCAATTGCATACATTGAGTACTAAGGATTCGTAGCAAAACAAAAATCTTTGCAAGAATCAAGAAAATTGAATGTAATATCTTTTTGTTTGTTTTTCTATTACTTGTTTGCTTACACTCCACCTATTCCATATCACACACTCCAATCACAACAACTACATTAATTAACCTACAGTCTTTATAATATACGTTGAACCATTGACGACAGTCTTTGCAAAAGAAGCCAACATAGTCCTGATGATCAAGTGATGTAGTGGGGCAGACTTGGTACTCTAGAAGAAGCAAGGAGGTGGTAAGGTACTACATAGGTGCCAAATCAGTGGGTTCAGAAGGTCTATTAGGAGGGCCACTAGTGGACAAGACACTTAAAGTGCCTACCAAGTTAGTGGGATTAGTTTTCACTGTTGGCAGTGTAGGTAAAGAGTCTGCTAGGCCAGTGGAAAGAGTAGTATTGGTGGCCATAGCAGTAGCATGAATCGTTGTCCTAGCAGCAAAAATGTGGGAAGGAGCAGTGGTGTAGTACATTGTTGGAGCAAATGCGAAGTCCTTGTTGCCGCTTGTGGCACTTGGGTGGAAATAGGGGCGTTGTTCATACTTAATCCTTGGCTTAGAACACTAGAGAGTTGAGCGAGGCAACTTACCATGTCTCCTTGCTTTAAAATTGCAAGTCGTGCATTGTAGTTCGCAATTGCCGCATTCTCGTACATTCGTCGGTCTTTTTCCCTTTAGTAGGCTATCTTCTCAGAAAAAATAATTTAAGTTCAACTTCAATTTTGGATCGCTCTAAATCACGGGACACTTTGGCAATGTCATGCATTTGTTGGGCCATGATCTTGCCAATTGTCTTTGTGGCCTCTACGATGACTATATAGCCAGACATACTTTTACATCATACTCCAGTGTTGCTAGTCATACGGTTTATTGCAAATTGAGATGTGTTTGAAGAGCTAATAACATGAAGAGTAATCCCTATGGGTAGTCTATTGTAGGACCGGGTGTTGAAAGTGCCACCAGACTTAGCAGCACCTTTTACCCGCGATGGTGTAGACGATGCTTTGCGAGGTGATCATAGTGGTGTGCTTTCGTCTGTAGGTTCCGGTGTGTCCGGATGTGCTATGTCCATGGGGTCTTTGGTTTCTGGTTCGCTTTCACTTTCATCTTCTTGTTGGTGTTGTTGTTGAGGTCGATAATTACCATCGTGCGGTGCTAACAAGTTTCGAACATGAGGAGGCTGAATCTATCGACGATTCATGTACCATTCATGGATGGCATCATAAATTTCTTGAGCAAAGAGTCAATATAAGTTAAGGGGTATAGTTACCGTCAATTTAAGCATTTCAACCTACATGGAGCGTTGAGTTTTCAATGATAAAAGAATGCAGCACATGAAACTTTGGATTTAATAACCAAACTCAATTTTTAATTAATTTTTTTCACAATGTATGATTTTGTTATAAATTTTCAAACTTAATATGCATAGACCACTATTGATGTTAGTAGGTGTATCAATAAGTGTCTTTCATTCCTAGTCCAATCAAATTGTTAACTTGTTATTCATAATTAACTAGATTGGGAACTCTTGAAGATGAAACAGGTGCTTTTATAGGTGACCACAATTGGTACCTAACACTTTCTGGTGCTTCTACCTTAGTCCTTCAGCTTAACTTGCAGTTAGCAACAAAAAACTCCCAATACTCATGTACGTTTCTTCCAATTCGACATAAGTAGTCAATGATTCGTTTGTAGTCTAGAATCAACTAATTCCACTTTGTTTTGCACACTGGGCCATCTTATGTATGGAGAAAATCTTGCCCTCATAACTTCCTACAAAACACAAATCCATTTTGATGAATCATGTGTCATCAAATCTCTTCCATCAATGGTATCTTCCAAAAGTTCTTCCAAAAGCATCTCCCACTTCACTGCAATCAATGCAACGGTTTCTTGTGGAAGTCATTTGGGACCCCGGTCTTTCTTGGCCCACTTTAGCTGGTTAGAGTTGGCAGGTGGTGTGGGAAATAGTGATCGATGACACACCAATTGCACCCCGTGCACGAGGAACATGCCAACTCTAGGCAAAATTGGCAAGCAAAATACAAACTGCCATTGCACAAATCTATTAGAAACTTGCTCACTTTCCTATTTAAACATCGGAGTATTGATCTGTGTTGTGCAGGTCTCCTGTCAAAGTAACATCGCGATTACTAGAACAAAACAAGATGGGAGCCAAAAATACAAGAAAACTATGTATGATATGTACTAATGCTAATAAATATCCATAAACAAGTACTCATTTATGCATCTAGACTCTTGTACAAACCTTGTAGAAATTCACCAATCTTTTGGGTGAGTTCAGATTTCCATACAATCAACTTTATTTCCAAGGTCATTAGAGAAGAGATAGTGGTTAAAGATTGCTCTTGGTTTCATCACTTCAAAGATGATGTGTGTTCTTCTGGTGAATATTGGCGATCAATTTATTAATCAATGGGCTTCCTGCGCACCAAAGATACATGTTACAATCACAGCAAAATCTTAATCGTCAAAGCAGAATCTTAAGGTGTTCGAAGGTGTGAAAACAGAATCTACCAATTTACGAAACTCTCCTTCCTCATTTGCCAGTGCTTTCACAAGATTATGCAACTTCCCTGCATCTAGATAGTAACAACATGTACTTGAACAATGAAGTGGGATATATGAGTCTTCTAAAGACATAGGTCACCAATGTGCTTAACCCCAATGTGCTTAACCCCTAACTGCCTAAGCGTCCATTTTTTGGACGATGTACAGATTTCATCCAAAATTTCTCATCCGTCATGCACTTTTTGGAGTGTGGAATTTTTACTGTAGATTCTATGGGAAGTTAGCTTCATGCATATGTGATCCGATTAGAAAGGGGATGATTTGTGAAATTTTTATGCTTCATTTCATGTTGTAGTGATTCACCCAAATTTTTGAAGATTTCAATGTAAAAGTGCTCTAAAAAAAGTCAACTAATAAAATTAAGCAACCAAAAAATCTCCAAAAATCACTACACTTAGAGTATTACATTTCAACCAATCACAATGAATTTCATCCGTAGATTGTCAATATCTTATTCGTAATTGAATTACAAAATAATTTTGAATTTCATGTTTCAAATTTTATACAAAATTACCGGTAATAGCAATCATAGATCTAACCGTATGGATAGAATCTAAAATTCATAATGTACAACTTTTATTCATATATTAAGTTCAAAATATCCCTCTACGTTGCATTTTATAATGCATCAATGCGAAACTGCCGAATTTGGAGAGGGCTCTAGGCATTTAGGGGTTAATGGATTTAGGAAGGAGGGGATGGAGGAGGAGGAGGGGAGCTCAAAACTGGAGGAGGGGGAGGGGAACTGAAGACTGGAGGAGGAGGGGAGCTCAAAACTGGAGGAGGAGGGGAGCTCAAAACTGGAGGAGGGGGAGGGGAACTGAAGACTGGAGGAGGAGGAGGGGAGCTGAAAACTGCAGGAGGAGGAGGGGAGCTGAAAATTGGAGGAGGGGGAGGGGAACTGAAGACTGGAGGAGGAGGAGGGGAGCTGAAAACTGCAGGAGGAGGAGGGGAGCTGAAAACTGGAGGAGGGGGAGGGGACCTCAAGGGAGGAGGAGGAGGGGATCTCAAGTAATGTGGTGGAGGAGGGGATTTCGGCTTCGGAGGGGGACACTTGGGCTTCGGAGGAGGTGATCTGAAAGCCTTTAGCTTCCTATGCGGTATAAGAGCCTGGGCCGTCTTCGCTGCGTGGCTTCCTTCAAAAGAATCTGAACCGCTTTGCTCAAACTCATACTCCACCACAGCATCGATGACAGCCGGTAAAGCCCAGATGGCCACCACCAACACGAACAGAAGCTTCATCGCAGGACTCCCTGCTTGAATCGCCATCTCAATGTATTATGGCCTCAAGTTGAACTCCCTGTTTAGCTGCCAGGAACTCCAGCCTTCTCCAGCACTTCAACCCTGTAAGCATTTCAAGCGTATACACGTAAGCCGAGGATTGAAGAAGTGTAGGATAGTAGCATTGGATAAACACACACCTGCACAGCGACAGGGTATCAATTTTGCGCATTCATGGCCAGAAAATTTCCAGGGATCGTTCTTTGTTCGGAAGGATTCAAATCACTCAAGTGTGTCATTATAAACTGCCCATGATATGTAGTAGAAACATGACCTATATGACGCCATCAGATTGTTCAGAATGATACAGATGTCGTGATACGTTGCAAAAATTATTTTGTTAGTGTCATTCAGGAGGGGTGATTCAACTGATGAGATGTGTGATTCGTTCCAACAGATCGGACTGGTCAGATATATCAGGTCTCTCTCGAATTGAGAAGATATTAAGCTTCCAACCACTTCAGACCAGTCCCTCGATCGATCCTACTGTATATTGCTCGATCAAATTGACAAGTTTCTCAATCAGTATTACATATCTGCTCAAGCTTGATTAATTGCCTGCAAAACCTAATCGTGAGGACCCGCGTTCTTGCAAACTAAGTAATGGTGAGACGTGTCCACACCTCCGTAAGAAACAACTCGCCCCAGACATCTTGCTACCGTCGGAGACAACCCAGTAATTAAGTTCAGGTGACTGTAACTCGCCCCCCCCCCCCCCCGAGAGAAATGTGTTCTTGTGTTGAACAGGAAACCCTATTCCATCAACTACAGGACAAGTTCCGAGCATTATCAGCATCGCGAGACTCCAACAAACGGCAAACAAATCATGCATGTAATGCAGGTAACTCGGTCCAGAAATCAACGGTCTCTAGTAGTTACGCATCTGGGAATGAGCCCCGGGACAAATGATTCAAGCCCTTCAGATCCAAAAAAATTCCACATCGCATTCGCAGAGGTAACGTAGCCGAAGGCTTGCAAGCTGCACATTCGGTGTCATAAAACATCGCTGCGGACTCACAGCGAACTTAACCCCTAAGCGTCTAAAACGCCCAAGATCAACAGTATCAATCGTGTCAAACTGAAGTCGTTTTCACACAAATAGATGATTTGCAGCAGAAAAATACACAGTGGACGCTGAGGGGTTAAGATACTGGACTATCGCATCAGCCTGGGCCTAGCAACGTTCGAACATCAAACTCGGCTCCAAAGGACTTCAAAGCCTACTCAATGTAGCGAATGTACAATGAGAAAGTGCATAATGTGCAGAGAACATCAACTGAGAGTTCGATGCATGGCTAAGATCATCGAGAGGGTGAAGAATCAACAAAGCACAAACCGAATCAACATGAGCTTCGTAGACAAGAATTAATGCTTTACATTTGAACTCGGTACTCGCCACTGTGCAAATAAGATCGAACCCAACCAGGACTCGGAGAAACAAACGTACCCAACGAAACTGAATTCCTTCCTGCAGTAGCAGGCCGAATCACGGCGTACAAAAGCAACAAGCCAACTCATGATCTTGTTGCTATGTGTGATCTTTTAAGGCGAACAAAACACCTAATTACAGGGCTCACCCTCTAAATCAGTCATTGACTTTGGCGATAACTGTAGTCCAACGTATCCACAGTAATATCGTCAAGGAATTGAAATGCTACTTACTAAAACTGAAAGGAATCATGGAGAAATTGCTTGGTATTCGTAGCTTTGATATTCTTCTATGAAGAAAGTTTATTTTTATTATTTGTTATTTATTGTTTTGAAGTTATGGTGATACAAATAAGGTGATAATAAACATGTCAACCTGTAGGCCTTAGCAAGGGAGCCTGAAAAGTGTTTTGTAGATGACATTCTCATGAACTGCTGCTGTAATGACAGATGGTGCAAGTGGCCAATTGCTGAGATGCAATCTGAGCAAAGTGCCGAGCTTCAGAATTAACGTGGACTTTAGAGCATTCCCACCCATGCACGCTAGGACTAACTCGCTGAAATTTTCATCTACATTTGAAGGGCCCTTGCACTCACACTCCCCCACCCTTGCACGCTCCTCACATATCAAAAGTGCGCATCAAATAGTCAATTGACCAATCACAAGTAGAATGTGAGGATATAGTCAACTAAATAGTGATTTGAAGGCCCAATTTCTAACATGCTAGGATTGAGAGTCAAGAGGTATTTTTGAAGGGCCCTTGGCACTTTTCATCTACTTCTTGAGTGTGAGAGACTGTGTGAGGGCATGGGTGGCCATGCTCTTAAAATTCACGTGGCCTTTAGAATTCACCGGAATCACTAAAGAACATTGCATTTGATTGAGGTTGATTTGAGGTGGACCTCAATGCAACCTCAAAACATGTTGAGGTTCCCACCATTTTCAAAATTTGAATTTAACTATGGTTTTAAAATGACAATTTCAATTCATCGTTTTGTGAAAAATATAATTCATATAAGACCAAATTTAATGTCACAAAAATCAACGAAGAACATTCCATAATATGAAGAATCATACTAAGTTCATCATAAGTAATTGTGTATTTTGATGAAATATCAACCCTAAAGGACCAAGAAGCCCAAATTGGCCTCATGTTTCTTTTAGCAGTTTTGAGTGGGTTCTATACATAATTCCTTTTGTTCAAATTTGTTTTTTCTTTGACCAACATATACGATGTTCTCCAATGATGTAAAACTTGGTCCCATCTGAAATGTATTTTTCACAATACGATCGATTGCATTTGTCATTTTAAAACAATGAATCTTTGGCCCTTAGCTAGTTGAACTGCCATCCCAGCCCCGCAAGTTCGGTCGCCAATTCTATATCCAAAATAGCCGCCCCAAAAACATTTCTCCAAACTCTTCCCCGCCTGCCGTGGACAATGCTCTCAAGAGATTGGAGGGATGAGATTTCATTTGCCGGCAAGTGATACGAGGCCACTTTCCGCACTTTAATGACGCGAAAGCCACGTTACTGATGGCCCATTCACACCAGCCCCCTGCCATTGTTGCATTTGCGTTCTTAAAAAGATGGGAGATCAAATGAAGAAATAAAAATTTATTCATTGCTTTGTCATTTCATGCTACAACTATTGTTGAACCATTGTGCAACAGATTTATACTGCCGCAACTGTAGTCATGTACATTTTTTGCATTGCGGTGCTTCCTAAGAGCAAGCCCAACAGTTTGTCACTTCGCACCAAGTCCACATCCAAGATGGTGTGAGAGAATTAGGAACTTCCCCAACAACAAACACCAAGCGTGCTTGGAATATAGGTCATCAATCAAATTTAAACTATTACTTTTGACACAACTTGGGACAATCATAATGATAGAGAATAATTTTACTAAAATTAACTTCATAAAGTGGGAGCATGGTCTTGTCACAGAGTAGGACAAAGTACTTGATGTGGAAACCACCTCCGCCATATAGACAATATTTGGTGTAGAAATATCAAACTCCAAACTATGAGAGGCACTTTATCAATCAAAAATAGCGTTGGTGAGTGGAAAGAGGATGCTGCTAGGCCTGCTCTAACATGCGGTGGAGTAATTCCTCTTTACATATTTAATTTATATTTTTCTTTTGACCTCATATTCCTTCAAAGTCATTTGACGCATGAGTGCATGCGGCAGAGTTGGTGGATGTGAATGGACCTTCAGGTGTAGGGAGTGAAGGCCTTCCATTTGCCAAGCAAGATCCTACAGATCTAGGAGTCCAAACTGGCAAATGAGTGGGTCTGAGCTTCTTCACATGTTTCCTTTCATTCTTTTGAAAAATTTATTTTTGTGCATTATAGTGTATACCAAAATGAAGCAAATATATAAATTATTACCTTATAAATTATATATATATGTTAATTAATCAAATTAACAATTATTTTCATTGCTACAAAGTAGGCTATCAAGTCGTGCTCATGAGTCCATTTTTTGGTTTTTAAGGCTTAAGTGCTTGCAAATATTTTCATTACATTCTTGAATTGATTTGAATCTTAAACGAGGCCTTTTAATTTTGCGCCAATACACTATTTCTTTGGAAACGTTGCTATATCGAATGAAATCATGTATTTAAATGGATCAATTTTTAACTCAATTGTGAGTGAGTTGAGACAATGAGAAGCTCTGATGGATAAGTTAACCCTTTAGTGCCCAGGGTATTGTACTGGGAGCACTGGATTGCAGTGGATTTTTCCACTGTGATTGAGACTACCTAAAATAGAATGGATTAAATTAGAAAGTAGCCGTACAATTCTATTCTCAACTGGAGAGCACACATTTTGTTAAATTTGAGAATCATCCAATGGTGGGATTGGAAGATTATAGTATGTATTTGAACTGTATAATGCACGCTCAAAAATGAGATTTTGGGGGGTGTGTGACTTCAAAGTTAAATAGAATTTGGGTTAAATTTTCAAAATTAAAAGTAAAGAAGTTCAGCTATGCCCTATGTCAACACCTCTCTGTTGCAATCTTTCATATCAAGAATAGACTCACACATAATTATTGTGAATTTTATAAGTGAAAGTGACTTATCTATATACGATTAGGACAAAATTTTATACGTTAAAAATTGACAGGAGTGGGTACATTAGTCAAGATCGGATTACACACACTAATGGAAGATGAAGAAGAGAACACAATCCAAAAAAATAAAACAAGATAACAAACTTCCAAGCACAAGAAATACTGCATAATACATGTGTTGTATTCGTAAGTATTTGCAGTATTTTCAAGTATTGCAGTATTTTCGTGTTCTGTTGATAGGTATTTTGATAGTTGTACAATTCCAAATTGAAATTTTCTTTTTCTGGAAGGTGTGTAATGTATATGGCAAAATCTGAACTTCAAAACTGAAGTTCCAATTCTTCACGGATTCTCTGCTATTTGCATTTCGAACGGTGCAGTGACCATAATGTGGTCAGCTGGGCACTAAAGGGTTAACTATAATGTTGTAAAACTACCCCAGAGAAGGCTCTGACCAAGGCATTGATGTTGCCTATCTCCTCTGTTTCCATTCTTGGATCCAACCCGCGTTCCCAAGAATCTCAACTCAGTTTGTAGAAGCTCGGACCCACTCAACTGCCAGCTCGGACTCCTAGGTCCGCAGGATCTTGTTTGGCAAAGGGAAGGTGAGATTGGAGCACTGTCCGGGAAGAACCGGCGGTTAGTTACAAGTCAGCCGATTGATTTTTCGAAATAGCTGGTTGAATCTCAAGAATAAAGGCAAAACACCGGACTAAATGAATAAAAATAGTTATATTTAGTATTCATAAAAGAAATATACGGGATATATTCTTAAAAAAACCAATTGCTTTTGGAAAATAAAAGGAAATTGAGTGGTTGTCTCAAAAAGTATCCCCAAACAGTGGATTGGAGGAGCCGGCGACTGGCCAGCCCTCACTCCCCGCGCTCAGTGTTTTTTTTTTTGGCTACAAAAAGTTGCTGGCAGCTACTTAGAAGCAGTTGCCAGCAACTTTTTGTAGCCAGAAAAAAAAACCCTCCCCGCGCTTAAGCAACGCGGGCGCCGGAGGGTGAGTTGAGTGAAGTTTGAAGAAACGTAAATTCAACTCACAATTCAACTCACTACTCAATCAAGATGAAAATAGGCAGGGATCCGGGCTGTGAGGTGAGTCAACGTACCCTTGCTCCCAATTACAATCAACAGTCAACATAAGGTATAAAGGTACGTTCTCACCTGGCCTTAGGGCGCAGGTAAGAGCGGAAGTAGGTGGTGGTAAGTGACAGAGTATTCACACCTACAAGGTCCATTATCCTCCAAACCTACGTGGAGTCACTGCTGGCACAAGGATAACATCGGTGTTAGTTTAGAACGTGGCAGCTGACTTGAGAAAACTTCGGCTTTACAACCAGCTCTTACCTAGTGTTCCAATCCAAAGAATTTGAACATTTTAGAGCTTTGAGGAGGTTTACTTGCGCTGTTTTGTAATCGCCCTCGGAGGCTACCATAAGCAAAGAGCGGTCTCGGAATGTTTGCCAATGTTTTTGGTTTTAGGCCAGCGGTTGTGCATCACCGAGCATGGACACCGTGCTACAACTTCAGAAGGAACGCGGACTCACAGAATTGCATAAAGAGGGACTTGGATTTTCACGAACCTGCATTGTGTGACTGTCGACTTCATTGATCTGAGTTTGCTGGTACGCTCTCCCCTCCTGAGCTTGTATTTATTTTTTTGTACTAGCTTGTGTGATCAATTCACAAGATTGCTTCGAGTACCTGCATTGTCAGTGTGTTCTTTTTTTTCTTTTCCATATTTCCATGACAAAATGAAGTGACGTTGTTTGCCTGATCCCACTCGCATTTTTGCTTGCCTAATCAAGGCAGCGTTTCTACTACTACTAGTCTCGGTTTTCCCAAAACTGTAGAACTTTTGCCTGTTCCACAATCGCAAACTCATTTGGAATGACTAGTTTTGATTTCAATTCGTTTTTTCCTAAAACACGAGCGGCACTACAAAACCTCGAGAGCTTGCAGAACCACCACCTTCGCACGCAAGCGCCCGGAGCGCCTCTACACTCGGCAATTCCAGAAGTTGCTACTACACAACTCGTGCACGACCAGGGGAAAATCCCGAGCGCCAGAGCGCTGGCACTTGAGAAAACTGCAATGCGTACATCCTAAATGAAGCGCGTGCCACTTATGGTATATGCAACATAGTGCAAGCTTGAGAGAAATTCAGCAAGGAAGAAGAAGACAGCTTCTGATTGGTTGCTGCAGGGAGAAGCTCAGTTTACTTTGCGTAACATTGATGAGCCAGTGTGAACCCCCCCACTCTTTCATAATGATAATCTGCCACCTTGGCAGAAAATACGGTTGTCACATCGTATGTCTGAACGCTGCATATGTATCTACATACCGTATTACCCGGAACCGATCGTGCAAAGGGTATTAGTGTGAAAAGAGCCCAATTAATGCACAGGCCAGAAAATTAAATTTAAGCACACGGGCTTATGTACAGCCAGGTGTGAAGGGACCTTAAGACCGGTGTTTAATGTTAACATTTCAGTATAAAATAATTATAAATGTTTTCACACTGGGCTGTTTATGCAGGGTGGTTTCCGTATTATACGGCGACCGTATAATATCGTCCTGTTCACATGTACTATGCATTATCTTAACTTTACGTAAATTTAAGATATTAGATAATTACAAGGAAGGGTTGGGCCAGTGAATGTTTTAAGTTTTTTCCGTTGGTAGCATGACACACACCCTCGAATGTAGCCAAGTAAGGAAAAAATGGATAGAATCATCCACATACATATATATTTATATTTATAATTATAAATTTTTAATATATATATATATATTTATTTATTTATTTTCATAAAAAATCTATTATAAGACACTTTCATCTAAATAATGGCGATTTCTAATCTTTTATGAGAAGACTTTGGCAATTTGATCTACTTATTTGCACATTTTTTTCTAGTATAAAAGTATCCAGCCTAAAAAATAGGTAAGATGGTGGCAAAAATTTGCCAATAAATTTTTCAGTGGGGCTGGTCACACAAGCGGCAAGAAACAAGGTGGGAAAACCAAGAGGTGTTCCAAATGAATACTAGTGTTCTTTGTGAGGCTGAGATGGAGGCAAGCTGTACATGGTTGAAAACCATGTGAAAGTATGTACCTATAGGTGGGTAGGGTATCTCAAATTTATGAAAAACCTATATTTCTTTCACCTATACCCTTTTTAAATACTAGTTGACTCAAAGACAAACCAACCTCAAGACAACCACATGGTGTTTAAAAAGGGTATTAGATCCTTATCAACATAACTAGAAAGTCTTCCAAAAGAACCAAGTGTAGTGAATAAAATAATTGATGTCCAACAAAAATTACTCATTACACTCAAAAATTGACAAATGGTTCAAAATATGCATTAAGTTGTCAAGCTTTTCTTAAAATCAAAACAATTATAGTTTCAATTTTTTATATATAGAAACATTGAAATTGATATAGGAAATAATGCAATGGTCACTCAAAATTTGACAAATAAACTCTATGTCTTGAGGTCTATAGACAAATTCCGTTTTGAAGATCATCAATGGAATTGATATTCATACCCACTAAGATATCTACACCCTTTAGCAACTCCTCATGATTGAAAAAAACATCCATGTTTGAAGACAATCAAGAGATCAAAGAGTCCTTTAGAACTTGCCAAAATGATTTAATTTTGACAAGACATTTTCAAAAATTCAATACAAGTTTTCAAAAAGCAACAAATGGACATTAAAGAGTTCTTTGTGACAACCTATGAGAATTAAAACATTTTGTACTTTTACCCTTTAACGCACCAACATCCGTTTTTTGGACAATGAACGGATTGTGAGCCTACTCTTCACTACATAAGCTCACATTTTTCACCCATCCATTTTTTTTTGGTTCTTGTGCTTATTGACTAGCATTTGTACAATATAGATCTTTAAAATAAGATGCTATAATTTTTTTAAATAACAAAATTGGATTATGCCAAATTTCATTTTTAGTTCCTAAGTGAGATTTTTAAAATGCTTTTCTACAGTAAGTAAAATCAAATAATGGAAATCGTACCATCTCCTAGTGCATATTATTCCAAATTCATTACAAAAATATGTAATTGAATTATTTTAATTCGGGAGTTTAAATTAAATTTCAAAAGAAAATCTTAAATTTTTAATCAAAAAATATTACTAAGAAAATTGAATAAATCCAACTATACAGATGTGATCTACACATTGATGTTTACAACTTTTTTTTGGTATATCAACTCCATTTTTGTTATTCATTAAACATTTTATAACACATTTTTGAAATCATGCAATTGATAAGGGTGATCTATTGTCTTTCTATGTTGGATGAATATATTGTTCCCAACACTAGTGTTGCCTTATGATCTCGACTTTGAAGATTTGTAGTTTATTCATACAATATCCAAAAATTATTAAACCAATTATCGTACCCTAAAAGCAAGTTCGGCAAAAACAAGATGAAATAAAAATAGATACTAGAATTTAGAGAAATTATTTTTCAAAACAAAATTTCTAAAAGAAAAAGGATTTCAAGGAATATATGTTTTGCCAAAATTTACTTACAAACATCTTAGTTCACATAATATTTTTTCGCCTTCCCAATTGTTGAAATGAAACAAGTGATTAGTTTTGTAGTTTTTGCCTTGGTATTTACTTCATATTTATTTTTACAACTTGTTTTTACTGTTCAATTGTGTAACTCCTGAAAACAAAGTGTTTTTGTATGCTCTCCTATTGCGGGGCAGACAATAAATGAATTAGAGCCATTACCTAGTTAGGTCGCCACCCCAAACAATTATTTATTATTTTTTGAAAAATAAGGTTTGCTTTATATATATATATAGATATATATATATATATATATATATATATATATATATATATATATATATATATATATATATATATATATATATATATATATATATATATATATATTTATTTTGGGAGCAAAAAATTGATTAAAAATGGTCCAAAATGACCTGGAATAACTTAGAAATAGCAACACATAGCTTAAAATAATTTATTCTATTTTCATTTTTAGGTCCTCATATTTTTCGATTTTTTACGTTTCTTAGAGCATCCTCACCGCAATTCTTGTATCTGTATCTGGAAAGGGATGAATGTGTTCCCGATTTCCAGATATAGTAATGGACGCTGCACCGCGGACTCCTGGAAAAGTAAAACTGCAAACCTTGTTTTAACATGTTCCCTTTTCAAACCCTAATTCAACACTTCAAAATCGCCGTGGAGGTGAAAACCATTTTCAACAAGTAAAAAAATCTGGTAAAAAGAGCGATGCGGATAGCAACTTTCAATCCTAGAAAACGAAGCAAGTATGTACGATTCGGGATCCAGTCCTGGAAATTTTTCCCGATAGGGGACTGCGGTGCAAGGGTTTTTATTGCTAAACAGATGAACTTCATGCAGAGACAGATACGGGAACCCTCGCGGTGAGGATGCTCTTATTTTTTAATAATTTTTTGACGACCTAGCTATGGTACTATGAGATAAGAAATACTGAACCTCAAACGGATATTTAAAATGAAACAATGTCCAAGATTTCATTGGAGAAAGATGCCTTACTGGAATGTACCCTATGGGTGCCCCGTTTCCGTTCCCCTGCTGTGCCCAACGCGCCGTTCCCCATGATCCAACGGTGTTCGGGAGCCCTGATCTGAGGGTACAGAATTGCGCTAGCTTTGTCGAGGTCGTCGAACCTTTCCTCCAGGTTTGCACTACCATCGCGGACATTACAGCATTCGAAGCTTGCAAGATCGAGCTTGCGCACACCGATTGGGTTTTGCATCTTCGAAATGGCAGCTCTCGCACGCCGCGCCTCTTCTCTAATCCGCTCGGTATTCCATTCTTCTTGCCATTCGATTTCATGCGCCCTCTTGCTAGGTCTTGTTCGAATTCTAGGTTTTCAAGGTTGCGCGTCATTCTTTTTCTGTAACGCGTGAAAGTATCGATCCCTGTTCTAGTATTTAAAATCGTAGTTCGCATCTAGAACTGAGCTAGGGTTTCGAAAATTTCGGTAGGGCTAGTTTTAATTTCGCTCTGGTGCTGGTTCTACCTTGCTAGTTCTTGTTCGAATTCTAGGTTTTCAAGGTTGCGCGTGACTCTTTTTCTGTAATGCTTGAAAGTATTGATCTCTGTTCTAGTTTTTTCGCATCTAGAACTGAGCTAGGGTTTCGAAAATTTCGGTAGGGCTAGTTTTGATTTCGCTCTGGTGCTCGTTCTCCGCATTCTAGTAGATTTCGCTGCTGGTTCTTCAATATCGTCTAACTTATGTTTTTTTAGGTCTTCATGTCCTCAAGTCCTTTCTTGTTCGAATTCTGGATTTTCAAGGATGCGTGTGGTTTCGGTAGGGTTTGTTTCTAGTGCTACACTGAAAAGGCGATTTAGTGTGGTCCGCACTTTTTCGATAATTTGCATCCGAATCCCGAGATGGTCATCAACATCACAGATGTACAGTTGAATCATAGAAGTAACTTTCAGGAACACACTATTTGAAGGCCACACTAAATCACCTTTCTGTGTAGCGTTGGGTTTTTATTCATCGAACTCGTTGGTTTGAGGGAATTCTAAAGATGGCTGGCTGAAACTCTCAATCTTACCACCTGGGTCCCTACTTTTTCACTATGATATAGTTTGAATGTACTACACTCAATGATAGTGTAGATGTTTTAGAATGTCGTTTAGAGAAACCGTAATAAAGATGTTTGAGTGTGGCGCTTGATGTCATAAAATTAGGGTTTTGAACATCTTGGTGTTCGATCGTAGAATTACGCATTCAAGGGGTAGAGCTCTTTTGTGTGAATGTTCGAATGCGTGACAACTGTGCTACAGGCAATGATAGTGTGGCAAGTCTGTAGGATATTACCACTAGAAGAAATGTGGGATTCTACGACTACAAGTATACGACTCAATCTACTCCAAAACTAGTCTGTAATGACTGTCATTAGTCATTACGTACTAGTTTGAGTCGTATACTTGTAGGCGTAGAATCCCACATTTCTTCTAGGGTATAGAATGTCATTTTAGAGAATGTCATGATGAAGAGGATTGACTGTGGCGCTTGAATTAGAGTTTGACACATCTCGGTTTTCGATCATAGAATTCAACGCATTCTAAAGTTTGAGGTATTTCGTTATTGACATTGACTTATTACAGGTGCGTGCTGTGAGTGGAGAAGCTTCCATATTCAAGCGGTCATTGAGCGCTGCCGTTGGCAAGCCAGATGCTGAAGCTGGAGGTACGTATAGGGACAGTCCTTTCTTGGGCTTCAATGTGAAGTGTAAAATTTTGCTACAATTGACTAAAGATGGAATTCTCAACCCCTAATAATACTTGCTGCATTGTCTTGTTACTATGCGTATGTAGCGGGTGTGGTTCTTCACCTATTGCATCATTTTTCTTTTTGTAAGGTATAGGATATTTTTTCCGTTGAAGCATTTAAACCAATATGAAGGAGTGTACTTTCTTTAAGAGATCAGTGTAGAGCTTACTGGAGAGATCTCTTTGGTTACTACAAGTCAAACTCTCTCGAGATCAAAATTTTCTCACTGTGTATGAATTTTCCTATGCAATCATTCAAAGTGGGAGGTTACAGACCCCTATTGAAGGGACAGTATAGAAGCCAACCAATTGTATCGGGAGAGATGAGTTGCTGTTGGTAACAGGGGCCAATAGGAGACGGGATTAGGTCCCTAACGGTTTTAATATCTTCTACCTTAGATGAAAATTTTAAGTGATAAATCGGTGTTACTGTTGTTTTCGTGCTTTTGAAGACGATGTTGTCAAAGCGGTGTTTCAAAGGCAGCAGAAGAACTTCAGAGCTTACTTGGATGAGATTTCCAAGACAAAGTTGGACCTAGATGCCAATAGCGAAGCTGCGGTGAAGGCTTACTTCGACACTCAGGCCAAAATCAGGACCAAGTAAGTTATTGGACGTCTTCATTCTTCGTTCATCGTCTTGAAGGAATGCGTGCAAATCGGAAACGAACTTCTTTATGCCCTGATCTATATGTATTTACGTAGTTGGGATCCAACGACAGGTGAAGCTTGACATGGGGTAGGATTTTTTTATCAACGATCAACCTAGCGCGATCAATCACCCATGATAATGGCAATGAAAATATGAGCGATGTCTTATTGTCTGGGACTTCAGAAGCATTTCCTGGTGGTTTAGGAACACTGTTTTGTAATTTCATGTGATAGTTTGCTGTCGTATAGGTAGGCAGCAATTTGTATCCTCTTTTCAGAATTTTTGTGTCGATTCTTGAATCAATTGTGAAAGAAACTGGATTCCTAGTGCCGCATTCTAAGCATGTTAGTTGCAGAATATAAACGTTCCATGTGTTGCTGCATGAGCTACATTTTAACAGCCTGTTCTTTTTGAAGACTCCGGAGTCTTCTTGACCTTAGTCATGTGTTTTTGGTTTCAGCCTTGGTCTTTCATCTACCACGCAAAAGATTGCTGACCTTTTGGAAGCAGCTGCCGAGGAGGCACCTGACGTTCGCACATATTTGGGTATCCACAGCAGCTTGCGCCGCGAGTACGTGTTCACTTTGAATTCACAACTTCATGGTTTTTTGTTTTAGCTTGTGAACCGCTAAGATGTGACGAACATCTCGATTGCCAAGTTGAGGTCTGGGTATCTTGTTGGCTAGAGCATCAACAAAAGATTCTCAAGTTAGAGTCTGATGTAGTCATTCAAAACATATCTCTATAGTTGTACTACAATGTAGCTGGTATCCTAAAATTCCCCATTTTTGGTCTGCTTCCAGGACTGGGATTGAAGATGACATGGGAGCTGATGCTCTGATGATGGCGGCTCTTGATAAGGTGGAGAAGAGTATTGGCAAGACTCTCTTGAAGGAAGATGCCAATGGCATGTCTGCCTGGAAGAAAGAACTTGACCAGGTCAATCAAAAGTAAGGAAATCTCATACAATAATTCTTTAACCTAGTTGAGTGGTTTTCTCGTAATGTGAAAGTGTTGCGTGCAATTTGATCCTCATGTCGTATAATGTATTTTGCATTATGAACCGTCATTAAATGAGAAGTGCAGCCCAATACCAGATTACAGTACGTATATTTTCTGAAGCTCCGAGTTGGCTATCATCTTGATAATTCTTGTGCACATTTTGGTTTGCTTGTAGGCTTGGAATCGATGATAGTATGCTGGAAAAGCTGGAGGAGGAGGCTGAGTATTTTGCAGCCAAAGCAGAGTTGGAGGAGATGCGAAACACAGCTATGGATAGGATTGACACCTACAAGCGCAGGTATGATCGAGCACTGATAGAGCAATCTGAAATTTTGTATTGCTCATATCTATACTATGATGCCATCGCATCGCCTTAGTAGAAGCCTCTCTTGTTTTTTTCCTTCGTATATCACCTGGTACTTACGGTATTCAACTTCTCTCTTTGACACGATTGTTAATGACCAGAAAATTACTTTTCTGGAGAACTGTAATTGTTTTATGATTGGTTAAGCTCTGAAGTGTATGACTGATTACTGAGTTGAAAATGCTTGTGCAGGGACGAACTGACAATTGAGGTTGATCCAAAGGAGCTTGACCACCGTACCTACCTCTGAAGAACTGTAGCTTTTCAATCTTGTAGCCCCTAAAGGAACAGCCAGTGTTCATGTCAATGCCGCCTATTATTGAGCACGCCTCAGTAGTTTGGTAAGTAGACCGTCATAAGAGAGTGATGTGATGAGGCATGTAGCTATTTCATTGTGTTCTGGATGCCAATAGCAACGGCCACTGTGGCCTGTACTGCAGGAGCACAGTCGTTGGTGTTGGTGCAACTAGGAATGCATCACTCGTGTTCAACTGGAAAATCAATCCAAGAGATTTTACCTGATGTGGATATTATGGTGATTTGTCTGGTTCTTGGCTGCTTATCTAATCTACACACAACGAGCTGACAATTTTCTGAGTTTCGCAGTGACTTTTAATTTGCTACTTTTAGGCAAGCTCCATCGTTTCCTGCTGTGATGAATAGCCCATAACACTGTATGCTATGATTCTGACTGTACAGAACAGCTCAATCAACAATGGAGCTGTTTACTGTATCCTTACTCAATCCCACGGTCTCTCGACTTGGACGGCCATAGTGTGAAGCAGCCCTTAAATTCTTTGTGTATGCATAGGGTACAATCATGAGATTAAAATTGTCAAAAATAAATGAGTTGCATGCAACGAAGTAACTATCTTTAACATGATTTTGAAGATGCGTTTTAAAATGTTTGAATAACAAAAATGGAGTTGATGCACAAAGCTAAGTTGTAAATGTCACATCTGTATGGTTGGAATTATCATACTTTTTATTAATAAATTGTAATTAAGTTTTCAAGATTTTCTTTTGAAATTCAATTAAAATTCCCGAATTAAACAAAATAAAAAAATAAATTATTGTAATGAATTTAGAATAACATGCACTATGAGATGGTATGATTTCCATTATTTGATTCTACTTATTTTGGAAAATCATGTTTAAGGTCTCACATTTTGAACTAAAAATGAAATTTGACGTAAACCAATTCTATTATTTAAAAAAAAAAACCACACTATCTTATTTTGAAGATCCATACTGTACAAATGATAGTCAATTAGCACATGAAACAAGAGAAATTTGGATGGATAAAAATTGGCCATGTATGTTGTTAAGAGAATAATTTGAATTTGTTCATCGTCCACTATGTGAAGGCATGCGTGTCAAGGGGTTAAATTCAAAAATTCTTCACAATGGAATGTTTGAAAACTCTAATCTTTTAAAGCTACTTAAAACAAGTGACATTTTCACTAAGATTAAGCACTAAACATTTAGATTATTGTATTGTCACATTCTTCTTAGTATGGTGAGCCGAAATTAAATATGAAGTGTTACATTGTTACTATGAGAATTAATCCATTTTTCATGGTTACGGGCAATGTCTGGGGAGAACCTACTTTTAGTTACAAATTAGCAAATTAGCTACATAGTAATTTAAAATTACCTAATGGTCTAATCCCTCGTCTATTAAAAGGTGTTTTTGAATAAGCCAGGTGCTTTGAAGGATCTGGACCGAGGATGCCCTTAGTTGGTTAACCCTTTAACGCTTTGGGTACTGTAGCAAGGTTCATTTGTTTTTACTAGGTTTTTTCATTATGATTGATACTGCTAGAAATAAAATGGATTAAATTAGAAAGTAACCGTACAATTGTATTCTCAAGTGGAGTGCAAACATTTTGCCAAAATTAGAGAATCATCCAATGGTGGGATTGAAAGATCATAGTATGTTTTTGAACCATATAATGCACACTCAAAAATGAGATTTTGGAGGGTGTGTGACTTCAAAGTTAAATAGAATTTGGGTAAAATTTTCTAAAATGAAAGTAAAGATGTTTAGCAATGACCTATGTCAACACCTCTTTGTTGCAATCTTTCATGTAAAGAACGGACTCACACATAATTATTGTGAATTTTAAAAGTGAGAGTGACTTATCCATGAACGATTTAGGACAAAAGTTTATACGTTAAATAATGAAAGGAGTTAGTACATGGATCAACATCAGAATGCATACACTACTAGAACATGAACAAGAGAACACAATCCAAATAAATAAATTAAAAATAACAAACTTCCAAACACAAGAAATACCGCATAGTACATGTGTTGTATTTGTAAGTATTTACTGTATTTTCAAGTATTTACAGTATTTTCGCGTTTTGTTCATAGGTATTTTGATAGTTGCACAACTCCAAATTGAAATTTTCTTTTTCTAGAAGATGTATATTATACCGCTCATCATTTGAACTTCACAATTCAAAATCCACATGTTCACGGATTTTCTGTTATTCACGTTTTTGACATAGCAGAGATCACAATGTGGTCACTTGAGCACTAAAGGGTTAAGCTAAAATTTCTCCCTGGATTGTGGTCATGGTTCTTAGTCCATAGTTCAGTGGGTGTACTTTATTGTCAAGCTCGATATTTGAATGGTTAGCCAGACAGTGGAACAGTGCTAACCAAATTTCTACACAAAGTCTCGCCGACTAGAATTGGGGTGATCTATGCAACCTCATAGATAAGAGAATGTTCAATAGTAATGGAACCTGACAATTTTGTTGAAGGAGACCCACGTACTTTTCAGTAACACTGCACAAGGCATGGTTATGTTGCATAAGGCATGGTTATGTTCCGCAAAGACCTAAAAGTATCCAATGTACTGGTGCGATTTGAACATAGTGGTGTGCATCATGATATTCAGCATGCATAGCTGATTTTGAATCCACAGTAGGGATTGTAGCCTTGGAGGTACAAACTTCTAGAGAACTCCAAAGATTTTCTAATGCACAAGAATGGCAGTTTGAAATCAGAGACATTTGCGCAACAATCAGACATATAGTTTTGCCATGACAAGTTATAAAGTCATCATGGGTTACATACCTTTTGAAGGTCATCCTTTAGGGGATTGTGATATTCTCATGCATGCGGAAAGACCTATGTTACCGGATGAGACCTATCCCCAAGTCAAGAATTTGGTGAAAAGATGTTAGCATGAAGTCCCTAGTCAAAAGACCTTCATTTCATGAGATCGTTGAAGACTTGTGGACGAAAACTGATTATGTTGAATCTATACAAAGGTCCACGTTTAGGTTGGTGTCCAGTTCAAAGGCAAAGCAATATTGGGTGATGTAATAAAGAGGAACATGGTATAGGTAGGTAGCACAACTTCTATTGTGTTCAATTTACATGACATGAATAGAAGTCCAATATAAATTTTTCTTCTCCATGAGTAGTGCCTTCATTGTGATGTCATTACTTATGTGCCACATGGAATTCTCAAAGCATGCTTGAATGAAAGAGGACGTTTTCTTGTCATTCTTGTCATTCAAGGTAGATATCGGTACTCATAAAAAAAAATGAGAATGTTTGCTTTATATAACAATCTTGAGTAGTGGTGGGCTTGCATTTATGAAATATTGATTTTTGACATTAGGTTATAAAAAAAATTCCACAAATGTTGATGTGTGCAAAGAATTGTACAATCACAACAGAAGCATGATGTGCAACACTAAATGGTCACTATCTCCTAGACTTGATAAAAGGGCAAAAGACCTGGTAGGCTAACTTGAACAATCTGCAACTATTTGCATTACACACAAGCTTCACATTCTAAGTTAGAACTTGAAGCAAAGTTAGAATTTGAAGCAAAGTGTTCTAGTTGTATGATAGCAATGATCGCGCCTATATTAATTTACACTATCTCATTCTCATAGGATTTCTATCTCCCAATTTTCATATGCCAAGATTTGACATGGGTATAAGTTGGGGGGAGGATATTGAATTATAAGACAATCAAAACTAAGTTGATTCTCTTCCCAAGGGTTGTGTCTCAAAGTTATTAAAGCCTTTCTCTTTTGGTCTTGGAGGCCATACTTCTTAACCCTTAAACGTCAAGACGGCCTGAATGGGGCAGCCCGGAAGGAATCTAAATTCTTTTGGGGAAAAAATATTAAAAATAAATAAATAAATAAATAAAATTTGGCAAAAACGGCTCTGCAGTACACTGCTGGCTAGCACTGTAGCACTGCGGCACTGCTGAGCTTCAGCTGCCCCAACCTCAAAACTTGTTCAATTTGATAACTTTGATTGCTTACCAACGATTCCACAATCTCTCAAATGAGGCAAAAATTTGGAATCTAGATCGCTTTTTCAGTAGCTTTCCAACGCAATAAGTCTCGCTTGATTTGGTTGAGAAATGAAACTTTTTTTTCCAATTATTCCTTTATACCAAGCCCATGGGGCTTGCTTTGACGTTTAAGGGTTAATCCCTAAAGGACTACAACTATTTTTCTCCCCGAACACTCGAAAGCTGCTTTAAAGCACCCATTGAATTCACAAAAAGGTAAATATATATTTTTTTAAATTCTTTTTTACTGATCCAATCGTAGGATCTTTCAACCAACTTGAATTTTTTTAGCACTTACAAATTTTCAACTGCTCAGGGTTCCTCAATACTTAGTAAGTTTATAAGCTACAAAATTAGTTGCACCTTTTTTTTTGGCCCCTTGCCCGAGTTTGAAACTTTCTGAAAATGTTCCAAATGCAAAGTTCAGTCTTAGATTTGGTAAAATGAATTTGCATTCGTGTGTGTAAGGGGTTGATAGTTCATTGTGTGAAAAAATTTAGGTGCATAACTCATTGTATGCAAAATTTCAGAAGTTGTCTGCAGTTTCGTTTTTCACCTTTGCATGATTGTATCTTTCAATCTCTACATCACCTACGTACGAAAATTACCATCCATCTTTGTTACAATGAGTAGAATCACCACATTTATCAAAAAAACGAGGATCAGAACTCATTTATCAAATGAAAAATATCCCTCTAGGTTGCATTTTATGATGCATCTCTACAAAAACTGCAGAATTTGGAGAGGGGTGAAGTTGTTTAGGAGTTAAAAGTGTATGAACTTGCTATGTAGGTATTGTAGTACTGTACAAGTCTCCACTACTAATGGACCAACTGGCTTGTGTCAGAGGAGCAATAGGCCATGATGAGAACTGAAATAATAATTCACACTGCCAGCAGATTGCGTGCCTAGCATGAGTGACCACTCACTAAAACTACTACTTAACCCCTAAATGCCTGGAGCCCTCTCCAAATTTGGCAGTTTTACAAAAATGCATTATAAAATGCAACCTAGAGGGATATTTTGAACTTGATATATGAATAAAAGTTGTACATTATGAATTTTAGATTCTATCCATACGGTTAGATCTATCATTGCTATTACCAATAATTTTGTATAAAATTTGAAACGTGAAATTCAAAATTATTTTGTAATTCAATTACGAATAAGATATTGACAATCTACGGATGAAATTCATTGTGATTGGTTGAAATGTAATACTCTAAGTGAAGTGATTTTTGGAGATTTTTTGGTTGCTTAATTTTATGAGTTGACTTTTTTTAGACCACTTTTACACTGAAATCTTCAAAATTTTGGGTGAATCACTACAACATGAAACAAGGCATAAAAAATTTGCAAATCATCCCCTTTCTAATCGGATCACATATGCATGAAGCTAACTTCCCATAGAATCTACAGTAAAAATTCCACACTACAAAAAGTGCATGACGGATGAGAAATTTTGGATGAAATTTGTACATCGTCCAAAAAATGGACGCTTAGGCAGTTAGGGGTTAACCCTTAAGCGTCCACACTACAATTATGCGGTCAAACCTCATCAATCCCTCACATTTTAAAATACATTATACTTTTGTGGTATTTTTCTCACATAAGTAATTGTTAAACCGATTTATTCTGATTTTTCCATAATTATTTAAATAATAAAAAAATTATAAGATTTTTCAAAGTTTTTTTCTTGTAAAAATTATAGTAATTACAAAAAGTTTAGAATAGTATGAAGGGATAATGTAAATAATAGTGATGAAAAACAAGGTGTAGGTGGCATCCTTCTTGAGCTTACATAAAAAGAAGTTTGATAGAAAAACATTTTATGCAGTGTATATTGGAATTTTAAGATTTTGAGTTTTAAAGTGCTATAAAATATATATAGTTTTAACAATTTTGAACAATGGTAAATTGGACTAGAAAGTAGAAGGTAGCCCCCCCCCCCCCCCCCCCCCCCCACACCCCCCACACCCCCCACACTTTATTAGTTGGGACCATTTCATTTGAAATTAGAAACTAGGTGAAAATTAGCATTTGACTGAAAAATGATCAAGCATTGCTCCACGGGGCTCCTTGCACGCTTAAGGATTAACCCCTAAACGTTCTCACCCCTCTCCAAATTTGGCAGTTTTGCAAAAATCCATTATAAAATGCAACTAAGAGAAATATTTTGAACTTGATGTATGAATAAAAGTTGTACATTATGAATTTTGGATTCTATCTATACGGTTAGATTTGCAATTGCTATCACCAATACTTTTGTATAAAATTTGAAATACAAAAATATACTGTAATTCAATTACAAATATGATATTGACAATCTGTGGATGAAGTTTTTATGATGGGTTGAAATGTAGTATTCTAAGTGTAGTGATTTTTGGAATTTTTTTGGTTGCTTAATTTTATGAGTTTATTTTTTCAAAAGCACATTTAGACTAAAATTTTTGAATTTTTTGGTGAATCACTGCAACATGAAATTAGGTATAAAATTTTCACAAATCATCCCCTTTCTAATTGAATCACACATGCATGAAGTTATCTTGCCATAGAATTTTGTAGTATTTTTTTCCTTGCAAAAAGTGCATGATGGATGAGATAATGTGGATGAAATTTGTACATTGTCCAAAGAATGGACGGATGGGCAGTTAGAGATTAATCCCAAATGGACCATGCATTCATCGTTTTAAAATGACAAGTTTAATTGATCAGATTGTGAAAAATACACTTTCAAATTTTATATCACTAGAATTAGTAAAGAACATTGAATGTGTTGGACAAAAAGAAGTCCATATAAAGTAGAAATATGGAAAATCACAAGGTCCCTATGAACCAGACATTAGACTTCCACTGCACGGAAACATCCTTCACTCATTTCCAAAAATGTATGACAATTGTGACGGTTTTAGTTGCAAGGTGTGATATTTTTTGAAACTGAGCTAATATGGGAATTGGTAGGGTTTTGGATAGGCACAATTCATGGGCATAATGGCCTATTGTCTTTGGGTGATTTGTTGCACGAAATAGTCTATCAAAATACTTGGTTATTGAAAAGTTTAGGAAACAATTTCAAGGTTTGACTAACTTTTCACTTTGAAAATTTGTATAAAATTATTTATTGTGAATAAAAATATGGAATTAGACCGCCTCTTTATGATTTTCCTTCTTTCTCTATGAAAAATAATTCCTTGCCATAACATCCATTTCTAATATGATGCAAAACTTCTTATTTTCTTAATTTATTGTATGGACTAGTATGACATCTTTCTTCATTGAAATCTTGAACATTGGTTCATTCTAAATATCCATTTCAAGTCCATTATTTCTCACAATGACTCTCATTCATTCATTTCACTGAGAACCGTGTGATACCAATACAACACCAATATAGACCTATTCAAAACTGCTAAAAAAACAAGTAGCTACACTACGAGGAGCTCTACCCGAAATCGAACAGGTGAAGAACAAGAATGCATTTAAGTGGAATCATGAACATAATATATTTGTTACAATAATATTTAGCCCAAAAAAATGAGTGTCCCCACAATGCCTCTTAAACATGAGTCCCAATTTGGGCTTCTTAGCCTTTAGGGGTTAACTTAACTAGAGTTAGTTAACGTCTGTGCAAGCTCACACACTTCCAGTTTTTGGCGCCACTGTTGTCCTAACCTCCTTTCAAATTCATCAATACACCACTTTATTATGCACCACCCTCACATCAATCATTTAGGGTTGCTTATAAGTTGCTCTTCTTCAGGCCAAGGATCAAGCTTCACAGCGACACTCTCCTTCACTTACTCTCATTTTCAGATTGTAGATCTGTGGGTGTGTAAAAGACGCAAGCTTTAGAACCTGGGTGTTCGTGTCGGTGTTTGTGCATGAAGCCGGTGTGTAAAGATCTGCCCTTTTGTTGTTGCATTTCGGTGGTATGGAATTTAGTGACACGTACAAGCACTCAGGCCATTGCGTGTTCTCTCCCGATGCTCGGTTTTTAGCAGTAGCTGTGGACTATCGCCTTGTCATCCGCGATGTTGTTTCTCTCAAGGTGCGCAACTTCTTTTTCTCTTTTTCAGTGTGTGTGTGAAGAAGAAGAAGAAGAATTAAGCTTGGGATAACAGTTTTCAAACCCTTGATGCATCATTTTAACCCCTACTGTGTATTTTCTGTAGTGTAGGATAATTGGACCCCCTGCTGCAAAACATCTGTAAATGACTTCAGTTTGACATGATCGACACTGTTGATCTTGTAGTATAGAACAAGAGCTTGAAAATGATGTTGATTGCAATCAGAAAACCGAGGTGAAATGAGAGAATGCCACCGTTGCAAAGTTCAGTGATGCAGATGGCCATATTGGGCGTTTTAGACGCTTGGGATAACAGTTTTCAAATCTTTAATGCATCATTTTAGTTCCAGAAAATATATGTTTCATTTTTTGGGGGGAATGCACGATGCAGGTGGTGCAGTTGTATTCTTGTCTTGACAAGATCAGCTATGTGGAATGGGCACCGGACTCGGAGTACATTCTGTGCGGGCTGTTCAAGAAAGCCATGGTGCAGGCATGGTCGGTTTCACAGCCCGAGTGGACGTGCAAGATTGACGATGGAGCGGCTGGAATCTGCCATGCGAGGTGATTTATTAACCCTTAGCTAAGCGTCTAAAACTCCCAATATGGCCATCTGCATCACTGAACTTTGCAACGGTGGCATTTTCTCATTTTACCTCGATTTTCTATTTGCAACACATCATTTTAAAGCTCTTGTTCTATACTACAAGATCAACAGAGTCGAAGGGCATTTTCACAAAAACAGATGATTTGCAGCAGGGGTCCAATTTTCCTACACTACAGAAAATACATTGGCAACCAAGGCATTGTGGTTGTAATGCAGGTGGAGTCCTGATAGTCGCCATATCCTCACGACCTCCGACTTCCAGCTTCGCTTGACCGTCTGGTCCTTGGTCAGCACGGCTTGTGTGCATGTGCCATGGCCGAAACACGGTTCTCGTGCTGTGGCGTTCACGAGAGATGGCAAGTTTGCTGCCATTGCCACGAGACGAGACTGTAAGGATTACATCAACATGTTGGCGTGTCGAGGCTGGGAAGCCATGGGCACCTTTGGAGCTGACACTGTCGACTTGGCGGATTTGGAATGGTCTCCCACTGATAGCAACATCGCTGTCTGGGATTCTCCTCTTGAATATAAGGTACTGCTTTGCAATTTCATCTTGTACTCTCGCTTGCATACATTAACCCCTAAGGGACCAAGATGCCCAAATCGAACCTCATGTGTGCGTGTTTTTTATTTATTTTTTATACCAATTTGAGTAGGTTCTCTGTAAATTTCCTTTTGTTTAAATTTATTCGTTGTTTGAATAACACATGCAAAGCTCTATAAATTTGGTCCTATGTAAATTATGTTTTTCACAGTATGATCGATAGTATTTGTTACTCCTTCTGTCCGGAAACAATTGTCCTAGTTTTTGGCATTTTTTATTTCTAGTTTTTGTCCTATGTTTTTTTAATTCGAACGTGAGCCCTGTCCACTTGTGGACAATGGGAGTGACACAAAACTACATACTACTATTGAAGATAGACTATTTTTTGAGTACTCAGATGGCTTTTTGAGGGAAAAGAATCGTTTAAGTTGTAAACTGCCTAAAACTAGGACAGTTATTTACGGACAGAGGGAGTATTTTAAAACCATGAATCCTTGGTCCTTTTGCAGAGTGTGTTGTGTGCAGCTTGAAGGGACACCACTCCCTGAAATGTACACCTCTGGTACATAGGTCATACACGGGGTGTCCCAGCTTGAGTTGCATGCTAACGTTCTTTTGCAGTCATGAATTGTTTGAAATTTCTGTCTGGTCACTGACCATAGAAGTGCAGTGGTGTGACCTTTTGTGTTTTTTGACCTGATTTAGGTTACTTCTGGTTACAATCTGATGGGCCTGCTGATTCTGAACAGGTACTAGTATATTCTCCAGATGGCCGTTGTCTATTCAGGTACTCAGCTTATGAGAATGCGTTGGGGTTGAAGACGGTTGCTTGGTCTCCATGCGGCCAATTCTTAGGCTGTGGCAGTTATGATCAAGTTGTGCGTGCGTTGAATCACCTCACATTCAAGCCAGTTGTTGAGTTCAGTCATCCATTTGCTGTGAAGGGGATTTCCAATGCTGTTGTCTTTAAGGTAAGAACTACTTCAGCAATACAGATGCTTACATTTGGGTTGCAAATTGTAGAAAAATCTATGTTATAGCCTTGTGAGTCGTCATGCCTTGTACATAGTAAGAAATAACTCTAGTTCTCCTTTTGAGACTGGTGTACATTAAGAGTATGTTCGTTTAAGGTCCCACATCTTGATCCACAATACAATGAGAGTGACACAATAACTACATATATCCTAGACTCTATACTACCTACGGTAAGACTTGCAAACACACTAAATACTTGGGTTGCTCCTGTAGTAATATAGGAGAGCGATTGTTATGGTTTAAAATAGTTTATGTAAAAAAAGTAGGTTATTGTTAGATTATTGAGGTGAGGAGTGGTCGATTCTTTTCAAGTCTTCTTTTGGTAAGTAATGTAGCCATGGAGTATTGTATAGAAATTGCATTTATTTCATTGAGTGTTTTCTTTATTAAGGACTAATTGTGTATGTAATGTGGATATAATTGGTGTATGTGTAATTCTGCGGCCTTGTACACACATAAGCAGATTTCATTGGGCTATGAAAAATGGTGGTGAATACTGCATCAACTCAACCCTTTTCTTCACATGAGTGTGCTATAGTCATTGACCTGACAGTTGTGTTCCATTCATGCAGGAAATTGAGGAAGCCTGGCATGCTGACATGCAATCCATGTTTATGAATAGGGCCGCTGGAGCTGGTGAAATGGCCATGATAAGAGGTAATTGTTTTCTTGATGAAATAAATAATGTGAATGTGTATTTGTGGCTTTGCACTGATGTCAAGTTGATACTGCTATTCATTAACCACAACTTTCCCCACATCAACTTATTGGTTTAAACTTATCAGTTAAAGTTCAAAATTGGCCTGTGGAATGAAGGTCCTATAAACCTCTGACTAAACCTCCATGTGTGGTTTTGGATGCGTGAATAGATACACCTAATGACAATCGGACAAGAGTACGGTACAAGGTGGCTGAAGTCCCAATATCTATTCCGTCACAGAAGCCTTTGCCTGATAAACCCAACCCAAAGCAAGGCATAGGTAAATGCTCTTCCTCTTCTTTTCCTTTAGTGCATCTATACATTATATTTCCTTCAACAACCCTGATGGAACTATTGTTTGATTTTCTAACTAACCACAGCTAATTGCTGACACGTAAATGTGACACTCCAAAATCTGGCACAATGAGAACATGTTGAGTTTGAGAATGTATACCCCAACATCAAAACTAGTATTGGTTTAAGATTGTTTATCGGTAAAACTTTAAACCCTTATAGCTTTTGCATATGGTATCGAAGGTGCGTTGGAATGTTCTTTCATTTGCTAACAATAATGTAACTTTTGCATATGGTATCGAAGGAATGCATTTTGTGGTGTGTTGGATCCAAATAATGCATTCTCTTTGATTTGCTAACAATAGTAATTAAAAAATCCAACTTTTCATAATAGGAACTATGCTCAGCACTTAGCTGTGGTTACCTTACACCAAAGCAATGAACACACGTTGATTTTGAGAATGTACACCTCAACATCAAAACTCGTGTTGGTTTTAGATCGTTTATTGGTAAAACTTTGAACCCTTATAACTTTTGCATGTGGTATGCAAATAGTGCATTCTTTGGTGTATTGGAATCCTCATTGATTTGCTAACAATAATGTAACTTTTGCATATGGTACCAGTATCCTAATAATGCATTCTATGGTGTGTTGGATCCAATTAATGCATTCTCTTTGATTTGCTAACAATACTCCCTCTGTCTGGAAATAATTGTCCTAGTTTTTGGCATTTTTTTCCCCATGTTTTTGTCCTAAGTTTTATACTTCAAACGTGAGCCTTGTCCACTTCAAACGGGATGGACAATGAGAAAGACACAAAAACTACATACCATTTTTCAAGTGAAGAGACGGTTTTTTTTTTGGCAAAATGAACATGTTAAGTTGAAAAATGCCTAAAACTAGGACAGTTATTTCCGGACAGAGGGAGTAATATTAAGAAAATCTGACTTTTCATAATAGGAACTATGCTCAGGGTTTAGGGTTTAGAGCCTGTGGTTGGTTACCTGACATCAAAGGTATGTTTTAGTGTTTTGTTAAGACTTGGAAAGTTGGTGGGCAGGTTTGATGGCATGGAGTGCAGACAGCCACTACCTCTTCACACGCAACGACAACATGCCAACTGCGCTGTGGATCTGGGACATAGCGCGGCTGGAGCTCGCAGCGCTGCTCATCCACAAGGACCCCATTCGAGCGGCGGCATGGGACCCCATGTTCCCCCGGGTGGCCATCTGCACAGGCACGCCGCAGCTCTACATGTGGACGCCCAGCGGCGCTGCGTGTGTCAACATCCCTCTCTCTCAGTTCGTTGTGTTGGATCTCAAGTGGAACCCGGATGGTTCTTCCTTGGTCTTGAAAGACAAGGAGGCTTTCTGCTGCACTTTTGTTCCCATGCTGGCCGAGCTTGAGGTCGATGATGAACAGTTTTAGTACCTGCTATAATTACTAAATAACTTTTGTCTCACAATTGCTGGCCCACTTGTGTTTTGGATGATGTATTGACAAGTTGTGCCAATTTTACAGTAAGGTGAGTGGGCCACAAACCGACACTTTAAGCACTGTGACTATTTATAGTAATCTGAAGTGCAATGTGGTAGTTTGAATGAATTAGCAAACTGATTCTAAATCTACTCCAAGTTGAATCATAATTTTTGGAGCTATATTGAATAAGTTATGAATTTTCAAAGTTCAAGGTCTAGGTTGCCTATTTGTGGCAATAGACTTGGGCTGAAATTGACAGAGAATCTGTCTTGAAGGATCACAAAAAGCCTTAGAATACGCAAGGTTCCCACAAATGCGGTGAGTCCAGGTAGTCATTCAAAGTCAACAATCACTAAACTACTTTGATGATTGTTGGTTTTTGGCACAGTGAAGTGTCTTTCATGAAGTAATTATAGGATTCTGTTTATGGATGGCATCGGTTTATGGCCCGAAAATCTAAAACTTATGCATGGGAGGAAATTAAACGGTTAATGCACTTCTCAACGTCTCTCGTATACTCTTCTGGAAACAAGTTGTTCAGTTGTAGGTTATGGCCAGAAGTGACAAATATGCAAGTTGGTTGAAGCCTTGTGTAAACAGAAATTTTTGTATGTATATTAAACAACCCTCTCTGATTGCACTGTGTTGGGGCACAAATGAGCTCCCGTCACATATGTGCACTTGAGGCAGTTTTCCAATGATTGAGATGGATACACAATGTGAAATTCTCAAGTACATTAGAGATATCCTTTAATTCCAACTGTAGTTTTCATTTCCAGTTTTCCAGTTTTTCTTCTTTTAACTTAGGTGTTATGACGTGCAAGATGATGTAAAATATAACCAACACTAAAAAACAGTGCGATTAAAAAAAAAGTTTGAAAGAGTAGTCTCTCGGACAACGAGTTCTCGACTCTCTACTTTTCCTGTTAAAATTTTGACTGTTTTTCGTACCTCCTACTCCTGGAGGTTATTGGAGACATCAAAAAATGTAGTCAAACTCGGGAGCTTCCGTTGCCGGGACTCGAACCCGGGTCGCTCGGGTGAGAGCCGAGTATCCTAACCATCTAGACTACAACGGAGACTGATGACATATTATGCCACGTATGCCCTACTATAAGATTCCGGAATGTGGGTGACGTGGAACAAGCCCAGTCAGCTACCACATAACTTTCCTCAGACAGTAAAAGTGACAATTTCCTTCATACATAAATAGTGTGGCTTTCTAGATCACTCTCTGAACGGGGGCTAGTTTTCAATTCCGAGAGTGGTCAAAAAATTACATCAAAATTAAGGAATTGTTAACTTGAGTTCATCATGTTGGATCTCAAGTGGAATCCGGATGGTTCCTGAAAGACAAGGAGGCCTTCTTGTTCCCATTCTGGCCGAGCTCGAGGTCAATGATGAACAGTTTTAGTACCTGTTTTAATTACTAGATAAATTTTGTCTCACAATTGATGGCTCAATTGTGTGTTTTTGAGAGGTTGTGCTTGCTTGAGTGCCAATTTTGCAGCATATGAAAAACGAAAATCTAAAATTTATGCATGGGAGGAAATTCTCAATGCCTCTTGCATACTCTTCTGGAATCAAGTTATCAGTTACAAGTAGGTTATGGTGCTTGTTTCTTCAGAAGTGACAAACATGCAAGTAGGTTGAAGGTTTGTGTAAACAGAAATTGTCTAATGCATATTACACTCAACCCTCTCTAATTGCATCCCCTTGTAAGAGATAAAAGAAAAAACACGACGTGAAAACTGGAGTTGGAATTAAAATATCCCTATATTGGGAATGTGCAATTAGAGAGAGTTAAGTGTACTTTGAAGATAGAAGCGTCAACATCCTAGTATTAAACTTAGGTATCGTAGACATGCTAATAACTGTACATTGCCAATCACCTTGCACTTCAATGCAAATAAAATGATCAACAAGGTGCACAGTACTATACCAAAAGGTGCATGGTGATTGGCGTGTCTACAATACATGACATTCTATAACCATTTAACATGTACCCTTGAAAGTTGGGTTAATTCAGATCCTATCTTTCTATCACAAACATATCACATCACAAATCCATATGGTTCAAAGTTTGACAGCTTTAGTAAAGAGTGTTACAAAAATTTGGTGAGTATGTTCGATAATGTCTCAAGCTTTTACTATTTACCTAAAGCATGTCTACTAGTGATGTTGGTATCCCTATTTCAAAACCTAATATACCAACCCAAACGTAAATTTTGCTAGAGAAGAGTCTGACTGATATCCACAAGCAATATAAGCTATGGTTGGCAAAAAAAAAAAAGGTCTTCCCAAGTCAAAATGGGACCTTGATTTTTAGCAATAAAATTGAGGATGCTCTTATCTAGTACATCCTCAACAGTGAGAATGCATCCTCAATAGGAAGAATGGAGAAGAGAAATTTCGTCCTGGTTGGAAACTGGACCTCTGGAATTCGTGGTGGCCATGGGCAACGCAAACCCATAGCTGGTGCCGTCACGACGTGAACTGTTCCTGCTGCTCTTCTTCATCTGCTGTTGGTGCGGCTCACGCTCATAGTATTGCGGCAGTGGAGGTGCCGATGCCATGCTCACAGATTCACGTCGATAAGTTCTATGCTGTTGCGGCGCTGGTGGTGCCGAAGCCATGCTCACAGATTCACGTCGATAACTTTGACGTTCTGCCGGTGGTGGTGGTGATGGTGAAGAAGTGCTCCGTGATGATGTCGAAGTTACATCAACCTCTTCCTGCATTACATCGTTGCCAGGGGTCTGTGTGGTCGACGTCGACGCTTGCAAGCAAAGCTCGAAATTCAGAATGCCGTGCTGTCTTCCAGACCGCCTTCTCACCTGCACATCATTCCATAACCATCGTCTAAATGAGGACTTGTACTCTACAGGTGGCATTCAAAAGCATAATCTCAGTGAGGATTTGTAATCTGTAGGTGGCAGCTAGGCAGCCATTTGAGATCGAAGAAGATTTTGGTTATAAGCCATAATCACTCTTTTCTTTGTGATTTCAATTTCAACACTTAGTTTTTGAGGTTTTCTTGCTTCACTGTTGGATCATCCACGATTATACTAGTAACCTAGATTGAGTATCAATTGCAAACGGTATACTACGACTTGTAGTGGGTGCATGTCACAGTCTCATAAGGTATGCCGCAAGCCATAGCACACGCAATGCTCAATCTAGCATAGTCAACGACATAAATAGTAACAAATGCACTACAAGTTGTATACGTTGAGTACAAAGCGAATTCATGAGGTTATGCTACATACTGATATCGATATGATGGGTGGGATCGGAGTGAAAAGACGGGTTAAAAACTAACATCAGTCAAATCGTTGCATCATATCGGTTCAACTTTCGTAATACCTAACTCAAATATGGAGCCCCATTTTTGTCACACTTCTTTCTTCCCATTCTCAATCTTCAGAGAATGCGTATGTGGTACTTTGTGGAGAACCATTCTCTGAAGATTGAGAAATTTCATTCTTTTCTTTTGGAGGTGAAGAATGAGCCTGAAGAAGTGAAGAAGATTGAGAAGCTGTGGCCATTTTCATTCTTCACAGAGCCTCAAAGGGAGTCACAGCTTTTTCATGGAGAATGACCAGGATTGGCTCCACGATTCTCTCACTAAGTTCTCAATCTTCAAACTTCTCGGAAGAGGTATGACACCCCGGGCTAATTGCCTCTGAGTCTTCCTCAAGGAGAGGTGCTGTACTCTTTTTCCATTCTGGAACGAAACTTGCATTCATTTGTGCCAAAAAAAACAAAAATATTAATTTGAAACTCCATTTTACATTCCACTATATGGCAGTGTGAAGAGGGTGGAGATATACTGACCGGGTGTTCATGAAAGGGGGCCGTGACAGCGGCGCCGTGGGAGGCCTGCAACAAGATGTCAGTGAGGTCGACGGTGACGAAGCCGATGGGCCGGGTGGTGACCAGGCCGCGGCCCAGGAGCTCGATGTGCAGGCGCGGCTGATCCGTGAGCGTGCGGTCGTCCAGCGTGAGGGAGAGCGTGGCGTTCCACTCGGGGTTTCGGCCGTGACGCGCGTCCGCCGGCGATGGCACGCGCATGCTCGGGTTCATCCACGCCACCGCGTACGCCGCCATGCGGCTACTGCTCACTTTCTTCAGCCCCGCCGCCGACCGCAGCACGATGTCCAGCTTCCTGCCACCCGACGCCGACCCTGTCATCGATCTCAAGCTCCTAAATGGGCTGGGATCCTGGAAATTCAATCCCCGGGGATCGATGGACTCTGAGTTTGTGCTCCTACAATGGAGCGAGGAGCCTTTGAGGTGCCTAGTGCTTTGAGAAATCGATAAAATGGTGGTTGAAATCGTGAACTGTGACACCCCTAGTAGTGTTATTACAAGGGACTGAATAGATTCTGGGGCTCAGGTTTGCACAGGTTCGATTTTCAAAGAAGCGACAGAATCTTGTGGCTAGCTACAAGGGCCTAGTACTTGGATTTGAATTGCACAGGGTCGGAACGGAATTGGAAAAAACGATAAAAAGAATCTCGTCGCTGAAATCTCAAACTGTGACACTGTATAAAAGCTCTATGAGGGGCCTAGTTCTTTGAGAATTGCGATTTGCAAAGAAAATGGTGGTTGAAATCGTGAAGTGTGATACCCCTAGTCGTGTGAGATTTGTGTTTTCAAATGCACAACTTCGATGCGAGTGGGTTCTAGTACTTTGAGGATTGCGATTTGGAAAGAAAAATGGGAGGGTTTCGTGGTTGCAATTGTGAATTGTGACACTCGGAGTGCGAGATTTTTGTTCTGAAAAAGAAGGTGATATCGGCAACACTTCCTAGTTTCTACAACACTTCCTGAGTACTTTGAGATGAGATTCTGGGGCTCAGGTTTGCACAGTTTCGATTAACTACAGAATCTTGTGTCTACAAGGGCCTAGTACTTCGAGAATTGTAACCCTGTGCAATTGGAAAGAAATAACAGAATCTCGTGGCTGAAATCTCAATTGTGAAATAACCTTGTAGTTGTTTGCCAATTGATGGTTAATAAAACTAGTATGAATCCTCACTGGCGAATGTACTCGACTATCTCTGTCAGAGACTTGAATTCCGACTTCTAAATTCGACTGCAAGGTAGGAGGATGTGAGCCAATTCTGATTCCTGTGCAAATCACGAGACTAGGCAGATCAATCTCTTTAGATGGAAAAAACAAAATCTTTCAGTTGTGAGACTCAACTCCGTTTTACATACCAAATATATACTTGAACCCTCCCCAAGTACAACGAATTCGTGGTTTTAGCTAGATCAGGGAAATAGAACAATCCCCACTGATAATATTAATAATTGGTGTTCAGGGAGTCAGACAGTCAGTGCATTCCAGAGCTCGTAGCGAAATGGGGCTTGTGAGCAATGAGTACGTTACGTGGGAATCAGCTCCTCTTCCTTGACAAGCTGGTCCCCTTTTTAATTCATATTGGACTGTGAGGTCCACTTTGTGGAAAGTAAAGGGGAGCGATAGGTACATGTGCAATATTCCAGTCACAATGCTCACGCGTACGTGTGCTTGAATTTTGAGCCGTGGATCATTCTATGAAAGGATCTACGGCATGTGCATATTGTAGATGCCCTTTGGATCATTGCACTGTGGTTCACGGTTCTCTGACTTTTGGTGCTGCCACATCATATTTCCACGCTTCTTTCCACTTGTAAGGAAAACGCTTGTAAGAAAAACTCTTCATTTGACTGCTACCTCCTTGGTTACTATTCATTTATGGACTACATAACCGTAGCCATGTGACATAACCTGCTATGTGCTTTTTTTTAATCAAGATTGTTTAGTTCTAGTATTCAATTTTAGTTTCCTTGTTGATCTAGTGGTCCAAAAGAACAGCTTTGGTTATGAACTAGGGCTCCGCTTCTCTCTGTACATCCAGTGACAAAGTGAAAGGCTATGAACTTAAATAAGACATGAAAGGCTAAGTTACTTCACATAATGGTCTTTGCGGGCGGAATGGAACAGTTATGGGAAGACCTTTCAAGAATGTAAAAGGTTAGGTTACATTATAAAAAACATTACCCTAGAAATGTCGGCTTGCCAACTCAGTTACAAACCCGACAACCGTTGAAAAGTCACAAGTGGAACCTATAGTCGTAAATTCCATTTTTTTAAACCATCTTCGACCTACAGTCGTCATTAGAACTTTAACCCATGAGTGAATAGCCTATTGTCTTGTGACACATCTTTTCAAAAATGGGCACAATAGGTTATGGTTATTGTCGATGACTAAAGAACAGTTCCTTAGGTGGCGATAGCTGGGGCACCTGTAGGACTAGAATGGGCTGGTGGACGGTTTAAGTTGCCTCAACCTTGTTTCTTATACTAATGCATGTTACCTAGACCTTTTGCAAATTAACATTTAGTGTTGTTACTTTCTTGTTTGATGGGTGTCACAAAGATTTCGACACGATTGCCTGCCTTGGCCTTATGAATGAATAAAAATTAAAGTTTCAAGTATGGTGTATTGCAGTTCAATTTCCTCCTACATCTCGGCATTATGGAATACCGAGTAAAATTTTGGACATGACATAGATCATAATGCAAAATGCTAAGTTACCATGGCATGGTCAAAATTAAATAGCCAAAATAAAAAATCACATAGTCAAAGTTAAATACCGCAAAGTCAAAGATCGCAAAACTAAAAACTAAAACATCACATATGTCATGTATGTCCCGTGCACATAACATTTTCATTTTTGGCTTTGGCTCTGTGGTTTCTGGCCATGACCATTTGACATCCCACTTGACATTTGACATTATGAACTATACTATGTCCAAATTTGCATTCCATGGAGTATCTCTATGATCCAATTTTGTTACAATACAAGTCATTGATCAATTGAATTCAAGAAATTTAAAAAAAAGAAAAAAAAGAAGTAAAAGTGTAGGTGCATTACTGACAGGTTGTAACATTGACTTATTTATTCAAACTTCCTCACACATAAAGTTCTTCAAAGCTTCCCTGTTCACCTCCGAATATCATTGAGATTCTGTCATGGAATAGCAACCAAGTGAAGAATAAAGGATTCTATCATAAAACTTAAGCTTAAGAGTGGATGAACAGTGTTTGGGTGAACATAGTTATTCCATTTTTATAATATTATAAGGTTGGCATGAGTACAATAACACATGAGGAAATGAGTGTGATTTCCAAAAAGCTTAAGAACCTTATGCATCCAATAGTGTTATCCGCAAAGTAAACTTCCTGTACCCTATCTGTTGAGCTCTGTTTTTGTTCTTCAATTAGATTTTTTTGACACCTTCCACCACAAGCTCCTTGCTTTGGGAAAGCATGAGGTTGGTGTGGACCGGAGGCACTTAGAGATTCCATTACGAGAACTCGAGTGTGGCTTAGGGAAGCTTCTCTAGCGTTGGGAAGGTGCAAGGTTCTAATCTCCCTGATACCGCAGTGTGTTGTGATTGGTTAGAAAAGAAAAAGGACCAAAACTTGTTTTTTGCCGCCTTTCAAGCTAAAAACCAGTTTTGCCTTGTCTTGAAATTTTTTTGCTCAACTTTACGCATAACTCTAGTATAGATGTAAGTTAGATTTTTTCAATGCAAAGATTCATTAGAAAAAATTAGGGTCTTCAAAAGGCCCCTTCCATTTGAAATTTGCATCAATAGATTTCATGCAAAATAATAATAATAAATAATCAATAATAATAACAATGTGTTAAAAAATTTCTAAAATTTCTAAAAATTGAAAAATTGAAAAAAAATCACTGAAATAATAAAATAATAATAAAATAAAATCCAATTTGACGTGGACAACAACCGTTCACGTCAAATTGAATTTTTATTTTTATTTTAAAATTAAAAATATTTTTCCTATTCACATGAGATCACATCTCAGGGTCTCCTAGAGACGCCCAATTTTTTTCTAATGCTTCCCCTTTGATCGAGAATCAACAAACCAGTAAATTATATGAACTCTACTAGAGAAGAGTAATTTTATTCCAATGGCCCTTTGGTCAGTGCCCACTGAGTCATTGACATTTCGAACAAATACTTTATTCACGCCGGCTCGCAGGACCGGAGTCTCTATCAATCTGAACTGTACCGCCTCATTTCTATGGACTGTAAACAACTTTGACCTAAATGGACTTTAGAAGAGAAAGTTTGCAAGATTGTGTAAGGAAAGTCAACCATTTGGTCCACCTGGATGGAATCCAGTCCTGAGACGGGAATTGTTGTTTTAACCCTTTAACGCCTTAACCCTATTTTAAGCAATTATCCACAAAGTCAAACTTTCAAAAAGTCTTAACCCCTGGCTCACTAAATGATCGAAAATTCATGATTTTAAAATGACGAATTTAATCAATTATGTTGTGAAAAATAAAATTTGTATTACTACACTAGTAGAAAAGGTAGAGCTCCCAGGGAGATGCCCAGACAAAATCACTGTGCATGTGTGGAATTGGGCACTACTTGCCTGGGCATCTCCCTTGGCAGTGTCACCTTTTCTACTAATGCTAGAATCAGTGAAGAACATTGCATGTGTTGGTAAAAATGAAATAATTATGAACACAAACACTCCAAAAAGGACAACACATATACTATGCGGTATTTCTTGTGTTCGGAAGTTTGTTATCTTGTTTTCATGTTTTGGATTGTGTTCTCTTGTTCATGTTTCATTAGGGTAAGTATCTCAATCTTGATCAATGTACCAACTCCTTTTATATTTTAACGTATAAATTTATTACAAAATCCATATGTGTGCCACTTGTGTGGACTTTGAAATTCTTTGAAAAATTGAGTAATCATCAGAAGGTTGTATGGAATTTTTTTCCGAGAACGTATTGAGTCCAGGTTTTATAGAAAAATTAAACTTTTTATTAAACTCTTGGAATAAATTTTGTATCCACACTCAATGGCAGTGCAAGTATGACTACAAATACAAATACAAGACATAATCTTGCAAATGAACTGTTGGATCTACATGTGATTTTAACCATGTAGTGCCCAACAAACCAAATTATGGTCACTGCAGTGTCGAAAATGAAAATGACAAAAAATCCGTGAAGAATTGGAGTTCGAATTTTGAAGTTCAGATTTGGAGATTTATAATACACATCTTCTAAAAAAATAAAATTTCAATTTGGAGTTGTGCAACTATCAAAGTATATGTGAAAAAAATGCAAAATACTGCAAATACTTGAAAATTTAATAAATACCTACAAATACAACACATGTACTGTATTGTGCAGTATTTCTTGTCTTTGGAAGTTTGTCACCTTGTTTTATTTTTTTGGATTGTGTTCTCTTGTTCATGTTCTATTAGTGTATGTATTCGGATTTTGATCAATGTACCAATTCCTTTCATTTTTTAACATATAAAATTTTGTCCTAAGCCGTACATGGATAAGTCACTCTCACTTATAAAATTCACAATAATTATGTGTGAGTCCGTTCTTTACATGAAAGATTGCAACAAAGAGGTGTTGACATAGGTCATTGCTAAACGTCTTCACTTTCATTTTAGAAAATTTAACCCAAATTCTATTTAACTTTGAAGTTAGACACCCTCCAAAATCTCTTTTTTGAGTGTGCATTATATGGTTCAAAGATATACTATGATCTTCCAATCCCACCATTGAATGATTCTCTAATTTTGGCAAAATGTCTTCACTCCAGTTGAAAATATAATTGTATGGTCACTTTCTAATTTAATCCATTTTATATTTGGCAATATCAATCATAGTGGAAAAACCTAGTGAAATTCAGTGAGTCCAACTATAGTACCCTAAACACTAAAGGATTAATAGAGACAGTGCGTGAAATTGAAGTACACTCAATTTAGTACGGTTGGATTCTTTTTTAAACAATCTGTTTGTGCAAAAATGCCACCTATCCAAAAGCACCCCTAATGTACCAATTTCAAAGATGTGTTATGAAATGTTTGACGAATACCAAAAATGGAGTTGATGAACAAAGCAAAGTTGTAAATATCAATGTGTAGATCACATCCGTACAGTTGGATCTATTATATTTTTTTATTGATGTTTTTTAATTAATTTCTCAAGGATTTCTTTTGAAATTTAAATTAAAATCTCAAATTATCAATTTATTATTAAAATTTATATTTTTGTAACAAATTTGGAATAATATGCACTATATGGTATAATTTTCATTCTTTGATTCTACTTATTTTGGAAAATCATTTTAAAATCTCACTTTTTGAACTAAGAATAAAACTTGACATAAACCATCTTTGTTGTTTTAAAAAAAATCACAATATCTTATTTTGAAAATCCATATTTTTCAAATGGTACATTGAATGGCGTGTTTAGTATCCAGAGATAATTGATGCCTTTTACCACAATTCGTTCAAAGGTGAAGAGAAATAGTGTCTCATGACACTATATAGGAGTTTGCCACTTGTCATTCCCACTTTCATTGAGTGCCATGTTCTTTTCAAGTAATGAGAGTAACATGAGATGGCATACCATATTTATTATAAAGTTGCTATATGTCATAGGAACACTATGTAACATTCAGTAGCCTCTCTAGCTGTTGCCTTCTCCCCAACATAATGATGTGGAATATCCCACATCATTTCATCCCCTCAATGAAATGATGTGGGATATTCCACATCACATTAGTAGCTATGAGGGCAGGTGGCATTAACCCCTAAATGACAGAGGGGGTAAGGGCAAAACCTAGATGTGTTATAAAATGTTACTTCTATAACTTTGATGAAGTTTGATCCAAAAGAGAAAATGAGAAGCATGATGTTTAGTAATTATCCGTACAGTCAAAGTTCCAAAAATAGTTTTAGATACTCATTTAATGAATTTAAGAGCATTTACCATTTAAAATTCACCAAAATTACAAATTTTATTTCTAGAATTTGAAATTTGATATGATTGGTTAAAACTAAACATTCTATTCTAAAATTTAAAAAGGAAATTTTTTCAAATGAGTGAACATCATTAGTTTCCCGAAATAGTAAGTTTTATAACACTAGGACAATATTGAAGTCTTTGTCTTTGAAAAAATCCTTAGTGAACCTCAATGTTGCAAATGAAATGTATCAAAAAGCACTAGAACATGATCTTGACCCCCAATTTAAACAAAAAATCAGAACTTGAAAAATGCCATTTCCTGCCCATGGGCAATCACTGCTGTTTGTGGTCGATCGGTCACTTAAGGATTAAGCAAAGAGCAACTAACCATGGTGAACAGTATTCAAAAGCACTCACTCAATCACAATTCAATAGTGTCCTGCAATTGTTTATTTGATTACGATGATGAACAGTAATCGAAAGCACTCACTTAGTCACAATTTAATAGTGTCTTGTAATTTTTTATTTGATTCAATAGCCCACTCAATTACAGATCACTGGTCACTCCATATATAAAGGTGGATGAAATTAACAGGCAACCTTCTTGAAGGCTACTGAATGTTATGAACATTCATTTTTTTTCTTACAAGGACACTAAATCTCCCTAAAATTAAATAGTATCCGGATTTGAGAAATAGGGTCCCGGACACTAAATACACCTTTCAGTGTAATCAACTAGCACAAGAACCAAGAGAAACTTGGATGGATGAAAAATGTGATTGTTCGTCTTCCAGATAATGACTCCCAGTCTGTTCAGCATCCAACAACAACTGACTAGTAAGTTCTTTCCAGGCTCAGACTTCTTGGTCCTTTAGAGCTGAATCGGCAAGCTGGAGCTCTGCAAACAAAACCTGGATTCTTTTCGCAAGTGTGTTGAGCGAGTTGCTCACAAATGTGATGTCTAGCTACGTTCAAACTTTAACAACGTACACGATGTGTTTCACGACCTGCTTTTCTGGTGAATGATCGAATGACAGATTGGGAGCGAACAATCACCAACACTTGCTGTTTGCAACTGTGAGTGGGTGTTAAGTGTTTACGATGTCCATCTATTTGGGCTGCAAAGTGTAGCAAAGTTGTTCAAATCCGGTTTGCAGCTTCAACGATGTAATTGATTTATGTGTCAATTGGCCACAATGATAGGATGCCTGGAACCAGAAGCATCAGCTCGTGCATTGGCATTGATTTATCTGTGCATTGCCTCCTTGTCACTCAGGTGCAGCTTGTCTATAGAATCTCGACTCCCTCAGTTCAAACCATGAGCAGGGTAGGCAGGCAGGCAGGCTCCCAGTCCACCCGGCCACAGTTCAAAGTAAGGTAATTTACCCTAATTAAAAAATTATCCCTTACTCGAAGAAGGCCTCATGTGTTTTTTTTAGCAGTTTGAGTAGGTCTTATGTGGACTTTTTTTTTTCAACTTCATTTATGTTTTTACCAACACATGCAAAGTTCTTCACTGATTCTGGTGATATAAAATTTGGTCTCATCTACATTGTATGTTTCACAATATGATCAATTGACTTTGACATTTTAAAACCATGAATTCTTGGTCCTTTAAGGGTTAAAGCAAATGTCTTACCACGAGGAGCAGCTGTTGCCTTCATTCAGTGATTGATCATCAAATGTAGCGTGGCCTTGTTCATGTGCTCGTCGATATTGTATTGACAGCTAGGTCAAAACGAAGTCAGTAATTCAGTCATTCGAAGATCGAGGAGCAACTTCTGCACGTTGTTTCTTTTAAATGATTCGATGCAACGAGCGAGCAAGCCGCTGAATTAGAGCCAAGTTCCATGGGTTTGAGAAGTTACTCATGGAAGTAGGCAAGAGGAGGGGAAAGGTGGAACTTGGGTTAGTCTCATATCCGGCCATGAAGTTATGCACATTCCATAGACTTGCCTGAGGTGAAACATGAACAAATTTGATTGGTTCGGGAGAGATTGTCATGAAGTCTTGGGCTTGAGAACCCTCCACACTTCATGACAACTTCTCCTCCATTATTTTCTCAAAAGTTCACTTGAAATGTGAAACTCAATCCTTAAAGTCCCTAAAAATTTGTCTTTTAATGAGATACTTCTTCCATTGAACTTGGGGCTAGAATGTAGTATCGGGAACCTCCTGTGGGACCTCCTGTGGGGCACTCCCCAAGTGAATGTCGCCAGGGGGGACGTTTGCCGAGGTGAGGTTCCCGATACTACATGTGTCCCGAACTTGGCCCTAAGGCCAGGCTTCCGTGAAGTTGTTGCTGATTCATCACTAAAATGGGTGAATCCAAGAATTGGCTTTCCATCTGTACCGAAATGGGTGGAGTATGGGTGGTTCTTGAGACCTCATTTCTTGTCTTCTAGCGCTTTCACCCACTCGATCTTCACATGGAACCCGATCTTCACATGGAACCCTGCCGTAAGTAATTCAGTCACTCAATTCGAAGATCAAGGAGCAATTGCTGCAAGAGTTGATGAAGAGTTTATTGAATGATTCGGAATGATGCAGCGAGCGAGCAAGCCGCTGAATTACTGTGAGAAAATATCATTGAAATCAATCACGACCGTGACGATTGATTACGTGGTCACGCAGGAATGCTGCTGATCGAAGCTAAGCACGTGTTCCAGTCGTGGTGGTGGAGGTGGCGGCGATGGCGAGAAGATACTGCATGGGAGTGCTGCTGCCCACACTGACCCTGGTGCTCCTCTTTCTGCTCTCCCGCTCCATACCGCCGCCGGTACGCGCCCCAGCAGCTGCGTGCCGGCCCCTACCGGGATCAGGCGCTGGAGTGGCGGGCATACCGTGGCACCCACGCGGGGGCCGGTACTTGGTACTCATCTGCGACTCAGGGCAAATGACCAACCATCTCATCTGCCTACGCAAGCACATGTACATTGCGGCGCTCTTGAACCGCACGCTGGTGTTGCCGCCTGCAGCCCTGGACTACCAGTACGACCATCTGCTGGACCTGCGCTGTTTGGGCAATTCCACCATCGTCACCTTCGAGACCTTCGACCACCCTCTGCACATCGACAAGCTCTTGTGCTTCATGCCCGATTGCTACTTCGACAATGAGCATCAAGCCAAGTGGGAAGCCCAGGGATTCACGTTTGGCCCGCGCCAGGACGCTGTGAAGGTGAGGAATTTCACTGTCTACAAGGAAACTGGTCTTTTCTCATTGAAATTGAGGCCCGAATCGAGGAAACTCTTGTCTTATGCGACTACCTACTTTGTCTTACGTGACCAGTTGCACTCACCAAGTGAGATGTACTCATTGAGAATTGATCAGTTTCCTTGTAGTGTTTTAGCCTCTTTAGCACAATTGCCATAGATGTGAAGATTTGATAGCCAATTTTGACAAAATATTCTAGATTCTTAAATATTTTTGTAGTATATTGCTATATATATAGTATAAAATTGGATAAGTTCACCATATTGGGAGAAACTATTTGGGTAAAAAGTAGTGGCTAATTCCCTCGAAAATGAGTAAAAATTAGAATCAATTTCTATTTGGTAACCACTTGGCTAAAATTCGCATAAAATTTTGTCACTGGCAGGATGCATGGTTGGCCACGCCCAAACGTCATGAGGCCTTGCGGGCCATGTTCGCGTGTGAGGACACGGTCATCGCCATGGGCGACTTGTTCTATGCTGAGGTCGACGACGAGTTTGTGTGTGGCATGAGACCCCATCCCAGCATTGTGATCGCCGCGCAGAGGTTCGTGCAGACGTATTTAGGGTCGAACTTTGTGGCGGTGCATTTCCGCCGACATGGGTTTTTGGTGTTCTGCAACAAGCAGGCACCGGGGCCGAGCTGCTTCTACCCCATTCCGCAGGCAGCACGGTGCATTGAGGCGAAGGTGCGTATGGAATACAATTTGTTACATTTAGTAGATTATACGGAGTATTTAATGCCAATAGTTACCAAAATGTCTTGTGCAAATACCACATTGCCATAGTGGAAGTTCATGTTGCCCTAGGCCAAACACCAAAAATGCCCTAACTACATCCAGTTTGCGAGTATCCAATTTGCCAATGCCAAAGACCATGTTGCCTAAACCAAGAACCATATTGCCGAAGTCAGAGACCATGTAGCCAAAGCCAAAGACCACGTTGCCAAAGGCTTATCATTGATTCTATGGCATTATGATTATCATTGGTTATGGCAATACGATTTTTGGTCATGGCAATGTGGTTTTTGGCATTATGATCTAGTAAATGTAACAAATTGTATTCCATAGGTGCGCCATGTAGGCGCGGACGTGGTGTTCTTGAGCACGGACGCGGCGGAGAGCGAGGTCGAGGCGCTGGTGGCGGCGCTGCAGGTGCGGGGCGTGGTGGTGGTGCGACGCACGGCGACGCATGAGGCGCTGGCGAAGTGGGACGCGGTGCTGTGGAGGCAGCCAGGGCGCGAGGCCGAGGCCGGCGTCATGGCCATGGTGGACAAGGCCATCTGCTCGCTGGCCGTGGCGTTTGTGGGCACGCGCAGCTCGTCTTTCTCCGCCCACATCCAGAGCATGCGCCTCGCCATGGCTACCACCTCCTCCTGCGACGCGTCCCTCTGCCACGACCACGGTGCCCCCTCCTTCGTCGCCCCCTCCGTCCCCTGACTATATATGTTGAGTGCATTCCCACTGTCCCTCTGTAAACTTTTAAATTCATCGCAGATTTGGAAATGAACAAGAAGAATGTGCTCATGCAAATGATGATAACAAGAATTTATTGAGGCTTGATATTAGCTGAACCACACAGCTGCATACAGACAAAACCAAGATGCTGATTGGGTAACTTGTGTACTCCAATTTTCCAACTCGGAATAGCCAGCGATGACTACTACTCTTAGATCTTTCACAAAGTGAAGATCTTTCACGACATCCAGTCTACGAAAATGCCTGTCCAACTGACAAGCATGTACTCAACGTGAAGATTTGACAAATCTAGACGTAGGTTGGACAGGCGTTTTAGTAGACTGGACCAAACTAATTACCAGTATGGAAAGGTGCTACTCTACATGACCACCAGTCACTCCTCATCGTATTCAAGCAACGTGGGCTCGTAGTCCCAGGGTGCTATAAATCCATGGAAGTTGATGAACGTGGAGGCAACGTTGGCCAGTCCAGCGTTAGGCAAGTCCTTTCTGAACTTGACTCCTTTCGGCAATCCAGGTCCACCAATGATGCAGGGCACCTACAAGGTATTATGGGCAACAGAGTCATCAACCACTGACTCCAGAATACCAAAAAACAAGTAAAAGAGTAAAGGCGAATATTCTCATATCAGACCAAATTAACCACTGTGGAGGTGCGAGCACTTACAGGGTTACATGTATGGGAGGTGAGAACTTCGGTCTCTCCCTTTTGGTTTTTCACTGGCGCCCCGGTTTTCAGATTCCGTTTCACCATGTCCTCCGCATTCCCGTGATCGGCGGTAATCAGAAAAATCCCTTTCACTTGTTCAACGGCATCCAGCATTATCTGCAGCGTAAGGTGGAGCTAGTGGTAATTGCATAAGAAATCCTTAGTGATAGAAATGTGATCTCAACAGATTTGGCTCTTGTACCCACAGCTCTATTCATTCACACTCCTACATATGTTAAAATGATTGAAGTGGCGCAAATAGTTAACCCTACAGTACTTCAAGTTCACAATACTAAACCAGAGGTGATGAATATCGTTGAATGGGGCATAGTCTATCGTGACTTCTACTGATAACACACCTGATTCGAGTTATTTCACAATTTTGAAAGTGTCGTGATAGAGATCAAAACTGCACAAGGTGGCAGTGCAGAATGGATAAAGCAGATTGAAATAGAAAGCTGAATTGAAGTATCAAGTAAGAAAGCATGTACCTTGACAGCCTTGTCAACGGTCTCGCATGCAATGATTGTGGCCTTGAGATCACCAGTATGACCAACCATATCCCCGTTTGCGAGGTTCACACGAACCTGTAATCCAGCCCATTGTTAGCCCACATAAATTTGCAGACAATTGTGTCAATCAGTTCCAGGGATTGTTCAAAACGAGACTGTAATTGCTGAATTGGAAGGCTGGGTCAGCTGCATGTTGGGACTAAGAATAAGTAATTCAGGATATATGTTAGAGCATACGTGATCAAATTTGCCGCTAATGAGAGCGTCACGAGCCTTCTCAGCAATAGCAATAGCCTTCATTTCAGGCTTTTCGTTGAAAACAATACCTTTGTCACTGGGGATTTCCACATACTTTTCCAGGCTAGAACTAAACATGCCGGAACGATTCCCATTCCAAACGAAGGTGACGTGACCGAACTTCACAGTCTCACTGCAGTTTCACAACCATTCCACCAGATTAGCCCCATTGAAATAAAAGTTTCACACTTTCTCTACGTCACAAATATACAAAGAAAGTAATATCTAGACAAACTTGTATTCCAGGCTCATAATTTTATCTCACAGCTCAACGTTTTCTGCCAACAGCAACAACCCTTTGTCAGCCTTGCACAAGCTTTTTGCTTCCCCACCCAGATGAGATTAAATTGAGCACAAATACTGGGAAATTCGTGATATTCAAAGATCACAGTAGTTATACGTTCTCTAACCTGCAAGCCCAGCTCTTGATAGAGTTGTGCACCAAATACTCTCCCGATGTCTTCTCGATCAGTGGAGGTGCAACCAGGTAATGCTTGGGAAGGTCAAGATCTGCATCATATTGCAACATACCGGCGTACTTAATCTTCGGCATCTGCCCTCTATCGAACTTGTCGAACTTTTCCAATTCGAAAGCTTTTGCTGCCATTACCATGCGGTCTGCCCTGAAATTGAAAGTTACAACAGCATCATTGTCGAGGATAGGACCGACTGGTTTGCCATCGGATCCCACGATCACAAAAGGAGGAAAATACTGATCATCCAGCTTTGGATCCGCCTCCTTCAGTTTCTTCAGTTCGTCCATAGTACTTGAAAATTTATGAGGAGCCTCCCCTTTGACTTGGGCATCCCAGCCTTTCTTTACCACTCCCCAGTCATTCTTGGAAAAGGACGTGCTCATACAAAGTTAGTACTTACCCTTCAGAAATACAGTGAAAAGCTATTACTACACATGAGATGATAAAGAATCTACGTATACCGTATACATACTGCATCAAGAAATGATGGCTGAAAAAGCTACAATATGACTAATTCATCTCAAAAAGGTTACAATCAATAGAAAGTCAAGACCTTCCATTGCTTCATAACCGACAATCACTTCCAGTACTGCAGAATAGTATCATATGCAAGAATACGGTAGATGGAAGTATCAGTACTGACCTCATACCGGTCCATAGTGACAGCCATGCGGCCACCCCCTGAGGCAATCATGGCATCAGATCCCATTTTTCTAATGGCTGCGAGATCCTTCTCAAGGATATCAATGTACTTGGGAGCCGACCCTGGTGCCACATCTCTCCCGTCCAGAAGAATATGTACACGCATTCTCTTAGCTCCACGTTCGGCACACCCTTTCATCAAAATCTGCAAGAGCGAAGCCCAACCTCTATAAAATACAAACTCAAAAAACTGCAGACCTGGTATTTTCTTGAAAAAATATTTCATGCTCAGAGCAATTGAATGACAAAAGACCCATATGCTGGACTGTCCCCTCATTGAACCGAAGCAGTGAATTTTTTGTTGCTAATTTTAGCCAAATCGCTACATAAAATTTGAGCTGGCTAATTGATACAAAGGATTTTTGAAAAAAAAAAGGGGGGAATAATAGCCAGATTTCCTACATGGAGTCAAGATGTGTAGCCTCTTTAAACCTAGGTATCACCCAGGTATTGCCTAAGTAGCACCTAGGTAGCACATGTGTATTACCCCGATATTACCTATATATTAATATGAAAAGAGCATCCAAGGAGCCTGGATTGCTCTTCAAGCCATCATCGCCAAAGAGCATCCAAGTAGCAAAAATGCTAAACTGTCTCCTGACAAAAAATTCACTAAACCGAAGGACATTTCTAATATATATTAGCCTTTTACAAGGGTGCTACCAGCGGAGCATCTAGTGTAATTTATGATCAGAATGTACAATTTTACGTACCGAGAGTTGATCAGATCGAGAGTGCACACCACCATCACTCAACAGGCCCATAAAGTGCACTGTGTTTTTGGCGAACGCCGAACTGATGTACTTGAACCCTGCCCCATCATACAGCTTCCCACTCGCTAGGGCTTGGTCCACAAGACCTGCCCTGTTCCGAACATCAGGTCTCCATGAATCAACAGAAGCCTCTTCTCACTGACTTCAATAAGAAAAAATCGAACCTACTACAACACCCTAACTCCAGATTTACTAAAAGAACTGTCTCACTCTTGAAGCTCTAACCTCCCTGGAGAGAAGTCTCTCCAGCAAAACGTTAGCCATGAATAAGAAAAGAATGGAATCAATATAAACCAGTGGCAAAATAGCTACCAAAACCACACCATCTAAGTACATAACGCACCCTTGTGTGAATATACGTCCAGCACCAAGAGCGTTGTGGCCAACCTCACTATTTCCCATGTCCTCATCGCTGGGGAGGCCAACTGAAAGGCCATGTGCTCGCACTAGCCGCCACCGGTCCGGTGCCGTCTACAACATGAAATCACAATTTATTGGCACTAGAAAGAGATAATCCAAACTACTGGTGGTATAACCTCACACTATAGAGCAGATGCGGACTTATCAATTGGAAAAATGTAGCTTATCCTACATATCCTTGAACACAGCAATGTTAAGCTACCCACTTCCACTTCACAGCACTGACTAAACCTCACAGTCACAGTAGAGTCTTAGAAGCAGTACATAGCCAACCAAAAACTACCTTTCTGAGCTCGTCCATTGTGGGCGTAGGGGCGACATTGATGCCGTTGAACTCGTCAGCAACCTGCTCGCCCCATCCGTCCAAAATGATAATCATAACCTTCTTGCCTCTTCTTAAAACAGGATGGTGTCTCAATCTCCATCTATGAGGATGCTCAAAAATGATCTTTTTCCCTTGTACCTCAAAGTTCATTCCCTTGATTAACGAAAGGAATTTTGACGGGCTGAGTTATGCAGGATCCAAGACCTCTATCACATATGCAACCTGGCCAGAAAAAGCCAAAGAAAACCTCGCTTGACATTAGATGGCATACGAACAGAAACTGTTTCTTGAGTTCAAGGTTCAAATGGCGCCTTCATCCTTCACTGGCAAAGCATGTGGATATGAAGGGCGAAGTATATCAAAATTACCTTGAAGACACAAATAGAACACGATCAATGGCTGTGAGCTCAGCGACATGGAATGGCGCCTCCGCAAAAAGATATTCTAAGAGAGTTTCTCTTCGCCTCATGAACCGTTGCGGACCCAATAGGCGTATTATTCCAACCCTTCACAAACTGCGAACCGCCAATAATACTCGATCCCTGTGTCAATAGGAAGAGCATTAAATCATCAATATTGTGTGGGAAGTGAAAGAAAAAATAGTGCACCTGCGAGGTGCAGCATAGAGCAGGATCGGCTGCACAATGTACATAAACGGGCTACGGGTGTGCCTCATAAAAAACTGGGTTACTTCATCCACATTAGTAAACACATCACATGTCTCGTCCCCTCCAATAGTGTCACCTTAACAGACAATTGAACTCGTACCTGAAATATCCAACTCATCAATATGGATGTAGAACTCGTACCTGAAATCCTCAGTGTATCCCAGAACTGGCATAACCGGAAGTCTGCTGCTAATAATAATTGAGATTTACAGGATGTATCAAAGGCAAATGTAATCCAAAGCAGGTGCGTGTCACGAGGCCAGCAAAGTCTTACGAAATTAGCGTTCATCGCAGCAGCTTGAAGAATTTTGAAAGCACTAATATAATCATCTTCACAAATAAAACTTCAGGGTATCATAGGTCTAGACGACTCCGCCAGGGCCAGAGCGACATTTTTCATATTGTACCTAGAACATTTCAGCTAGAAAAGAAAAAGTGGAACAATCTCAAAAACACAACCCTGGAATAGAGAAAGCCTATCCTATCACTGCTCAATGATTGAGTCGTCGGCAGGCATCCTGAACGCGGTAATCATCAATTTTGCAACTGGCACATGATTTTTCGCTTGCACAATCTCATGGAAACCCCACTGGACTAGAGGAAGTTCCGATCCACAAAAAGTCAATTTCTGATCTGTGTCATAATAGTAGGAAGACACTCAAATAGCGTCAATTCGGATGTTCTTTTATTATTCCAATAAGCTGCAACACCAAAACGTTAGTTTGATGAGCGCAAGGACGACAGAGTGTCCCAAATGTTCGACAAGAACATAATTTATAAAAGTAAAAAGTATCACTGGTATTAAATCACTACATTCTTGTGTTACAACCTGAAGCAGAACTAGTCGCATATATTACTCAATGCACCCTAAACCTCAAACTCATTCCTATCATACATACAATGTGTCTACGCTAAGACCCCGTCGGCCAATTGGCTTCAGGTGGTACGAATTTGGAATCATTTACTATTTGGCAACCAACCACTGGTTGAGCAATCCAGAGGTTTAATAAAAGACATGCCATAACGACATTCAGCCTCTTTGAGGTCGGGGCTTGTACAGGTACTTAAGGCTATCCGGAAACGTACTTGGACTAAAAAGAATCGGTCAGGTCAAGAAGAGTATAGTGCAGCTTTACGGCAAGACCTGCCACAACATCACAGTATCGTGATTAGTATGTCACAGGGTGACCATAGCTATAAGGGAACGGAAGAAAACAGAACAGTACAGTGAGCTGATTCGGAGAGGATAGCTATAAGAGTCAGTAAAAAGCTGGACAACAAGAATTCAATAAGAAACCAAAGAGCGAAACTCCAGATCAAAAGAAAAAAAAATCAGAAACCCTAAAATCTAACCTTACAATGGCAGCATAAGCACAACAGTATGCAAAGACGTCAAACAGTCCTTGAAAGTTGACTTGATTTACCAGATGCGTCGTGAAGATCAGTTTATCATCCGCCCTTCGCGCCCTTCATTGGTGTAAAAGATCACCTTCGCAAGCTCGTTGAGATTTTCTGAACAGGCCTACTTCTTGAAGTTGCACTGTTTTCAGGAACAGATGCCCTACGAGGACGACCTTTTTTTGGAGGTGCCAGGTGAAGTTTAAGTGAAGGTCCCAGATCTGAAAGTTGTTTTCCCTGTTGCAGCTGCTTCAGCAGAGCCAGCTGAAGTAAACCGAGAAAGTCAGTATACCTAGATCAATCTGTGAACAGGAGAGGATGTGCAATATGTGCGTAACTAAATTGACGAGTAAAGAAGTACAATGTACCTTACGTACGAGTCAGTTTCGTAAATAATTAAGAAAATTTGAAGCATGCCCAAATTTTGATAAACTTGTAGACCAAAATCCGAAAAACATAGAAAATTTATTTGAATGTCTTTAGTTCTTTCTGAAATCTGAAACGCCATAATTAGTAAATTTTCCAAAATTTTGAAAATTAATGGCATTTCGTATAGTCTGAAATCTAAAATTAAATTATTTCGACACACTAGTGTTGAAACTGACTTAAGGGTACGGTAAGAAGATACGGTGTAAAGAGAGCTCATACCCGAGAGATCTCTGGAGCATGGCGATAGCTCTTGACAGCAGTGCCTACCGAATAAGCTGCAACTGTGTCGAGACCTGTACTTATAGAACCTATGTTGGCTTCATCCCCTCCTTTCCCGGTAGCCTTCTTCGACGAGGTGCTTGATTTCACTTTTAGTGAACAAACAGGGCACCCTAGAAAACCCTTATCTTCTTTATCGGAAACCCCATCAGCTATGCAAGCCATGTGTGCAGCATGCCCACAGGAAAAAATACTGAATCCGTTTGAGCCACGTGAAGCAGCCCTAGATGTTGAACCATTTGATTTTTCCATATTATTCCTTTTGTGACCTTGCATGGTATCGTCCTCCAATCCGAGTCCACAAATGCAGCAGACGGAAGAAGCAACACCATATCCATGTGTATAGGCTTGACGAAGAGCATTGATATTGTAGAAAGTGTCCTCCTCTATAAGATGCTTTGCAGTCCTCTGCACCTCATCCAAAAACAGTATCCATAAGTAGAAGCATTCTTCGGTCAAGAACGCAGTGAAGATTACACACAAAGTACGAAAGTTCCAAAGAAGGTATTAGATAGTATACCAGTATAGTCCGTTCATAGCCATACGCACTGAGCATGTTCAAAATTGTGGGACGAAAGTCTCCAAATGGGTGGCTCCCATGATCTGCCAGTATTTTCTCCATTATAACATGCAAAGGGATGTAGCCCATCATTCCGTCTATGATATCCTCCATGATCGACACAAGTACTTTCTTCAAAAGCTTGCCTGTGAGCAAATAAACATCACAAAGCCACTCATGAATCATTGCACATAAACATTGCTTACCATACCGGTCATCGATGTAGCTAAGCCAGGACGTCACAGTTCAAATAAGCCAACAAATGAGACAACACAATCAACTAAAAACTGATCAGCAACTTTCAAATTTGCGTACAAGGCTTTTAATTATACCCAGTTGAGTGATTGAGAAATCAGACCTTTCGCCTGTTCTTTGGCTAACTTCCGCTGAGCTTTTGACATTCCTCGTACCTCGCCTCTTCCTGAATCCGCCAATTCTTTCTTTTCAGAACTTCTATGAAATTCTGAACTCGAATTCTTGGTTTCTTGAATTCCACCAGGATCTGATGCACCTTTAGATGGTTCCACAGTGCTGCAAAACGATTAACAAGGCGTAAAAATTCTTAAGCCTAAGAACAACTAAAGCATGGAGCGAGAATTTTGCCTGCTTCACTTCCATTAATTAACATGTGAAGAAAAATAAGACTATACCTGTCAAGGAGGCGAAACCAGAGCATAGTTGATTCTTGAGGGTTAAGCCGCTGGGTGTTACGTTGGCACAAAGCCAGAGCCGCAGCAACGGCCGCTTTTAGTGCTACTACCTGCAAATTTTGCGAAATAGTAATGATTAGCATTGAAGATTCCTATCCCACAAAACAGAGAAAATTTAGGACTTGGCATAAGGTATTGCAGAACTTGACTTTCTTTAGGCTTGAACCCCAAGAGGTTAAACTAGACAGAGATTACTGCCATGAACGGCTCCAAAGGAAATGGACAAAAACAACAATTAACAATCATGACTTCTAGGCCGGTAGGTTTAAGTTTCAATAACAAACCTCAGGAACATTGGACAATAACTTGTCGTCCTTGCCAAAAGCTTGTAACGAGGTGCTTGAAAAGGTGGAGACAGAAAGCTCCAAGCTATCTCTACAACCCTCCAGATCCTTGAGCACAAGATTCAGAGCGCTTGCAACATCGCCCACACGCTCTAGGAGAAATATTGCTGCATCTGTAATGCCATACTCCTGACACAACTTGAGGCAGTGCTCCAAACGATAATTTTCATAGCTTTCCAGGAATTGCAGGACAGCATGTGGTTCGAATTGGCATAACAGCTGCATATTCAGCAAGTTGTCAGAAAGATCATATTGCATGAGCAAGTACACCCAATTAAGATGACCTTACCGTCATAGGCATTGAATCAAGAAGTATAATCAGACAAAACACCAATCCAAGTTCGACTGCCCCAAAATTCAAGCAACACAAGTATGTATCAAGACAAGAGAGCATTTGAACTTGGTTTATGTCAACGATCACTGTAGCCGAGTCCCAAAAGATTATTCTGTGATGGCTAACACCTCGTCAAGTATCAAAAATTCACTGAACTCATAAAGGCAGCGTCGTCAAAACTCTGAGGAAGTAGGTCCAACTCTTGTTGCAAGAGCGATGTAACAACTGATCTACATCACATAGCACCAGCTGAAACACTCAAGCAAATCCAACATTGAAAATTCTACTGCAAACAATTGATGATGAATTTTGTAAAATTTTCCACCAGAAAGATATGAAATTTAGATTGTTGTTATCATTAAAAACGAAAACTGGATCATAAGAGAGTATGCCAGATTTACCTCCACATAAAGTTCTGCCATATCGTCTGTGAAGACTACATCAGATCGTCGTAGTAAATCCCTAATGTCTACATTTGGGTCCCATTCAACTCTGCCTGATGTAGAATTCTGACGATTTGGCAGGCGATCTTTGTGTTTGCCGAATGACAACTTAACTGCATTCTCCAACCCAGAAAGATTGTTACCTCCAGGGCGAGCATCCATGATGCCCTTCAGATAGGCAAACAGGAGCTTTGGATGAGATGCAAGCTTCTCCATGACTTTCTGATTATCGCTGCTGAAATGCTTCAAAACGATCCATAGTGTGCCTTTGCTGATACAGGAACGATCCTCAAAAATATTAGTACCATTCGAACCCATCATCTCAGCAACTACAAAAAACCGAATTCAGCAACTACGTTAGAATCTCCACTGCTGTTCGATTAAGTTTCTGCGGTAGGAATGACTAAAATAAAGTACACGGGAAAAATGAATCTTACCTGCTGTGTTGCACAAGTTCTGGAATGTGCAAGAGAATACACTCCCGAAATTTAATCAAGTCTGAGCCTTTTAACCCCTTCTGGTCAAGCATTTGCATGACATACAAAAAGGGTTGTGCAGTCCGGGTTTTGTCACTTAAATAGTCATCCAGTGCTGCTTCATAATCACCCCTGCGTGAATGAAGCAAGCCACTTACCTGCGCCAGAGACCAAAAACCAACACCCTTTTTCCATTACTCTTGGTTACTTGAAGACAAACATCAAACTTCAGGAACAGAAATAATTTAAAAATGGACCGGCTTATAGGAAATGGGTGCAAACCAAACCAACCCATATCGTACACTGAGTTTCAAAAGCTTACCTGCCAAAAATTGTTTGTTTGTGCTAGTTGAAGAGTACGAGACAAATCCAAGTTTGAATCAGGAACAGCACTCAGTAGCCTCACCATCAAATCCTCTTTAGCCCGTGCAACGTCACTTCCAAGAGTAGGTGATGCCACATACTCTAAAATCCTCATAAAGGTAGAACTTGATACAACAGCATGTCTGGACGCCACAAAATGTGCCACAAAATCGAGAAGATATCCAACATCTTCTTCTGAAGGCCAATGTATAACAGAATCTCTACCAACGTCTTCTTTTGAAGGCCAGTGTATAACAGAATCTGTACCAACCTCCTCTGAATCACTTGTGACTTTATGAGATGTTTTCGAAATCTCAATCAAAGCATTCACAGTCGCTTGTACATACCTCACTCCGTCATGAACATCCTCAGAAGCTGAAAGAACTAAACCTTCATCATCAGCACTGGTAAGGTACGCAAAACCCTGCTTCCTAATACCCAAGGGGCCATGTTCAGGAAATGCCAACCTCAAGACTAGGAGGGTTGCTTGTATGTCAACATGCAACAGAAACCACAGTCGAGGGTATACTCTAGCCTCTTCCGCCTTGAAGCTCACAAGTGATCTACCTCTGATAGAGCCTTCTTGATCAAGAAAAAACTGCAATATTTCAGCTCGTAACCCTGGCAAACGCGTGGCTGGAAGAGAGCCATGGCCTGTGGCAAGGTAAGGTTAATTTTCTAACGTCAGCTGAGAAAAAATCTACAAGCCTAGAAGAGAACCATAACCATGACCCTATTTCATGCACAACAGATACATCGGACCAATCGTCTTTCCGTCATTGGAAAGACGATACATTCTAACACATGAAGTGCAACGATTATCCAGGTTCAGTTTCCAGAGACAAGTTTGGATTTGGTATACATACCAGGTGGAAAGGCGAGACCAGAGAAGCAATACTTCAAGTACACCAAAAGCTTGTACCTGTTTAAGTCCAAGAACATTTTATATGCAAATGATAAGGGCATGTTCCATTCGCATCCACAACTCAGAAACTGAGAACCACGTTGGGACACCCCAAAGTGGACCAATGGGACTGAGTAAAACCATCAACATTAATGTCTTACATGAAGTAAAAAATGCAGAAATATATGATCAGTAAGAGAGGCATAGAGAAGAAACAAACCCAATTAGTTGAGTCTGAGACGGGTTGGAAGCCTGGTCTGCAACAGTTAGAAGTTCTTCCAATGGAGACCTGAAGTCGTCCAAGCCCCTATTGAACAGATAAATAAGTGCACTGTACAGACCATGCTCTCTACATAATCTCACCACCTGCAGCCACCCAAACCAGAGAAGACAAAACGACGTCAAAACTTTACCACAGCCAGAATGCATTCAAAAGCACGTCGAGAACCTTGTTCATGATTCAACTTCCCCTCCAGTTGGCACAGATTGTTAATTAACCGCAGTTAATTAACTTGATATAGTGGATCACCTATCACGGGAGACCAAACTTCAGGTTGACCTAGTTGCCAAATTACGAGTGGAGGTAAAGAATTGCCTGGTTAAAATCCAAAGAGCCAATATCCATATGTAGCACACATTGCTCCACTCTCTCCAACCATCCATGGTAGCTGTAGTGCTCAACGAGTGCTTGCATGACCTGGAAAATTGATAAAAGACAGTTATTACTTTCCTCGCCAGTCTGTAGCTAGAGAGCAGATCCAAAAGAATCTATTGCTGAGATACATGCAGTTGAAGTCCCACAACAGTACCATCTGTCTGCAAAGCAACTTACAGCTACACTGCCAGATATATGAGACCCTACCCCAGGAGCAAGGCCACCAAGCATGTCTTTTAGAATGTAGGGCTCCAGAAGCTCCAAAAATGTACCTGTACACCAGTGTGGACAATTTCATATATCCTTCAAGATGCATCGTATGTCATCCGTTACAACTTCAGGTGGAGGAACGCCTGCAAACAGATGGGGGAACACACTAGTACACAGCAAACAGATGGGAGCAAATAAGAGAAAGAGCAGAAGCAGGGAGATCTGGACACACCTCTTTGCCCAACAGCCACAAACTTGCTGAAAACATTCTCAAATAAGACGTCCTGTTTACCAATGTGTACACAAAACTCAATGGCCACACCACCAACTCTTGCATACTGTTCTCGTGCCTCCTGCAGATCGTGACCCAAGCCCTCTGAACCTTGTCGATCAGCAGTTTGAGATGCCACTGACAAGTATTCAAAAGCCATGTCTATATAGGCAGACAAGAGTGCCAGCAAAGTACTCATAATAGCCTCCCGCATTGCATCTAATCCCCTTGGGAGGCCAGTTACCCCTCTGGCTCGCCCATCATAGAGCTCCATTGCAATGTGAAACGCACCCATCCAGTCGCCAGCATCTTCTAGTGCTTTGATACGCTCCCGCCAAGGCAGCAAACGAGCACGCCATAGCTGTTGAGGACCCATTAAATAAAGAGCAGCTCCACGTACAGATAGCGAGCTATGATAGGCTTTCTCTGGATTACCAAGAGCGTTCATAATGTGTGTATGGTAGATAAGAGATCCCACACCTTCTTGTTCTCCCCTTATTGACCCACGCTCTAATTCAGCTCCTTCTTTCGTAAACAAGCAGAGTTCGTCCTTAGCTGTCACAACAACCAGCATCTGTATGCACCTTTACACTTCAGAACATCTACAGACCCTTAAGGAAATCCAGAACATGGTATCTCATATTCATACTTCAATAGCTCACTATTCTAACAAAGTTGCAGCGAAAAAACATCACTCGAATATCAAAAGGGTCTAACTGATGGACTACAGACCTCACAACGAACGACAACTTGATCTTAATCCAATCACCACGGTAATCTGCTGAACATGCAACCCTCTTTCAGAAAGGTATTTTGTAATACTGACCTGCTCCTCCAGCCAGGCAAGTCCAACAGCAGGACTGTCAAGTTCCCATTCTCTCACTTTTCTTAGATTTGAGTGCGTCAGTTGCCATATGAACATCTTAGTATCCCAACCCATAGCTAGCATTGGCAAGCTGTCGTCATCTTCATTGTCACCTTCATCCTTCTTCGCGTCAGTAACAACCCCATTCACATTACTCCCAGTTGAGACATGGGAGTTTGTGTTTCCACGACTAGGAACAACGGACGATCCCGGCTTAGAACGAAAACGCCTCCACGCTGTGTACGCAATAGCACCATCTCTAATTCCCATGGGTCTACTCAACTTTGACATAACTTCTAAAGCAGGCTGGCGCACCTGCATATCAGCGGCCAGACGCACCTGCAACACAGGTTCAACTCCACGTTGGTCAGAAGTTACTCACAAAATTAACACGCATCAGAAGACTATTCCTTAACTCCCAACATTGTAAGCAACTGCGGAATAAAAAGATGCTCACCACAAGAACAGTGTGGTGCGTGACCAAGACAAACATTGGCCTTGGGCCTTCATTAGATGGAGTTGCTCCATCATAGAGGAACTTGCGACCAACATCCATACCACCCACACTGCCAACCATTCCACCAACCACGCTCCCCATACCGCCCATTACACTCCCAAGAGTGGGTGGATGGGAGGTTCGGCCTTGAGAAGAGGAGTTTAGTACATTCATAACTTGTAGACCTTCGTCTGGTAGCAAAGGTGAAACAGATAGAACAGGACCTGTCTTGTCGCCCTCGAGAAGACACTGTCCTTGCACAATACCAACAGGAATCGTCAGCGTCTCCTCAGGTGCACTGTGAAAGACTCATCTCGTGGTGCAAATGAAGTGGGACCAAGTAATTGATGTGCACAACAGTCATCAAAAACAGCCATTTTCACAGCCAGATCTTTAGAGGACACAAGAACTTCAGTAGTATGAGTGAGATTGCAAAAATCGCTTCCGCAAATAATAAGGTAGACGATCAGAAATGGCTCCTACTTGAGAACAAGTACCTGAGTTTCCACAGAAAATCGGCGAAGCAAAGGCATTATCTGTTGAGAAAAAGCATGAAGGAGAAGCCTCCCTTTACAGTCACCACTAATCACTCTTAGGCTCCGTGCACCTGGAGCATCTTGTCCTAAGAATAGAGTATGCACAATGGCCTCTGAGTGCTCAGTACTCATCACTTTTGACATTGACCTTCTTGAGACATCCCACAACCGTAGAGTTCCATTTGCATAGCCGACTAACAAGAGATCACCTTGATGGCTGAAGCAAAGAGAACTAACAGGTTCTTTCGTTTCAATACCCCCTCCTAAGAAAAAAGCCTGCAAGATGTACAATGTTCAGAGCCGTAAATTTTTCTGAGGCGTACAAAACTAAACCCTAAACTACATCTTCTTTTTCGCTCATTTGAACACGTACATGCAGTGCCTCAATCATGATAGATGTAAGAATTTATGAGGTAAAAGTATCTGCCTTGCCGTGCATTGAACGTGATCGAATCTGAAACAAATTCATCCCATTACATCTTTGCGCAGATATAGAAACCGAATAACAATGTACCATGATCACTTCAAGCACTGAAAAGAACCCTAAACCCTAAACGATGCTACAATATCATCTGAACAACTTGACAAAGAAGGGGCAGGCAGGTAGACCTTTTGAGATTCCAGCTCATCAGCACTGCGAGTAGCTGAATACTTGCTAGGAGTAACAAGAACAGCTCCTTTGGACAATCCAACGGCAATAAAATTCGCATGAACTGTGAGCGCTTGTGGAAAACCATAATCCCGCCTTACTTGTGGTAGGGCCAATGCATGGGAGAGGGAGCCATAAGCGTCAAGCTGCAATAGACCAATCGCTGGTGGACCTCTCTCGATGCCCTCCAACCTCATTGGTTGCGCCACTGCACCTACCTCCCAATGCAAGCCCGAAGTGGCATTTCGCATCTCTATCTCTTCTGCCAACTGAAACGCTATAGTAGATGGCCGCGTTGACTCCTCATCTTTTTGTTCCATATTCACAGATTGGAGCTTACACAAAGCTCTGAGAATTAGACCAAATAAAGACTCCGGTGTCGCACAATACGAGGCGAAATTCACCGAACCTCCCAAACCCTAAAATCAAGAAAACTGTCCAAAAGTAGCAACGACTATCACCGAGACGATGAATCGATGTTTGTGAGCGGGACGCGATCGGGATAGAAGTCATGAGGCAGCAACACAGGCGGCGTCTTCTCAGGAAACAAATCCGTGGCCACTGCGGTAATAAGCGAGGATTTGCCTGTGCCTTGATCGCCCACCACCACGAATTGGCAGCGGATCCTCGACTCAAACGACATGACTGATGCTGTTGTTGTGTTCCAGCAACAATCCCTTGTACAATAATAAGAATTATGGAGCAACAGAGAGTGCGACCCTAATCTTCGGGGGAGAAGTGTGGCAGCAGCAGCGGCGATCGCCCATGTCCATTTACCCCGTCATTCAAAATTCAGGGTAATCTCGATTATCCACTCTACAAAACGATCACAATGCACATTTTCAAAGATCTAGAAAAAACTTAAATTGATTGCGAGACACGTTTTTCGCAATGACATTTTCAAAAGTCTTTGCAAGATGCATTCTAACAACCTAACCTAGACAATTAGGTCAAAAGTGGAGAACCTAGATTGATTGACACACTCCACCAAACCCCAGAATTTACTACTATGCTCTTCAAATCATGAGAAAGTGAACCCACCTTGATCCACCGTCCCCTCCAAGACACATTAAAATTTCACAAGCATCAAAAATCCCTCAAAAGGTCCTAAACCCGCAACCTCCAAGGCTGTACCCGTCAATCAATGAATGAATTCAGGGGAAAATTTGATCTACGGTATCCGATACGTACGATACGTCAATTCCCCTCGTCCGCTCTCCAATTCTGCACCTGGCCTAGCTCCAACGCTACACCGACAAATTCGATCTCCAATCAATCTCTGAACGTACATGCACCCGAAACAATCAATCGATTCACGAAATCCGTGATGAACACGCAATCAATCTACTCACGATGATCGATGGAGTGAGGAGCTCCCCACCCGGCCACCCCATGCAAAACTCCCCGGAAACCTAAAACCCACCACAGCCCGGCTCACGATGAAAATAGATTCAACCCGCAATCAAGCAGAGCAGAACGAATGTGTGGGAGGAAACAAACGCATCGTGATTGTGGCCAACTGTACCCGCAATTTCGAGGCGACCCGGCAATTGAATGGAGCTCCGTTGAATCCCGAACCGATCCCTACAAGGAAACTACCTGCGCCTGATCGGGCATCGTTGTATCCCCAAAAGTTTATCTCGTCACAGCGTGCTCATTATCTTCCCAGTTCCCAGTTCCCAGTTCCCAGAGCGACGATGAGCGACGCTTTTCTCCGTTTTCACGGACCAGAGATAAACTTTTTGGATATCTCACCCTCCGTGGAAAAACTCAACTGGCTTAAAATAGAATTTGGGGTGGTTTTCCTAATCGCTCAGAAATTGAGTTTTATTGTTTTACTGCATTTGATAATATAGGATCCAAATGACTATTTTTAGCCAATTTATGGAGGGTGAGATATAAGACAAGTACAGCCTCATAACATGATAGAATGGGAGCCAACACCCTTTTGCAATGGGATTGTAGTCTAGTTATAATTAGAAACTAAGTTTAGGTGGCAATGACAAAGTAGTCTCAAAATTCATGGAATATAAATGGCAATCCTTCATTACTTAGAAAAGTGAATCTAAATGAAGATTCTTTTTTGATTCAATTTTCAAAAGGGTGCTTCATTGCACTGCTCAATTATGCTATGTTGTTTCCATGATTGTCTTCCCAAGTAGATGAGCAGCAAATATTTTCTAAAAAAGGTTGTATATCATGCTAAAGCATGGGAGACGGGCATAACGTTCTTCAACCCTTACTTGACCACACCTTTTCTTTAAAATGCCATTATAGTGTAAACTACTAATAAAACAATTCAACTCTCCAACCCCCTTTGTTTGGGCCAACTAAAGTTATTGTAGATCTTCCAACATGCTTTTGATTTTTAAAGAGCATTTTTTATTCGTTTTGAACAAAGATCTTAGAAATTTTTGGTGAATCACTCCAACATGAAATGACGCATAAAAATTTCATAAATCATCCCCTTTCTAATTGGTTTATGCAAGCATGAGGCTATCTTTCTATATAATTTTGTAATATATTTTTTTATTTGCAAAAAGTGCATGACAAATGAGAAAAAAATTCAATTTTGTACATCAGGTTGATAACTAGGGCTTAGGCGGTTAGGAGTTAAAAGTTAACTCCTTCAATACTACACCTCTCTCCAAATTTGGAAAACTACAAATATGCATTATACAATCAACTAAGATGGATATTTTGAACTTGATGTACAAATAAAAGTTGTACATTATCAATTTTAGATTCTATCCATACACTTAGATCTATGATTGCTATTACCAATATTATTGTTTTAAATTTGAATCTTATTAAATTTGAGTATTGTTGTTTTAAATTTTAATATTATTAAATTTTAAATTATTTTGTAATGTGATTATAAATAATATATTGACAATGTATAATTAAAATTTGTTGTGATGGTTTGAAATATAATACTCAGATAAGTGCAGTGATTTTTGGAGATTTTTTGGTTGTTTAATTTTATGAGCTAATCTTTTCAAGAACACTTTTGAAATAAGATCTTAGAAAATTTTGGTGAATGACTTCAACATGAAATGAGGCATAAAGAATTCCCAAATCACTTCTTTTCCACAAAGTTCAAACATGCATGAAGTGATCTTGCCATTGAATTTTGTAGTATTTGGATTGCAAAAAGTTGATTCATGAATTAAATCTAATTGATATTTATCATTAATGAATTAAAAATATGAACGTTTCATCCTTTAGGGATTAATGAAAACAATTTTTTTCATACTACCATAACAACAAATAACTCCAATTCTCTTTCTGAGATTAGCATACACTAAGTTATAAATACCATAAACCAAGAAGATAAAGTGTTTTACATCTTAAAAATGGCAATTCAATCAATCCTTTTTTTTCTGACAACAAGAAGCTGCTGGCAGTTACTTCGGAGTAATTGCTAGCAATTTATTATCGCCTCAAAAAAAGGGTTGGAGTTTGATCAAGGGATTATTTTCTCTAGATGGAAAACAAGATATCATGAAGAGACAAAGAGTGATTCAATGTTTTTTTAATATAAAATTTTCTACAATTTTTAAAAAGAGAAGGTTTGTCAAATTTCCTACTCGTGCATTAAACTTACTTAAAACCAAAAATTGACTAATTCTAAATCAACATATGGATTTCCCCACCATTATATTCAAATTAGAGCAAATGCAATAATTCAATTGGTTGATGCTACTTTCTAAATAATGTTAGTCTACAACACATTTTCAGTGGTAGACTATGATATGGTTCTTGGGAGTGTCTCAGTTTAAGGTATTTCTACCTGAATGGATTTATCTAAATGAATGAATGAAGGCGGAACATATGATAATTTGTTTCACTCATATGTTTATTCTTACAAGATAAAATATAATACAATAAACTGTAAGTGTCATTATCAATGTACTAACTTATGTACTCAACCCTTTAGTCTAATTCAATGCTTCATTCGTGCATGCAAATTAACATTAAAACCATTACATTGATATTCGAACTAACTAATAGTTCATATGATTATGACAATAATTATTCACATATGAATAATTTTTATTCTCACAACAATAAACCACAAAGTCATTAATATATTGTTCAACACTTCATCCATAACATTAGACAATCAAACAATTGGTCATCTATATAATTTCCCACACTATACATGACAACTTGTCATATATCGCAATATAGTTTTTATTTTATGATTACAGGAATATTTTTTCAAACACACTAAACATAATTTTATTACTATTTGGTTTATCCCATTTGTCAAACAATGACTTCATTTTCCTCTTGGATTCATAATAGATATAAACAATGACAAGTTCGTTAATCCATACCCACTGATATTAATGCATCGAAATAGTATTATTAGCCTCGTTATGCTCCTTATTTAAATGTAACAAAAATCAATAGAGTTGTTATTCCAATGTCGCTCATGTGACGCTATGTGCACAGATGTAGGACATGATGGAGGTTGATATGTGAAAACATATAAAATATGAGTGAATCCTTAAGAACTTTGAGTTCTAGGTAAAATCGACGGACTATTTGTAAACATCATTCTAAGATGATTTTCCCTCTACATATTAACGTGTTTGTTGGGAAATGATTAAAAACATTGACAATGATTCTTAACATTGAACACATCAAGAATCAAGCTATAAACTTAAAACTATATTGTGTTGAAGTTTGTTGCACGAAAGCTTTTGAAGTTGAAAAACATGGTAACGTTTTTGCAAGAAAGTTATAAAACGCAATAAAAATAAGTATCGCATTTGAATATCATTAAAGATGAAATTGTTGCATCTTTCAACATCAGAGACAATCTAGTACATTTTCAAATGTTAAATGCAAATTGATGAATAAATTTACATTTGTTCAAAAATTCAAGTATCATGTTGTTGAAAATTCCATAGAAAGATTAAGTTCATTCGCGTTATTTGTGCTTAAAATGTAGAGATTATTGAAAGTAATAATCAAGTCGTAATTCAAAACTAATAATAATATTGAACTAGGTTATAAAGTCAAGTTGTACGAATCTATCGTAAAAAAAAATACTGTGGCTCGAAAATATGACATTGAAAATCATTACATCATTGTATCATTTCAATTTATATTCAATGATCATTTAATTGATTAAATTTCTAATTGAAAGAAAACAAAGCTTTAAAAAAATCAAGTTATAAAAATGTAATAGTAAAAATTTACAAATTTACAACTAGATTCATCCTTAATGAATTACAAGATTGGGTCTTGTGCTTTTTATTAATTATGTTTTTGTCACGATTTATTTATGTAAAGGAAATTTAATTTTGAATATTTACAGTATATATTTGTGAAACAAATAAAGTATAAATGAATTAAAAAAACAAATCAACTATGTGAAATTGTATAACATATGCGAGATAATAGTTTATTAGTTATTAAATTTAAACAAAATTTTAGAATAAACAATAATTTTCTCATACATTTGTTCTATACTAAAGATTTAATTTAAAAGAATTGTTGTTCAAATTTTGAAGTTTTGGTATTGTATGTGTTTTTTGGTATAAATATATTGTTGTATTTGTATTTTGTACAAATCTGTATTTTGTATTAAAAAATATACCAATTTAAATAATGCACTGACCGAAGAATTAAAAAATTAAATGCATTTTTTGTGTGTATTTGAAACATAACCACCCATGGCCCGAACCGCTGGTCGTAAGTCAATATTGAAGGTTCATCTCACTACCTTGTCTATTAGGACCTGAAGAACAATATCCGTAGTAAACTTTTGTTTTCGCTTCCCAATATGCGAAGTCTATATGTACACTCTTATGGGTAGACTTTAAACTATTTGTGGTTGACGGTGACACAATCATCAAAATTTATAGTAATAAATGAAAAATCCATTTTGTAAGTGAATGCATGTTTTGACTGTCCCTATGATTAAAGTCAATCATATTCTTTCACATTATGACAACAGTCAGTACTTTTATTTTCAACATGACTACAAGTACTCATGTTTATTCAGACATGATTAGACGTAGTCATATTCATTCAAACATGACTACACGCAGTTATGTTTATTCAAACATAACAACACGCAGTCATGTTTATTTCAACATGACTATACACAGTCATCTTTATTCAAACCTGCATGCTTTGGAAAATATAATCATGTTTATTAATTATTGCCGGCATTTTTTGCAGCATGACATTGCTGCTGCATCCGACGAGGCATGACGTCTCTATTATAAAAGAACACCAACAAAGTTGCAATGAGCGAAAGGATTAAGTGACGCCGCGAGTCTAGCATTGAAGGCGGCAGTGAAAGAGAAAAGATCCGACTATGATAAGATGCTCGCCATAGCAATCCGAAGCACGGTCCTCAGTTTTTAGCGGAGGTAAAATCTCCAACACACTTCATTACTCTCAATTGGTCCAATGTTTTTTTTTTTTTGTGAATTACTCATACTGCATTTTCCTCCAGATCAATGCACATTGAAGTGCCAAAGAAAAACCTGAGATGACAACTGAGAAGCTTCAAGAGGTCTCAACCCCTGTGGTTCAACCGTTGTTTCGGGTGCGTTAGTTAATATGGTGGAACTCTTCTGCCGTCTCCTGGGACATTCTGTATTTTCTGCTTCTTGGATTCACCGATGCTATACTCGAGGGTTGGCTGCCACGAGCAACATTTTGGCAGAGGTATGTATTGTTTCAACATTTCGAATTCTAATATATTCATTTATGCGCTATAATTTGTTACTTCGAGGTTGAATACTAATGTAATTAGACATTCGTATAATAGCTAATATGCATAATTCAGGGCTCAAATGATTTGCTCAAAGGTGATTCTGTCATTTTTTTTTCTTCTATAATTGAAGGATTCTGCTGCATCCGAAGTGATCAATACCTTGGACTCAGAGAAGATTCAGATCGATTGTTCTGTTCGTCGTGACTTGGACGATATCAATGGATATGTTGAAAAATGAAGGATTTTAATATGGGATTGTGTTGACTATTTTATTCTAAAACAAAAACAATAGCTACTCTCTCACTATCGCTTTCAAAGTTCAAGATGAAACTGAAATCGCCGTAAAACGTCTCATGTACAAGTATACACGATAATTTCTCGATCTTTTTTCAATTTAAAATTTTCTTTTATTTGGCTCTTTCATGATGTACCCATCTTTAAATGCAATTTCTTCTTTGGTCTTTTGTTAGGTACTTCAAGAGACAGCTACTTGACAAGGGTGCCATTAAACGCAAGGTTATGCCAAAGTTCTTTGGTGCCTAGCTTGATAAATCCTTGCCTTCTTGTGTTTTTACTGCAACCAAAATTTCGTGCCATCAAGCTCACTGAGCTGCAAACTTTCCTATGGTATGTTGAGTGTGCTAAATACTACGTTCCAAGACAGATGAGAAGATGAGAAGAGGAAGAAGATGAGAAGAAGACAGCTCTTGCAGGGCCTTATCCTCCAACTCAAGTTCACGTTTTAGAGGATGACGATGATGCTCTTGATACAGTACCAAAGCTCATTGTAGCAGAGCTTGAGAAAGACAAACGTGGTAAGAGAAATCACCTGTCAAATTACCTCCTGCCGCTCGCTCTTCCAAGAAGTCAATGCCAAAGCTTGGAGATGTAGCCCCACCTCCTGTCGCAGTTACTCCAATACATGTACCTTCTGTATAGATACCTTCATTGAATTTTTTGCCGTCCTAGGTTGTTGCTCAGTGGTCCTTCGGCGCTCGCGACCATGGCATCCACTCTCAAGCTCTAGTTCTCTACGAGTCCCTCATCTTGTTCGGGGAGTTGAAGCTCAAGAGCAACTTAACACCAACTCTATGGACTCAAATTCTAAAGTTTGCTAAGAAGGTATTTTCTAGAGTTTTGTATTAAGATGTCATAATTATTTCTTTTTATATTAGGAATGTTTGCACTAAATTGTTTTTAACCTTCAATACCTCGGTTTTAATTGCTTCCAGATGGGGAAATCAAAATTTCAAAAGTTAGGGGCGTAGTGAATCCCGATGCATGCTTGGATATGCTCATTGCGGATATCTCGGACAACCTTCCTGTCCCTGGCATTTCTAATCCGACTACTATAGTTCCCGACTGGAACAAGACCAATGTTGACGACCTTGTGGAGATCCTATTTGCCTATGCCGTTCAGCACTTGGCCAATGATAGAGTTATCTTAATGTTCTTTCTTGAGAGTCCTTCTATACGCAAAGATGTGCTCGATTGGGCTACAGAATATGGCTACAATATGTACAAGGATTGGTGGGGCATTAATGAGCTTTGGCTAACCTCCTTTAAAGATCCTCCACGCACGGTAATGACATCAAAAATTTCGTACCCCACTGATTTCGCACGATTTCAGTGCGATTTCCGATATTTCATGGGTGCGTGTATTTTTTTCACTGATTTCGCATTGTTGCGTCATTCATCGCAACTGCATTGATATGACATCATGATCGTACAAGCGGATATAGTATTGATTCGACACGATTGACACATCTATTGAAAACATGCGAATTCTGTACTCTATACAGTTGTCAAATGTCGTGTCTTAATCGTGTTTAAAGCCACACTGATTCAGTGTGTTTTTCGTGCGACATCATCTTTTCTATATCTAATTTTTATTTTCTATATCTAAATTTGGTCAAAAGAATTTTATTAAAAAAACTAAAAATGAAAAAATATTTTTTCTCTACTTGAACATTATTTTGGGCTGCCCGAACCAACTACTCGCGCTGCCCAAACCTGCGGTGGGCCCCACCACGATTCCCCAAGCTGTATTGCTGGTGGTAGGAATTGAACTTGAGACCTCCCTACTACAAACCATGCTTCAAACCACCAAACCACCTTAAAGTCTTGATGCAAGCACTCGAACTCTTTTGATAATTATAAAAGAATGAAACCATTGGCAATTTTTTTGCCATGTATATATAATTCTTTTTTCATTTTTTTTGCAGTACAACACGCAGGCCTTTTTCTATATCTTGAAATTTTTTCAGAATATTTAGATTATGCAGGACTTTTTCTATATCTAGGATTTTTTTCAAAATATTATGACTTTATTTATTTTTTGCGAAAATCGTGTGGCCCTGCTGCAGCCCGTGTCTCCCTCCCCGTGTGATGTAAGGGAGGGTTGACAGGGTGATATTATGGAGGGAGACTCTCTCCACTTCCACTTTGCCTAGTTTATTACGATGATTAATGGTAAATTGAATTCTTAATTGTAGGGAGGTTTCTAGAATTGATAACATTGAGCTTGTGATTGTAATTGCATTTTCCTTGATGCATCCAAATTATGGATGCTCCCAAATGGTAGCTTGAATTTTGTTGGTGATTGGTTTTTTTCTTAGAAATATTGGGTAACGTTGTGAGATTTTGGTCCGGTGTAAGGCACAGCGCGAAAGCGCTGCCGAAATTGCACCGGGATTTTTTCCCCATCTCATTGCAAAATTAGGTCAATAGTGGAAAAAAGGGTTAGAATTCTTGGTGATTGATGAATGTGTGTCGTTTCCAACTCCCCATTGAGTTGTATTGGGAGTAGTTGTGTTGAGAATTATGTTGATTGGTACAATTTTTAGGTTCATTTTAGGGTCATTTTAAACATAGTGCTGCCATTTTAAGCGAGGGTGCAAATTCACCTCACCTAATCATTTTTTTGCCCAATTTAAGCCCAATTGTAAGTACTTAGTCCTCAAGGGCAATTTGGTGAAGGATTGAGGCATTTTGTGGTGATTTGTAGGCCAAAATTCTAGTATGATTGTGTGCTGCCATTTTGGGTGAGGGTGCAATTTCACTTCACCCACTTGGTTTCTCACCAATTTGAGCCTACATTTGTGTATCTAGTACCTACGGGCAATTTGATGTAGCGTTGAGACTCTTGTGGTAATATTTTAGGTCAGGTGTTCGTGAGATTATGTGCTGTCATTTCTGTGCACACACCCACTTTGGCCATTTATCGTTCGTTTCTTACTCTCATATTTAATTATTTCACCACGTTCATTACTAAAAGGTGTCCATTGCTTGGAGTAAGTTTACCCAACCCCTCGGCCAGCTATACAATACCTTGACCGGGGAACTGGTCAAAAGTGGCGATCAGAGGTGTATGATGGATAATGGTGTGATGGGCTCATTCCAAAGCTAACACAATTTTCGTATTAGTATAGAGATTGGGAAGTAAGAGTGTTCAAACTCCCCTTCATGAGTTGGGGTCTATTTGCACTCCAACCCGCCAAAGAAGGAGAAGAATTGCTTCCTTTGTACGACCACAGTACACCTTGGCGGAATTCAAAATCTTGAGCAAAGCACAACCTTGACTGAAGTCATATGTGATGCAAGTTGAGCCGGACTTGTACATCGACGGAGATGTAATAAAGTTAAATTCATTAATAGTTCCATAGGGCGCATCAAGATAGGAAATGTTGTGTGGGAGTTTTGCATGTTCCCTAAACCATGGAACACTCAAGAATGGGGATATATGTAATTACCATAGCAACAAGGGACACCAGGACCGAAGAAGAACTCTATGCACACTACTCTCTAAACCTTTACAATGTATTGTAAATTTAATGAAACACTGCAGTCATAGCATGACTACAGTTAGTTATGTTTTTCCTAATATAACTAGCGTCAGTCACGATTTTTCAAAATGACTAGAGATAGTCACATTTTTTCCAATATGACTACAGTCAGTCATGTTTTGTTTATCATGTCTACGATGAGTCATTCTTTGTGTAGACACGACAAAACAATATTGTCACACTTGTTGCGAAGTTGGATGCTAAAATGAAAACCATGTATCAGAAACTCTGACCATGACATACATCTGTAAGTGGAATGTGACAAGTGTTGCATGTTCCGTTGCTTGCATATGTGCGGTGCATGGGAGATTAGCCACGTGTGACGTGTATGGAGGAGAGGGTATCCGGTCCCCTAAATTTCTGGACCATCGTATGTGAAACAAGACTCATTTCCACTATTTTGTTCCCGGAAATTGGAGAATGAGCACAGCCCCCTGAACTAGCGCTCCCATGCACCAAGCAGTGGTGAAGCTAGCCTGCCTCACTCTAAGCCTTGTTCGGACGATGGAGAAGTAGAGGTTTTACGTATGATGGCAGAGTGCTTCAACAAGTATGAAAATGTCAACTTTGGTGGGTGCGAACACTATTAGAAAATCACGACCAAATCAACAGAAATCGACTCATTTCTGTTGGTCCATGCACTGTAAGTGCCTTTTTCACTGATTTCTAACCATCTGTAAATGCAACAATAGAAGTCGCCTGATTTCTGTTGGTCCGTGCACTGTAAGTGCCTTTTTTCAGTGATTTCTGTTGATTTGTGCACTATAAGTGTTTTTTTCACAAATTTTTAACTTTATGTAACATTAGAGGAAATCTAAAGCTTCATCAAAACCGCGAATTTTCATGCATATAAATTAATAAAATAATATAATATTAAAAAAATCAAATTGTTTTAAAAATAAAATAAAAAATGAAATCTCATGTAGATCACTAGGAGCATATCGCCCCCATCAGGTTGGATAATAATTCTCTAATATTTTTTTAATATACTCTTAATATAAAACAAAATAAAATAAAAATAAAACAATTTTAAAATAAATTTTGAGCATTATAAAAAAAAAATTTAACATTTTTGTAATACTTAATAATATTATTTTATTAAAAATTTATAAAAAATTCAAATTAATTTTAATTACAAAAATAACCAAAAAAAAATTCAATTTTTTTTGGGAGTGGATCAGGTAGGCTTTTATTTGTACTTACAAAATGTTTAAAAAAATTCCAGAAATATTTTTTTTTCAACAAAATTTTGATGGCTGGAAGCTGTTTTTTTCCTCAGCGGACTTTGGATACTTTTAGCGATGTCAAAAACTTCTTTTTTTCCAAATTTTTTTTGAAGTGGATTAGACAGGCTTTTTTCTATATCTATAAAAAAAATTAAAATTTTCTAAAAACATATTTTTTGGATATCTAAGACAAAAGTTATTTTTTGTTGAACCCCCTTCTACTAAAATGTCCATAATAACTTCACAACATATTGGATCAAAGTAAAAATTTACCACTAATACTAGACTTTAAAACACAACTTTTCCAATAATTTTTATTAAAATCGGACACCGTATGAAGGAGAAACAAGGCTTCAAAGTTTACTGAAATTGTCAAAAGTCCAAATTTTTGATGTCGGCATTTATAAGTAACAATATGCAATCGGTTGTGGCACAAAGCAACACATCAATGGTGTGTTGGTAAGATCTTGTAGTCATCATGTAGGAGGTCTCGTGATTAAACCCGGTGGGCAGAGATGTTAGGATATGGTAGTCTTGGCAACCGGAAATTGTGGCTTGGGTAGTTGGATATTAGGGCCCGGACAGTTGAAAAGTACTACCCGGGCAGCGGGAATTTTTTCCGGGCAGTTAAAAATTTCTGTCTGGGTAGTTGGAAATTTTCGTCCGGGCAGCCGGAAAATTATGGTATGGGAAGCTGAACTTTTTATTTCGGGTAGTAGAATTATTATTTTTGTGTAGTTGAATTTTTTTGACCAAAACAACAGAAATCAAACAATATATCTTTGTTGAAAGATGTCCAGATCAACTTGTCCAAATCAACTCCCATTATCAACAATTCTCTGTTGATTTTTTGTTGTTTTGGACACATATTTTCTAGAAGTGGAAACCGATACTACTGTACATGACGGGCTTAACGATGCATTAGTTGAAATGCCGTTTGGAAAGGATGGTTTCCCAACAAATGACAATGAAGGTAGCGATGACAAAAGGGAGGACAATAACGACCCTATGGAAACAAGAAGGACTACCATAAACATCAAGGACCCCAGTGGCATAGACCTGGATATCCTCTTAGGCGAAGCAAAAACTCCACTTTATCCAGGAAGCAGTTCCAATCGACTTACATCCACACTCATACTACTTCTCTGTTGTACCACCTTTGTTGTACCAAAAAACTTTGTGGATGAGTTGTTGAAGTTGTTGAACGAGACAATTTTGCCCAAGGCAATATGCTTCCCAAATCATTTTTACGAAGCAAAATGTTTGTTGATGAAATTGGGGTTGTCCTACAATTCCATACATGCGTGTAGAGATGGGTGTTGTTTGTTTCGAAAAGAATTGGAGGATGCAACGGAGTCCTTAACATGCCACAAATCGTAGTACGTAGATAATTCTAAAACAATACATGTCTAAGTATTGAAACACTTTCCATTGATTCCTCGTTTGCGAAGAATGTACAGCTACACACGGTTGGCGGAGCTTATGAAGTGGCACGTAGGCGGGAAAAGCAAGGACAAGGTGATGAAATTTGTGGTGGACTTAAAGGCTTAGGATCACGTAAATAACAAATGACTGGAGTTTGCGAAAGAAGAACGGAACGTTAGGCTTGGCTTGGCACTAGATGGTATGAACCCGTTTAGGAACCAAAGCCTTAGCCACTCAACTTGGTCCATGGTCATGCTCAACTACAATCTTCCCCTTTGGTTAGTGACCAAAAACTTCTTTATGATGTTCACGCTACTCATACCAGAAAAAAAAAAGTATAACAGACAAAAACGTCGATGTGTACTTGGCACAATTAATCGAGGAGCTACAAGAGCTATGGAAAGGGATTGATTGCGTGGATGGATCGCAAAGGACCTCTGACGACAAATCATTCAAGCTACGAGGCATGCTATTGTGGACGGTGGCTTGTCCCATGTGTGGTCTCAACGTAGTCACTAGGCGCTCTAAACCATTGAAGAAGAATGTTTACCTTAGGCATAGACAACAATTGCTAATGACACACCAATGAAGGCGACAAAGGTTCAATTTTGACGACCAAACCGACATGAGACCTCTACTAAGAAGGATGAGTGGTCCAAAGCACTTGCGTTATGCGAATAAGCGACAGGAGTGGACAAGAAAGCACTGCGCAAATGAAGAAGGACAGACGCCATACCTAATACACGAATACGGAGTGAAGAGGAGGACATATTGGAAAGTACATATATCTCAATTATGATTTCTTGGAGACCTTAAAATGATTGCATGTTTGTATTGACAATAGTGCAGACCTTGTAGCACTGGTGTACTTATCCTACCCAGAAGTATGTGACTGCACGCAGTCATGTACACTGACATGACTGTACACAATGATGTTGTGATGCGTGGAATCTAATTTGTGACTAGTCAGAGTCACTGTGCAGGATCTTCTAATTCGACACACATTGAATGTCATGCACTGTGAAAAAAACATCGCTGAGAATATTAAGAAAACCATATTTAGAAAGAAGGACACTTTTGGAGTTTGTCTCGACATGAAGGAAGCGGGTATACATAAACATCTATGGCCCGTACGAGGAAAGAAACCCGAGAGCGTCATATTACCTCGTTCCTCATACGTTCTGAGGAAATAAGAGCGTCAGATCTTTGTAGACCAAGTGCGTTCATTACGAACCCCCACCCAGTATATGGGGCAACTGAAGAAGTGCATAAACGGTGGATGGACAAATCAAAGGCTTAAAATCCCATGACTACTATGTCCTTATGCAACAAGTGTTGCTACTATGTGTGCGTACTACAATGGCAAGGGAAGTTTGGACAACAATAATAATGTTGAGCCGGGTATTCGGGAGGATATGTGCTAAGTCCATTGATCCCAAGGCAACAGAAGAGATGAGGTGAGAAGCGGCCATAGCATTATGCATGTTGGAAAAGGAATTCTCACCATCATTTTTTGACATCATGAGCTATTTGGTTATGCACCTCGTGGAGGAAGTGAAAATTTGTGGACCCGTGCATATACAATGGATGTCACTACTAGAAAATCCTGACCGAATCAACAGAAAATCAACTGATTTATGTTGTTTGGGGCACTGCAATGACCGATTTTACTAATTTTTAAACTTTTGGTAAAAATCAATAAATTGTTACCTACTTTCTGTTGATTTGAATAGTGCAATGACCAAATCAACAGAATTTTAGTGAATCCGAAATCTTTTGGAATCTTTTGGAATCTTTTGGAATCCATTACAATATTTCAGGAATATTTGGAATCTTTTGCAATTTATGGACTCGACCTCGTATGTTTATAAAATTTTGGAATGTTATTATACCATAGCAGTAGGGTAATGTTGGTATGTTGATGCCAAATAATTAATTAACTCTCGAAACCATGAGTCATGATTTCAAACCATTTTCCACTTTTGAGTAAGCCCTTTTTGATACAATATTTGTTGAATACAATTATTGTACAAGATGTGAATTTTTTAATAAACTTGTGTTTCACTATTAAGTTAATGTCTAGAATTTTTTTGATCAATTCAAGTTGCAATTAAAAAGTTATTTTTCAAAAGGTGATTTTTTTTTAGTTTTGAGTAATTTCGGGCACCCATGTCAAATAGATCCAATTGGTTTTAAATTCTTTATACAAACTCTAAACAAGATTGTGAACATAATCCCCAAAGTTGAAAAACATCAAAGCACAAAATTATGACTCTCAAAACACTTAAAACATTTAAAACACCCTCATTTGGGCAACATTTAAAACTCCATGGTTGAAGTTCTATGTACTTTGAATGTTTTTTTAACTTAATCATTCACAATTTAACCTCTAAAGGACCCGGGGGTGTTGAACTTAGCTCTTGTTTTCTTGACTAGCTCTTGTAGCAAGCTCGATGCCTTATTAGTGTGGGGTAATTTTGGGCACCGTTGAAACTAAAGAAGACTTACGTAGCTTTTTTATGAAAAATGATCAACAAAATCGCACAATTTATGAAGAATGCCACCGTTGAAAAGATTGATGGAACTTGTTTGGGGTATTTTGTACACATGCTGAAATCAGATTGTTCAAAAGTGCTCCAAAAATTATGAAAGTTTTTTTGTAAGTAGAAATCATCATTTAAAACGTGTGAAAAAATTTCAAGGAATTTGAAGGTTTAAAGAGAAAGATATGAGGGTCTGAAGTGACGCCTAGATACCCACTCTGCAATTCAAAAAAATCACCAAAAATTGCTCACTTGATGAATTTCCAATCAAGAAGTACCTACAGATTTGGCTCTCAAAAAGAGCCAGGGTCACTTTGTTGCTCATCCTACAATTCAAAGCCCAAGAACCGGAATTTTCTCACTTTATAGTTCTAAAAGCCGCATGGGGGCCTTACGATCCTTTAGGGGTAAAAAAAAAAAACTCAGCAGACTTTGGCGGCCATTTTGTCATAGTAGAATAATTTTTTTCAAAAGAATTTGGACTAAGAAAAGCTGGTAAATCAAGTTAAGATACATCTCTAAAAATCCGTTTGTGATTTTGAGCCTCCATTCAAAAGTTATAGACAAAATTCAGAGTGGGGTAACAAAGAATATTTTCTTTGATATTTTCAAACACCCTCTCTGAATTTTGTCTATAACTTTTGAATGGAGGCTTAAAATCACAAACGGATTTTTGGAGATGAAACTTAACTTGATTTCCCAGCTTTTCTTAGTCTAAAGAGTCTTGAAAAATATTATTCTACTATGACAAAATGGCCGCCAAAGTCTGCTGAGTTTGAAAACACAGAATAGTAAGTGTATATGTAAGAAAAAAATCATGCATTGTTCATCAAGTTCTAGTGGTGGTGAATTGGTTAGTGAGTAGAGTCATAAGTAAGAGGTCTTGAGTTCAAACCCGAGTGGCAACCATGCGTACATAGCTTAGCTGCCCGGAAGCGCAGGGCAGCCAAAAAAAAAGAATTTTTGCTTGAAAACCCGGGCAGCGAAAGAAATGCTTTTTTTTTTTTTTTTTTTTGAAGTTTTCATTTTTTCTTTGACCAAATCGACAGAAAAAATCAACAAATTTTTGTTAATGGATGATCAGAACAATGCGACCAAATCAACAGAAACTATCAACTCTTCTCTGTTGATTTGGACGCTGAATTTTCTAGAAGTGTGTATACTATAGAAAGGTACTTGAAGACACTCAAAGGGTACGTCCGAAATTGTGCTCGACCAAAAGGTAGCACGGCCGAAGGCTATGCTATAGTTGAGGCAGTGGGATTCAACACCAAGTATATGCAGGAGTATATTACTACTAAGCGAAGAGTGTGGAATGACAAGGAAGACCCATCAATGTATGACGAGATCCCCGAAGGAAGCGAACGGGCATGCCGCCTCTCACCTAACCTTCAACAATGAACTCACGAGTTCGTCGTGAACAATGCGGCACCATTAACCCTTAAACGTCAAGAGGGCCTGGACGGGGCAGCCCGGAAGACATCTAAATTTTTTTGGAAAATTTGTTTTTTATTTTTTTATTTTTTTTGCAAAAACGGCTCTGTAGTGCACTGTAGCACTGTAGCACTGCGGCACTGCTGAACTTCAGCTGCCCCAACCTTCAAAACTTGTTCAATTTGATAACTTTGATTACTTACCAACGATTCCACAATCTCTCAAATGAGGCGAAAATTTGGAATCTAGATCGCTTTTTTAGTAGCTTTCCAACGCAACAAGCCTCGCTTGATTTGGTTGGGAAAATCAACTTTTTTCTTCATTATTCTCTTTTAAATAAGCTCATGGGGCTTACCTTGACGTTTAAGGGTTAAAGGATTGAAAGAGATGAGTTCCCATCACTACAAGTATATGCAATATGACTGCGAGTGTATGCAATATGACTGCCCCTAGTGATGTCCATACATTATCACTACTTCATATATGTAATATGACTGCCCCTAATGATGTCCAGACATTATCACTACCATTCCATTCAATATGACTATCCTTAGTGATGTCTATACATTATCACTACGAGTCTATGCAACATGACTGCCCCACATGATGTCCTAAGCGTCACGGGTAATGATTTTGTTTGTCGAAATCTTCAAACCGCGTAGAATGTAGTGGTTGCCACGAGCAACCAAAGTTAGCTATATAGGTCGTTCTAAAACTTTATTTTTGTATAAACATGTACGTGACTATAACTCTTTTATCATATACGAGACACGAAGATGACATGGCACGTCATGAATGAGAGCGCCACGAGTATAAGGGTAAGAAGCGAAAGGCCCGGATAGTGTACTCAACAGAGATGTGCGACAAAGATTTCCACGTCTGGTTTCCAAAAGCAGTGATACGGGCCATAGAAGATGGGACTGAGGAGGTCCCTCAAGACGTGAAGGCCTTGATGTTACCTCCATTGGACGTAGTCAAGTCGTATTGATCCATGTATGCATTTGGAAACCACATCCGTGTCTGGAGCGTAGAGGCACAATTGACAACCATGGACTCGGGGGTAGCCTCAACCTTTCAACAACTTTGTCGCACATGCCTCAAGGATACAAATCTTTGGGCAGCAGAGTTGGAATACATGGGGTGGGTGGAGGAAATCCTATCTGTGGACTATGTACACTTTGAGGTGGTCGTCCTCTATTGCAATTGGGTGGTTGCAAACATGAAGGGAGATGGGGCCACCATGAAGCGCGATGACTACGGTTTCACTACAGTAAACTTTGACAGATTGATCCCACACTCTGCACAGTCATTTACCTTCCCTTTCCACATTGAACAAGTTTTTTTTGCACCTGACGTAGCGAAGCGTAGATGGGAAGTTGGGTTGCGGAGGGAACCGAGAGGCGTTCGGTTATTCTCCAAAGACCTGCTCACGGATGAAGTACAATCCTTGGGCAAAACATCAGATTTTCCCGGACTCAAAGCCACGGGCCTATATGAGGATCTCATACCGAAGACACACATCTTGGGCGATGCAGTGGAAGTAGCTCCGGAGGTGGTTGCTAAAGCATTAGAATACTTCAAACATGACAACACATCGGTAGATGATTTAGAGTACTGCGACTCAGACCAGGATTGACTCCCCCGGCCAAGACAAACAGTTGCATACAAGATATTTTGATGGATATATCTATATATATATACATATATTTATACGTACATATTTAGTACACTATTGTCTTGGCCACATAACACACATTCATTTTATCCTCTCCTCCCAATGCATGCTCACACCATTTGTTAACTACTACATCATGGACGCACACAATAGATAAAACCGGCAATAACCACTTTATATATTTCTGGCCAATTTCCCCCCCTTCCCCCTCCCCCCCCCCCCCCAATTGAAAAAAAATTTAATCAATCAATTATCAATAAAATAAACATGGGCAATTCCCAATTATAGTAAAGGTTGTTAAAGGTTATTTCAAAAATTGTTTAAAAAGTTTTATCAAAGCACTACTAGAAAATTCAACATCCAAATCAACAGAGAAGCGTTGATATTTTCTGTTGATTCGGTCGCGTTGTACAGGTCAATAATCAACAGAAATTTGTTGATATTTTCTATTGATCTGGTCACAAAATTTATAAAATAAAAAATAAAAATAAAAAAAATTAAAAAATCGCTCCCCGGATTTTTTGGGCAGAAAAAGATTTTTTTTGGCTGCCCGGCGCCTCCGAACAACCAAGCTTTCCACCCACGGTTGTCACTCAGGCTTGAACTTAGAACATCACATTTATGATTCAACACTCTAACCAATTCAACAAACTTAGAATTCGATGAACAAAGTATAATTTTTTTCTTACATATACACTTACAATTCGATGTTTTGGAACTCAGCATACTTTGGCAGCCATTTTAACATAGTAAAATAACTTTTATAAACAATCTTTAGACTAAAAAAAGCTGGGAAATCAAGTTAAGCTTCATCTCCAAAAATCCGTTTGTGATTTTAAGTCTCCATTCAAAAGTTATAGACAAAATTCAAAGAGGGTGTTTGAAAATATCAAAGAAAATATTCCTTGCTACTCCACTCTGAATTTTGTCTATAACTTTTGAATGGAGGCTCAAAATTACAAACGGATTTTTGGAGATGAAACTTAACTTGATTTCTCAGCTTTTCTTTGTTTAAAGATTTTTGAAAAAGGTTATTCTACGATGACAAAATGCCCGCCAAAGTCTGCTGAGTTTTTTTTTTTTTTAATTGTGAATGATTAAGTTAACCCCTAAATGACAGAGGGGGTAAGGGCAAAACCTAGATGTGTTATAAAATGTTACTTTTGCAACTTCAATGAAGTTTGGTCCAAAAGAGGAAATGAGAAGCATGATGTTTAGTAATTATCCGTACGGTCAAAGGTCCAAAAATCGTGTTAGATACTCATTTAATGAATTTAAGAGCATTTACCATTTTAAATTCACCAAAAATTACAAATTTACTTTTAGCATTTGAAATTTGGTATGATTGGTTAAAACTAGACATTCTATTATAAAATTTAAAAAGGCAAAATTTTCCAATGAGTGAACATCATTAGTTTCCCGAAATAGTAAGTTTTATAACACTAGGATAATATTGAGGTCTTTGTCTTTAAAAAATTCCTTAGTGAACCTCAATATTGCAAATGAAATGTATCTAAAAGCACTAGAACATGATCTCAACCCCCAATTTAAGCAAAAAATGAAAACTTGGAAAATGTCATTTTCTGCCCATGGGCAGTCACTTTTGTTTGGGTAGTACATAAAACTTCAACCATGGTGTTTAAATGTTGCCCAAATGAGGGTGTTTTAAATGTTTTAAGTGTTTTGAAAGTCATAATTGTGTGCTTTGATGCCTTTCAACTTTAGGGATTATGTTCACAATTTTGTTAAGAGTTTGTATAAAGAATTTAAAACCAATTGAATCTATTTGTCATGGATGCCCGAAATTGCCCAAAAGTAAAAAAAATCACTTTTTGAAAAGTCGAGTCCATAAATCGCAAAAGATTCCAAAGATTCCATAATATTCTGATATATTCCAGAATATTCCAAAAAATTATAAAAGATTCCAAATTCACTAATTTTTTGTTGATTTGGTCATCGCATCATTCAAATCAACAGAAAATAGGTAGCAAACTGTTGATTTTTACAAAAAGTTTTAAAATCATTGAAATCGATCATTGCAGTGCCCCAAACAACATAAATCAGTTGATTTTCTGTTGATTTGATCACGATTTTCTAGTAGTGAAGTCACTTGTTATATTTTAAAAGCAAATATCAAGATTGACTAAGTCTTATTGGCAATTGGAAAATTATTTCAAATTCTCTTAGTATATACGTATATTTTTAAACGTCATATATAAATAAACTACTCCATCTAGCTCTAATATAAATTGACTGATTTGGCTAAAAACAAAATATTGTAGATTTGTTACAAAATCTCACTTGTATGCAATTCTTAAACGTTTCTATATCCAATTTGCTCTATGTACACAAAATCTTGTATACCAAATTAATGCTTCTTGAAACACAAGTAGACAAAAGATCACAAATTTCCAATTGCCTTCCAAATCATATACATTGCTCATAACGCACAAATTGCTTTTAGTTCACTACTAGAAAATCCAACTAATCTGTTGATTTGGTCGCGTTGACCGGGACACTTTTCTATTGATTTGGTTAATTTTTTGTTCAAATCAACAGAAAAGTGTCCATGTCAACGCGACCGAATCAACAGATTTGTTGGATTTTCTAGTAGTGGTTTAAAAATAAATTTAGGTTCAAAAAAATAAAATCTTGACACATATACTACAAGATTGAAATGTATATTTGTAGCATTATATGAAAAAATGTACAAGTTGTAGAGGGTCAAAATCTAGACATGTACAATTACTCTACATTCGTCAAATGTAGAGATTTTGACCCTCAATATCTTAAATTATATTTTTTTCACAAAATGAATTAAAAAAATTCTCTATCTTTTTGTACATCTTGAGAAAATATTATGAATCCCTTATTCATTTTTAATTCTAAGCATATTGTACGCTTGTGTATGAGTAATTGAAGATGATTTTTATTTAATATGGGACATTATAAATATAAAAAAGTCAAATATTATGGAATTGAGAGTATATGAAGTAAGAGAGAGAATAACGTGGGCCTACATGCCTACATGAATCAAGTGTCAGTTGGCAATAGTGATACTAAATACACCACTGAGATCTACATAGTGCATGCTATTTTAATTCCTTCTCTCATTTAACCCCTAAGGGTCCCTAGCTTTTTTGGGCTTAAAATCATCATTGCTTTTGATGTGTTATAGGTCTAAATGTAAGTGAGGCATAGAAATCTCAACCGTACAATCTTGTAATATACATGTTGTAGATCATGTGAATCAATTTTTGGGTCATTTGGTCATCATTAGAGAAAATTTGAACCCTCAATAAAGCCCCTACTATGTTAGCAGCAAAACTAAATATTGAATCTGGGGAGCGTAGGCCTCCTGACAGACTCTGTCCCCTTCACTCATTTTACTCTCCTCTCTTCTCTGGCCTAAGCAAACTCCCCATCCCATCACACTATCTGCCCAATCCTACCTAACCTCTCTCACACCCAACTCCCAAAAAACTTACCTCTACATCTCCCTCCAATAACAACCACTTACCTTCTCTCATATTCAGTCTATCCACCTCCCTTCCCAATGTTCCTATAACTACTCTGATGATATGACTAAACCCAAAAATCCTACCTACCCACAATTAAACACAAAAGACGACAACCCTTCCAAAATATATCTTTGCCCCATAACAGAAAAAATTACCTACTAAATCCCCTCCTCAGACAAATCACTCTCACTAATTCCCTTGTTATCCAGCACACACAAAGACATTCCTCATACCCACCCACCTGTCCCAATGTAAAATCACCAAAACAATAACCACACTCAACATCAATCAACCATATTCACATGCCATCCTGCCCACACCCATCCCTTTTACCCAGTCCCCATACCATTAACCTCTTATACAATCCAACCACCATGATAATTACTTAATCATACATCCCAGAATTAGACCAAACTTTACCGAAAGTCTGAACCCTCAATTAGGTCTCCAAAGGAGGAGTACAAGGGAGTCTACAATTTTTATTTTTTTGTACTACATGGCTTTTTCCCCTATCTCTGCCCAGAGCAGGTTGGATATATTTGTTCTTCTAAAATGATATCGTTCTAACCACATGATGTCACTTGTTGGATGTTACTGTCCTTCATGAAGTTTACACAAGCTGACTTCCAAAGTCTGTCAGGAAGCCTACGCTCCCCAGATTCAGTATTTAGCTTTGCTGCTAACATGGTAGGGGCCTTATTGAGGGTTCAAATTTTCTCTAATGATAGATTGCAAGATCACACTGTTTAGTGCTAAAAAAGGATGCTGAAATTTTCCTAGCAACACAGTTAGAGGTGAAATTCATTTTCAAAATTACTCAAATGTAAAAAATTTGAACTATAAAGTAGTTCAAAATCATCATATAAACACATTGGTACCAAAAAAGCCTCATGAAAAATTTAATGTGCCCTAAAATGGCCTTGCAATGTCAAAATGTAGCCCGAAAAGTGACCCATTTGAACCAAAAAGCAAAAAGTGTCCAAACTAGACCCGTGCACTAAAATGACTCCCAAAAATTCACAACAACATGGGTTGATATTAAAATTTTACCATGATAACTAGACTTCAAGAGAAATTCAACACAACAAGTTTTATTGAAGACGGACTTGGGATGAAGGAGATACAAGCCCCCAAAGTTGCTGCCATCAAAATTCACAGAAATTGTCCAAAAAATAGATACCTACTTTCAAATGATCACCAAAAATTCAATTTATCTTGTATTGATCTGAAATTTTTACCACGCATTGCATACATCATGCGAGGATTTTTCGCAAAATTTCATTATTTTTGGACACTTTTTGCAAAAGTTGCAGCTCTTCAAAGGTGACTGTCTCCCAAAAACGTCCAAAATATGGACGTCGGGACGGTTAGGGGTTAAGGTGGATCCTATAAGTAGCGTTGATTTTTCATAAGGTCCTTGACTGGTCTTGGGTCAATTCCTTTAAAATAAATTATGTTCTGTGGTCTACTTTTCCAAAAAAACATTTGTTTTTGGACGTGTTAGAATGAATTTGGATGTGTCGCCAAAATATGATCAAAATTCATTTTATTTACAAAAAAATAGTACAAAATCCACTTGAACATGTCACGTATGACATAATAGTGACCAAAAAAATTAAAATGAAACATCTCTAATTCAAATCGTAGTATTTAAAAAATACTAAGCACTTGAGTCTTGTGAATATAATATCTAGAACCACACAGATTGGATTTTTTATATGACATCAAATTAAGACACTAATAAAGACCAAGCATATTACGTAAAGAATTAGAAATTCTTCAAATTTAGTACAAGCATATTGAAATAAGAAATAATTTAAGAGTTTTTTTTCAAAGTTACCATCCAATAAATAGGATGGATTCTTTTGTTGTTCACATTTCTCCAAACAAACACCACAACAATCCACTTAATGTTTTCCACACAAAATGCCCATTAGACCATCCAAATTTGTCAACTTTAACCTCTTTCTCATACGACTCTTGATCAAGTTTTATATAGAGAATCCCCTCTCACATATAGCACTACTAATTGGAATCACCATGATCCTCTTTCACAACTTATTCAGGTCAAGCCAATTGATTGACTACTATGGAGTTTGGGGGATCAAGCAACCGCCACTTTGCTAGGTGCCCTATTACGCCCAACATACTACTTTTGAGTGTCTTTCATAGTTTTTTTTTTTTAAATATATATTTTTTAAACTCTTAATTATTTTGTTTTTAATTAGGACGTGTCTATTTTTTTATAATCGGTTTTGGAACATGTTTTTTTTCACTAATCGGTATGTGGAAATGTAGGTGAAAGCTTGGTATTGTGTACCAAAAAGTTGATCCGCCAAATTTGAAATTACATTGTTTTTGGTCAAAGGTCATAAAATTATCAAATTATATTTTCTTTTTGTTTTAATTTCATAATGCCCTCCGTTGTTCGTATAAGTACTCAAATTCAAAGTTTCAAAGTAAGAGTCATTCAAAAAATTACTAAAAGTAAAGCTCATATATAACTGTCTAAATTCAATTTCGAGAGCAAATTTGAGGAACTAAATCATATTTAATATGAATATAATTTTTTAATTTTAATTCCATCGTGCATTTGAGGGCTCCAAAGAAAATATCTTGAATAAATAAATATTTAATGCATTTTTAGCTTCTTTAATATCAACTTCTTAATTCGGTTTGAAACTACTTTTTCAATTTTGACTACTTCAACATCTCTAAATCATACTTAAATGATTATTGAAGATGAATGTTTCGATTTTCTTTGTGAGACTTTGTTAAACATCATGTCTTTTACTTTATTAACGAAACTTTTACAATTATAAGATTTTAATGTATTTTTCGATCTCGCATTGTTGCTTCTTCATAGGGATCAATGTTGGTTCACTTTACCATGCTTTCACTCATGTTGATTTTTCAAATAATCGGTTTTGGGATAGTTTCAATTTATTTTTTCATGTCAATGGAGACTCTTGGACAAGGGATGGGTTAATTGCATTAACTAAACTCTAACCTCCCTCATCCGTTGTACCCCCATGTTATTTTATTTTATTTTTATTAAAAATATCCCTTGGACAAAGGTATCTTAAGTTGAATATGATCATGGAGGCTTAAATTGAATGAATGAAAAATTGCATATTTCCAATGTTAGACAATTGTGTTTCTTAACACTATAATTTTCAGGTTGCATTCTATTGACATCCAACATTACAATTTTGTTGGTGTATTTTTGTTTGATTGTATTTTCCTCTTTGCCATACCACAACAATGCAATTCCCTTGTTAAAAATGTCAATTCACAATTCGTCCCCCCTCTCAAAAAGAAACTCAAAAATATTGGAGGCTATTAAGAAATTGTAAGTAAAATAGGGAATTTAATATTGAATGCATTCTTGATTTCTAATTACCTATAGGATATTAAAAAATAATGCTCAATAGATTTTTTTAAACTTAAAGGATGCCTAATATTCCAATTTTTAGAGATAATACCCCCCTTATAAATAAGTGGTTATCACACGTGTTCCAAAAAACTACTCTAAGTGCCCCCTTCGAGATAAATAGTTAGACAAAATTTGAACCATGACCAAATTTTGATAAACTTGTAAACCAATATCCAATTTTTTTGATTGGAATGTCTTTAGTTCTTTGTGAAATCCAAAACACCATAATTAGTAAATTTTTAATTTTTTAGAAAATTAAAAAACACCATTTCGTACATTTTGAATTCTAAAATTAAAATACTTTGACATTTGGGTGACGAAATTGACTTTAGCGTACAATAGATGAATAATTTTACCGTGTCAGTTTTAGTATTTAAGGGTACAAGTGTTCTTATACCTATGAAGAAGGCGGAAGTGCCTCTGAGGGCTGGCTCAATAGTTTAGCCTCTGGCCATTCCAATAGGGTGACCCGGGTTTGAATCCTAATGCCGCCCGTTGGCTTTACCACCATGGTTTGCCCAATCACGATTGGGAGTCTTACGACATTATTGTATGGGTACTCTAAAAATGTGCTAGGGGAGGAGAACACGACTGTTCTTTGTAATGGTACTTAGTCGTAGACTAGGTAGTTTAGGGTCCACTTTCGTAAGAAGGCATTTAAAGTATCATGTACCATGTAGGTCCTGGTGGCGTACTAAGTATCACTCTCTCCCAACGGACACTTAACCCTCAAACAAACTTGAAGCCCTTTGCGGCCGTATAGTATATTATGTATTTGGTGGTATTTGATCAAAGAACAATGATCAAACAATTTTCAGTACAAAGCCAAATTGATAATCATGATAATATGTATTTAATTATATAGCACAATAACACAATTCATATAGTAAATTACAATTGAGCAATTATAAGGCCAAATACAAGTCGTAGAGGGGATCTCAAGGGCCTTTTAACTCTTAAAGGTCCAGAGAGTTCTTTCCGACTAGTATTATATAACAATATTCCATTGTATTTGGCATGGTTTTATCTCATATGGGTTTAAGATCAAAAGTGAAGTTAAGAATTCGCGTCGACGTGATTTTCATGAGCTATTGGGAACTCAATTTGAAACTTTCAAATTACAACAAATGTCAAATATACGCCAACGTATCTACTATCCCCATCAGCCCTTTAAGGGTTAACCCCTAAATGTCCCATGGGGATAGTACATACGTTGCCGTATAATTGGCATTTGCTACCAATAAGAAGCACTAAATCGGGATCTCAATAGCTCACCACAACTGCATTGATTTAAATTCCAACTTCTCTTTTAAAATCAAACCCATTAAAGTTGTGTATACACTCCAAATACAACTAAAATACACCATATTCTACTTGCCACAAAGGCATGTTCAGACGTTTAGGGGTTAAGGGTTAATTCGTGCGGGCCTGGCGTTACTCTCTCTGAAGAAGGCGGTGTGAAAAGGCCCTCCCTCACAATGAAAAGAAACCATGCAGCCAACGCAGCAGCTGAGGTGGCACGACCACACTGCCAAGTCCACTGACGCGGGAAAACCACACCACAGCAACCGGATGACGTGCCAATCACCAACGAACGAGAAACCCCCGGTCTCGACGTCCGTCATCTCTCCGTCGCCTGATCCGCCCGGCTCTAGCTTGCTTTTTCCACTCTCGCGATCACCATCATCGATGATCCATTCCTTCCTCAACTTGATTCATCAGTCCATCGATCATCGCAAGTGGACTACCTGACGAGGAAGCTCACTGGTGGGGTCGATCCATCCGGGCATTGTCCATGTTTTCTTTTCCATTCAGGCTCGGACAGGCTAGATCAGGCTAGATCCTAGTGAGCTACCCCGAAACCTGCAAGGAAACCGGCTTCCTCTATTTTTCCTCGGAGCTAGCTAGATGTGCCTACGGCGATGGCGGACTGGGCGGGCCACAGCTGAAGCAGTACTGAAACGTAACAGAACGTAACAAACGCCTGAAGAACCAGCTTTGTAAGTTGTTGTTGTTGTTGCTGCAAGTCCACTCCAGCCTCCGCGTGGTCGAACAGACATGTGGGCGGCATGCAGCCATCAGTTTTCCACAGACGCGTGATCGGAATCTCCGAATGCATACCATTCAAGCTTTGTCTGTGTTCGGTGGATTACATCGGTCAGTCAGTCAGTCAGTCAGTCAGCGTCTGCAAGGAACTCGTTGACGAGCCGTTTTTGAGCTGAGCGTAGTCTGTGAGGTGTAATTGTTCGATTCTGTAAGTATTGGTTGCCAGAGTTGAAGGTGAGTACGCCTAGATTGTCTGCCAAGCGAACAATTGTTCGATTTCAGTAAGCATTGGTAGCCAGAGTTCCAGGTGAGTACGTCTAGATTGTCTGCCGAGCGAACGAAGCGTGTGCGAACAACTAGCTAGCTGGATGCTCGTCGGCCTGGGCTTTTGATGTGACCAGTTATCACAGTGCCGAAGTTTGGGGTGCCACCCTAAAGTGCTGACAAAAGGCGGGATTTTTCTAATGTAGTTGGGCGAATTTGGGGTGTGGATCCGCTTTTCAAGGCGGAGAGATCGGAGTCGTGTGCCAGTTTCCGCACCTGCAAGATCTGTAGTCACCGCCGCAGAACTTGGTGGCGTTGGGATTCCAAGCGACGTCTGGCTAGTTCTTGCTTTCCAGGCCTGTTGCTTTTGTACGTTGCGGAGTTTCTCTCCGTGTTTGTGTGTTTCTCTGCAATCCATTTTTGTGAAAAGCACGTTACGGGTCTTCGTTACAGGTGGGAACTCACTTCGACCCCGTGGAATCGCCATGAATGGAACCAATTGGACTGAGCAGGGTCAGGAGGTTTGGTGAGGGATATTATTGTCTTTAGACAGGTGCGAATCTCTACAGTGACAATTCACCAATGGGCGCCAAAACTTGAAGGTCGAGGGTTCCGATATCAATAGTGTAGAGCTAGAAGAGCATGATTTTGGGAGTTTAAGATGGGTAGTTGTTGTACCAAGAGTCCTGTGGATGAGGAGCCGCCAGTTCGGAAACATCATCATCATCATCACCATCAAGTAGATGAAGGACTGCGAGCGAAGCAAGCGCGAGCGTCGAAGCAACAGCAAGGGATTAGTACAGTGCCTCAAAAGCATTCGTCAAATGGCGGTCCAATTCCGGTTAATCCGAAGCATCAAGCCCGCAGCCGGGAGCAGACACCGGCACAGAGCCACCGTCGGCCCAGGTCGATAGTGGAGAATACTCCTGTGGATCAGGTGAAGATTCCGGAACCGGCGACCAAGAGGCCGCCGGCGCCACAGGCTGCGAAGAAGCCCACGGCGCGCGTGGGCAGCAACATCAAGGACAACAAGGAGACGATTCCGCTGGGGAAACGCACCAACTTTGGCTATGAGCGGGATTTCAAGCAGCGGTACACGCTGGGCAAGCTGCTTGGCCATGGCCAATTCGGGTACACGTATGTGGCCATTGAGAAAGCCACCGGGGAGAAGATGGCGGTGAAAACAATCGAGAAAAAGCAGGTAAACATTACCCTCTGCTGCCTCACGTTCTTTGCTCTGAATCCATGCTTTTATGGCACAGTTGTCCCTCTTTATTATGACAGTTTGGGAAGCCCTAACTTCAAGGTGGCAGACATGGATTAGTCACAGAAATGACTTGTCACATGTGTATTTGTCACATGTGTATTGTTTAAATTAATAATACCGTCATACTATGGAGTGTCATTGTATGGAGGGTAGATGGCATTTGTGGATTGAGATTGCATGTAACTTTTATGGCAGATGACTCTCCCAATATCGGTGGAGGATGTGAAACGAGAAGTGAAAATTCTGAGAACTCTCTCAGGACACGAGAACGTCGTGCAGTTTTACGCGTCCTTCGAAGACGACGACCTCGTTTACATTGTCATGGAGTACGCCTCCGTCAAACCCTAGTTTAGTTTGGAAAATTTGGGTAGGGTTTAGGGTTTTTAGAGCGTTGACTTGGTTTCTCTTTTTCTGATTTCTGATTTTGGTTTTTCAGATTATGTGAAGGTGGCGAGCTCCTTGATCGAATTCTCGCCAAGTAAGTATACTGTTTGCATTTTGGGTTTTACAGTAATGCTTTCTTGGAGAGGAGGCCTTGCATTGACAAAAAGCTATTTCTACACTGAATGTGAGGAAGTTTGTGTAGGTTGCAAAACAAGCTTGGGACATAGCCCCCCGCAACATTTGTAGTTGCTTGTTTGAGTGTTCATAATAGGTGCAAGTTTACACTGGAGCCTACACGCACTTGGAAAGTACACGTGTAGAACTGATTTCCTTTTATTCTTCCGTGAATTAGCAGTTGGGCACAAGGGGTTTGGAGCTCCTTTGAAAACAGTAGAATTATTGAACTGATGAATGATCTAATAATATTACAGGAAAGACAGCCGATACAGCGAGAAGGACGCTGCAAGAATTGTCAGACAAATGCTGAACGTTGCAGCTCGGTGTCATCTGAATGGTGTAGTGCACCGTGATATGAAACCCGAGGTGATAATTCTCTCTGATAAATCAATTTTAATTCTCTCTGATAAATCATTTTCTGACATTCTTGGTTAGTACTTTCACAATGAGGCTGATTGGGGTTTTACCCTTTCCTCTCTTCAGAACTTTTTATTCAAGTCACCGAAGGAGGACTCGCCTCTGAAAGCCACTGATTTTGGGTTGTCCGATTACATCAAGCCTGGTATGCTCTCCTTGCCCTTTTAAACCCTTGTTGTTGCTTTTTAAAATTTAGATATACCGGTAGAGATACTATCTGCACCACATTCAGCATTTTAACACATGTAAAAGTGTGATTATTGGGAGATTACTAGAGAGTTATACCACTTTGCGATCATTGTCTTACATTTAAATGTACACAATTGGTACACAGTGGCACAAATGGGGTGGCTTTCCATTGGAGATGGGATAAGGTTACCTTAGTGGTTTTGGTATCCTCTACCTTAATAGCAGTTTTAATCATTTTTCTCTATATGGATGAGCAGGCTATGAAGCTTTGCTTCATACTCACACTGGAGCATATTGTTTTTTGCAGGAAAACGGTTCCAGGACGTTGTGGGAAGCGCATACTATGTGGCTCCGGAAGTTTTGAAGAGAAAATCAGGTCCTGAATCTGATGTGTGGAGTATTGGTGTCATTACGTATATCCTGCTGTGTGGGAGACGACCCTTCTGGGACAAAACGGAACAGGGAATATTCAATGAGGTACGTGTTTTAAATACATATCTACCTTTGGCAATGTGAGGATATTTCGTACAATAATCGCACTACACTTAGATGGGGTCATGCTCAACCTGTTTTGGTGTCATGGTCATATTTAATACTGTCTTCTTCAGGACAGTTATAGTTTGTAAGGGAATTGAAGGTAAAGTTTAAGCATTCATCGATGTGTCATTGTCTGCTTTTCAGGTACTGAAAAAGAAGCCAGACTTTCGAGAGAAGCCATGGCCAACCATTAGTCTTAGTGCCAAGGACTTTGTGAAGAAGTTGCTGGTCAAAGATGCCGCCGTTAGACTGACAGCAGCTCAAGCATTATGTAAGTAGTCATTGTCTTTCTTTCCTTTCACAACATAACCTCAAAGTCACATGACAGCACAGGAATCAAGGTGGATTCACTACACCGAAATGGTTATTTAGTACGGTTTAAAGTATTTATCACAAGGACATACTAATCAACATTACTTGTAATGATGGCAATATAGCATTTGTGATGTGCAGTGGTGGATTTGCTAGATTGGACATAATACTAATCACCCATACTAAATAACCATTTTGGTGTATCAGAAACCCCCTAAATTCATGATTCAAATATGGGAAGTCATAATTCAGATGGGGAAAACCTAACGATGTTAAACCTTGTCAATTGTAACGTCATTGAAGGCAGTTTCTAGGGTAAATCCTGTTAATTGTAATGTGGCTAGGTTCTCTAGAATATCTACTGGTGATTATATGTTGGTCTGTGCTGACGTCTGGCACAATCATTCCGGTGGCAGAATTGTTGTGGAGAGCGTGTGTGCGTGCATATAATAGATACCAGGGCTGATTTGGTTGTCTTCTACGTCTGCAGCTCATCCCTGGGCCAAAGAGGGAGGCGATGCTTCGGACATTCCTTTGGATATTTCGGTGTTGTCCAACATGCGGGAGTTTGTGAAGTACAGTCGCCTGAAGCAGCTTGCTCTTACGGTACGGGTTCACAGACTCATTGCAATTACCTCAAAACTGATGTAACAGGATTAGGGCTTGTAGTTAGGGATTATGCATCTACCTGAGTGCACAACGCAGATTACTGCCCGAGTGCCGGCAGGCACGAATGAGGTAACTTCTGCGTTGTGCATGAGAGCGGGATGCATAAGCCGTCGTTAAGCGTGAACCATGCTGCCTCCGAGATTTGTGGAGAGCATATAACGGGTGCGGGGCTGCGTTACATTTGGTAACGTCGGTGTGCCCATCGAGGGTTGTTACGGAATTCGGCTGCCCTCAATTTCTGTAGCTGAGAATCTCCAGAGTGCTTAACGCTGAGGTCCCATCTGGATCTATGTTTTGGACAATGTGATCAATTAAACTCAAACCATGAGTCCCTTGGTCCTTTAGGGGTTAACATTATGCCATTGCTTCCATCTGCAGGCTCTGGCAGGCACAATGGACAACTCGGAAATTTCTGACTTGCGAGATCAATTCAATGCCATTGACATAGACCGGAATGGCACCATAACCCTGGAGGAGATGCGAGAGGCGCTTCAGAAAGATCGACCCTGGGCGATGAAGGAGTCGCGCATTGTGGATATTCTGCAAGCTGTGAGTGCACTCTTAACCCTAAAATGGGCCTCATGTTCTTTTCAGTATGTTTGGCACGATCCTAGTATGGGGGGTGGGGGGCGCAATGCATATAATGGAGCCAGCCCTGCAGGAATAATGGGTTCAGACTTCCAAGAAATGTACTGCAAGTCAGCCGAAACTCTGAACCGGCTCGAGATCATGGGTTCTCTCTATATGAATCGCGGATCCCCACGGAGCCCCCATACTAGGATTGTGCCGTCTTTCTTTTGTTTGATTCTATTGATTTCTTGACCAACATGTGCAATGTTCTTTACCGATTTTGGTGATCAACAAAATTTGGCCCCATTTGAATTATGACTTTCACAATGTCGTTGGCGATACCTGTAAAAGGTCTCTCATACGGTTTCCTTGTTCTTGCAGATGGATAGCAATAGAGACGGCATTGTGGACTTCAATGAATTTGTTGCTGCCACTCTGCATGTACACCAACTGGAGGAGACCGACTCGGAGAAATGGCAGAAGCGCTCGAAAGCGGCTTTCAGTAAATTCGATTTCGATGGCGATGGTTACATCACTACGGAGGAGCTCAGAATTGTAAGTCCTGATGGCGATTAATTAACCTCTAAAGGACCAAGGATTCATAGATTTAAAATGACAAATTCAATCCGTTATATTGTGAAAAATATAATTCAGAATTCGACCAAATTTTATATCACTGGAATCAGTGAAGAACATTGCATGTGTTGGTCAAACAACAAATAAATTTGAACTAAGGGAAGTCCAAATAGGACCTATTCAAAACTGCTAAATAAACATGAGGCCCAATTTGAGCTTCTTGGTCCTGTAGGGGTTAATGAAGTCGTTGATGGCCTTCAGGAAACCCTGAAGTTGCTTATTGAATGAGCCTTTATGATGGTATATTCATCAAAAAGCTCTAGGGTTAGGACATTCAAAAGTTTCTAAGGTTAGGATATCCGAAAGTTTCTAATATATTGGCGCATCATATACAAATCTTTGTAACGGAGATTAATGATGTTGGATTGCAGTTTTTGTGAGGGACGTCTGTATCAACAATTTTGCCACTTTTACTATGCGGTGTGTATTGCGATTGGAGTTAAATTTGCTTTTCGATATGATCTCTGACACCGTGATTGCTCTCTTCCACAGGCCACAGGATTGAAGGGATCGATGGACACATTACTAGACGAAGCAGACATGGACGGCGATGGAAGGATCAGTTTACCTGAGTTCCAGAAGCTGTTGCGGCAAGCGAGCCTCGGATCCCGGAACAACAGTGAGCATGTATCGCCTCGCCCCGTCGCTAATGCCAGGAGACGGCAGGAAATCCTAATTCCTGCTTCCTGACGAGCCAGGCGATTGCCGGCTAACTACTGCAGGCTACTAACCTAATAACCCTAATTTTCAACCTCGTTAGGGTGAGGTTGGCGTGAGTTAGTTTCTCTAATTTTCCTAGTGAGGTATGCCACACCGACAGCGGTGACGAGCTCTGGCAATGCGAGAACAGGCCGTGGTGCTGGATCAATATACCTTTTGTATCATGGCTCATTGCATTCCCTTATTGTTGGAGTGTGAAGAAGACACAGTATATCGCAGCCGTCTATGCTGCATGTCTGTTGAAATAGGTAGGACGATTTTTTCCACTTGTGGCCTCATCATCATCGGCTTCAGTGAATTTGGTGCATTTCTGCATGAATTCCGGTGTTTTCTCAAACATCCTTCAAATCATTCGCATGTCTCCGAGATCCATTGAATAGAATGGTGCATCCACAATTACATCTGGCTACTACGAAGTGGTGACAGTTAAATCATCATGAAATATGAATTTCTGCACATTGTGGCAAGGATGCGTACACATCAATCACTTCAGTAGATTGCCGCTTTATTGCACTAGATAGAGTACTCCAGAGGGTCTGCTACGGCATGTAGTGGGTGCCTGTCATCTCCAATTGCATGCTATCTCTGAGTTGTGAAGTGATGTGGTGGTAACATGCACCCACTACCGGAAGTGGTGAGCTCATGGAGTAACTCTAATTAGCATAGCCTACGACACATGTCACACATTAGTAGTCTTATTTTGAGTACATTATGGAGAGTTGAGAATAGAAAGAACGGATGATGAGGATTTCTCTACAAAGATTTGAAATACACTACGAAGATTATGTGCATAGGAAAATACATTACGGGTTGTAATCGCACTGCTTAAAATCAATGTGAAGCTGCCATAACTAGTCCTGATTTCCTGGAGTAGGCAATGGATACTCACGACATTCAGGGATCCATTGAACAGAACGGTGTATGCAGATATCCACGATTCTAGAATGGATTGGGTCTGAGGAATCTCTTTTTTTCCAGATGCAATGTTCTTCACAGATATAAAATTTGGTCCCATCTGAATTATTGATTTTTCACAGCATGATCATTGGGTTTGTCATTTTATGACCACGAATCCTTGGTCTTTGAGGGGATAACTTTACTTTGCCGGGTTGTTTGTATCGGTCATTATGTTGCTTTATGGCATTGCCATGTGCTTATAGGAGCATCCAGAAACAATGCAATCGTTATGACAGTCAAATCATTATGAAATAAGTCACATCGGTTATTGTTGCTATTCAAACCTAAGCAATACTAGACCACGAAGCATGAATAAGTAACCGCACACAAGTTGAAAACAACCTGAAAGTTTGATCGTTTTGAAGGTATTCTTTTATGAAATCCCAGTTTGTGTCGGTCATTATGTTGCTCATGGCATTGGCATGTACTTATAGGAGCATCCAGAAACAATGCAATCGTTATGACAGTCAAATCGTCATGAAATAAGTCACATCGGTTATTGTTGCTATTCAAACCTATGCAATACTAGACCAGCAAGGATGAATAGGAAACCGCACATAAGTTGAATGCAACCTGAATGTTTGATCGTTCCCAAGGTATTCTTTAATGAAACCCCAACTTCTTGATCTTCCTTTCCATAAATCAGCTACAACTCGACCATCGGCCCTTTCAAACTTTACCACTCTTTCAAAATCGACATTTTCCCCTGTCCTCATACATAAATTATATTCAAAATTCCATGTCAACGAGTTTGTTGCAACAAAGTACAGAACGAGTCAAAATCTCCCAGGGGATCAAAAAGATGTGCAAAGATCCTCCAAATCTGCTGAGAGAGGCATTGGCAATTGTGAAAAGAGTCCATCACTACTGCGAACAGAACATGCGGCCTGTCTGAAGAGTGAGGTATTAACCCTTAAAGAATCAAGGATTTATAGTTTTAAAATGACAATTCAATCGATCATATTGTGAAAAATATAATTCAGATAAGACCATATTTTATACCACTGGAATCAATGAAGAACAGTGCATGTGCTGATCAAAAGACAAATAAATTTGAATAAAAGGAAGTCCACTTAAAACTGCTAAAAAAACATGAGGCCCAATTTGGGGTTCTTGGTCCTTTAGGGATTACATGCTGTGGATCAAGGCAAGGAAGATGATGAGGATGATGAGGAAGAAGAAGCAGGTGACGACGTGGAGTTGGAAGTGGTGGTAGTGGTGGTGGAGCAGGATGAAGCAGAGCAGCAGGAGGAGGAAAACAATGTTAAGAAGCAGCAGAATGAACAGCGACGCCAGCATGATCAATCACTTCAACTATCAACTGACAACGACTACATCCGATCCATCCAAAGCTTGAGAAAAACTGATCAAGCGTTGCCAAAAATCGAAACTGCTGCGAGTAAATGTTTACCATCCAACCTAACCCTAACCCTAATTTCCTCAACAACCACCCTTCACATGTATCACCGCGACCTCTTTAATATCACCTTCCCTAATATCATATTCTAAGGGCCAAGTTTCATTTGTGAAGTATCTCACTAAAAAATACTCCCTCTGTCCCATAAGAAGACTATGAAAACTACTCTACACTAGAGTAGTTTTCATGATCTTTTTATGGGACAAAGGAAGTAAGTTTATAGGGGCTTCGAGGAACCAAGTTCCACATTTCAGGTGAGCTTTTGAGAAAATAGTGGAGGAGAAGTTGTCATGAAGTATGGAGAATTCTCAAGCCCAAGACTTCATGGCAACTTCTCCTTAACCAATCAAATTTGTTTATGTTTCACTTCGCCCAATCAAATTTGTTCATGTTTCACTCCAAGCAAGTACATGGAACATGCACAACTTTATGGCCAGATATGAGACAAATCCAAGTTCTACTTTTCCCCTCCTCTTGCCTACTTCCATAGGCAACTTCTCAAACCTGTAGAACTTGGCTCTAATTTTTATCATGAGAAAACCCTAAAGGTTTTCACCCTATTTACTCCAAAGAAGAAATATAGAACTAAGGAGGTAAAGATTTTAAACTATCTTCACTAATTATACTAATAGAACAAATTTTCACCCTAGACTAATGTGGCATATGATATGGTGGATGGGATATATCAATTAAACTCTTAGGACCAAGGATTCATGGTTTTAAAATGACAATTTCAATCGTGGAAAATATAATTTAGATGGGATCAAATTCCAAATTTAAATTCCAAAATTTCAAACAATGTATAAAGGCCCTCAAATTTGAAAAACCACAAAACGAAGCTCCACATTGTTATGTTGCATGCATCATTTGGCATGTCATTTATACCAAAAAGATGGTTTAGTTACAATGGGCTTTCAAATTGGTATTCTCTTAAATGTTTATTTTTACAACGTCGTTAGATACATCAACTTTACAAGGCAAATGCATGGTATGGGCTACTATATATGCATGTCACTACGCACTCTTTTAAGATTTTTGAAAATTTGTGACATTAAGACAATGAAGGGTTGTGAAGGTTTGAGACTTGTTTTGATTTAGTGAGAGTGCAATGTAAGTGAGCATCTCAAGAAATTCCTAAAAATATGATGTACTTTTTAATCGGACACCAACCGAAGTAAAACTAGTGCCCCAACTAGTGCATTGTTGCACTGCCAAATATGTACTCCAAATTCCAAAAGAGAAGAAGAAGAAAAGAGGGTTGTAGATGGAATATTTTGAGCTATAAATTTTTCTAATGTTCAAATATGTGAAGAAAAGTATCTTTCAATTTTTTTGATTTTTTGAATTGATCAAAGTTTTAAATTTAAAATGTGTTATTTCTGATAGATTTGAGTTGTTTCTCTAATAAAAAAAACTTTTTTGATGGATTTCTTTTTTAAGTATGCTTCACAATGAAATTTGGAGGGGGGATTATTATTTTTTTTTTTAATAAAGTATCAAACATGAACTATATTTCCATTCAAAGTTTGATAATAAATTAGTCAAATTGATATTAGAATGGGGGTTTTGATACTCAAAATCTTCAAAATAAAATAATTTTAACAAACTAAAATTTTATTTTATTTAGTTGACATGTACATAAATCTATAAGTTGGTTCACTTCATATTTCATTGAATCATTGCTACACATTTTTTAGATTAGTTTGAAAGTTAGCTTTTTAAACAAATTGCACGATGTGCACAAATGTGCATCAAAACATTTGCAAAGAGAAGGTAGTCTGTACTGTGCAAAAGCTCTACATTTATGATGTCTTGGGGATTATGTATAAATTAATTTATAAATTAATTATAAATTAAATAGTATGTTCCACACATAACCCCTAAATGCCTAGAGTCCTCTCTAAATTCGGCAGTTTTGCAAAGATGCATTATAAAATGCAACCTAGAGGGATATTTTGAACTTGATATATGAATAAAAGTTGTACATTATGAATTTTAGATTCTATCCATACGGTTAGATCTATCATTGCTATTACCAATAATTTTGTAGAAAATCTGAAAAGTGAAATTCAAGATTATTTTGTAATTCAATTTCGAATAAGATACTGACAATCTACCGATGAATTTTTTTTGTGATTGGTTGAAATGTAATACTCTAACTGTAGTGATTTTTGTAGATTTTTCGGTTGCTTAATTTTATGAGTTGAGTTTTTTTAGAGCACTTTTACACTGAAATCTTCAAAATTTTGGGTGAATCACTACAACATGGAATGAGGCATGAAAAATTCACAAATCATCCCCTTTCTAATCGGATCACATGTGCATGAAGCCAACTTCCCATAAAATCTACGATAAAAATTCCACACTGTAAAAAATGCATGACGGATGAGAAATTATGGATGAAATCTGTACATCGTCCAAAAAATGGACGCTCAGGCAGTTAGGGGTTAATCACCTTTTTGGTGAAACATTGGTCCTACATTCCCGGCATCAATAGAAATTATACTACATGGTTAACTCTTTAGAGTGTAGAAACATCCAATTCCCTATTTTTGCACTTAGCCATATAATCATGCACTTGGCTTCCGGGCGCTTTAAAAATTAAAACGGTAGAAATTGCATGAAAAATTTGGCCAATTTTTTTCTTCTACAGATTTGGTTGCAAAAAGGATACTTTGGAAATTGTCGAGTCATTTTTTTCTTGAAAAGTCATTACTAGTGTACTTTGAATATTTTCTAATTTAATTATATACGCAACAAAACTCTCCTTGAAATTGATCTTGACACATAGTATATTAGATAAATACATGAAGCTTGAGTTTTCAAACAAGAGGTTAAGTACACATCTTACAAAACCATATAAACATATTGTAAGCAATTAGAAGTAGGCACAAATAGACAATTATGTTTTAAATATACATTTTAGTATATAAAAACAATTTACTTATTTATAATTTATAAGAATAGTACAAACTTTTAAATTAGTACCTTGACAACAAAACTAGAAAATAACATACTATATAGTAATGTACTCATCCACTCTAGTAAGCATCTAGCAACCTCTTGTCACCCATGCCTTCAATGTGCATTGTACCATATTCAAGTATGTGCGACTTTGCTTCATTTGGAATAGTGATTTGCTTCATCCGCACATAATCATATAGTGCCGCTGTTGCATTTGTTGCTTCCTCCCTCCAAATAGCAACTCCACCATGACATTTCTTTACTATGTTATCAAAATAGATTGTCCAACCTTTTCCAACAAACTCGTCATAACAATGAGCTGAATAATTCACTCCCCTATACAGAATCCATGAAATTCCACATGAACAACATCTTTGTCAACTCCAACAGGGCATCCACATGTACTAAGAAAAGGGAAAAAAGAATGTGCGACCATGCACACTCAACCACCTACACGAAAAATAAAACAAAAAAAATCACTAAACATCTATCTGTCTATTTATAATATATATATATATATATATATGTATATATACATTTTGTGGGTTGCTAATGATACATAGCCACCCCTTTGCTTTCTTCCTTTCGTAAAGAAAACATGCGTATGTTCTTGCATACCCTCATAGCCGCCTCAAGAGTATACAAGACGGCTATGGGAGCATAGAAGAACACATTTGTGTTCTCTTGAGGAGAAAATAGAATGGGGTCCGCACGCGCGGACCCTCAGCCCCCGAAATCCTGAAAATCTTGAAAATCCCGAAAAAAATAAAAATAAAAATAAAAATAAAAATAAAATGAGCGTGGCCGAGGGGCTAAGGGTACGCAGCATCACACCCTCTGTCCTACAACCCTCAAGAGAACATGCGTATGTTCTCCCATACCCTCTCATAGCCGCCTCATGAGTATATAAGGCAGCTATGGGAGCATAGGAGAACACATTTGTGTTCTTTTGAGGAGAAAATAGAATGGGGTCCGCACGCGCGGACCCTCAACCCTAAAATCCCGGAAATTTCGAAAATCCCGAAAATCCTGGAAAAAAAGGAATTTTTATTTTATTTTTTGGGCGTGGCGGAGGGGCTGAGGGTACGTTACATTTGAATGTTGTTTTGAAGGATGGAGGAAGGAGAAAATTCCAGCCTTAAGTACTTTTTGGCACACAAAAAAAAGAAAAAAGAAATTGGAAAATAAGAATAAATAAACAAATTTCTTCTCCCATACACTCTGGCAATGGTGTTATAATGTCTTAATTTATTCATAATTTGTATTAGTTTTTAAATAGTCTATCTTGCAATTTTAAAAATAAAGGAAATTCAATTTTTTGTTATGAAAAATTTGAAATATTAGTCTCTTATTGCAATATACTACAAATTTCAACAAAGAAAGAAATCAATGTTTTTTCGTCAAATTTTTTTGAGAATTTGTTTTTTTAGCACAATTAGGTCCGGAAATGATTGTACTTGGCTAAGTGCAAAAATAGGGAATTGGGTGTTTAGAGTGTTTATGCAGAGAAGCCAAATTTTAGGTGTTTTTTGTCCATTTTTTTTGTCTTTTGGTAATATAAAATGCTATTAACATATTCCAAGTGCACGAATTTGTTTTATACTTGTTTGGTCACCCTTTGGTTTAAATATAGGAAATATTTTACAGTATATCCCTTAAACTATAATAAGTATTTGGAGGTGTATGCAATCTAAAATTGCAAGATTGTTATAAACCTCTTGTACTTGAAATGACTACGAAGAAAACTCACATTTTTGGAGCCTTTGAATCAATATTGAATACAAACCTACACTTCTAAAGGTGTCACAAGACACTTCTTGTATAGGTAGATGATTTCTTCAGTTCTTCCTACATTTTTACAAATGTAAAGTTGAAGTTGAGACACAAGGTTTCTATACATGTCGTTTATACATGCCCTAATCTATGCATACATTCAAAAAAGTCAAATCATGCACCATGTTTAGAAGCCTTGACACTATATAACATAAAAAATAAATAACTTTCTCAAACGTAACAAGATATATATAATTGTAACTATGGTAACTTACTAAGGTGTATTTGAGGTTATACACGATGATGTTTGAAATGCCTTTCCAAGCTCTATTTGTGGTGTTTTTATTTTTTATTTTTTATTTTTTATCTTTTCTCTACTGAAAAAATATACAATGAAACCACCGAAATCAGCTCTTTAGAGCACAAAATCCTTTTCCTTCACACACCAAAAGTGACCCAAAAGTGCCCACCTAGGTTCCTGTGCCATGGAATGATTCATTTGGTTTGAAAAAAGACAAAAGAATTATACAGTGTGAACAGAGCATCTGGTTTTCATGTGAGGCCTTGATCATAACAACAGCAAACGACGAACTCCGGCCTGACATTCTCCAGCAGTGCCTGTCTGTGAAGGCCTGGCCACATAGAGGTGTTTTTTAAAAATAAAAATAAAAATAATTTTTTTTTAGGCACACTCGTTGCAAACTGCGGCAAAGCTGACAAGTTGCTTTTGGTAACCCCTCGCTGGGGAGTTTTCATTTGGTGGAGTGGTGATTTTATGTCCGGAACCGAACCGCCAACCCTTTGGGTACCCCGACAACACCTTATGAGTAACCCTCTCCATCGTCTGGTAGTTTAACCCCTACCTGTCCCGACGTCCATATTTTGGACATTTTTTGAGGTACATTCACCTTCGAAGAGCTGTAACTTTTGCAAAAAGTGTTCGATTTTAATGAAATTTTGAAGAAGCTCCCCTCATGATGTATGGAATGAGTGGTAAAAATTTCAGATCAATCTAAGATGAATTGAATTTTTGGTGATCATTTGAAAGTAGGGGTCTTTTTTTTTAACAGTTTTTGTGCATTTTGATGGCTGCAACTTCGGAGGCTTGTATCACCTTCATCCCATGTTCGTTTTCAATAAACATTATTGGGTTGGATTCCCCTTGAAGTCTAGTTATCATGGTAAAAATTTCATGTCAATCCGTGTTGTTATGAATGTTTGGGAGTCATTTTAGTGCACGGGTCTAGTTTGGACACTTTTTGCTTTTTGGGTAAAATCGGTCACTTTTCGGGCTACTTTTTGACATTGCAAGGCCACTTTAGGGCACATTAAATTTTTTTTCATGAGTTTTTTTTTGGTACCAATGTGTTTATGTGATGATTTTGAACTACTTCAAAGTTCAAAGTTTTTTCATTTGAGTCATTTTGAAAACAAATTTCCCCTCTAACTTTGTTGCTAGGAAAATTTCAGCATCCCTTTTTTACACTAAAACACTATGATCTTGCAATCTATATGGCCAAATGACTCTAAATTTGATCCACATGATTTACAACATGTATATTACAAGATTGTACAATTGAGATTCCTATACCTCACTTACATTTAGACCTATAACACATCAAAAGCAATGATGATTTTAAGCCCATAAAAGCTAGGGACGCTTAGGGGTTAAGGTCACTTTGGACCACACAAAGATGTGTTGAGCTGGCAGTTGCTACCTCTTTCATTTACTAGAGTAAAATTTGAAGGAATCAAATTATATATATATATATATATATATATATATATATATATATATATATATATATATATATATATATATATATATATATATATATAGTTGTGAGCCAACAACCGGTTTGAACAAACTGGCGTTTAAGGGAATAGTGGAAACACTAGCTAAAGTATTGGACTGCCATTTACTATTCAACACCAAAATTAGGAGAAAACATGTTTAGAGATCAAGACAAACTGCAAATAATCTTCATTCACCGTCAATTTACTTCTCATTCACCTTTTCACCAACTGGACTGGCAGTTCTACCTCTGTGTGGTTAGGGCATGAGTAAGAAATTGGGTCCAAGTTAGGAGTTTAGGACCTTTGGTGCAGTGAAATTTTGTTCACTAATTTTAACCAAATTGCTACATAAAATTTGGGCTGGGTAATTGATACAATGGAATTTTGAAATAAAAGAGAAAGAAATAATAGATAGATTTCGTATGTGGAGTCAAGATGTATTGCCCAAGTATTGTCCTAGGTATCACCCAGGTATTGCCTAAGTAGCACATGCGTATTACCTTGATATTACCTATATATTAATATGAAAAGAGCATCCAAAAAGCCTAAAGTGCTCATTAAGCGATGGAAAAAGTACCAAAAATGCTAAACTGTCTCCTGACAAAATAAATAACTGCTTCGGTGATGAGAACTGGCCGGGAATGTCAATGAAGGATTCACGTGCAACTCGCACAAAGGAAAAGGAAAAAGGCAGCTTGATCGATGCTTGGTGCTTCAAAATGACTGCATGCCCAGTGCCGGTGAGAGCCCTTTCTTTTATTTGATATGCCGGTGATTCCCATCTACTCCGTTTGATTTTTGAGTTTTTGATTTTTGATTTGATTTTTGATTTAATAAATAAATAAATAAATAATTTTATGACACAAATATAGGGAATTCTTTACTGCAAGAAATGAGAGAGGAACATACAAACCCGCCCTGCCAGGTCCGGCGAGACTGGTAGACACTTACAGTACCCACCAATAAGTTTACGTTCATTCAGCTTTTCAAATAATTGAATCCAATAATTAAATTTATAAAAATATTAATATTAATATTAAAATATATTAAACCATTTGAAGTGTGAAAAATTACTTCTTTGAACAATTTTTAGATAAGATATTAAAAAAAATACAAAATTTATATCCAAATTAAACATTTCTGAAGTGAAAACTTCAAACATTGATATTTTAGTAAATACGATCCCAAAACTCATGATTTTTTTTTTTTCATATGATTTTACAAAGGATTTGCATTATTTCCATTGAAATTTTTATAAACCATAAGTAACAAAATTTGTATTCATAGTTGTTTGAATTAAGGGTAAAAAATGAAGGTTTGAATTTCACATAAGAATAGATTTAAAAAAATCTCTTATTATCAAAACTGAATTGTATGTGTGGTTCATCTTGTGCACTACAACTTGTCCAAATTAGGCTCAAAGCTTATAACTTTTGTAATTTTTATTGGCAGTTCTTTGAAAAGTTGAATGAACGTAAACTTGTTGGTGGGTACTGTAGACCTCGCTAATCGAGCTAAATCTAGGACCACTAATATGCCAACAAGGTTGAATGCCATCCCACTTGCCGATCAAATTCTTCTTGCACCAAGAGCCTTGAATTGGGTTAAGATTGGGCCGCTTTCTCTGGCTTGTAACTGTTCTTCTGCATGTATGCTTGGATCTTGGTCCATGCCATCCACAGCCAGATTTTGGAGTCAACCTTTTCAATGTGCCAATATAGCCCATTGAATGCAGTGTCTTTTCTCTCCTTCCATTCATCCACATGATAGCGCCTGCGGAGGAGTAGCCACATCCCACTTTCCTAAATTGTCGTGGCATTCTATAAGCGAAAATGCTGTGTTTTCGTGTAAAATTGACACTTTTTCAACCTGCATTTCTAGAACTTTAAATCTATATCAACCCTAGCCAGTTTTCAGAGCTCTATGTACTTGAATGTCAGAATTTTGACGCAATCCTAACTTACTTTATTTTTCTAAATTAACCCTTGAAAGCCTGAGGGGTATTAGACAAAACATAGATGTGTTATAATATGTGCTTTCCATATGTTTGATGTAGTTTGGTTCAATAAACAAAATATAAGACATCATCTCTACAAATTATCCGTATGGTTAAACTTCCAAATATAGCTTTAGATCTTTTTTTTATAAATTTAAAAGAATTAACCTTTGAATTTTTTTATAAATTATAATTTTCACTTTTAGAGTTTAAAATATGGCATGATTGGTTAAAGTTGGTTTATCTATGGTGAACTTCAAAAAGGTAAAAGAAATGATAGAGGGAACATCATTACTTTCTCCAAATAGAATTTTTTATAACACTAAGACAATGTTGAGGTGATCCACTTTGAAAAATTATCTCGGGTGGAGTTTAACTTGGATTGATATAATTCAAATTGCATTGGAATGTAGATTTGATGTGGTATTTTAAAATATTTTTTATTTTTTCAGTTTCCTTGGAATGTACAATTTACTAAAATAGGCAAGTTTTCCAAATTTAGCCTCGCTTTTTCATCACCTTGCCAAAGCACCAATCCAATTCAAATTTGGTTGAAAAAATTCACTTTTTTCTTCATTATTCTCTCAAAACAAGCCCTTGGGGCTTTTTTGACATTCAAGGGTTAATTAATAAATATGGTCATAAATCTATCCATATGATAAGTGTTACTACACTAAGTTACTTTTGAGTTTTGAATACCCAATTTCCACTAGTGCAAAGGGCTCCCTATTTCACCAAAAATGACTAAATTTTTGGTGAAATTGGATACCTTTTGGTGGTCATTTTTCGGGTGATTACAACTATGGCCTTCAAAAAGATGATTTTTCTTTAACCCCTAAAGGACCGTAAGGCCCCCACGAGGCTTTTGGAATTAGAAAGTGGGGAAATTTGGGTTCTTGGGCTTTGAATTGTAAGATGAGCAACAAAGAGACCCTGGCTCTTTTTGAAAGCCAAATCTGTAGGTACTTCTTGATCGGAAATTCATCAAGTGAGCAATTTTTAGTGATTTTTTTGAGTTGCACGGTGGGTATTTAGGTGTCACTTCAGACCCTCATATCTTCCTCCTCACACCTCCAAATTACTTGAAAATTTTTGCACATGTTTAAAATGATGATTTCTACTCACAGTAAAAATTTCAGAATTTTTGGAGTACTTTTGAACAATGCGATTTCAGCATGTGTACAAAATACCCCAACAAGTTCCATCAACCTTCTCAACGGTGGCATTTTTTCAAAAATTATGCGATTTTGTTGATCTTTTTTTCATAAAAAAGCTACGTAAGTCTTCTTTAGTCTCAACGGTGCCAATCGTCAAATTTACCCTAAACCAATGAGGAATTGAGCTTGCTACAAGAGCCAATCAAGGAAACAAGAGCTAAGTTCAACACCCCCCCCCCCCCCCCCCCCCCCGGTCCTTTAGGGGTTAATAAACTGGTAAATTGCATCAGCCAAAATGTAGAACACTGCATACCCTATTTCATGGTCAGTGTTGACATGAATCGATTCTCTTTGGTTCGAAAGCACTGACGTGTCATATTGTGATTGGTTTAGGGCGACATGGACCCCTCAAATCTGACGTGGACATTCAGCTAGTTTTGACATCTGGGCTGTCTGAATCTGACCTTCACGTCCGGTATGATCTCTGCACTCTGCATCACACAATGATGTTAAATTGGTCCACTCCGCACACCTAACACATGCGGCATTGCGGCCAGTACTGCTCTCACATGGGACTCAAGTCAGCATGCACCAGATTGACATGTACATCGATCAGGAGCTAGCTAGCTGCACAGAATCTAGATTCACAGTTGCAGGTTAATTTATGTACAAGCTTTGGAGAGTTTAGCCCCCGGGGCTAAACTGGCTTGGGGGGGCTAAACCACCCCAGTTTAGCCCTGGCTAAACCCGAATCTTTCATTTTAGCCCCGGCTAATTTGTGTTTTAGCCCTGGCTAATTGTACAAAAAGGGGGCTAAAATGGGGGCTAATGGTACAAAAATTTAGCCCCCCATTTTTCACATACCGTAACACCATAGCAGGTTCGTTCATAAATAATTTCCCCAAAAAAAAACGTAAAAAAACAAAAAATACAGGCAAAGAAAAACGAATAACTCTCAAATTATATAGTAATAAAAACGAAAAAATAGAAAATTAGGGCCACCACTCTGTCTACAGCCTGTAAGCGTGTCGAACTCCCTCAACTTCAGAGCTGAACGCCAAGCAGCCTGGCAGAGCGCGTGTTCAACTCCCTCAACTTTCAGAGGTTAGCGCCAAGCCCTGTGTTCCATAAGACCCACTCCCGCACTGCATTCCCCATCTACCGTATCAAGTTGCTATCCGATTCTTCAGAGCGGGGGCGGACTTCTTCAGAGCGGGGCCGGAATTCTTCAGAGCGAGGCAGAGTCTTTAGAGCAGGGGCGAAGTTCTCGAGAGCAGGGGCGAAGTTCTTTACAGCAAGGCGGCAGTTCTTCGTGCAGCAAGGCAGCAGTTCTTCAAAGACGGACAAAGCTTGAGGAGGGCATCGGAAATAAGGTTTGAGTTTCTGTACCTCAGATGTATCTGCTTCTTGCGACACCGTCAATTTCTTGCCGAGGTTTAATCAATTTTTTGCCGAGGTTTCTTTCTAATCAACCTGTCTCTTCAATCATCACTAGGGCACCTTTCAGTCTTGTTCAAAAGCCTCAGAATCCTTTCATGTGTGCTGATATTTTCTCTCTTGACATGTTGCTGACCTCGAACAAGCCCATTACGTTGGAGTATCGAAACTGGAATTTCGAAGCTGGTATCGACGCTGGAGTATCGGAGTTGCAGTTTTGAGGCTGGAGTTTCGGCGCTGGAGCATCGGCACTGGAGTTTTGAAGGTGCTGTGTGCCGGGATCAAGAGAGTTGTTGCTTGCTGCTTGTTGGAGAGGTCAAGACAGAAGCTGCTTGCTGCATGCTGCCGAGGTCATGAGAGAATCTGCTTGTTGCTTGCTGCCCTGGCCATGAGAGAAGCTACTTCCTGCCGAGGTCAAGAGAGTCAGGGAGAAACTGCTTGCTGCCGAGGCCAACAGAGAAGCTGCTTGCTGCCAAGGTCAAGAGAGATTCGAAGCTGCAGCCGAGTAAAAGGGAACCACATGGAGATTTGGTAAGTATACCCATATCCTAAGCCCTAATTCTATATTTTGATAATCTGAATGCTTCCAAAAAATGATTTGTTCCTGTTCTAAGAGCTAAGAGGATTTTTTTGCTGATGGTGATAGTTGTTCGAGCAGGACCTTGCAAGGGATGTCTGCGGCAGAATTTGGAGTGTTGAAGAGCGAGAGAGTAGAAGCTTGCATCACGTAGATTGTGACCAAGCAGGGTTAGGTTAGAGTAAGCCGATTTGCATTTTTCCACTTGCAGGTTATGTGTTTACCTGCACAAAACGTGAATCTGATTACAGATTCGACATGTTGTAAGTAATTGCATCCTAAATATGTTTACAGATTTGATATGTTCTAACTAATTGCACACTAAACATCCTTGAAAGTAAAAAAATTACATTCATGATCACTTTTAAAAACTACCTAAACATCCTTCAAAGTAGAAAAAAATGACATTCATGAATACTTTTAAGAACCACCTAAACATCCTTCAAAGTAAAAAAGAAATGACATTCATGAATACTTTTAAGAATCACCTAAACATCTTTCATAGTAAAAAAAATTACATTCATAAATACTTTAAGAATCACTTACTTTAGTACAGTTGTCAAGTCTTCCTCCTCGCAAGTTCTCTTATTGTTGTCATCCTGTTTGAGTTGATTGTTTTGGACAATTCAGCCACCCTTGTGAGATTTTCCTCCATCACAGTCTCTAAGGAGACTTCAACGGCGATGTCCTCATTACACTCAGTATCACATGCTTGTACTTCTACTTCACTGCTGTTGAACAATGGTTTTACCATGTTGTCTAACATAGCTTGCTTTTGAAAGTCATTGTCAAATGCTCTTAATAGGCCTGCTTGTGCCCATCCTTTGCTAATCATGTCACCCCTGCTTGAAACATTGATCCAAGCTTTGTAAAGCCAATGACAAAGGTGAAGCTTTAATTTGCTCATCTTGAAATCCATTTGCACATCTTCTCCTCCTTTCAATTGGCTTGAAATAGTGTCCATAGTAAACTTGTTGAACTCTTGGCGAAATGCATGCTTGAAAGGGCGTTGGATCACTACATCTGCTGGTTGATAGACACTTGTGCAATTTGCTGGTATGTAGAGAACAAGAATTTCGGGATGATGTGTCTTCATCCAATCTCGAAATTCTTTGCTAATGTGCACACTCCAGCAGTCAATGAGCCATATCATCTCTTGATTTGTTGGAAGTGCCATTTGTTAGATTTGTGCATCTAGGTAAGGTCGTAAAATCTTCTCAACAAATTCTTTGCATGTTTCTAGAGTAGACCAATGATTGTAACTGTAGGAAATGTTCCATCCAGACAATTCACACTCTTTTCGACCCCCTTCAAGTTTAGGTAAAGTTTTTGTGGTGGTACTTTGAAAAATGACTTGGAAAGGTAAGCAATGGCCGTTTGCTGCTGAAGATACAGTGACTGTAACTTGACGCTTGTCTTCTGTACCGTGAACTTTGATATGTTTTGCTCCTCTAGTCTCCCATGTCCTTGATCCTCCTGTAGGAACTAAATGAATCCCTGTTTGGTCAGTGTTCACAACCAACTCCTTGGGTATGTTGTGGACTTTGACCAAGTAAGCACATCGTTGTGCCATTGTCTTGCCTTGCTCTTCAAAATCTTTTGGTAGTTTACCAGCTGCAGTAGTTGCAGCTCTGTAACTCCAATTAAGTTCAGCTTTCACAAAATGCTTTGTCCATTCGTAAGAGACGTTGAAGGTAGTAGAATGTGTACCCTCAAGGATATGTGGAGCTTTTTCAAGGATAATAGCCTTGATCAATGGCTGAATACAAACCGCATAGATAGGTTGCCCTGCCTTTCTCATCTTCTTCAAAATTGCACAAATCTCTTCTTTCAAGAGAAGGTGAGAGTCTAAAATTGGGCAATGTTGGGTGGATTTGGTAAAGTAAGTGCCAAATTCCACACAACGCTTGTATGTGTCTTTCAAGTCACCATTTGGATGAAACCATTCTCTCATGGAGCTTTTAGACAAATGGTCATACACACAAGAGAGATCTCCAGGTTTCCTATAGGCAGACCTTAAGAAATTCCATGCCCCTCCTATGTTTCTATGTTGTTTCATTGCTTTGAAAATAGGTGGCCAAAGAATACGAGTAAACCAGTTTGTATAAGGACCTCTAACCTTCTTCGTGCTCACTGATCTCTTCATCTTCTCCACCTTTGGCTTCAACAACACTGTCTCCGTTTGTCTTGGTCTGCTCACTCGCCGTTTGAAAATCTCCTTGATTGGCCTTGAATGCTCCCTCTCCAACCTCTGGTTCAAAGTTGAAAACTCTTTCTCAACTTCCACCTCCCTCTCCTCTCTTGTAATAGGAACAAATGCAAAATCTACTCTTTGTTGTTTGGGTGCCATAGTTAAACCTTCTCTCATACACAAGCACAAGAAAATGCAATTACATACAAGAATGAAAAGGGCAGAGAAATACACTCTACAACAACTTAAGGGAAACCACTTAAGCAAGATTAGGGTATTGAGTTAGGTTTAACCATTCTGGGCCGCCACAAATGGATGAAGAATGCAATTAAGATGAAATTTCAGTACATCTATCCCACTCAAAATACGAATTATTTTTTATCCAATAAATGAGAAAACGAATTTCAAAAAAATCTGTTTTTGGAAGGCGAACCTTATTTTTTCAAAAAAATTAAATATTCGTGCGGCAGGTGGCGAACCTGCTATGGTGTTACGGTAGTGCTAAGGGGGGCTAAAGAGGGGGCTAAACCACCCCAGTTTAGCCCCGGCTAAACCAGTCAAAGTTCCCAGTGATATACATGTATTGTCAGGATGGCACGAACGCCAGACCACATCGTTCAGAGCACGTTTAAATCGATCTCCGATGACCATTGCAATACAGTCCACAATAGCAAAACTTGCAACTAGCTTAACTAAAACAGAAATTAAAACGAAGCAGCTCAAGAAATACTAGGCTCACTCATGCACGAGAAATTAACTTAATCTTGATCACGTACGCCGCTGTTATATAATTAAAAAAGGAGAATGAATACTGATCGATCACCAGAGCCGGGGCACCATATCTAGATTCACAGTTGCAGGTTTATATATTCATTCGTCAGGATGGCACGAAACGCCAGACCACATCATTCAGAACACGTTTGCATCGATCTCTGATGATCATTGCAATACAGTCCACCATAGCAAAACTTGCAACTAGCTTAATTCACAGGAAGAACGGGAGGGCCATACCGGGGTAGCCTGCAGGCCAATGTAGATTTACCCCCAAACTTTCTAAACAAGTAGGTCGAGGGGGGTAAATCTACATTGGCCTCTAGGCTACCCCCGGTATGGCCCTCCCGTTCTTCCTGTGATTAAAACAGAAAAACGAAGTAGCTCAAGAAATACTAGGCTCACTCATGCACGAGGAATTAACTTAAACTCGATCACCAGAGCCGGGGCTCATCATCGTTCAGAAGCTAGCTAGCTAGCTGCACAAAATTTAGATTCACAGTTGCAGGTTAATATATATATATTGTCAGGATGGCACGAAACGCCAGTGAAACCACATCATTCAGAACACGTTTACATCGATTCTCCGATGCTTATTGCAATACAGTCCACAATTGCAAAACTCGCAATTAGCTTTATTAAAACAGAATAACGAAGCAGCTCAAGAAATACCAGGTTCACTCGTTCATGCACGAGGCACAAAATCTAGATTCACAGTTGCAGGTTTATATATTCATTTGTCAGGATGGCACGAAACGCCAGACCACATCATTCAGAACACGTTTACATCGATCTCCGATGATCATTGCAGTACGGTCCACAATAGCAAAACTTGCAACTGGCTTAACTAAAACACAAAAAAGAAGTAGCTCAAGAAATACAAGGCTCACTGATGCACGAGAAATTAACGTACTTAATCTCGATCACGTACGCCGCTGTCATATAATTAAAAAAATAGAATGAATACTGATCGATCACCAGAGCCGGGGCTCGTCATCGTCACTGTCGTCATCGCTGTCGTCGTCGTCGTCATCGTACTGCGTGGGCGGAGCGGATCCTTGCAATCCGGGATCGTCGTAGGGCGACCAATTGTTGCCGCCCCAGGATGGCTGAGGTCCGGCAGCTTCGGCTTCCTCGTACGTGATGTCTTCCACCTCGTCGTCGTCGTCCGAGGAGCTGTTGTCCGCCGAGGGTGACATGAAATTGCTGTAGGAGAACGGCCGACCCGCGTACTGCGCTGCGGCCGCGGCTGCCGCCGCTTGAATCTCCCGGATGCTGTAGCGCCCCGGGGTTCCTGCCGGTAGCCTGTAGTTGTAGTTCGGGAAATTCAGATTGGCTGCCGTGCGTCCGCGGCAGCACAGCAGCGCTGCGTCGTATGCGTGCGCCTGGAATCAATTGAACCATACCATTATTCAGCTACATAATACTCCCTCCGTCCCATAATAGATGATGCTCTTGAGAGAAATTTGTACCAAATTACTTCAAGATGCAAACCATTTATTCAATTTAAAGTTATACAATTTAAAGTTATACAGATTCTAACAGAGAAAAATCACAACTTGACAGATACACAGGAAGTGCTTTGTCTGTCAGTGAAGCTTGTCTGTGCTGATGTGTGGAACCCTGTAACTATTGCAGCCAACTACTTTCATAGTTTCTACCATGCAATGTTGAAAACTCAAGAAAACACTCAACAAACATCGAGCACCATGCTATTGTTTGTTATGGAGTATTTGTTATCTAGTTAGTAGAACCTCCCCCAATTGCAACAACTCTGGCTGTAAACACTCACTGGGAGAATTGCGACAGTTACACCACAGACTGTATACAACATTTGTTAGCAACGTAAGGGAGTAACTCAAGCTTGTCAAGTAACATTTCTTAACCATGATGTTGTTATAGCTACTCCCTAATATTGCTAACAAACGTAGCAATCAGTGTATGAATGATCGTAGTAATTAACGTTCGAAGTAGCCTAGGTTAATCTTAGAGTCGATGAGAGGTCTGGTAAGAGGGACCGAAAATTTTCACATTAGTCCCATTAGCACAGTCGCACAGGATTCTCAGCTGTTCCCGGCTAAAATTCATGCCATTATCCTCCCAATGAAAGTCTACGTTACTCTTCTGAAATGATGGATTTCAGTAAAATTGACACAGATTGAGTGGAAGCTCAGGTCTGCACTTATCTTTGTTATTTTCAGAGCTTTGGGTACTTGATCATCACTCTGAAATACATAGTATTTAAAGAAATGTGAATGTCAGCTACGCTCTTCGGAGTCTTAACAAATGGTGAACCTCAGGTAGACTGAACTAAAACCCATACAACTTTTTAACATAACAAAGCGGTCGAAGGAAGGAGTAAGTTGACATTTCGGTTCGTTGCTCTCGGCTTCTCTGTGTAACTCTATCCACTTTATTTCAAAGTACTTTTTGACTGCACCAATTCTCTTACATTAATCTAATGGCTTCGATCATGACACATTTGTTTTTCACACTTCTATGCTAGGTGCAATGACAGGTAGGGCACGTCTATTTTATTTCTGAACCCATGATACTCAGTAGAAACTTACCACATGTGATCAATAGCCCTGATTGAATCAGTGAGATCGACTGGCGGGATTAATTTACACACTGGCAGAACATATATAAATCCAAGTGTCAGATATATATAATTAATTTTGGGGTGGAAGAAATATATGCATTACCGCTTCTTCGGCCGACCGGAAGGAGCCGAGCCAGATTCGGTTGGTTCGTGCGTCAGCTCGTCGATGCGGCTCTCGAATCTCCGACACCCACTTGCCCCATTTCCGCATCCGGACTCCTTTATACCGTGTCGATCCACTTCCTGACATTTTCGATTCTCACTCACGTACTGCTTGAGTCGATCAGGAGCTTGAAGAGATGATCAATCGCTGACGACGAATCAAGTCTGATGACTGCACAACGTCAAATGTATGAATACACTGGGAACTTTGATTGGTTTAGCCGGGGCTAAAGTGGGGTGGTTTAGCCCCCTCTTTAGCCCCCTCTTTAGCCCCCCTTAGCACTAATTGAAAAATGGGGGGGCTAAATTTTTGTACCATTAGCCCCCATTTTAGCCCCCTTTTTGTACCATTAGCCGGGGCTAAAACACAAATTAGCCGGGGCTAAAATGGAAGATTCGGGTTTAGCCGGGGCTAAACTGAGGTGGTTTAGCCCCCCCAAGCCAGTTTAGCCCCGGGGGCTAAACTCTCCAAAGCTTCCAGTGATATTGATTCTGTGAGCAGTAAGATTAATTACTTCCAGTACTAGCGCTGAATCGAATTCTACACACTCAAAGTATTTGAACTCAAATTTTGAGTACACGTACTCCTGTGACTGAATCATTGATACATTCGACGATTACACAGTTTGACAGATCAAACTGAAGATGACACCAACGAAGTGCTTGCACCGACAACCGTCTGCAGTAAGTCAGAGAACATGACTGACGTACACTAGATGAATTAACATCGACTTAGTCATTTATTTAATGGACTAAAGGACCTTCGGCAGCTGGAGATATAATGCCAAGCTCTTCTATTGAATCGCAAATGTCCACTTGATATACATTTCGGGTTCCCATTCAAACCACAAACTATCCTCAACCAGAACAATGCAGAGCTGCTTCATAATATATCACAACTTTGGCAAATAATATGACACTGAATCTGAATGTTGTCTTGTTAAGGTTAAATAATAAATTTTGTGTTAAATTGGGGTTTTTAAATACTAAATGAATGAGTCGATCGCTCGATCGATCAGCAGCTGCTACGACACAATTCTAGGGGATTTCATCACTAATAGGATCCTGCTGGGTTAAAAACTGGAGGGCTAATTCACCCAAACGGACTAATGTACTAATTTGTTTAGCCCAAAATTAGCAAGAATACTCATGTGAGAAATAATTAAGAAGAATAATACAGCAGTTCTAGAGATATATGAAGCTGAACCGAGTAAATATATAGCAGTGAGCTGACCTGTTGAAATACAAAACTTTTATATGCAGTCACTCCAGCACATCGATCTGTAACTTACTATATGCTGCATAAAAAGAGCTTGATTATACATGTGATTCGAAGGTAGAGCTAGCTGCATAAAAAGAGCTGATTGCTGGGTTTTATAAGTTAACCATTGAACGTGTGTTCAGTCTGGGGGAGCCGCATGCATGATGGGTTTTAGTGGTAGGTTTCCAGGTCCTTTCTGAAACCACCGGCGTCAAACGCCGTCAAAGTGGCATGGACTTCAAAAATGTAAAAAAATGTACCATATATTCAGGTTGTATTGTCCCACAAAACTTACGTGTGCACGTGCCTCTTGCTAGCCCGGAATACCGGCAACTTCAGTCTCCTCTCTATGGGAATATCATTGGTTAGTTGTGCACCGTAAGTTTAGAGTGGACTCTCATCCAGCGACCCCCATGCCAGTTTTTTTTTATTTTTTTATTATTGTTTTTATCTTTATTGTTTTTATCTTTATTGTTTTTCAGATCATGGCCTGCTGAAGCTAGAGCAGCCTCCCCAAGAAGTTAGGAGCGGTAGAGGTCAAGCTAAAGTGTGAACAGTGATTTAGCCCTATTTTTTTTTCTTTCTAGAATCCAGATTCTCGGTTTTTTTTTAATTTCTTTTTTTCAATTTTTTTAACCCCTAAAGAACCAAGAAGCCCGAATAGTGGGCCTCATGTTTTTTTTTTTTTTTTTTTATAATTTAAATTTATATAAATTCGTTTATTAGTTTTTTAAGAGCAGTTTTGAGTAGATCATATATTCATATGTGAAGGCCATATTCGTTAAACTGAGACAATTTGTAGTCTCATATTATCTTTGAGTTTACATTTAAATGATAATTAGTGTTTGATGTTAAATTTTTTTGGTGAATTGAGACTTCGATATGTTAATACACTCACAAACTTTTGATTTTATAAAGGTTGATATATTCTAAATTTTTGATTTGTTAGAATAAAGGTCTCAAAGAGTAGGGATAAAGTCTCAAAATGTCCACTTGTCTCAATTTAACGAATATGGTCATTGTGGACTTTCTTTTGTTCAAATTTATTTATTGTCTCTGCCCCACCAGGGAAGAGACTACAAAAAGGCTTTGGTTTCAAGGAGTTACATGGATGAACATTATAAACAACTCATAAAAGTAAATCTAGTAAGGGTAAATACTAACGCAGAGACTTCACAACTAGGCGCTTGTTTTTTGACCAACACATGCAATGTTCTTCAGTGATAACAAAATTTTGTCCCATTTGAATTATAGTTTTCACAATTATATGATCAATTGAATTTGTCATTTTAAAACCATGAACTCTTGGTCCTTTAGGGATTAAGATTACGACCGTACGTGATGGTCACAGTTTGGAATTGGATTTCTATGTCGGAATTTGAGAGGTCTAATTCACCTTGAACCAATCACAAGATGACACGTGGCACTTTTATGACAAAATGAAAAAACGAATTAATTTATGTTGAAATTGACCAAGACGTAGGGAATCTAGTTTCTTGAAAAATTAGGCTTCAAGATAGTTTTTCTTGGAAAGCTGCACCTTCAAAACTATCGTTTCTTTGCATTTCTATCCGCTGTGGTGTTTTTTTATTGATTTAATTCATAATATTTTTGGAGCTTCACTACATAACATTCTTTAGAAGCCCTCTTGCACCTATTAAGGAGATCACAGGAATCACAAAGAATTTTCTCTAACTTAAGCTTGTTCAAGCAACAAGAATTGGAGAGTTGAATTATTTTATTAGTACTTTACATTGTAGCAGCACTGTAGAAAAAAGATGTGGTTCAGCAAAGGCTGAAGAACGTTATGTAGGGGTTCTTTGCTATGAACAAAGTTGGAGAGTGGAGACAACACTCATTTAAAATTTGAGGGGTATGTGGGGTGGTATAAAATGGAAGGGGTCTTTGAAGAAGGGTATAAAATAATACTTTTACTAATAGAGATTTCCTATAACATACCGAGGGGAGTTCCAAGTCCAAATTCATGAAGAAGGGATGCCCATTGTGTTGCCTTCTGAGTTTAGGGCCTCTTTACACTAGAGGTGAGAAGCCGTGAGGAGAGAAATTTCAGCCAATGGGAGGTTTAGAAACCGAGAAGACCAATTTCTCATTGGCCAAAATTTCTCTCCTCACGGCTTCTCGCCTCTGGTATAAAGAGGCCCTTAGACATGATGAACTTACATGTTTTTATGGCATCCTCCAGTTTTAATCTTGCCTCTGGTGACAACCAATTATCAACCATATAAGATTTTCAATGTGAGAAATGTACACGTATTAAGTTTATACTGTTGACTTCCACATTTGAGCAAAGTCACAAAATCTTAATTTGTTCAACTCTAATACGAATCATCATGTCCAGCCAAAGGGCACATTCAATGATCCAAATCCGTCCAAACATGAAACCCCTGAAAAAGGTGTCAGAAACAACATCCATTTCTGGTAATGGAACCGAAAGTTGCTCAAGAATGTAATCATGAAATGGATGAAACTATCCCAACGGAATTCACTGTTGTCTCCCAAACATAAAAGTAGAAAACACTGCAGACAGAACTTGCAAAAGGATCAAGTAGCTAGATGCCAAATTTCCAGCAGGTGGTGGTATGCATAGGAGAATCGAGATCCAAAAGTTCCAGCAGTAAAGAGTTTCAATCTCCGTGAATCCTTGAAGGTGAATGATTCTTCTGGGAGTTCGAACAATGTGTGCTAGCTAGCTAGAGCCTCACTTGATGAGCGGCATGGAAGAACTCCAGGAATGCAATGGCAGTAAAAGAGTGCCACGTACCTGCCGGAGGCAAAGTAAAGGAACCGGAGCTCGCCAAATGCACATGAGTTGTGCATTGAATTGAAGGGGTCACCGTTCACTACCACTGCCGCCTCAAGTGCAACTGTTGCAAGGGGTCACCGTTCACTGCGTTCCGAATCTTCCCATTGTCACCGAATTCCCAATCATTAGCAGGCGCCGTCACAATGACTTAGATTCTCTGACTCTCCCAGATATCTCATGCTGTTTTTGTTTTTTTTTGTTTTTTTTGGTGTTTTTTAATGTTACAAATGGAACGAATTCCGTTGCAGTAGAGACTCAAATCTCATGCTGTTTGAAATACCACCTCTTTTTTATAAAAAATTGTTGTATTTTAAAATTTTGACAAAAAGGAGCAAGATTATTGAGAGCCAGGTGGCCAAAAGCGATGAGTACGATATAACTCTGCAGCCTGAGCTCCGGGTGGCCAATACGGAAATCCGTGAGGAACCCACGAACCAGATTGTAGACTTCTACACTACACTTAAAATTTTGAAGATTTTAGTGCAAAAGTGCTCATAAAAAAGTCAACTCATAAAATCAAACAACCAAAAAATCTACAAAAATCATTACATTTAGAGTATTACATTTCAACCAATCACAACAAATTTCATGTACAAAATGTCAATATCTTATTCATAATCAAATTACAAAAGAATTTTGAATTTCAAGTTTCAAATTAAAAATATATATATTAGTGATTGCAAGCGCAGATCCAACCGTATGGATAGAATCTAAAATTTTGTAATGTACAAATTTTATTCATACATCAAGTTCAAAATATCCCTCTAGGTTGCATGCTATGATGAATCTTTGCAAAACTGCCAAATTTGGAAAGGGTGAGGATGTTTAGGGATTAAAACAATTGGGACATCTTATTGTAGTACAAGGTTGTTATAGTGTCTGATAGGAACCTTGTTTGTTTGGTCCAATTTTTCCATCTAATTAGCCTCTCTCCACCCAATAATTCAATAAAGAGATATTCAAGCATATTTGAGTATAATGTACAAAATATTCCTATTAAAACCCTAATTTGTCCAATCCTAAACAAACAAATGGACCATCTAGTCTACCCATTTTTGCTTATAGGCACATTTCCATGATGTGGGTTGTTTACTATTTAAAAGTTAGGTATTTTTAACTAGGAAGGTTGTTAGGCTGCCCGAGGGAAGGTTGGTGTCAGTTGTCTTGTAGGTTGAGTTAGGATTGGGATTTTGTCCTATAAGGTTTGCAGTCTTTTGTGGTATTTTTTGTGTTCTTAGAGGTTGAAACCGTTCTTCCTGTTGGGGGCACTTTCTCACTTATAGGATTGTGTCTTAGTTTTAGGCAATGATTTTTTTTCTTCTCATTTTGTCTTTTACTTTGGTTTCCATAGTATCTATGTTGTAGGCATAGAGGATTGACTAAAGCGATAGTTGTATCTTTTATTTCAATTTGTAAAGCAAACATTGTTGAAAAAATTGTTACTACTTTCTTAATTCTTTTTTAGAACTTTTTTGTTCTTTAAGTCATCCTTTTAGCATTATAGGTTGATTTTGTTCTTTGTTTTTTGTTTTTTTGGATTTAGCTTTGGTTTTTGAAACCTAAGTCTATAGATCTGACTTGCGGCTCAAACTAAATTGTCGGGGGTGCTAGTATGTGAGTGCAAGAGCGGGAGTAGAAGAGCAAGAGAGCCTGAGAGCCTAGGATTTTTTGAGATTTTTTTTTTTTTTTGAAAAATACCTATGACCGTGGGATTAGGATGTAGGATTTAGGGAGTTTTAGGGATGAGGATTTAGGGATTTATTATTCTAGATATTGGATCCATGCAAAATAAATTTGAAATTCGGTTTAGGGTTTAGGATTTAGGGTGAGATTGAGCGTGGGTAATAGAAAAACAGTAGTAAACATAACAATTTGTGAAGACATCAAAGAATTCAATAGACAATGATGTGAAGAATATCGCGGGTATGAAAATATAAGTGTAGTGGCCCTTTTAGTCTCACTACCAGTCATAAAAAAATATAGAAATACATAATAGGCTGCACTCTGAAGAATCATCACATGAGTCCTCATGTGTAGAAGATGATGTCCTAGACAAAGAGCTAGAACTATGGGTGCGAGAAGACTCTGCAGCTTCTACATTCATGAACCGTGAAATGTCAATATTAGCAGCTCCCTCTGTCATCTCCATGTCATCAAGGCTATGCTCTGCAAATGCCCTTGCGAGGGGCTCCATGTACACGGGAAGCTCAAACGGTTTCGGTGGACTTGGAAAGAAACCGCGGGCAGCGAAAAAAGGCTTGTATCGAGGAGGGCTCATTTCAATCAAAGGTCTATATAACATATGAAAAACATTAGTACTCTGAGCTGCATGTCATTGTTATCATCATGTAGCGAACAAACTTCAATCAAACAAACTTACTTACTCTGACGTCTTCTCTTGATCTGCGTCGGAACGATCTCTGTGGTGTTCGGATCCAAAGAGCGCGTCGATGCCGAAGGCCGTGGTGAAGAGGATGTAGCCTTCGCACGCACGAGAGGGGCGATGAGTGCATCATATACAGTTTTGTCCTCCTCCAAAGCAACAATGCGGCGGTTGACATTCCTGCAAGCATGAATCGAAGCTCCTGGAACACACATACAGTGTTTATCAGAGTAATGTCTATGCATTAAAGGAATGACGTCAACAAAATGCAATGAATTTAATGGGAACGGATGGACTACAAGTTATTGATCATGGCTTTGCAGTCAACAACAATGTCTCCCGATTTAGAGCAAGCCTCAATGAGAACTTGCCAAATGCCTTTGCTCTTTTCCCGGGGTCCCCGCCAAGGCTTGCTTCCGTTCATTGCTTGGTCAAATTTGGTGGTGTAGTTCTGCAACCACTAATCTGATCCAAATGAATGTCCACTCCGACCTCGTTCATAGAAGAAACTGGATTGAAATTGAAGTTGGAGCCCTCCTTCCTCGCCATAAGGTAGGCTCCAAATCTTTGCGTCTAAAACATCACAAGACAATACAAAATCAAATACATGTGGTCAACGATATAAAATCGACATATAAAAGAAATGATAGAGTTTGATAGAAGAGTGAAGGAATAACGTACCGTCATCTGCTCATTAGCCGGATAACACAAATGCAAACGATTCATGCACACCCAATTCTTCCGTTCGACAAAGCCATAAGTCGTTGCGTATCCGAAAACGGCGTATAAGACTTTGCTTCCACGTCGTAACGGTGGATGACGACGATGGCTCCATTGTCCTAAAGGTGATTATCTGCGAAGTCAAAAATGGCTGCAAAATTGGCAGGCACAAACCTGGTCCAACGTGGGACCTCGTAGGAAGGGTCAGATACAGTTGGGACACGCAAATCCTCTTAGTAGTCTACCAACATGAGGTCAACGGTGCCTTTGCATTGCGGAGACCATTGAACATGCGATCCCAATCTCCACGATGCTGCATAACATATATAAATAAAAGGTTCAATGCGTTTGAAATATCCAAGGAACTTATATCAAAAATTTGAATGCGGAAGTAGAAAGAAAGCGTTGTTGGACGATGAGCAATACCTTATCGAGGAATGTCAAGATTTCATGAAAGGCGGGAATTGCAGGTTTATCCTCCGGCAAGAGCGATCCAAATGACAAATTCAAGAAGAGCTTGTTGTTTGCTAAGTCAACGTCATCTGCAACCTCGACAATGACGGGACATTGCGTCAGTCGCTCTTGTGTAAAAGAGATGAGAGGTGATCCCCGTATCTTGCCCACTTCCTTCGACGCACGGTTACTTTGAGCCTCGTCGACCACCGCAAAATCGTTCGTATTAACAACCTTATCCGTTTTCACCTTCTTCCCCTTGCCTTTTTCAGCCTTCAATAGTTTCTTCTTGTCTTCCTTTGCCTTTTGCGCTTCCTCTTTAGCAAGCTCCTTTCTGATAAGGGCTTTAATGTTCTCCTTCTTCTTGAGATCCTGGGCATGAATTTTTGCAATAGCTTTTGCTCTCGCAGCCTCGTCCATGGAGCCATGTGAAGCAATGTGATTGCAATTTTTTTTTGAAAAGAGCCTAGAGAACATCGCAAAAGCTATGTTGTTTTAAACACCGTGAATTTATTTTATCATTTTGATACTAAGAAAAAGTTCCAAGTGTGGCGCAAGGCCACCCCTATGGGCGCCACAGCTCACCCGCTGAGGGGGGAGTCGGTGCAAACGTCTCCCCATAGGATGCGCCGTGGACAATTTTTTATATAATTTTTTTTAAACAAATCCCCAAGGGTGGCGCAAGGCCACCCCTAGGGCGCCACGACACACCCAATTAGGTAGGCGTCGGCACCAACGCCCCCCCCCCCCCCGCCCCCCCTTCCGGAGGTACGCTATAGGCATATACTTTTTTTAAATATTAAAAATAAAGTCCCAAGGGTGGGGCGAGGCCACCCCCAGGGGCGCCACGACGCAGCCCCCGAGAAGGGGTGTCCGTGTGGACCCTCCCTTGAGGGCGTACACCGTGGACATTTTCCTTCTAAAAAAAATTTCTAAAAAAAATTCCAAGGGTGACAGTGTCTCGGTGACTAGTTTTTTTTCAATCAGCGCCTCGCAAGATTGCATTTTCAAGTTGCGGACTCAATATTATTCAATTTGGAGCGTGAAATATACCGTTGGAAAGGTCTTGATAGCACCTTTTTAATGGTGTATTACTTTGGGGGCGGGGGGGGGGGGGGGGCGTTGCCGGCGACACGCCCCCAAAGGTGTCTCGGTGACTAGTTTTTTTTCAATGAACGGCTTACACGATTGCATTTTCAATTTGCGGACTCAATATTACTCAGTTTGGGGCGTGTAATATACCGTTGGAAAGGTCTTGACAACACCTTTTTAATGGTGTATTATCCCCTTTTAGGGGGATGACGCCGGCAACACCCCCACCTAAGGGGTGTCTGGGTGACTAGTTTTTTTTTCAATGAACAGCTCACAAGATTGCATTTTTAATTTGCGGACTCAATATTATTCAGTTTGGGGCGTGTAATGTATCGTTGGAAAGGTCTTGAGAGCACCTTTTTCTGGTATATTTCTTGCCAATTAGAAGTGACGTCGTTAATGACGCCCTTCTCCATGGGGTGTGTGGTGACTAGTTTTTTTTAAACAGTGGCCCTGAATGATTGCTTTTTGAAATTGCGGATTCAACGTTATGCAATTTGGGATGTGTAGTATACTGTTGGGAAGGTCTTGAAAGCACCTTTCAAGTGGTTTATAATACCCCATATGGGGGGCGTCAGTGCTAACGCCCCCGTCTCGAGAGGTGTTTGGATGATCGGTTTGTTTTCAATCAACAACTTGCTGGATTCTTATTTCAATTTGCGGATCTAATATTATGCAGTTTGGGGGGTGTAATGTACCGTTTGAAAGGTCTTGAAAACATCTTTCCAAAGGTATATTGCACGCCCAAAGCTGTATACGACAACATCTTTTTATGACAAGCGCAAGACAAGGTGTACCTTCTCAAGATGCTTGTCAACGGTCTCGATAGTGGCGTTGACCTCGTCCGGCAAACACAACCTGGAGGTGACCTACAAAATTTCTTTGTCATATTCAACCACGTAAAGAGGGTAATGCTTTGGACAACCCTAGCTGTCACATGTACGATCCCACATATTGCAAGATCATGACGATTATGGTATGTGATACGTAGTTGGAAGGTGTGGATGGTCAAATGATTTTTTGGAAGTGTCTCAACAAGGTGATAACTTGAAATGGTGTTTCCTACAATCCTACCCTAATTTCAAAGGCTTTATGTGCGACAGTGCATAACCAAATTTTAACGCAGTACGCATAGTTTATGGATTGGAGACCCATTCGTGGTAAGGGTTGACCGGGAGAGGACTTGCTTGTTTTATTGGTCTACTAGCATGCACAAGCAAACAAAGAATCTCATTACAAAAAGCTTCTGCAACCAACACTTCAAGCGCTCGAGGTAGTACAAGGATGCAAAATTGTTAACGGTAAAATAGTAACTTCCAGTAGTACTACCGATCTGGGTATTTTATTGCTCGGGAATTTTTCAAGTTACCTCAAAAAGTAGATCTGGAAAGACTTTTTTACCATTCTGACAATTACCAGTCAAATTGGGTTGTACATGTATAGAGCCAAACTTCTTGGCAGACAATATGTTTTCCCCAATTAAAGTGTCATTGTGATTATCTTTCCTAAGTGTGATTTGGAAGATTCTTCTTTACTTTCTGTTCCATTGCGTCTACTACTACTCACTCCTCATGAGAACTATCTCCTCGGATATTGCTTTTCTTTTCTACAGGATTTCAGTCAGATCTTAGATCTACTACCGAATAGAGCTCGGTAGTTGTAGATCTACTAGTACCGAGTAGACTTCCATAGTCTCTGTTTTCTTTATTCCTTCTGCGATTTCCTTTACTACAACTTGGTAGTCAACTATTGATCTCCTGTAGAAAAATGGGAACTACTATAAATCTATGGTGGAAGTGGATTTGATGTATCAAGAGCTTCGAGCCTGGTGGTATTCCTCTAGAGCAGCAACTGAAGATGCAATCAAAGAACTAGAAGATTGGTTGGCCTTTTGGCACTTCCGCTGCTGCCGGTAGGGAGGTTTCATGGAAACAATGTGTCCCTTCTATTCCTTTAAACTAATCTCATATTATGAATGAACATTGGATTCTAATATGGAAAGAAAAATATTAGACCTGATCAGAGAAAGTGGTCACACTTGACTAGGGGGTGTCGAAACCGACGGTGGAAAGGAGAGGTCAGATTTGACACCCCAAAGGCGTCAAACAAAAGTGGCGGTTGGAGGGAACAGAAACTGAAGATTTCTGGTTCTGTCCAAATCAAATTTCTAGGTGTGTAATGGGTCCTAAGCGTGACTTTGTTTTAACGCATCCGGAGATCCCAGATGTTTGGCGAGTCATGATTGGGACCAACCTCTTCCGTCACGAGATCTTGGAGATCCAAAAGGCTGGTTTCTACCTTCAATCTACCACCGCTTTCACCACGGCGCCTCTTCGAAAGGTCCAAGGGTATTGTGGACTCAACCGCTTCTACCACATTCTGATCGAGTCCCCACCACCTAAAGCAGCAAGAACGTGCGCCGCAATACCAAGGCGCCTACAGAAGCTCACCAAAACTAATGGGAGAGTGCTCGAAACGTGAAGGCAACTATTATCCAAGTGAACCTCCTTCCATATCCGGGACTAGGAGCGATCGTTGCCCTACAATTAGGAGTCGAGCCTAATGCAAACGTATACAACATCACTCTTTGCAATTTTCCGGCTTGTATGTGCCCGCATTATAACAATATGATTTCTTCTGCAATTGGAAGGCGTGGAATGTACGTCAACTACAAGTACCTTTACTATGTCTTTTGCTTCCTCTACAAGCTAGACTACAAAGTGGACACTTTCATCCATGCCCCTACTCTAAATATAGAAGAAGTCCAGCAGATTCTGGTAGCTGTAGGGATATCTAAGACGCCTTAGTTTTAGGTGCAATTTTTTGTAGAGGACTGCATCACAATGACTACAAAATAGATAATGGTTTACAGTTGGTGTTTAGAGGGGAGAACAGAAGTAAAATTATTAGTTTACTATTATGAAATGCTACAACGCTAGCATTTCTAGTAGGTTGAAGTACTTGCTCGCTAAGTTTGATTACTATGACCATGTATTTAAAAAGAATTAAAAAATATAATCCTATATATCGGTCTAAATATCTGCCTTTCTTCTTTCTCTTCCAAATTTTTCCAAATTGACTACAAAAATTATACACCCTAAACTGCAAACATACGGTTTTAGATCCAACAGTCATAGGTCCTAAAAGTTACTATAAATAGTAATAAATATAATAATAGCAATATTATTCCAAAAATAGAGCCCATTTTTAAATTTAGCAGAACTCTAAGCTCTAGACTCCAAATCCCCACTCTCTGCTCTCGGGCCCTCCATTCTACGCTCGCACGGTAGCGTTGTTGGTAAATTGTACATATGACCCTACTTACTAAATTCAATTTCTAAGTTCAACTTACTTATACTAAAGTGGATTGCCTTCGAATGATTGGGTTCATTTTATGAGCTTAATTATTGAGTACCAACTTCCTACGAAAGAGATTGGGTTGTTGAAACCTTGCCTTCCTTTCATGATTCAAATTTTTCTTTGATGGACTTAGTTATGAAATTCAGTCTTGTAATACTCCCATAGATTGTGTCAAATTGGTGGCGTATTGGGCTCTGTGCATTAAATGTACATTTAATGTATGATGCAACAACAATCAATGCTCAAAGGGTTTCTCTGAAGCAGCGATACTGTAATCCACAACAACTTAGTTGACATCTTGTTTAAGGTACTTGGACAAACCCTAAGTCCGCAAACAGTATCTTTTCCTAGCTGCATGTTTGTGAATTATGAGTTGTTGGTGCTCCAATTGTGTTGAACGTGGATTGGGAGTTTTGAAGCGATGGCATCTAGGTTATAAAGTAGCAAACAACAGGTCCAACATGCAACGCTCATGAGACATTGCTTTCCAATAATTATGTACTTGTTACCTTTGATTTTTTATCTTGTGAATATACAATAACAAACAGTGGTATGCTGCAGACACCTCATGTACAACTTAAAATTGACTACTTGTTTGTTTTTTTTTTTTTGGGCACAAGCAAGGGATACCACCTTTTCAGAAATTCTCAAATTTCCAATTTATGCACTTAGAGTTGGAGCTTTGTTTGTTGCTTATGTTCTTTTTCTGCTATGTTTTGCTATTATAGCTTTCTTTTGGGATTGTTGATCCTCTTCAAGCAATCCTTAGTGATGACCTTAGGTCGGAGTTGGTTTAGAAAAAATTGTATAGATGACTATAGGTTCTGCTTGTGGATTTCCAACGCTTATAAGATATGTAAGCGAGTCGTCAAGCCATGAGCCGTCACTCAAAAAAGTTCTAAAGTAGGGTTTTCTATGATGTGACCTAGTCTTTCACATCCTTGGATGGTCTTCCCATTACTATTCCATTCCATCCTTGAAGACCATTATGTGAAGTAACATAGCCTTTTATGTCTTTTCAATTTCATGGCCTTTCACTTTGTCACTAGTGGTGTAGAAAGAAGCAAAGTGCTGGTATGATATTGGATTGTGTATCAATTCTTTGCTTATTATGTAAGTTTAGAATGTGAACAATTTTGTGATGGTATGTGATATTAGATTTTTTTTTTTAATTCTTTGTTTACCCTGTAAGCTTATTCTTTGTGATATTATGTGATTATGCCTAAGGTTTGGAACTCTTATTTAGTAGTGAACACAAGTTTATTTCCTAAATTTGTTCTTAATAGGGTAAGGTGGGAGTTTGATTTTTGAGATTGTTTAGAATATGCTTTGAATTATCTAAAAACAAAGCCCCCCCCCTCTTTTTTTTTGGTCTACTTTGAGCTTACGAGGTTTTTTAGCTCATACTTTACAATACATTTTGGGTGCCAATTTCAGAATGCCAAGGACAAGGTTCTAAGTGTGAGTGTTGTGGATGTAGAGGGTACTCTAAAAAAATATTTTATATCTTCTATGTTGATTTATATTTAGAGTAATATTGAAAAACGTATGTTGTTGGATGATTGTAAGTCATTTGGTTTTGGAACATGATTGAGTATAGAATTTGGTTATAGAATTATTTAATTAGAGTTATAGAATTATGGTTATAAGATCATAATTAGAAAAAAAATTAAATGATGCCAAGATTCTTAAAATTGTATGAATATTTTATAAGATTCTCTTTTCACCATAGAAAACAATTTTTTTGAAAAAACAATTCCCTAAAAATTTGGGCTTTTCTTTTTATAATTAATTTATGCTGACCTGGACATTTGGGTACGATAATATTCTTCTTGATTTGACTGAAATAACAACTCAACAAGGCCCCAAGTCATGATAAATCATAGATATGATTGAATGTGACCCAGATAGTCCAAATGCACATTGTGTGCGCCGTGCACCTCAACTGCGGGGGATGTTGAGAATCACAAGCACTTCACTTTATGGTTAACCTTTAAACGTCAAGAGGGTCCTGGACGGGCAGTCCAAAGGAATAAAAATATTTTAGAGAGTTGTCCCCAATAGTTGCCCCTTGAGTAACTTGAACAACCAATGAAAATTTCTCAAATCCTTTATGAGAGTGAATGGAGTGAACAATGTCACTCCAAAAAAAATTAAAAAAATTCAATGAGATTCCAACTCTGTAGTGAGCTCTGCAATTTTGGATTAAAATTTACATTAAAAAAAAAACATTGTTGAACAGTGTTGGCATGCGCTTCCAGCTCTAGAATGCATCAGGGTCTCAAGCTGCCCGACTCACTGCCCTTCCTCCTCACCTATTCTCTTTCCAATTTTCTTGGAATGTATAATTTACTACAACATGCATATTTGCAAAATTTAGCCTTGCTTTTTCATCACCTTTCCAAAGCACCAATCCATTTCAATTTTGGTTAAGAAAATCCACTTTTTTCTTCATTATTCTCTCAAAACAAGCCTCTGGGGTCTACTTTGACATTTAACCCCTAACCGCCCAACCATGCATATTTTGCATGATGTACGGATTTGAAGTCCGTTTTCTCATCCATCATGCACTTTTTGCAATGTGGATTTTTTATTGAAACTTTTATGGGATGTTAGCTCCGTGCATGTGTGATTCGATTAAAAATGGGATGATTTGTGAAATTTTTATGCCTCATTTCATGTTGTAGTGTTCCACCCAAAATTTCGAATATTTTAGTCTAAAAGTGCTCTTGAAAAAGTCAACTACTAAAATTAAGCAACCAAAAAATCTCCAAAAATCACTACACTTAGAGTATTACATTTCAACCCATCACAACAAATTTCATTATTAGATTGTCAATATCTTATTCGTAATTATATTACAAAAGAGTGTTAAATTTTAAGTTTGAAATTTAATACACAAATATCGGTGATAGCAATCGCAAATCTAACTGTATGGATAGAATCTAAAATGCATAATGTACAACTTTTATTCATTCATCAACTTGAAAATATCCTTTTTAGTTGCATTTTATAATGCATCTTTGAAAAACTGCCAAATCTGAAAAGGGTGAGAACGTTTAGGGGTTAAGGGTTAAGGGACCTTGAGGTATAGTAAATATGCCATTCAGTGCACAGAACAAGGGTCCTGATAGTATAAGTAACCGATTTAACATTGAAATCTGCATCTTCATTGAAAGTCAAACTGGTTTCTTTTACAATAAAGTATGAAGAAGTTCAATTTTTATAAAATTAAATAAATATCTTCCCCTATATCAAGCAATATGTTTTTTGTATGTGGTATATAACATATGTGGTGAAGAGCAGAGATTTTTTCGGAACAGTAACCCCTTTGAGCTGTCCTGATTTTATTGGAGAATCATTTGGAGGGACGTGGTTACATAGGTCCAAATTTTTCAGAGACTACACGAAGCATTCTATATTTGCCTTATAGAATGCTGATTTCTCCAAACAACGTGAAGTTCCATTGCAGTCATGTAAGGTAGAGACACCCATAACCGACAGGTGACCAATAACCGATATATCCTAATTCCTAGATTGTGAAGGAACAGATGTACCTCATTTGTATATGTCGGTTATGGGTTCTGAAGTACTTTTCACTTTGAAAAATTATACAAATTTCAATATTGGGAGATAATTCATGGAAAAATGCTCATTCTTCATGAACCTTATTTTTCTACGAACAAAAAATTTCTCCGTCCCGATAACCCAAGCTCTACTATGCTGAAATGCTTAAGTTATCGGTTATAGGTATCTGTACCTTATTTTTGCAAATAAACATGTGATTGCTGCCATATTATGTCACTAAACCAATATATTTGGATACATCCTTGTACTTGAGTATACAACATATTTGAGTACATCATCATATTTCAATACATGAGATGGGTGATACAAGAAAATGTATGGTGGGTTCAATTGAGTTCTATAATGAATTTTTAGAATTCAGGATTACAACTCATAGGATGTTCAAAATTCAAATCAATTCCAATCTTCTGAGTTCCAATTCAAAAAAATTGACTTTTCATAATTGAAATGGGTTTTGTCATAAAAAAAATTCCACAAAGAGTTGGTCTTTCAAGATCTTGTCCACTTTTCAAGTGCTGAGACATATTTTATTTATTTATTTATTATTATTATTATTATTATTACTATCATTACCAACATTAACAACATTGAAACTTTTTCTTAACCTCTAAGTGACCGATCGATTGTTTTCTAGTTGCAGCCCAAACAACAATGAATGCCCATGGTTAGGAAATGAGATTTTTTGAGTTTTGATTTTTTTTCAAAATTGGGGGTAGAGACCATGTTCTAGTGTTGTTTAATACATTTCATTTGCATATTGAAGTTCACTAAGGAATTTTTCAAAAACAAACACCTCAACATTGTCCTAGTGTTATAAAATTTACTATTTTGGGAAACAAATGATGTTCTCTCATTTGGAAATTTTGCCTTTTAAATTTTAGAATAGAATGTCTAGTTGTAACCAATCACACCAAATTTCAAATTCTAAAAATAAAATTTATAATTTTGGTGAATATTAAAAGGTAAATGCTTCTAACTTCATTAAATGAGTATCTAAAACTATTTTTGGAAGTTTGATGGCACAGATAAATACTAAACACCATGCTTCTCATTTTCTCTTTTGGACCAAACTTCATCGAAGTTGCAGAAGTAACATTTTATAACACAGCTAGGTTTTGTCCTTACTCCTTTGTCATTTAGGGGTTAAAATAGGATAATTAATTCCGGACAGAGGGAGTAAAAAATACATGGCTTGAGAGGGCCTGAGGGACTTTTTACGAGTTAACAGCTTCACTCCAAATCTCCAATGTGAACTCAGTGACTTGACTCAAACAAATCTTTGACGGAATTTGTTACAGTGGTCACTCGTTCCATACCAAAGTTTGCGATGCATTGACCCATGTGGAAGTCTTATCAGAAGATGTATCAGAGGAAACCGACAGGGTTTTGAAAACTCCCTTGGAAACTTGATGATTTGGTGGTAGCATGACAAAACTGAAAAATTGCACCTCATTGCCCATGTGAAATGGGAAGGCTCTGGTCAAGGGATCATTAATTCCCAACTTTTTTGAAGGTTGTACAACCTGATCGCATGATCTGCGTCCGGCACCTTCTACACCAGGGCATTTTCTTTGCCAAATAGTGCCAGATTGCATCAGATAGTGCCAGATTTTCAGTGGGCGAAATAGTTCCACATTGCATAAAAATTTAAAAAATCTGGCTAAAAAATGGCCAAAAACTCATGAAGTTTTTTTGCCATAAAATTTCAAATTAAAAAATAAATAAAATTGGATGAAATTGCCAGATTGTGAATGAAAAAAAAATTATGTGATATCTTCTAATGTGATAATGTCATATTCTATTCAATATGTGGATGAATGTTGAAATATAGAGCACTACTATAACATTTTATATTGCCACTTTGGCATTTCATGAGAAATGAAAAATAAATGCCTTGTTCTACACTACCCTAGTGATTTTTTTTTTGGTTAGGAAACAATTTAGCATTTTTGCTACTTTTCCATGGCTTGAAGAGCAATTGGATGCTCTTCTTACATTAATATATAGGTAATATTAGGGTAATACACACGTGCTACCTAGGTTTAAAGAGGCCAACCCAAAATTTATGTAGCAATTTGGCTAAAATTAGCAAAAAAAATCAATGCCCTACCATGTTGGTCATGAAGATTGGCAAAAAGAAATAATGATAAAAGAGAAGCCCAATTCTTTAAGAAATTATTCTTTCAAAAAAATTGTATTTTCTATGGTGAAAAAGAGATTATTAAAAAATATTCAAAGTCAACAAATACTGCCACAAATAGACAACCTAGACCTTGGACTTTAAAAATTTATAACTTATTCAATATAACTCCAAAAATTATAATTCAACTTCGGATAGATTCATAGTCAATTTGCTAATCCATTCAAACTATCACAATGTACCTCAGATTATTGTAAATAGGCGCAGTGCTAATGGTGGGCGAATTCCAATCGGCCTTGCATAACATTTGATGAGCGAGATTGACCAAACAAAATTGACACTTAACAAGTTGAATTTCAAACCTTAGGAAAAAATCCCAATGAATTTTTATGAAAAATGACACGTGTCATATCTTAATTAGTTGGGACCTTGAAAACAATCAATAACCAACACATCTAGAGTCAATGATTTGAATGACTTCAAAATAGAGGGAGTATTGCTAATTCTTCTCTAAATCCTAACAACATTCTTAAAGACTTACCTCAACATCCTTAGAATATTCCCTTAAATTTAAATTCTTTTTGTACACAATCTTGAGCCCATAATCTTTATATTGAAGAAAGGTGAGTAACTCCAACCACTCTAGAATTTTAGGTTTATTTTTATTATCTTGGGTTCCAAAAAGAAGACTATGACATGGTTTGAATGTGTGACAAATGCAATTGCAACCAATGATAGTGTGACAAGTTTGCAATATATTAGTGAATGTCACTTCAAGCACTGTCATATTAAAAAAGCCTAAACATGATTCATTGAAGTAAATAAGATAAATAATAACATACTTTTGAAGCTACTATGAATCAAGATTTTGTTTGTTTTAAATCTTTATTAGCATATGTTCATAGGAAAATGATAAAAGTATCAAGGGTCAAAGTTTTCAAGGTGTCTCAAGTTTACAAGAATAGTGTTAGGGGTCTAGGAGCTCTTGGATGAAACGTAATTTGTTCACAGATTTATTTGATCTTTATTACCTGCCCCCCACATGAAGGATAGCACTTGCTTTTTAGATCCTCAAATCACCCCAAACACTCTAAAATCATAAACAGGTACATCATCATTAGGGCCATGATTATTCTCTTTAAATTTTGCATGCTGATTTTGAAAAGGAATTTTGTAGTAAAATATACTTCTTTATCCAGAGCTGGACCTGGAGTCACAAAAATTTGACATGTGAACCACCTGAATTGAACTCATTCACGAACGAAGCTGAAGAAACATGTGCTTCAAAAGGCGGACTTCTTGAGACACACAGGGGTCTCCTGATGAGTTTGCATTTATATTGTTCAGAGCCACAACGTTGCAGCTTTGATACACCAAGTTGGAAGTTTGTGTCGGTATTTTTTTCCCAATCATCTCAGTCTGGTCAAGAAAGTTGTCAATGTCGGCAAGTGTGGTGTCCTTTAACTGTACAAAACACAAACAGGTACATCATCAGCTTTTTTCACAGTCAGAAAAGTAGGTTCTCATAACCAATTTTGAAGTGTGATATTTGCACTCTGTAGGTATGTACTAGTAATAGTTTATACAAAAGAAAAAAAAATCTTAAATACTTTGAAACGATTTGTTTCAGTCAGTGATGATGCTCATTATTGCAGCACAATCAAATGAACTCACAAATGAATAATAAGATTTAGGGTACTTTACCACAACCATTTGTTTTGCTAGGTTGTCAATGAGGGCAAGGAAACACCGTTTGGCATAAAACCATGTATCAGTCTCAATCTTCTCACTGCAAGGCTCCAAACTCTTGATGACGCGACCAATACCAAATTCAAAGTTTTGTTTCACACAATACAGGGTCCCTATTACCAAGTTTACTATACATAGGTGGAGATTCTGCTTAGTCGCATCCTGCAGATAAAAAAGAGCCCATTGGCAATGCCTAAGGTTCAATTGATTTCCAACTGCATAAACAAAACAAATCGTGCCATAAAAAGGGTTCACCTAGATAAATTAGAGTAAATTCTGCAATACAAGTGGCCCACTCAGAACCTTTCAGATATAATTTACTGTTGGGAACAACTTACATCGTAACGTGCTCTTTCTTCTGCCTTCTCAATTTTGCGCATCAAGTCTTCTGCTTCTTCATTCTTTTCAAAACACAATTTTCTGAATACTAGTTCAATCCAGAGTTTGTATTTCCTGACTAATAAATATCATAATTCAAGTGGTCAAAAGAAAAAAAGTGATGCATGATAAGCGACTTGGAGCAAAGTTAATATGCTTGTCTATGTGCATACCTGGCTTGACATAATATATGAGACACAGAGGTTGGCAAGAACAATCGCTGTGACTGTGAGCACATTATCGTCAACTTCTTTCACAATGGGTTCATAGTATTGTATGGCTTCAGTGTACTTGTTTTCCTAAAGTTAAATCCCAAAAAAACAAAGTCAGTTTACATACAACTTGATTTGAAAAAGAAACAACGTTGATTCTTAGACCAATATTATGTGCTTGTTCTGATCACACTCTTGTAGACATCAGCAAATAAGGTGAATCAAATGATGTCTCTTGAATGGAGAGAGGGAGACCTGCATGAAGAAAGTGTGGGCAATATTGAGCTTCCATAAGTCATGGTCAGAGCACAGATCGGCCGATTGATGAAAAATGCGTTCTACTTGCACATAGTCTTCCTTGTCCCACCATATCTTTGCCATTGCCATCAACACAGGCACATACTTCTGCAACACCAGTTTACACAAAACTCAATATTTGTCAATTACATGCTGAAATTCAGATTTCATTTAGATTTTGAAGAGTTTTCTCAGGCAGCTCAGACTCGGTGCATGAAACCCCAATTTATTAACAAACGACGCTATGTAATTTAAGATCTAAAGATATCGATCTATTTCAGATAGTTACATCAAGGGCTTCTTCATAATCAGAAACAGCCTGCTTGTATGCCTCCTGTTCTTGTGACACACGAGTGTCTTGGATGAGTTTTGCAAGTCGCCGCAGCACTTCGCCGTGGTGGTTTGCAAGCTTGCTGAATTTTGTGTATGCTTCCTAGTACACAACTTGTAGTCAGTGGCCAGTTCATTATCAAGGCAGATATAGGACAATAGCTAAATAAATCAAGTATACATTTATCAAATTACGTAGATCTAGTGCCTTTGTTAAGGAGTTGGTACTGGTATTTAGTAGGTTGCAATGATAGTAAGCTCTCAAATGGGTTGGTTCAAAACCTCAGCATCTGTTTGTACCAGTATTGATGCGTCCAAAAAATCATATAATTCCTTCAACATCACATCGCTATTAACTCAGTCCATAATTATCACTTGGTTTTTAGCCATTTGCATCAACATAGCAAACACTATCATTTTTGAGTTACTGCTAACTTCAGACTTTATCAATGTAGTCTCATGTATTAGCAGCTAAAATTGAGAAAGAATGTATGCGAACCTGAGTGAGATGTTTGAATGTAAGATCTGTATTCTCTGCCATCACGTCAGCTGCTAGGTCATAAAAACCATGTACTGGTTTACAGTAAAGTAGTAACAAGTTCCCAAATGTTTCTTGAGGGAAACACTGGTTCTGCACCAATTTGCGACATTGTGATTCCATTATTCGCCAACAGTTGGATGATTAAACCCACAAGAACCGAAATATCTCTACAATCAAACAGTCCTGAAATTTGAAGGAAATACAGTGCCTTGAATGCGCTTCAACTCTTCCAAAATTTGGAGATTATAGACACCGAAGCCCCAAGAAGGGCACTGTACACTGTACTCGAATTCAAATTACTGGACTCGGTTCAACTTTGATTAGAACCAAGGGTATAGCTACAAATCTATGAAATAAGTACAAAAAAAAACAGACCAACTATGAGAGACAGTAATGATATATGGCACATGGCTTAGACCTGCAAAAGGAAGTTCAGTTTCCGGAAGCCGGCTGTGGGATCGGTATCCATGTTGACGAGGGCCTGGTTATGAAGTGTCACCTGACTCACAAATTTGCAATCAAGCAACATAATTAGAGCCATTGTCATGAAAAATAGGTTCTTTTCAGATTATCAAGCAAAGCACTTTCGTTAGTGAATTACTCTGGAATCAAACTTTGTAGTAATAGAATAAGGGAAAACCAAGCTATAGAACATTGAAGACATTTTGAGTTAGCACTACCAACAGAATCAAGCTCTTCTTCAGCTCGTGGAGGCATATCATCCAAAGCTTCCTTTGCAGCATTAACGTCACCATTTGTATATAATATAGCAGCCTACACTCCATTCAACTTGGACACTAGTTTCAAGCCGTTGTGAACAATAGTAATCTATTGTAAGTAGAGGCAGGGCAGAAATTAGACACTTCTCAATAAAATCTACCATAAATATATTCTCAAGATGTGAGTTGATTAAAGAACTAGATCGAGTGATCCAATTTTCCATCTGGCAAGCTTTATAATTACCTTGAGATTGAATGCTTCAACTAGTGCTGATTCCCTTAAAACGTGGCTATTACCAACACTCCGGAGTTCCATTCCTTCTACATAACTGCCAATTTCCAAGGGTTAGCCACTTATTGATGTCATGTAAACAAGCTACACCCTACATCAGTAGATGCCTCAATTGAAGCCTCGAACTTGTCAAATTGTCTTTCCTCTACGAAACGTCAATTTCAGTAACATGTACATATTCAGGTTCGAAATACCTGCCAATGCCAAGTTCTGGGTACTCCTTCACTCCGTGATCGAAAATTTCTGTCAATGCCTTCAATGCTGAAAATTCCGGAATATATTAGACAAGAGAGTATCCATGCTGTCTTTAATAATCTAATTTTGGAACTAAAAATGAAAATTTACATAATACAAAAAAAAAGGAGGCGTAAAAATTTAACAATGTAACTGCAGAATGCCCAAAGGTAATGGGTTGATTACCTTGAGGATATTGCTTGAGCCGGAACATACACAAAGCTCTCATGTAAGTTAAACCTGCCTGCCAATATCACGTCGAAAATTGTCAGGCTCGATAAAATGGAGAAGACTGTCTGAATCAACAACCCTTGCACAAACCACTCGAATCAAACTTGATACGTATAGATTATCAAATTGACCGAGTATAATCTACTTCTGAAATGAGCTATGGGTTCAATTTGGAAGTTCACTACACGCAAATGGGTTGCATCAAAATATTCCAAGCATAATGCAGAAATCTTCAATTACGAAACTTATAATTTCGAGCATATGAAACAGATCGATTCCGGAAAGTGACCTTGAACCCAGCAATTTTCACGGCGGTGGTAAACTTGGTGCAAGCTCCTTCAAAGTCCCCTTCCTGAAAATGGAGGAGATCGAATTCCCATTCATCTCTCATTAAAGGAGATTATTGTAGCTTATGATGATCACTTGCTGTAACGGCATTCGACTCTCAATACAAACATGCAAAAGATTGAGCAAGAGATGGAACATTGAGGAGATGCAACATTCTTCACCTTGTATAAGCAACAGCCCAAATTCACAAGAGCATCTACATTGTCGTCGGCGATCTGCTCAAGTAATACCATACTGCCTGGCACCAAACCCAACATTGACCTAATGAGCGGCACATTAACTTTTGTAGAATAGCCTTTCATGTTTTTCAGCAGCAAAGGCGAAATTGACCTGATGAGCAGGCGCTTCGCCTTCACTTTAATCAGAATATTTTATCTTCGACTTCAATAGAAAGAATCCATAAAGTAAATGCATTGCCAACAAGTATTGATGCTCGTACCAGTAATGTCGCCTTTTTCGTATAAAATGCACGCCTGCAAATTGATAGCACGCTCTTTCTGGCCTTCGACATTCAGACAAGCCTTGGCTGCTTCATCCAGCATCTCCGCCTGTTCAAAATAAGACAAATCTCGGGGTAAGGCAGTTTGTGAACAACTTGCAGTTACAATACACAGCTTGAGCTACCCAAGGAAATCAAGTCCATTACCCTGCTGACAAAGAACGCATTCAAGAGACTTCAAATCGTTGTGCCAGGAGCCCTGACGCCATCTTGCTAATATGTTGAGGGCTGGCGTGGAGAATGGTAGTACCTTGTACAGAGCTTGTGCATGATACAAGCGATACTTCTCTTCTGCCGGGTGTAGACGAATGAGTTGTTCATACCTGAATAGTTCTCTACTGGTTACAGCCACATTTTGACAGTTTTCGAGACCAAAGTTTCTTTACTGAGGCTTATTCTGAATTAGGGTTTTAGGAGTGGTGGTTTGAAATCGGATGGAGAGAATTCTTCTTAAGTGATACAGCTTTTGAGTAAAATAGACATTGGGACGGGATATCAAATTACATTGACGTCGCTGCATGGTAGTCACCGTTCATGTAATGGCAGTAACCCAGCAGCGATGTTGCTGCTTGACTCTCAGGGAAAATGCGGATCTGCTCTTCCAACACCCTGCAATGTGGGGTTATCCACACATTCAACAACAGAGATGTGCTCTTCGTAGCTGCTGAATATTCTTATCACCAAGTACACTTCTTCTGTGCAAAATTGTGAAGTGAGAAGCATTATTATCCAAAAAAATGGAAGCTAAAGAAGGAATGGTACTTGATTGCTTGGCTGTACTTCGCGTCTCGAATGAGTCCATAGATTGCAGCCGTAACTTGTCCCCACGTCATTCTCCGAGTCTTTCCCTCATCAGGGTGTACAACGGACACCAGCCTACTTGAGAGGAATTTCCGACTACAATGGCTGATTTATGCAGTATGGGATTACAGGAACAGTATGATAATGTCAACAGGGCAAAGGACAGTGGCAAAGGTACCTTCAAGGATTATTCAATTCAATTACATTGGCGTGTAAACACAACATTCACTTTACAAATGTGGAAGAGCAGCAGTTAAGCAGTTGTTAAGGATATCTCTGAGATAATCCTTCGCAAACATGACAATTAAATTCGAACAGAGTGTTTAGATCCCAAATTTCGAATAGAGCATCACTGCACAAAACTGACGGCAGCCATTTTATGCGTCACAACCCTCGAGACTTTTACAGACGACCCTGTAATGGCAACAAGGAAGAGCGCTAAAATCCTGTGGGCAGACATGCAAGGGTCGCCAAAATGTTCTTCAGCGTTGGTAGGCGTGGCAATATTGAAGTCGCAATCGACCGATGATACCTGAAAAAATAGAACAGAATATCCGAGTGTTAATGCAAAGGAAAAGACAACAAGTATGCGTGTGCCACTCGGAGACCAAATCGACGCAGGTTCAAAGCATCTGGACTTAATCTCCTGACGTGACAATGTGACACTTCAAATACATTAAAATTGCTGACTGGTGGTTTAAAGCTTCCATGCTCTATTGAGAAAACAGATTATCACAAGTAAAAAGGCCAAATATCCATTATGAAGAAAATTCTCACGGCATTTTTTTGACAATTTCTATAATACGCCAGCGTGAGTTCAGTGAGAACAATGGCCAAACGAGGGTTACCAACTTACCATTACCAAAGCTGATAACCGTTATTCTCGTACATCTACATAAATACTAAGACAATAGACCTCATTCCACTACACCACACGTATGCTCGCATAGAGAGCTCTCAGTGCAAGTGATCCAGAATAATAACATATCAGCTGGAGAAACAAAAATCTCAAAAAAAAAAAAATCCATCAGCGGCTAAGAAACATAAAATGTAAAGATCCCTAGACTCTGCTTGCATTTAACTCTTAAACGTCAGAGGAACTGAGAAAACTCTTTTAGTGTATTTCAGGCACCCTCTGACGTTTAAGAGTTAAGAACACATCAGCCTAGAATGATGTGAAATTTTTCAAAAAGCCAAAGATACTAGACATGATATCCGCAAATACAAGCAGCTACCAACGCTGTAAAGCCAATGAAGATAGACCTGGATGCGAGCAAGAAGACTTCAAGAAGATGAAGCAGCAGGTGCTGCTTTCGGTGCTTTCGGTGATTTCGGTGCTTTCGGTTCTTTCAGTTCTTTCGGTGCCTTGGGCGCCCTAGGAGTCTTCGGAACCTTCGGAGCCTTCGGAAAGTGATCGCCCAGAAGTTTTGCAATCTCCAGGAATCCAACCTTGTCCTTGCCCCCTAGCACTGGCTTTAAATTCTCATCACAGAAGACCTCTTTCTTGTTCTGCGGATTCTGAACAGATGAAAAGACTCATTAATTTCTCGATTGAAGGACCAGCTCAAATCTTGAAAGACATCAAAATCAATATAGACTAACAACAACAGAATGACAGATAGTAAGTACACCATTGACGCCCGGAACACTTGACAAGTATATTCCTTAAAATAAATTGTAAGGATTAGATTCAACATTTGTATCCCCTCTTCATTAGAAAGCAGCTACACAAAAATTAAAAATGAGCCGTCGTCGAAGACACGCACCAAGATCTTGCTGCAGCAACAAATGCGAGAGAAACAGACTGTTAATCGGATTGAATATTTCCAATAAGCGCAAAACAAACGTCGCCGACATCTTTCAATCCAAATAGCACCAGAAAAACATACCTGAAGCTTCTGATCCTTGATATAATCCCAGACGCGCTTCATGGACTCGGGGCGCGAGCATTCGCCAACTCCAAGAAATTTCTTGAGCGCAGGCGACACTTGCACTACTCGGCTCAGGCCACCCGTGGCCGCCTTCGCTGCCGCTCCGGTAGGCATAGTTTCTCCCTCTCTCTGATTCCGGCAGACGTTTCAACAGTTCTTCCCCCTTCGTAACCCTCGAATCGCTGATCCAATGGTAGACTGTTAAAAAAACGCCACAGTGATCCAAATTTCAGCCGGAGAATTTCAAAAAAGACTAAGAATCACATCCAGCGGAATTCCAAATCTGCAGGAATCACTGATCGCCAGAATTGATAGACAAAATGACGAATAAGATCACTACGAGCCAGGGCGCCCTGCCTTCGTCATCACGGTGAAACGGCATCGCCACGGTCTTAGAGTGGGAGCTTCCCTTTCCCGCCCGCGGCAATAGGCCGGAATATGACTGTTGGGCGGGTATATAACCCCGGTATCGTTTTTCTAAGCCAATCCAAGATTTAGAAACCCGTCCACTAAATCCGGAAATGTAAAATCTAAAATGGTGTAGATTTAAGATACCCTCATTTACCGGGATATCTACCTGTGTGAACGCAAAATTGAATGTATTAACCGGTTACGCCGATCACGTCCGTCTGAATGGGGCATTTCACTTCGTTGTTCAGCCAGACTGACGATCGTCAGCCAGACTCTGTTTGTAGAGTGTCAAAGACGATCTCGAAATTTTGAGTTGCGATCGTGAGCTTAGAGATCTGCGCAAGGAATTTGCAGTGATTTTGTGTGTATTGTCGTATCCAGCTATGGAGGCGATGAGAGGGGCGCTGAAGGCATTGGTGATACGGGGAGTTTTGTGCATCATGTTGATGTGCTCTTTTCACGGATTGTTGCTGGCTGCTGACCTCCCGAATTGCTCATTTCCTGCTGTCTACACGTTCGGAGACTCTCTATCAGATAACGGGAACGCAAACGCGGTGTTTCCAGAGCAGTTCATGGATGCTGTGAATTGGCCAAATGGCGTTTTGGCGCCTCGTTATCCCTCTGGTCGTTATTGCGACGGGTGGCTTCTGACAGACTATATAGGTGAAATGATAGATACCTCTTAAACAAAAATTGAAGAAATAGTGAAGGGAATTTTAAGGCACTTTAATTACGATGTGGATTCTGCTGATGTTAAGAAAGCTTGTAACGATAAGACCAATTGAGAATGGCTGCTTTTTAGTTTTGAAGACCAGTGAAGGAAAATTTGCTGCACTTTAATTAAGATGTGGATTCTGCTGATGTTAAGAGTGCGTGAAATGATGACGTTAGAGTGCGTGCTATGATGAGACCAATTGAGAATGGCTGAGTCGATATTTCATGTCTGCTGCAGCCTTTGGTGTGGGAGCGAGGCCGAACTCTCCGATTCTTGAAAGTATCACAGGGAACTTCACATATGGAGTCAATTTTGCTATGGCAGGGGCGACAGCACGCAACAACTCCGAGTGGACGCATAATTCTGGTTTTAACACCCCGTTCTCCTTGAACATTCAGGTTTCCTGGCTACTACGCTACAAAGTTCGAATGCAATTTGCCGCCGAACGAAATTGTGAGTATTCCTCCTGCTTCCAGTTAGATTTATCAAATTGAAATGGACTCGCTATATTAATTATGTAACTGGTGCTTTTGGCCGAATTGATTCTAAGCTTGAAGTTTTCTTTGCAGATAGCCAGCCGTTGCCAACAGTCGAGTCCCTCAATTCGTCACTGTATGTAGTGAATGCCGGATTTCAAGACTACATTTCTTGTTTAAACAATCGAACCTTGACTCCGTCAGAAGCGCACGACCGGGCGCTCGAAATTGTGCCGTCCGTCGTGAACGCAATCATCGAAGCTGTGCAGGTTTTGACTGCTTGCTTATTTGCGTGCCGTTCTTCGTACGTGTGTTTCTAATATGATCTATCAGAAACGTGTCTCAGGTTTGTCAGTAATCGCGTGATTTGTATACTTCGCAGCGCATTTACGAATTTGGTGCAAAGCACATCTTGATTATAAACCTCCCGCCTCTTGGTTGCGCGCCGTCTCTGCTAACAACATACTACCAGGATTCAGCTAGCTCCTATGATGGCTATGGTTGCATGAAGACTACCAACAGAATCAGCAAGTATCATAACACGTTGCTTGAAGACAGCGTGAATGACCTGCGTGACGCAATGAGGGATGCGAAATTATATTTCGCAGACATTTATCGGGTGCACAGAGAGGTGTTGAGGATGCCGTCTGACTATGGTATTCATTTCACTTTCGGATCCCTCAGTGCTATTCGTCAGGTTGTGTATCACGACCGTCGTCCCTAAAGCTCTCGCAGTCATCCTTAATCCTCGTGCTCCTTCTCTTTAAATCAACTTTGAGTATGGAATCGTGACACACTCTGCGAAAATATTCAGGCATCGCAAACCCTCTGAGAGCATGCTGCGGGTATGGCGGTCCTTACAATTACAACAACCAGACAACCTGCGGGCACGTCGGACCCTATAACGGCATCACAATCAACTTGAGAAGACCCTGCCTTTTCCCGACAGCGTTTGCAAACTGGGATGGCATCCATCCTTCAGCGCGAATGAACTTGGCTGCAGCGACGGCATTATTTTCCGGAAAGCACATAAAACCGAAGGGCGGCTTCCAGTGCGTGCCTGACAAGAGCAACTGGTATAAACTTGACGAGACTCCCAAAATTGATGCACGTTATAATATTATTTTCTCGTCAATCTGCTTCTCTGCTATAGTAGAGCGGCTCTAACTTGTTTCTCTGTCATTTTAAATAGCTAAAAAATGGCCTGTGGTTGCAGGAATTTAACCAACTGGTGGTTATAACGAGGGAGATCAAGATGGATTCAGTTTCGCATTTTGCGACAGATGACAGGATTCAGTTTGTAACTGGTTACATGAAGCGTGAATAGATGATTCCATTTGAATCGAAAACGAGCAGAAGCGCACCTGGCAAAAGCTTCAGACACTGATAATAGAGAGACCATACAGTTGACGCTAATTGACTAAGAAAGCTAGGTGGGACGCAGCTAGATGATGACGTTGTACAAAGCTAGGTGATACCGTTGTCTAACTGTAGAATGATGCCACAGCTTGCTGCTGGCTCTGCTAGGTAGATCCATCTGCAATTGAGATTTTTAGTTCCGTAAACTAGGTGGGACTACTCAGACCTCCCTAACAACCGCAGAACGGATACATTCACCGTGATGATTGACTCTTAACTCCTGAAACATGGACACAGAGAAATTGGCAAATGCTGTTTCAATTGATGACAGTCTGCATGCATTTGTGCTCATTCTCATGTTGACAATTTCAGGGAAGAGAATGCAGGAATTTACATTCCCTCTCGGTTAGATAATATTGTTGGTGATATTAATGTCTGCTATCATAATGAAATTCAGATCAATTCGCACTTCCAATCAACTTGCGTTGGCGACATCTACCTATCATCTTCTGACTTTACTCTCCGTGCAGGATGAAAAACTCTCATATCACTACGGAAGGTCTAAAGAGATTCCCAGCACGGCTGGCTTTAGCTCCGAGTATTACCGCTGCTGCTGCTATTATGATAGCTACAAGTTTCTTCAAGCAATTACGTACAAGTAAGTATGATAGGTCTTCACAGGTTTCGGGGTATTAGTGATCTCCATATGGTACTTAGTCCATATTATAGTTGTGATCTTAGGGACCCCAGACCTCCTTCAGAAGCTGATAGCGAGTAGTGTACAATTGAGACTCGTCTACGGACTGCATCTCCATTGCATCAGGGATAGTAGAGTTCCTTGTGTTGGGGCTCTCCTTAAGCCATGCAAGCGGGGTTTGAAAATGGTTGAGTTCGTCGTCGCTTCCATAGCCCTTGCGGAGAAGAGATGAGGGTGTTTTGCCCCACTCGTCTGTCCCCGGAGGTTCGTCAATCCATAGCCTGACAAATGCAGAGGAGGGTGGAATGTAAATACAAACGGGCACTGGAGCAACGCTGATATCCTCAATATCGCCCTCGCCTCCCAACATCTGCCTCTCCAGAGACACCTGCAACATGACGTGTTGGAGTTCAGCTGAAGAAGGCCTATATATATTGACACCGACACACTGATCAAATCTCAATGGAGCCCATCTCTGTGGAGGTGGCAACCAAGCATTGGATATGGAGAGCATTTTTATTTTTAGCGTTATTTTGTCCTTCTTTTAGATCCTTACTTGATTGAGCATGATTGAACGAAATCCAAGCACTGAGGTTATCAGTCACACAATGAAGTGATTTTGGCATTGAGAGATTTCGGAGTGAGATTATTTTATGGCATAAGCAAGCTTGGCAGCAAGAGGTTACCTCAGTATTGATGGCAGCCACAAGTGATGGAGATATGGGATCCGGAGCAAATTCGTCAGGAACAAAATTGCATAATATGCGACGGATTAGAGGGAGTTTCAATTGAGGGCAAACCTGCGCGACCATGCAGAGACATCCATTTCAGTATTAAGTGGGATCACGGGGTATTAATTTGAACATTGTCGTATTACGTATACATACAATAAACATATTTAGAGCTGAAAATATTGACATATACATACATTAAAAATATATTTAGAACGAAATATATCTGTATACAAAGGTTTTTAGACATACAACCTCTCATATACACGGGTTTTTTAGAGGGGGCCATGAACGCACGTGATTCTCAAACATAATGTAGAGTGTACCCCTTGGGGCTAAAAGTGATTAATGAGGGAAAAAATGGGCTAATGGGTAAAGTTTTAAGTCCCCCCTCTTACTCTATTATTTTGGAGGCTAATTGCCACAATCCTCCACTGTTATAAATCTAAGCATAAGTGCAAGCATAAGTGAAGGGATAGTTTCTACTCCATAATATAAAACAAGGAGACAATTCAAACTTGGTAAATAATGCTATATACCTCTTTCCGCACAGATTTGTCCATTAGCATATCCTTAGGTAGCATCAAGAGGTCGCCAGCTGCTCTAAGTAAAACAAAATAAGGACTAGCTTTTTCGGCTTCTTTTTTGGCTGCCTGGAATGAAAGTCCACCTTTCAGACACAAACTTATGTCATAGTCTCAACAGGCATAGTGAAGACTGCTGACTATGTAAATCAAATTCAGGAAAAGCTTAACCTCTAAAAAAAACCAAGAAGTCCAAATTATGCCTCATGTTTTTCTCAACTATTTTGAGTAGATCCTATATGGACTTCTTTTTGTCTAAATTCATTTTTTTAACTAAAGCATGCAATGTTCTTTAGTGAAATAATATTTGGTCCTATGTGAATTCTATTTCACATAACATGGTCAATTCAATTTGTCATTTTAAAACCATGAATTCTTGGTCTTTTAGGGGTTAATTGTTCCAGAGATTAGAAGCTTATTTGGCAGAGAAAGTTACATCTCTTCTCATGGCCATGTCGATCATATCTTTGGGAAGCATCAACAGCTCGCTCGTGGCTTTCAGAAGACTGAACTTTCTCTGCCTCTGAACTTCTTGCACGCTCTCCGACTGTTCTTCTTTATTGTTAATGGATTCAGGGTCTTTGACACTGAGCAATGTTGATAGCCATGTCGACCAGGTCACCACCTGCAAAATCAATTCAGGCACAATTATTATTTTTAAATTATTATTATCATTATCACGATTATCAGGATTATTATTAGTCTAAAAGACCAGCGTGAATGGAGAGTGTGTTAGGGTAGTTTGTCTATCTATGCCTTGAGAGCATGGGTAGCGAGGTCTACCTTTGGTGCCTCCTCTCCAAGGTAGTCTCTATAGCTGGAACAATAGCATTATTTTAGGTAATTCAGTTTTGGACGAGAGCTACAAGCTGTAGTACTTATCTTGTCACTCTATGACTCTTGTAACTCTCCTCCATAATAGGATTATCAAGTACATTGAGTTATTGAATTCTATGAATCTTACAATTAAAAAGGGCCACAAAAGAACACTATCACAAAAGAAACAGGAAGAGACATTGATTTAATACACAGTGCAAGTGTCTCATTGTGGTTAATGTCCCGGGTCCTTGTAAAAAAACTGAACTAGTCTAAACCTAGCAATAACCATTGTTATCAAGTTGTCATGTTTGGCACTTTATTTCAACTTGACGTCATATTAAACGTTTGACATTGGTTGTCTAATTTGGCGAGTGTCATATATGTTAAACAACTTGGATGAAATGTTCCCAAATATTCAAGAATATTGTGGAATATTTCATTTCTATTCTAAGAATACACTTGTTTGAGAGATGGGGATGTCTACTAGATGTCTTCAAGGTCGTGTTTGATAATTTGCTTAGTGGTTGAATAGGACAACGCATCTACAACATGATACTTGCACCATGTCCCGCAGTGGGACAAGTAGCTTTTTCTCTCTTGCATTCTATGAAGCGAATTCAAGCAATAAAAAGCTTTAGAGCATAGAACATGATTGAAGCAGGCTAATTGATAGCCTACCGCATTCTTTAGCTGAGAGCCAGCTCCAAAAGTCAAGGCACCAGCGACAATTGGAAGGACTGAGAGATCGGTAACAGGGTCCGCAAGTGGATCCGTAGGAGAATCTTCAAGTTCGGGGTTTCGCATAATTCCATTAAACATGGCGACGTCGAGTCTATCCACACATTCTGCAATCACCTGCAATACAAAATCGTTAGAACCAAACTTTGCGGGTTTTAGGGTTTAAGGTCTAGGGACCAAAATGTCCATATGTAATTGATCCCCTTATCATCTGTCAAAAGTCACCCTTATCAAAATTTATGGCTGCAATGTACATAATAAATTTCCACGTCAGATTTTGACAGGTCCACGTCACCCAAAACCAATGATAAGATGACAGGTGGCACAGCCCATGATGGTGGGTAGAGTTACCTGTCTGCTCAAAACAGGCAAGCAGCCGCACTCGGCCTCATGGCCCTGCAGAGGGCACAAGCGTTTCAAGGCGTCGGTGAAGGCATTCTTCCATATCTCAATGGAGAGGGTGCCTTGGCGAGCGTCGCCCAACTGCGACAGGCTGCCGTCTTGGCCTCGCTCCTTGGTGAAGAACTCTTTCACGTCGCCGGCGAATTTGTTGAGCTCGCCCAGTCCGCCTTTCACTTTCATGGCAAACCGGTTCAGCTCTTCGCGCACATTGATGAACGTTGCGCCCAGCGCACCCGGCTGCAGCCGCGCTGTCGTATCGCTACCGCCCACTTGCATCGGAGGCGCCATTGCCTGAATATTTAAGTGTGTGTAATGCACACACTTCATCAATACAATACCTTTGCAAGCAACTAGCCAGTGTATCCAATTGAACACGAAAGTAGAATAGAGACTCATTATGAAAGTAGTATAATGGACTAAAGCAAAGGTTTGTTATGAGAAATAATATGTTAAGTCATGGAAGTTGCAGTAGTGCAATGGACTAGTAACATCAAAGTAAACACTCATAACATGACTGTCAAGTTTCATTGGTGTAATGGAGTTGGTAACGTAAACGTAGAGGCTCATTATAAAAAACAACATGATGAGTTCAAAAGTTTTATAGTGAAATGGACTAGGTAAAATGAACATAGAGGCTCATTATGAGAATAACATGAAAATTTCAGTAGTGTAAATGGACTAAGTGACATGAAAGAAGAGGCTCGTTATTGAACATAATCTTAAAATTTGAATCATGTTGCTCAATCGAGGGTCTAAAATGACACTCTCATGCTAAAGAAAGACAAGATTGTGAGATATAACAATATAATTATTCTTTTTATATCCAGTTCTCAATGCTACTGAACTTTCCATCAGATGCAAAGGTATGAGAGAGAGGTAAAGAGATGAATCAACAGGATTTCGTGAATTTTCCTTCAGATGCCAAGCTATGAGAGAGGGAATTGAAAGAGATGAAGCGACTCACGAGAGGTGGTGTGGTTGTTGTAGAATTACCTGCCACCACACACACTCGAGAATTCTTCCGTGTATCCATGTCTCCACTTTCAGCAGAGCAACGACGTAAGTATTGCAGTCCTGCCAATCGTTGTTGAAGCTCTTGAAACCTAAAATCTCGCTGGTGCTTCCTTGTCTGTTGTTTCTTTTACGAAGCTCTTGAGACCGCTTCGCACGTTCCGCAAAGCTGTTGTTACTGTCGCTGCCGCTCGTTGTGGCACCGTCAGACTCGGGCGCAGGCTCTACATTGCAAGCCTGCATGATCGATTCTCGGAGGACCACGATGTTCGACCACCAGTATGTCAACCTGTAGGTAGCTCACCGCAACAATTAATCGCATCTTAAGGTCAGTGTATTCTCGTTCTCACAATTCTTCAATTGCATTTTTTATTGCCTTTTTTCTTCTCTGTTTTTAAGCTGTAAGTACGCACAAAGATTGAAAAATGTTCGGTCCTGCATACTCAGAGTTACGGGGAAACGGAATATTCTCGTTCTTTCAATTTTTTACTTGCATTTTTTTATTGTACTAGGTTGCGTTTTTTCTCGATTCTGCTTTTAAAGGCTCTATTCTTAAGTTGTTAGTATACACATAAGAATTGAGAAATCTTAAGAAACGTTCAAATTGTTTTTGAATTTGAAACCGGCGATCGAGAATATTCCGTTTTCCCGTTACTCCTGCATACTGTCGTTGAGGACAAATGTGTGGCGATTAGGTTTCCTCTCCTATCATTTCAAGAGTGGGAGGGATTGATGTTAGAAATTTGAATTTCCTTCTGTCGTTCAAGAATGGGAGAGATTGATTTTAGAAAAGTTGAAATCGGAAGGAGGCGCACCTCGGAACATCGTTTCCGCAGGCGCGGACTGCCACGACGAGGCCCTGAATGGAGTTTCTGGCACAGCTTGCACGTCTTTCCACGCTCCAATTTTTGAACGCGTACACGTAGAGTCGTGCGAGGCGGCGAGCGGGAGTGTGCAATTTGTGAGCGGAGCTTGTATGCTCAGCGGTGACAGAGTACAGGGCAACTTCAATAGCGGCGGTGTCTCTTAATTCATCTTCATGTTTGAGCATTTTCTCCTTCAAACGGCGGGCTATTTCCTTCCCTTTTTCCTGGTACGCAACGGCCTTCGCTTCAGCAGCTGCAACTTTTGACCTTAATTCCTCTATGGCCCGTTTCTCAACCATGGCCATTTTGGCCCTCGCATCCCCGAGCACGCTTCTGTTTTGATCATCTGCATTCGGCTTTTCCGAATCTGCCTTTGCAACGGCGGCCGGTGAAGAGCTTGCAGCCACTCCAGAGCTTCCAGTATCAGGAAGTGAGGAGCTCCTATGTGGCGGCAATTCTGAAGCCCGGCTTTCGGGTGGTCGATCATCCTTTGCCTTCTTTGCTGCATAAGCGGCAGCAGCTGCAACTGCTGGCGACATGCCTAGCTCAGCAGAGGCCTTGGCTGCCGCGGTAAGTACAGATTTTCCAAGGGCCTCAACCGTCTTTGCAGCTGATACTGCTACCTCAGCCGTCTTTATTCCAGCTGATACTGCCACTGCTTCAAGATTTTTCCCTGTAGGAGTATTTCTCACTGCGTCCACGTTCTTTTCAGCTGATATCCTTGCTTCCTCCACACTTTTCTTTGCCGCTTCGAGAGTTTTTGCAGCTGCTGCTGCAGCTTTTCTTGGAGGTTCTGGCAAACCTAGCAACTTTTCCCGCATTTCCTCCTCTGACAATCTCGGTATCTCCACTTTGCTCTTTGTTGTTTCTCCAATAGCCTAGAGTGAACATATCAAATTAAGAGTGTAGCGGAAAATCCATTGCTGACGTATAGTTACCGTAAAGAATGTCGTTGAACTATATGCAGATGGAAGCACGGTGTCAGTTTACAGCAAGGATTCTGGGGTCAGCTGATAGTGTTCCTATATTGATGTATGAGATTACCGAATGTCTATACCTTTGCACCAGAGGAACTGCCAGAACTCTGACCATAGGATGACCTTGCAGGAGGTGAGGTAGGCCTGGATCGCGCTATGGCGGGATTCGGGGACATCAATTTGGATGTATTCGATGGAGGAGCTGTGTTTGCAGAAAGTAGCTTCTGTCGATCGACAGCTGCTTTTGTTCCAGCATTCCTTGATTCGTCATCTGACGATCGAGGAGAGTCTTCGTCATCAGTGAACGAGTCGATTGATTCGTTTTCATCGTCCGAATCGTCACTCTCAGGCATAAAGTAGCTCGTTCTTTGAGGAGGACCTCCGGTAACTGAGGAGGACCTTCTCGAAAATATTGAGGAAGATGAAGGAAGTCTTCCGCTAGAAGAGACCCTTAAGGACAAGGTGGGATCTCCTTCGGCGTGAGTTCCTGCAAGTCCAATGGCCAATGGGATGCTAGTACTTTGTGGTTCAGTGGCATTCGCAAACTGGGATAAGTCGAGCTCTCCAACAGCAAGTTGTCTCGAAATCTTTACCACTTTTGCGCTCTCGTCCTCAAGTAACGCAAAAGTCACACTCTTCTTCTGAAACTCCCCAGATTTCCTCTCAAACAAAGTGGCTGGAAGTATGAAACTCTCATTGAAAACAACTCTGCCACCATCTGAACCCCCAATCGAAGGCATTGCACTCTTCGTTGTGCCAGAGCGGCTTTTGCCTCGACGCCAAGCCAGCAGCAAGGGGATGGGTGCGCCATCACTTTGCGCCTGAGCTGAAGTCCAGGGCTTGATATCCTCTACAAAAATGTCGAACTCAAACTTCACAGGTGAACCCTTCTGGCCTCTGAAAAACATGGTTGTGGACACTCCTCACAGCACGCTCATTCTCAACCCATGATGAACAAAACCAGGCAGTATTTCATGAAAATTGTGTCGATCCTGCAAGGGCTTGTCATGAAGGCTTCGTCAACATCGGGCCGTCCAGGGTGTGGAGCAATCTTCAATTGCAAGATTCTCTGTGAACAGCAAAGGCCACATCCAACCGAAGGCAAGTATAATCTGTGAAACAATTATTTCGAGTTATGTCTGCTTTTGTTTCCGCTTAATCCAAATTCTTTCCCTGCTCCTGATGTGGTTCTGATATATAACCATGAACATTGTCCCAATGCCATGTTCAAAAACCTCACCTCCACAATGCTAATCCTTCAGACTCTACATTTAAATTGCTCTGGCATTTCCACTATATCCTTTCAATCTCCGACAGAGAATATGCATGATATTAATTTCTTGCACAATACTTCATAATGTGAACAAATCGAATAGCCTATAACATGATTTTTTTATATCTTCATGTAAGAAGACAATGCGAGCAAGCGAAGAACCACTCATTGGAGCCGAAGCGTCTCGACTCCACATTCTATTACGACGGTATCTTTGGTGAACCTCTCAAAGCGTTGTTGCAGACACCCAAACGAACTTGTGATGAGCAGAAGACATATTAGTGAAGGCGTTTCAGTTTGAAAGGTTTTACCCGCGTATCAATTCGCTCCAGTTCTGGATGTGAATAAGAAATCACCAGACCTCTTTAATATCACATTACATCATCTGTTCTCCACGAAATGAATGAACTAAGTTCACTACCATACTCTAATTCACTTTTACTATCATGTCACAAGAAGTTGCAAACAACTCTGAAACTAAGGAGATGGACAAGTGTAAAAATAGTTGTAGACCATCTTCATAAATCCCACAATTCCAAGGGAGCTACATCTTCATTGTCAATTTTCTATGCGATAATGAGAATTCCAAATTACTTCACTTTTGGGTGCCTAGGCTAAAAGAGGTGTGGATTTACTAAACTATATGTTGATTTTTGAGTGCACAAGTTAGGAGCATCTACACCCTAGCTTGCATGTTTAAACCCACACATTAAAATCACACATTTATATTTGAAGAGCACTTAAATTTAAAGTTCCCCACCCTTACACAACAAATGAGTACAACAAAGAGTCAATGGACCAATTACAAGTAGAATGTAGGATATAAGGTAGAATTACCTATTACCATCCATTTAACCCTTAAACGTCAAAAAAGCCCCACGGGCCTTTTCACAAAGGAATATTTGAGAAAAAAGTAGTTTTTCTCAACCAAATCAAGCAAAGATTGGTGCGTTGGAAAGCTACTGAAAAAGCGATTTAGATTCCAAATTTGTGCCTCATTTGAGAGATTGTGGAATCGTTGGTAAGCAATCAAAGTTATCAAATTGAACAGGTTTTGAGGTTGGGGCAGCTGAGGTTCATCAGTGCTACAGTGCCGCAGTGCTAAGGTGCTGGCCAGCAGTGCCCAGCAGAGCTGTTTTTGCATTTTATTTTATTTTTTATTATTTTTTTATTTTTCCCTCCGAAAAATTTAGATGCCTTACGGGCTGCCCCGCCCAGGCCCTCTTGACGTTTAAGGGTTAAACATTCTAACATCTTGGAGAACATATTATCACAAATTTTTCAGAGAAATATAAATGTTTGTAGAATTGAATTCAAGTGAAATCAAAGATAAATGTTTGTATACTTGAATCCAAGTGAATTTTTTTCTGATAATACTTGTAATTTATATGAATTTTCAATGTGGTTTGTCCTATAAATACAAAGCCGTTCCTAGATGGAGGCCATGAGCATCCCAAAAATGCTCTACAATCATTCAAAGTCAACCTATGCTTGAAAGAACAGTTGAAAAGTAACCGTGTGCATCCAAATCCACCCAATGAATCTATTTGATTGCCCATGCTAAATTGCTTCCTCACTCCCTTAATTACTTAACCCCTAAACGTACCAACCCTTTGAATAGAAGTAGATGCTAGCCTCAAAAATAAATATTAGCATGTCTCAAATGTACATGAGGTGTACATGAGAGGATCATTGCAAGCATAAAATCTACCCAACATATTTGACATACTTGTAGTTGGAGGCCTCTCCAATATTATCAACAACTCCCCATCACAATTGATTTATTGTAATGGGTAGAGAATTTAATAGGCTTACAAAGGTGATTTGGATGAAAGTCATCCAAGGTTGTATGAAAAAGTTGCAAGGCTTTGAATCTGTTCGTGATCTAGTTTCTGAACACTGGGACGTTTAGGGGTTAACCATCACTTTGTGGTCTCATCTTCATTCACTGAAGTACTTAAAATTGCCCCATTTGCAACCAATTACACCTATTACTTCTTGCATTTAGTGTTCACTTAAACGAGGTGGAATTGAATCAAATTTAGAATGAAATTGAGGATTAATGATAGGGTGTGGAATTGAAGGAACTTAGTCTTTTAATACTAGGCAGGCCTTTGCCAGCATCCAACACAACAAGACAGTTCCAATTGCAAATTTGTCGTGGGGAGTGTACGTGCACCACTATGCATTATATAATGAACTAGGTGGGCCTATGGTGACGTGACTTTGGCACAACTGTTTTGACAAAAAATAAATTCATGAGGAGTGTGTGTGCATGCACCATCCTACATTATATAATAAACTAGTTGATATGTGTTGGACTCTAGCACACCCATTCCCCGTTCCGAATGTAAAACCATGTAGGAGAGCGTGCATGTGTGCGTGTACCACCCTGCTTTACATAATAAATTGCTGCAACATTGAAAAAGTATTATATCATATACACTCAAAACTCTTTTATATCACCCTTTGGTAACCAATGTACATGAGTTCAGAAGTTGACATGTGGCAAGTGTCCAATCACATGTGTACAATTTAGTTTTCTCTATACTGAGGTACTCAATGTGATATTCGAGAGTGATAAATAATGAGTGCAGAGTGTACTTTTGATGCAATATTGTAAATAAACAAGATGTCTTTTGTACTGATTCAAGCCCTTGTATAGTATCTGCATCATATGTCTGTAAAGTTTCAATTTTGCGATATGGAAAACGTACACGTAGACACTGAATTGCTTTCAGTACACTCTGAACTTGTTATTATCACTCTCCAATATCACATTCCAATATTTGCAGAGAATATTTGCTATTTGTAAACTCATGTAATTGGACACTTTCCACATGCCAGTTCTGACTCATTTACATAGGTTACAAACGTGTCATATAAAAGAGTTTGGAGTATATTGCTTTCAGTATTGCACATTTTCAATTATATTTTCCTGATGATTGCTTCCCCGGCACATACCCCCACCCACGTCGCAGAAACTTTGCAAGAATAGGCTCAAATAATCTTCCATATTGATTCCATGCATCCAGATATTGGAACAAGATCTATAAGGATCCATCCACAATCTACTTCCACCTACTTATTATTAAGGTATGTTTTCCTTTGATGATAGGAATGATTTTAGCAAAATGAATCTAGTCCAAAAGTGCGTCTAAATTCATTCTTAAGACCCCTCAATGAATCTAGTCCAAAAGTGCATCTAAATTAATTCTAAAGACCCCTCAATGAATCTAGTCCAAAAGTGCGTCTAAATTCATTCTTGATTTATAGTTTTAAATGACAAATTAAATTGATCATATTGTGAAAAATATAATCCAGGTGGGACCAAATTTTATATGACCAGAACTAGTGAAGATCATTACATGTATTGATAAAAAATAAAAATAAAAATAGAACAAGAGGAAGTCCAAATAGAACATATTCAAATTGTTAAAAAAAAAAACATGGACCCCAATTTGGGTTTCTTGGTCCTTTAGGGGTTAAGATATATCTGTTAATTTCTACACCAGGCACGTTTGAGGTGCATCTGGAACGGTGCTTCAATCGGTAGACAAGCAGCTAGCACTTCCATGCATTGAAGTACGTTCCTTACGCAGCCATGCATCTTCAGAATGATCTTCTCTAAGGACCCTCTCAAGTTTCGGCAAGTGGAAGATTGCATGATGCCCGGGCCTGGTGATTAGACCGACCGTGAGTCACTCCATGAAAGTCATTTGCGAGTCCATTCTAGCTCATCTCCAAATCAGGCCTAACTACAGTAGTTGGGATCCCAAATCTCTATATAACGCTACACTCATTGCATTCTCTTCAATTCAGTCCCCAACTACTACTTCATTTTCCTGCCTGTCGATCTGTTTCTTGACCGTGATATAACAGTGAGAGTGCATTTTCGAGCATCCGAAGATGGCGGACAACAACGGCTACGGCGATGACATTGGCCATGGCTACCACAAAAGCTCCCTGAGAAAGGAAGATGTGAGTTCTGCTTGCACTCAAGTCATTGCCAGTATCGTTTGATGCACTGAATTTCAGTTCAAAGTATGCAGGACGTGCTTTCTGTGTCATTGTGAACGATGATGTTTCAGTCTATTAGTTGCGAGATTAGTGTTGAGTGCATGTGTTTATGATGAATAATAACGTGTCTGTTTGCAGGTTGAGAATCTGGCCAACCGCACCGACATCTCCGACGAGGAGAAGCAGAGGCGCAAGAAGAAACTGGAGGAGGAGATTGCCGCCGGGGTTGTGGGTGGCGGCATCTTGGGCTATGCCGGGTACCATCATCATGAGAAAGAGGAGCTGAAAGAGGCTGAGGGCGAGAAGAAGCATCACCACTTCGGTCTGTAAATACCCCTGAAAATGCCGTGGACTGCACCGTGTGCACAGACTCTAGATATAAGTATGTGATCGTGATATACCTTGACTCACAGTTTGGGACTTGTATCTAGAGTGACATGTTTGTATATGATCTGCGATGTACCAGACCTTGAGATATATGTGATTACCATATTTAACTATCATGTAGTGTGAGCTTTTGAGCACATGGAGCACTTGGTGTATGCAATTTTCTATGCCGTTACAATGTCAAAGTTTGGATATTTTAGTCCTCGGGCAAGGCAAGCAAGTGAACATGCTTTTAACTAATTGGGTTCAAATTCAGTTTTGAAATCTAGGTGATAGGGATTGTGATACAAGGCAATTGGGTGTCAATGATTGTGATGGGTTGTGGTCTCATCTTAACTTGGTCAATCGAGAAGCTTCATGGCTCGTGTAGTAAGATGTTTCGGGAATGGAGTGCACTCCCCATCACTCACATCATGCAACTCTCCAAACGATGGGTTCTCTCCATTGAACATTGCTTATGAATACATCACTCTTTTAGATCAACACATGGGGTGCACTCCCCATCCAGTGAAATTATCTCCCTCCAAGCTCCTCTCAAACTTGTGGGGTGCACTCCCCATCCGGTGAAATTATCTCCCTCCAAGCTCCTCTCAAACTTGAGGACACTCCCCTATGTACATGTGCCACATCAATATCATGATCTTCCTCATTTCATTCTTATAGATTTGACGTTATCCTCGTCCACTAAATTTGGAAATCGCCAAATAAATCCTCTTTTAGTTAAAACCCAATTATTGTCTTCTTTTTTCACCTTCATTTTTCACCTTCACTTCAACTTGATTATTCTATCGATCCTACAAGTATAATGTTATGTAATAAATGGTAGTGAATATGTCTAACTCATGCCAAATTCATGCCAAACTTGTGACTGATGTTACCACTGCGTTGGACGAAATTAGGTGTGTACCTTTTTCAACTAAACTTATATTTAAAATGACAATCATAAAAATTAAGTTTATTTAAAATTTTGATATTTATTTTCAAATTACACTGCAGATCAATGCGACATGAAATTGGAAATTGGGTAGGATGCTCTAAAACTGAACCCATTCTAAAATCAACCCCTAGAATTCAACACAAACATAATACAAGGGTTGTTGATGAATTCTCAAAGCATTACCGGTATCACATTCACACATTTTTGGGTGCACTTTTAGAAAAGTATGATTTAAAATTTTGGTTAACTATGACTAACTGTACAAGCAACCAAAGTTTCTCTTCCCACCAAAAAAATCAGTCCAAATGTTCTGACCAGTAAATCAGATTGCACCCCTCCAGAGAGCATCCTACCTCGAGAGCACTTCCTTTCTGTAGCCGCAGTCAAGATAATCCATCCATCAAATTCAATAGATTGATGCGTACTCGAATGCATTTAATCAAACAATCACAGAAAATCGAGCACACAGACAAAATACCTCCGAACTCCAAATCAAACGGTATTACACAAATTAGACCACACTAACAATAAATCACACTAGAAAATCACACTAACAATGAACATCTGCACTCGAATCAAAAAGGTAAACAAAAACTAAAAACCTCCTTCTCGGTGACAAACAAGCCAATATCCACGGACGCAACAAGATCCAGAGATGAGTACAACCCTAACGATTGGCACACTAAAAGCGAGACCCTTTCGTTGGTTCCAAAAAGCATAAGCTGCAAGATCAACAAAGGTTATGTACATCACAGAACAATCTTCAACGTCAAACCACGCAAGAATTCCGCATACACAGCCTCAACAACTTGTCATTGCCTTCAGAATCACACCCAACTTCACACTCCCAACACAGACAGCCTGCGCAAACCCCAACAACTATCCTCAAAGACAGACCTAAACCTCTAACCAAAATCCAACAGAACCATCAAGGGTGATTATTCTTCAAATATAACTTAAAAGCATAAGAACTCACACGAACTCCTCAGCAAGAACGTCAAAAACTTTTTTGTGAAGAAAAATGCCCGCAAAAAAAACTGCGAGCGGACTTTAATGATATTCAGTCACATCACAATACAACCTCGAAAAGCCCTACGGCATCGGTGCTCAACCCTAAAGCGCCATCATCAGTAGAATTCTACTGGCTCTTCACGTACTCCCGCACAACGTTCAGTCCCTCGGTCTCCTCGCCGTAGTCCTTCACCACCACGCACGAGCATCCCACTACCTTGCGCGCCTTGCCCTCCGAGTCGATCTTGCACAGACCGGCCCACTCGCCCAGCTTCTTCGCGCTCGGAACCGAGATTAGGTTCACGTTGTGCTCCTGGCACAGCGCCTGCACCAGCTTCGTGTAGTCGGGCTGGTTGCAATCCTCCGCCAGCACGCACAGCTGCGCCGCGTGCTTCTCGATGGCCTTGGCACTCTCGTGCAGGCCCTTGGCCAGCCCGTCGTGGGCCAGCGCCTTCTTCAGCACCATCTGCAGCCCTGTCAGGATGTCCATGGGCTCCCCGGGAGCTGGCTCGGCCTCCGCCACGGCCGGCGCCTCGGCCTCGACCATCACCTCCTCCTTGTCGGCCATCGTCACAGATGCTGATCAAACAATCAAAGAGCTGGGACAGAGAACTAGGGTTGCGGCAACCTCTCTTTTCCTCAAGGTTGCAGAAGAGCTCGAAATGGACTTGAGAATTCAATATGAAGGAGAAACCTTGGGGTGACATAAATTAGGGTTAGGGTTTGGCTACGACTACCGGAACTACCGGTCACCTCACAGGACGGTTTTAGAACTCCGCACCTCATTAACCCTTTAACCCCTGACTGCCTGAGCGTCCATTTGTTTGGACGATGTACAGATTTCATCCATGATTTCTCATCTGTCATGCACTTTTTGCAGTGTGGAATTTTTAATGTAAATTCTATGGGAAGTTGTAAGGCTAAGTATTGGCAAGATAAGTAATCTGGACATGCCCAATCAGATGAGGGCTCGAGGTTTCCGCCTGAGTTTATTGAGAAGCTTAATATAAAAAGGATTCTCTTCTGACGCACAAGTCAGATGGTTCACTGCTCATGTTTCTAGACTTCGATCTCAAGTCTCTGTTTGAGTCTTCCGCTCATACTTGCATCTCTCGAAGTCTCTCCGTCTTCCGCATGTGTTCTGAGCGCCTTGTCTTCTGCCAGCTCACTGAGGATGCCTCTGCATTCCTAGTGGCTGATACCAGAAGTTAGCCAGCCCCGTGCTTTTGGTGGAGATGCGGGGTAGTTACTGCATCTAACGGCTGACAATCAAGGACACTACAGAGCTCGAAGCGGGGAGTTGATTCGAACAGTATGGCGACTGTAGACGACAAGTATAGCAAGCCGGCTGGAGCTTACGGAGGAGAGTGAGGATTTTCATGGCCAGAAATCAACCGAGTCAACGAGTGTGGGCTTGGTTTCAGAGATCTAGCAATTCGGAGGGAGAAATTTCACTAGCTGACACTGAGGAATTCACAACGCCACCTGAATGGCCGAAACTAGAAGAATCGCCGAAGGAGCTGACTTTCGAGCCACAAACGAGGACTCCTGGAACGGAGGCGGTGTAGTTTCAGCATGCACACTCCGTAGCAAGCGATTCCAGGGCACCCGACTTTTCCGGATCTGGCTCTCGACAGCAAGAATCGCAAGACACGCAGTTGGGACGAGAAATTGAAAGAGGAGCTCAACTGAGGAGCTTTGACAGTCCGGCTCGGCACTGGGAGTTCGGTGAACCGTCTGATGCTGCACTTATCAACGCACCTCGTGGAGCCTCCATCCACCCAAGAAGACTGACACTATCACCGATTGCTACTTCATCACAGACTACGAACTGCACACAAGTTGATTTTCCTGCTTCCTTTCACGATAATAAGGATCACGCAATAAGGCTTTCAATCGTTCTGACATTATGTATCTATTGAGTAGTGCACTGTGCCACAGACTAGTGCAAGTTCGGAGAACCTTTGCTGATTTTGGAAAACGACCAGCGGTGTGGCCACGGCAGAGACGATATCTTCACAATCACGAATTGCGCCTATGGAAGAACGATTTGCGTGTGATCCCGGGAGGCAGAGTCCCTCTGGACCCGAGATTTGCACTGGACATTGGTCATGACCAACTAAACTCATATGGCCATTTAGACGTGTTGCTGGCACTGAGAGAAGAACCCACGATATATTTCGTAACCGCTTGGCAAAGGTGCCGTGAAGGGTGGATTGAACGGGGAACTGCACTGTATGACAAGAGCACGTTTACACAACTTGACTTTGAAGTTGGCACCAACTTCTGGTGTCGCAGTGCAATCAAAGCTGAGAAATCAAGCCTGTGGGCGCATTGAGAAAACTACTAGGTAAGCCGAAATTGCAAACTCATGCCATCATGTCTGGACAGGCTCGCACTGACAATACTACAGGCATGACGGGACCAGAGACACACCAGCTTACAGCTTCTGAACCAGTGAATGAAGCGAGAGAAGTGTGGGTGAGCGAAATACGACGAAGCATTTCGGAACTTACACCACGAGAGATTGCTGAAATTTTCCTAGAAGAAGACATCATGGAGGTGGTGCAGCCGGCATTGAACACGGTCCGCACACTTATACAAGCTGAGGCATCTGGCATGGAGAGAATGCACGAGCCAAACACCATGATTCCAGAAACCAGCATGCCACAAGACCAGGAGCCGAGACGACAGACATCTCAAGAGAGAAGACAAATTCCGGTGCCGATGCCTGCAATGGCTGGAGGTCAGTTCCCGAGGACACACGTCCAACAACCGGAGCTAGACAGGGGTAGCACGCACTCGACACATTCATACCGACCACATCAGGGGGAGATGGGACGCCTACCACAAATTCACTTCAACAAGTACCATATGGGCGACAATTTTCTATAGTGGGTACGAGAATTCAATAGCATTTCCGATGCATACAACGCGTCTCATCTGTATCGAGTTTCCCAACTTCGAGTACAACTAGCAGGTGATGCCAAGACCTTGTTTGAAGCAAGGGTTGACAAACTGCCTTTGCTCACGTGGGACAACGTTCAACGCTTAGCACTGCGATTATTTGTCCCTCGAGATCAAGCATTGGCAGCTTGGGAATTCTTGACGACACAGAAATACGTGATTGGAAGCAACTTGGACGTCCATTATGCCAAGTTTGTTGAACATGCATGACTGGTCACTGATGAGACGGGAGCAGTAGCAAGAAAAGTGGCGAGGGCTCACTTCATCAAATCCTTACTATCAGAGCTCATGCGAGAAGCCGGTTTACGTCATGACCTGAGTGAAGACGGATTGCTGGAACACATCAAGCGCTACATGCAGTTCTCCAAGCTTGACTCCAAGATGCCCAAATTCAAGATACCAACGACCAATTTGGCAGCAGCATCTCTGGTCAATGACGTTGAAGAATTACTACAGGAAGAAGAAACCGAGTTTGACGAACGAGTTTCAGAGATACTCAATCAGGTTCAATCATTACGCTCTGAAACACAGTGGCAACCGCGAGGAGGTAACAATCGCATGCCTTTTGTGAAAAAATATCTCAATTGCAGCCTTTGTGATGAGCCAGGTCACAACTTCCACAACTGTCGATACAGAGCTTTAGCACTGGAAGCGCTACCCAGCTGGAAGGAGAAGATGAAGTCACAGGCAGATAGCTCCAGCAATTTAAACGCCAAGGGGAATCCGTAGGTGGCACGGATCCCAGACTGACACGCAAGCCACCGGAGGGCATTGAACTGATGTCACTCATGTTCAAGATGCTCAACTGCGTTTCATTGACACATAGTGATATGGTCATGCAGCCATGGATAACTGACTGCATCATCCAAGGTATTGAGCGTTCCTGCATTATTGATACCGGCTGTAACTTAACTGCAGTTCCATTAGCAATAGTTCGCTTACTCAATTTAAAAATTAGACCTAGTCACATCAAAGTCACCATAGCAGATGGTAGTAGTTACACACCTTTAGGTTTAGTATCACTAACCATAGCAATTAATGGCGTTGATGCCAGAGTCGCTGCATTAGTTAGTTCAAGAGATAAAATTCTACTAGGATTAGATTGGATGAGTCAAACAGGTTGCATTCTTGACGTTCCCAAACGAAGAATGCACCTTCACCCGGTGGGTGCTGATCCCGTCATAGTACAGCTAAGCTCGATCACGTTGAAGGCAGGCACGAGCTTCCTCAACATCACCGAAGCTGAGACATTTCGGGAATCAGTGGGGAAGCAATACCGATGGAATCAGTTTCTGAAATTTAATCCAGGCAAGGACAAGCTACATTCTTGGGACATACCGGCGCCGGGGGAGGAGCAGCTCGGCACCATTGTTGTCACACAAGAATTCATATTTGGTGAGAGCACGATCTGACATGGTGATCCCGCCGCTCACACAAAAAATATACCAGACAAATGTAGCTTTTGCCTGCCCAAAAGGAAAATACTTGGAGATTCAAGGATGGAAGAAATTGCTGGACAAGCATGTCATGACAGCAAATGGGGTCTTGGATCGACAGTATCGAGGAGAGCTTCAACTACTAATAGCGAGTCCAACACAAGCACCCGTCATAATCAGGAGAGGACAAGCTCTAGCGAGAGTCCATGCCCGAGATCGACAAGAAGTAAGCAATTTGACATCTGCTGCTGGGCTAGTACAACTCGGAATAGAGGAGCTTCAGGGACCTGAAATGAATCTGCTGGCTGGCGTTACAATGGAAGAAGCACCCAAAGTTAAGAAGGAGGATCGAGAGAAGTTCTTGAAGGTGATACAGGAGATCAAGCTCGACCCAGGATTGAGCAGTCCACAACGAAATTTGGTGGCCCAATTGATACTAAAAAATCTTGATGTATTTAGTGCAAGTTCGACCGATCTGGGCAAAACTGAGGCAATAGAACACATGGTGGATACGGAGGGGGCCAAGCCAATCAAGCAACAGCCCTACAGAGAATCATTCAAGGAGAGAAGCATCATAGAAGCAGAGGTTCAACGCATGCTTGACGCAGGGGTCATCTCGCCATCATGTTCACCTTGGTCATCTCCCGTAGTGCTGGTGCAGAAAAAAGACGGTACCACTCGATTCTGTGTAGACTACCAAAGGTTGAATGTCGTCACAAAAAAAGACACATATCCATTGCCTCGGATTGACGACACGCTTGACCAATTGCATGGAGCACGAATCTTCTCATCATTAGACCTGGCATCTGGATTCTAGCAGGTTCCCATGGACAAGCTGGCAAAAGAAAAAACGGCATTTACGTGCAGGCAAAGGCTCTTTGAATTTGACATGATGCCGTTTGGATTGTGTAACGTGACATCCACCTTCCAAAGATTGATGGACATGGTGCTGGGCAAATTGAAGTGGCAATGTGCTCTCGTATATGTTGATGACATAAACATTCACTCGAAGGCTTTCGAAGAACATCTGTTCGACCTTCAACGCGTCTTTGACAAACTGCGTTTGGCTAAGTTCAAGCTGAAACCGAGCAAGCGTGTCATTGGCATGCCGGAATTAACATTCTTGGGACATGTCATCAACCATGAAGGCAGATGGCCTGATCCGGTGAAGATTGTTGCGGTTAGAGATTTCCCAAAGCTCAAGCTGAAACCCAGCAAGTGTGTCATTGGCATGCCGGAATTAACATTCTTGGGACATGTCATCAACCATGAAGGCAGACGGCCTGATCCGGTGAAGATTGTTGCGGTTAGAGATTTCCCAACTCCCACCTCTAGTGATGTAGTACATTCATTTGTGGGCTTGTGCAATCATTACAGGGGCTTCGTTGCAGACTTCGCTCAAGTGGCAGCCCCACTCTACATGCTGCTCAAGAAAGGAATCAAGTTTGTATGGGGACCAGTGCAACATAAGGCCTTCGCAGCTTTGAAAGAAGCTCTTTGCACGAGTCCGATACTCATACATCCACGATTTGATTTACCATTCATACTCCAGACGGATGCGTCAAGAGATGCAATTGGCGCCATATTGAGTCAGAAGTATGAAGGTGCAGAACGAGTGGTGGCCTATGTAAGTCGTCGACTCTCGAAATCAGAGAAGAATTACGGTATTTCGGACAAGGAAGGATTAGCAATGATTTTTGGAGTCAAACATTTTCGACCCTATCTTCATGGTGCCAGCTTTGTGATCGAAACAGATCATGCTCCTTTAAAAGCATTACTCAAATCAAGGGACCTGACTGGACGATTGGCACGATGGGCGTTGATTTTACAAGAATACGATTGTGACATAATTCACAAACCTGGCAAGCTCCATGCAAATGTGGATGCCCTGACAAGAACTTCAGTTGTCAAGGCTGAACCCTACTCGACATTCTCTGATCTCACGCAAGATCTACACTTTGCAGATGATGGGACATGGAATTGCGGTGGCTGGCTTCATACTGAAGTCATCAATTAATATGTTTTCTTTTACATGTGATAGAAGTATAGATAGTATATCTAATTTTTGTGTATCTAGTTTTTGTGTGTGTAACAGACTAATAGATTGTGCTGTGAGTGATAGATTGTGCTGTAAGTATAGTGAGAGTGTCTAATTCCTATATGTGCTACATACAACGATGATTCTATGTATTCGCCCAGTTAGTTAGCCCTATACAGAGTCGAGAATAACAGGTGGGGCTCATAGGTGCCATCACCCCATACCTGCTCGAAAAACACTAATCTGTATAGCGTGTCATAACTCTGGTGCAGAGTATGGATGCCAAGATGCACAAGATCTTGATACATACCTGTCAGCATGGCAAACCGCCAACAGGACTTACGCCGAGGCTCAACAGGAGAGCGTACTACCATCTGACCAACCATCTCGTAATGGATGGTAGGCTCTTCTACCGAAAGACGGTGCAAGGAGGGGAGATTCGGCTACTTCAAGTGCCGACGAAGGAGGAATTACCCGAGATTTTAGAGTTGTTTCATTCATCTCGATATGCAGGACATTTCGCTGTGAAGAGGACTTTGAGTCGACTGCAAGAAACGTATCATTGGCTTGGAATGGTACGTGACGTACAAAAATTCATTGATTCTTGTGCGACGTGTAAAGTGAAGAAAAATTACCCCAGAGATGTTAGTTGCAGGATGCTTAGATATATTCCAATTACGAAACCTTTCGCAAGAATAGGGATAGATCTGCTAGGGCCTTTGGTACTTACCTCGTTGGAACATTGCTACATAGTAGTGGCAACTGAATACCTGACGAAGTGGGTCGAGCTCAAGCCGCTTGTCAGCAAGGATGCTGAAGGCATTGCTCGCTTCGTTTTTGAGGAGATCATCATGCGACATGGCAGCCCAGTCGAGATCTTATCTGATAATGGCACATAATTCTGCAACGTGCTCATGGACATCATCGACATACAGATGAACACCAAGCATGTTACAACGAGTCCCTATCACCCGCAATGCAATGGGATGACGGAGCGATTCAATAGGACGTTGTGTTCATTACTCGAGAAGAATGGCACTTATGATGACCAGTGGCATACACTCTTACCATCAATTTTATTTGCCTACCGCACTAGTGTTCATTCCAGTACAGGATACTCACCGTTTGAGTTGCTCTATGGCCGGAAGCCACGTTTGCCGATCACCGATGTGAGTGTCTTCGGACCAGTTGCGGTACCGACCGATTTCGATGAGTACATCCGCAGCTTCGAGATAGCCAGGTGTGAGACCATACTGCAGGCCAGAAACAACATACAGAAGGCCCAGGCTATGCAGAAGGCAACTCATGACAAGAAAGTCAAGTATGATCGTAACTTCAAGATTGGAGAGCTCGTAGCATATCGAAAGGACAAGAAGAATGAGAAGAAAGGAAAATTTCGTGCGAAGTATGTCGGTCCCTACAGAATCGTTGCAGCTCATGAGGATCGACATAAATTCGATGTGATGCCTGCTCTCGCTGGGGTGGAACCGATCATGTTTTCAATACCCGGCTTTGATTTGGTGCATTGTGCTCTCGATCTCGATCTATCAGATGTGATCGTTGAAGGTAGAATCGTGAGCTAGGATCCCAAGGCACAACGGTGATCACTGTTGTTGTGGAATCAGGCTTTTTCCCACTGGGTTTTTCCTGATTCAATCCTTTTTTCTGAATGTTTAGTACATGGTGTTACGTCACCTAGATACGTGTGTAGTATTCAGGTTTTGTGATCAAGGTAGAGAGTAATTATATAATGTTACTAGAATTTAAAATCTGTAGAATCAGGCTGAAACTTCCGGAAGGGGGGAGTAGTCTCACATATGTAAGGCTAAGTATTAGCAAGATAAGTAATCTGGACATGCCCAATCAGATGAGGGCTCGAGGTTTCCGCCTGAGTTTACTGAGAAGCTTAATATAAAAAGGATTCTCTTCTGACGCACAAGTCAGATGGTTCACTGCTCATGTTTCTAGACTTCGATCTCAAGTCTCTGTTTGAGTCTTCCGCTCATACTTGCATCTCTCGAAGTCTCTCCGTCTTCCGCATGTGTTCTGAGCGCCTTGTCTTCTGCCAGCTCACTGAAGATGCCTCTGCATTCCTAGTGGTTGATACCAGAAGTTAGTCAGCCCCGTGCTTTAGTCTCACAGAAGTTAGCTTCATGCATATGTGATTCGATTAGAAAGGGGATGGTTTGTGAAAATTTTATGCCTCATTTCATGTTGTAGTGATTCTCCCAAAATTTTGAAGATTTCTGTAGAAAAGTGGTTTTAAAAAAGTCAACTCATAAAATTAAGCAACCAAAAAATCTCCAAAAATCGCTACACTTAGAGTATAACATTTCAATCAATCACAAAGAATTTCATCCGTAGATTGTCAATATCTTATTCGTAATTGAATTACAAAATAATTTTGAATTTCACGTTTCAAATTTTATACAAAATTATTGGTAATAGCAATCATAGATCTAACCGTATGGATAGAATCTAAAGTACATAATGTACAACTTTTATTCATGTATCAAGTTCAAAATATCCCACTAGGTTGCATTTTGCAATGCATCTTTGCAAAACTGCAGAATTAGGAGAGGGCTCTAAGCATTTAGGGGTTAACGTCTCGATTCAACATTGTTTTCAAAGATTCGTTATAAAATGTTTGATGAAAAACAAAAATGGAGTTGATGAACAAAGAAAAGCTGTAAATGTCAATGTAAAGATCACATCTGTACGATTGGATTCACCATATTTTTATTAATATTTTTTAAATTTATTTTTCAAAGTATTCTCTTGAAATTCAATTTAAAATCCCAAATTAACACAAAAAAGACTTTAAAAATTTGTAATGAAATTGGAATAACATGCACTACGAGATGGTATGGTTTCCATTATTTAATTCTACTTATTTTGAAAAATCATGTTTAAGGTCTTACTTTTTGAACTAAGAATGAAACTTGACATAAACCAATAGTGTTGTTTTTCAAAAAATCACAATATCTTATTTTGAAAATCCATACCATACAAATGATAGTCAACTACCACAAGAATCAAGAGAATTTTGGATGGATGAAAAATTGTACCTAATGTAGTCAAGAGAAAGGTTGCAATCTATTCGTCGTTCATTATATGGACGCATGCGCGTCAAAGGGTTAATCCCTAAATGCCTGCAACCCTCTCCAAATTGGACAGTTTTGCAAAGATGCATTATAAAATGCAATTAAGAGGGATATTTTGAACTTGATGTATGAACAAAAGTTGTACATTTTGAATTTTAGATTCTATCTATACGATTAAATCTATGATTGCAATCACCAATAATTTTGTATAAAAATTTTAACTTAAAATTAAAGATTCTTTTGTAATTCAATTACGAATAAGATATTGACAGTCTATAGAAGAAATTTGTTGTGATGGGTTGAAATATAATATTCTAAGTGTAGTGATTTTTGGAGATTTTTTGGTTGCTTAACTTTATGAGTTTATTTTTTCAAGAACACATTAAGATTGAAATCTTTGAATTTTTTGGTGAATCACTGCAACATGAAATGAAGCATAAAAATTTCACAAACCATCCCCTTTCTAATCGGTTCTCATATGCATGGAGCTAACTTCCAGTAAAAAATTCACTCTGCAAAAAGTGCATGACGGATGAAAAAACGTGGATGAAATCTGTACATTGTTCAAAAAATGGATGCTTAAGCAGTTTAGGGTTAACCCCTAAACGTCACAAGTGTTCCTAGAATTGATGATTTGAGGAATAAAAACTCATCATAAAGTATTATTTGGAAGAAAATTTTAGAATTGATATACAAATGAAAGTTGTAGATTCTAAATTTTAGATTCCATCTGTATGATTAAATTCACCAATGCTATCACTAATATTTTATTATTAAAGTTGAAAGATAAAATTGAGAATTCCTTCTAAATTTGATTACAACCAAAATATTAATATTTTTTGAATAAAACTTGTTTGATTAGATTGAAATGAGATATTCTTGATATGGTGATTTTTTGAAATTTTTGTGTTCCTTAAATCTATGACCTCATTTTTGCAAAGCCACTTTTGAACTACAATCAATGCTATTTTGGCTTGGTCAACAACTTGACATATTTTCACATTTATAATTTCATAGAAATACATATTCTAGTAACACCAAATCCAACCATTGCATAGGACAACAACTTCATGAAGTATCTCCAAAAATTTGGATGACTTTCATCCAATAAGTGATGAAAACATAGGGTGAGTTGGAATCTGGTACTCGTTCAGAAACTGGACGTTGTGACATTTAGGAGTTATTGTTTTTCTTTTTCTTTATTTTATTTTGTTTTGTTTTTAGAGCAAGCAATTAGTGAGGTTGGTATTCCTATTTCAAATCTCATGTACTAGCATAGATCTACAAGAGGAGTATGAATAGTATACACAAACAACGTACCAACCTAAAATGTTTTAGAAATATTTGCAAAGAAATATTTTGCAAACTCCGGCCTAAACTCAATTACCACCAAAAATAGACGAAAATGAGTTTCACCTTTTTTTGCACCAATGAGAGATAGAAGCGAAGTTAGCGGGATTTGAATCTAAGACCGCTAGCCAATGCATGGCCATGTTCTCCCAATCCAAGCCCACGCTCTCATTCGTTGACCACATGTTCCCTACACCCATGAGAAGTTCACCCAAGCCAAGCTATGTGCTCCTTGTGGTCTCGCTTGTGGTCTCGCTTATGGTCTCAAATAGAATCAAACAACTAATATAAAGCAAAAAATGAAGGGTGAGGTTAGGCGGGTCATCCTCTGTACTTTGCGGATATTTCTTTTCATTAGCAAAAAGTCTTTCCAAGTCAAATCAAGACCTCAATTTTCAGTAAAACATCAATAGAGGATAGCAATTATTAGTGGGCATGCTCCTAGTGCATGAACCTAAAATCAAAAGTACAATTTGAGTCCAAAATTTTAATACTAAACTTGATACAGTCTACCCTCCATACAATGGCACTCCATAATGATGACGATATTATTGCTTCCATGACTGCCACTTTGAAGGTAGGGCTTTTCAAACATGTTATAACAAAGAGAGACAATTGTAGTGGATCCAAATCTTAGGGAGGTCACTTCCAAATATTACGTAAGAACGTCCGAACAAATGATTTTCAACCCCCTATATATATATTTTTATAAAATTTGATTTAGCTCCAAAGTTTTGAGTGTGGTCACATAATCATTATATCTTTTATTTTAAAACACTCTTATTTCAATTAAATTCATAATCAGCTCTAAAAACACAAAAAATAGTTGTATAGTGTATTCATTTACTTCAAAAATTTGTAAGTGGTTAATTTGAATAAAGAAAATTTCCAAAAATTCACAATATAAACTTTTAACTTAAAGAAACATCTTATAAATTTTTCAAGTTGCTTGATTGATTATTTACAATGTAATATAGGGGTTCAAAGATTTTTTCGCACGTGGTACGCATAAAATACATTGATTGAACTCCCCAAGATCCAAATTGAATACTTTTTGTAAAAAAGTTAATTAAGGAATTGTCAATTTCTAGAAATATTATGGTATTTGTTTTCCTTCTATACAAATTTTTTGGGTAATATTTTGGTATTTATTTTTAGAATTATATTACACCATATTTGTTATCATGAATAGTAATTTGATATTAATAGAATTGTTTTAAGTACATTGACACCATATAGTATTGTAGGGCAAAGATAGATAGATAGATATGAACTCCGGTCCTTTTTCGAGGCTGGCGTGAATAAAGTGTCTGTTCGTCTTGACAATGAGCCAGTGCCCACCGGACAAAGGGCCATTGGTACAAGACTACTCCCCTCCTTTGTAGGGCAAACTTTGTATTTGTATAGTAAATGTTTCTTCTTTGAAACTTCTAAGTGATTCATCTGAAGTCTTAAATAGAATAAATACTTTTGTCTATTTGGACATTTAGGAATTAAAACAAACACATGTTTTAAAATTTTGAACGTCCATTGATCACTATTTGTATTTAGGTCTTTACATCAATAAACTCTCCAAAAGGCTAATTAGAGCAAGCCAAAAATCTATTTTAAATATAGAAGTGCCAATTTGCTCTACCAAACATAAAATCAATGTTCAACTTGCATGTCTTGTACTTCGAATTCATGTTTTGCACAAATACAATGGAGGATGGATAAATGGATAGATGGATAGATATATAGATCGATTGATAGATAGATCGATAGATCGATTGATAGATAGATGGATTGATCGATTGATAGATAGATTGAAAGATCAATCGAGCGATCGATATACAGATAGTCCGGTCCTCTTTCGAGATCATCGTGAATAAAGGGTATGTTCGTCGTGACAAATAGCCAGTGCCCACCGGACAAAAGGCCATTGGTGCAAGACTATTTTCCCTTCCAAGAATAGATACTCTACTGACTAAAAACTGAAAACAAAAGTAACCAATACAATGCATTGCAAAACATATTGTAACGTCAATTTGATCCAATTACTAGTGTTATCATTTCTAACACCATTTTCAACTTGACATTGTATTAAACGTTTGACGTCAACTCTCTAATTAGAAATGTGTTTATGTGCCTTCACAATACCTTATTTTTGTGATGAGTACATTCGAGTTTTATACAATTTCAATCAATCGAATCTAATTTCACTTACAAAAAACAAAAACTTCATTTCCAATGATTTTTTTTCAAATCATTGTTTTACGTGATATTTTATTGAAAATATTAGTGATAGTTTTTAAAATTGAATTCTATAAACATGTAGGAAATATCATTGGTCACATCACTCCATGTTTTAGTTTATAGCCCAATAGCCCAAAAAAATTGCAAACTTTACACAATAAACAATTATCACAATAATTGCCTTCCCAAAGCAAATATTTCAATCACAAAGTTGTAATGTAGCCTTATCCAATAGCACCTACTATCATACCCAGCTATTAGGATCGGCAGCTCCTACCAAATATTTAAATTTTTTTTCAATGATGTGAATATTCTTCGAGATTCAGTGGATATTATATAAGATTCTCTTTTTCACCATAGAAAATAGATTTTTTTTTAAAACCCAATTTCCTAAAAATTTGGACTTCATTTTTATAGTTATCTTTTTCTGACCATAACGGCCAGGTACGGTAACCCAATTCACTCAAATGTAGAGTACGCATTGATTTTTAAAAAAAGAATCTAATGTGGCAGTACTAGTACAGGCTTTGACTTCCAAATGGTCAAGCAATAAAGCATATACTATAACTTGACATTCTAACTCTAGAATCATTGCTATGCCTACGTTTGAACAAAATTTGGTTAGGGAATGATAAGCCAAACACCCTTATATCTTAATTGTATAGCAAGTTCGTACAAATATATTTTGTAAAAATATATAAAATATAAAACCAACAAATATGAACTGTGCAAAATAAAAATTGAAAAAAATAAAAAAATAAAATTTATATACAAAAATTACATTCGATGAGTTCATCCTCTATTAGTGCCACTCAAGATAACGAAGAGATACATATACTCATAAATACCACATAACTAATCTGTAGACCTCTTAGAAGTTGAATTTCATGAATGCAATAGTCCAAAAGTTGACACACTGTTGACACAATGCTAACCAAAAGTTGACACAATGTTGCTCAAAAGCTAACACAATGTTGGCCAATCAAGAGCCAACACAATGTTGCCCAAAAGTGTTGAATCAAGTGTTCGGGAATTGTCGGTTATAGATGTACCTATAGATTAGTCATGGATTTCAAAGGACTTTTCATTTGATTTTTTTAATAAATTTAATTTTGAAAAAAAAAAATTGAAACAAATTACCATTTCTAGAGTTGGCTATCTGTAAAGGCAACCGTTTTTTTCTTGATTTCTATGTTTTGTTTGCTATCTAATTTTACTTTGTGTTAGTTTGAAGCTTGGTATGAACATTCACTTTATTCCCTTTTGGTGTTAGGGAGCACTGACTTTGTCATAGACAAACATAAAAGAAACTCATGAATAGTGTAAGCTATCCTTGGGGGAGCTTTATGTTACGTTAAAGTTAACCAAAATGAGAGCCATCTAACTTCCTTTTTTGCTCTACTTCTAAGCTCTCTTTTGAACTATACTTGGGTGTAATAGAGTTAACCGAAAAGAGTGTCTCAAAGTGGAAATAAACCTTAAACTCACCTTAGACTCGTTTTCAGTTCAAAAAAATTGCAAAACTAGTCTATGGTGAGTTGGAGAATAATCTAAAATAAGGCCATGTGCTACCATGGGGTATGGAACTCATGACCTCCCCAAGGTTAGAAGAGAGTTCCCACAAGTTCTTCCAAGCCTAAGGGACTATTCATGAAGGAACCAACTGAAGGAACTATCGTCCTGTGGACATCGTATCAAGGATAGGACGAATAGACACTCTATTCACTTCAGCTTTGCAAGTAAACCGGAGTTCTTCTTTTTCTTCTTCTTCTCCCAAGCCTAAGGGACTATTCATAAAGGGACCAATTGAAAGGACTATTCATGAGAAATCTCTATCAAAAATAGGTAATATTAGGTCTGCAACTCCGCGTAGACTCAACATCCATCTCTGTTTGTTTTCGGTTACCTCAAATACCATAGTATCTTGTCATAGATCGTCCCCTTGTGGGACATGGATTTGGAGCTTGGGTGGAAGGTGTAGGAACTATAACGAGGTATAGAGAATAAAGACAAAGCTTTGTTTTAGATTGTCTCCCAACTCGTCACAGATTAGTTTTTAGTCTATTCATATTTCAATATGAGTTCAACATGAATTTGTACAAAACTTTCCTCTTTACTCTAACTTTTCATATAATTCTATTGGAACTATCATGATGTAAATTAGCACTAACACAACTGGTCTTGTTTTAGCATGTTTCAAACACAACAAGGAACTAGTTTTAGTAGCTTTTGAGAGTAAAGAGGGAATCTGCAAGAAAATACCCTAAATTTTCAATTTCTTTCCTCTTTGGGCTGACTTTGAGGATAACTCTTCTATCTTTGTTTCTGTATGAAAGAAAAATATCTCAATGATTTGTAACTTCAACATTTTCAACTCTATGAAACTCCAACATTTTCCAAAATTAAAACCTTATTTTATTGGTTATGGGTACTTCTACCCCATTTTAGAGGTTACGATTTTATTTATGATATTTGACAAATTTCTAATTAATCCTAAAATCAATGACAATCCTTCTTTTCCAATTATTGGCTACAACTATTAGGGAGAGTCCCCAGGAGAGCATCCCCACTCTTACACACTAGAGATGACTCGCTGAAATTATTCATTTACATTTGAAGAGCCCTTGCACTTACACTCCCCCACCCTTGCACGCCCCTCACACATCAAAAGGACACATCAAATAGTCAATGGAATAATCACAAGTAGAATGTGGGAAATATAGTCAACTAAATAGTGATTTGAAGGGCCATTTCTTGACACGCTAGGATTAAGAGTCAAGAGGCATTTTGGAAGGGCCTTTAGTACTTTTCATCTAGTTTTGGAATGTCAGAGACTCTGGGAGGGCTGCAATGGAGCTGCTCTGAGAGATCCACGATCACCTTCTACAGAGAATATAATCCAATGTTGGCTCCTACTTCGGATTAGAGGGCAAGAGCTAGAATGATAGGACGGACTTGGCACTTTTCTAACCAAGGCTGATATCTTTTAGAGACCCGCTCGCACTTTTATTAGAGAAGATAGGAAGTTCAACGATGCACCCATTGTCTACAAGAGCGAGGCCAAGTGCTCCTTGGGGAGCAGCTCTTTTGTGGGTACATTATGCATTTAGAGTCAGAACTTCCAAGCGAATGAAGGTGCCATTACAAACAAAAGTTGAACTTGATAGAGAGATTCAATTTATTGGACAATACTGATTAGGGTTTTTTTTTCCTGGCTTTTTATAGCCAGTTAGATTCAAAATTTGACTGAGAGAATCACCATGTGGGAACATAATGAGAAAAATGTCACCTCAAGTAGCCACCAAGGCAATGGCTTGTACCAGTTGCAAACCAGACTGGTTCTTAGTGACACACAATGGATGAAGGGTTTTGCAAAAGGGCAATATACTGGATGAAAAATATAGGATGTATGAAAAAATAGAGCTCCATCGAGCTTTGTAGCCTAAAGTTGGATGACCCAAAAACCAAAAAAAAACCTGGTACGGATAGGTCAAACCTTACAGGCATCCTTAGTACACAAACAACAGAAAAATCCATTCGTCGCTACAATCTCAAATCAGCAAGCTGCAGCGTGAATGACCACATAAGCTTCAATGAAAGCAGCTTTCGGAATTCATATCAGAGCCTTCTCCCTTTCCCAGTCATACCACCACAAACTGCAATACATTTATATCTTGGACAATACTAATAACCACTAACCTTCTCAGACAGACAAAGCATAAGCTGCAAGCTCCACTCACATAGGTTGCAGATATCACAAAGCAAATTCCTGTGCGTCGAATCACAAAACAATTCAGTTCCCTTCGAAATCACACCACCACAACACACACAGCATGCCCAAACCTCGACAACTATCCTCACATACAAACCTAAAACTCTCCGACAAAACCAACACAATAGAAGGGGATGATTCTACTATAACACCTTCCAAAAATTCCACGAACTCTTCAGCGAAAAAAGCCAATTCTACTCACAATCCTTTACATGAAAGAATGTGCCACAAAGTATAAACTGTGAACAAATTTTAATGATAGTCAGTCACAAAACAAAAGCCGCTACAGGTAGCCTTCCCAGACATAGCATAAGCTGCAAGCTCCACTCACAAAGTTTGCAAACATCACAGCACATTCCTACATGTCAATTCACGCGGCAATTCCTCATACATAATCTCAACAACTTGCCATCGCCTACAGCATCATACCACCACAACACACACAGCATGCCCAAAACTCAACAACTAACCTGAAACAGAGACCTAAACCTAACATAATAGACGGGGATGATTACACTGTAAAACCTTCCAAAAGTTACAAAACTCACCAACTCCTCAGCAAGAACGCTAATTAAACTCACGATCCTTTTTATGAAGGAACGTGCCAAAAAAGAAAGAAACTGCAAGCAGATTAAATTTTAATGATAGTCAATCACAACACAATACAATCTCGCGAGACCTGTAAAGCCGGCGCTAACCCTAAACCGCCGCCACCACTTCTACTGGCTCTTAACGTACTCCCGCACAACGTTCAGTCCCTCGGTCTCCTCGCCGTAGTCCTTCACCACCACGCACGAGCATCCCACTACCTTGCGCGCCTTGCCCTCCGAGTCGATCTTGCACAGACCGGCCCACTCGCCCAGCTTCTTCGCGCTCGGGACCGAGATCAGGTTCACGTTGTGCTCCTGGCACAGCGCCTGCACCAGCTTCGTGTAGTCGGGCTGGTTGCAATCCTCCGCCAGCACGCACAGCTGCGCCGCGTGCTTCTCGATGGCCTTGGCGCTCTCGTGCAGGCCCTTGGCCAGCCCGTCGTGGGCCAGCGCCTTCTTCAGCACCATCTGCAGCCCTGTCAGGATGTCCATGGGCTCCCCGGGAGCTGGCTCGGCCTCCGCCACGGCCGGCGCCTCGGCCTCGACCATCACCTCCTCCTTGTCGGCCATCGTCACACAATCACAGAGATGAAGGCAACCTCTCTTTTCCTCAAGGTTGACGCACAATCAGAGTTGCAGGCAACCTCTCTTCTCCTCAAGGTTGACGTTAGAAGAGACCCGCTGAAGCTCTTGAAGTTTCCATATGTACAAGCAACAATATTAGGGTTAGGGTTTCTCCACCAGTTCCCGTAACTAACTGGTAAACTGAAATGGTTACTTGGCAAGGAGGAGCCAACTCAGCCAACTTTACGGTCAGCAAACACTACTTAGGGCCGCTTTACACTACGGTGGAGAAGTCCACCAGTCATGAATTCTAAGGGAATTCTGAAATATGATTGGCTGAGCTTGACACTCTTGTCTGGTGGTGGTTTACACTACGGCCAAGAGTCCTCCGGTGAAGAACTTTGTACATGGATGAAAAAATGACATGGCTACCAACGTGGCGACACTTTTTTTGAAAAGGAGTTCTGCAGAGGTCAAGTTTCTTAGGCAACCTCAAAACCTTGGACAAGAAACTTGGCCTCTGGAGAACTTCAACTTGAATAAAATATTTTTTCCTTAGAGAAATCTAAACCGTTAAATTGAAAGCCTACATTTCCCGAGCATGTGTTCTCCTTGAAGGTTTAGGGCTTATTTTCAAGCATTTTAACATGCTCCAACGCATGATATTGCGTAGTGTTCTAAGCATGTTTTAAGCATGCTTAATGTTGAGCATGGGTCGATAAATGGGTTTGACTTCAAGCACTAATGTTGGCTGCAATCCTTGGATTTTCTCGTACTGCTGAAGCATGTTGGAAGAAATTTGAGATTATTTTCAAGTTGTACAAGGAAGACAAACTTGCCAATTCTGTTTAAAAAAAATAAAAATAAAAACATGCCCTTCAATTTCCAACCATAGGATCTTATTTTGGATTATTGAACCCATCTATGAATTTTGTTTTGAATTTTAATGTTATTTACCATACGGATTGGAAGATTATAGCAATTGAAGTGAAGAGAATTATTTCTTTGGACCCTTCTTTACAAGGTCGGCCCACTTTGATTCGAGAAAGGATGAAATTTTTGCACTAAAAACAATAAACTTCTATAAAAATATTAAAGAAAATAATGTAAGTTTCTTGTTTATCTTAATTTAGATGTGTTATAGAGGTGGAACATTTTCAAAAATTTCTTATCATGGAAGAAGTTCCAAAACATGGATAAACTCATTTTATTTTTTGATCAATACAATTTTTTCAAATGTCAATACAATGGTCATTTAGGGAATAAGGTTTTTACTATAGCCGGCTATGACCATTTTGTGAAGTTGTCTGGTGGACTTCTCCTCTTCGTGAAGTTGTTCAATACACTTCTCCTCTAGGTGGTTACACTGCGGTCGGTCAAGACTTCTTAAGGCATTTTCTTATTGTCCTTTCATCTTCTCCAGCACACCATCCCTAGCCTCAAATAACCATGTCTTGGACTAAAATTCTTGACCGACCGGTGCATTTCTCCACCGTAGTCTAAAGCGGCCCTTAGTGAGGGCCCACATAACATTCACTACACCGAAATCACCATATATAGTGGCCCACCGTATTTACAAGACGCTTTACTAATAATTATTATTTTAAAATATTGTGGTAAATTTCATCCAAGTTTGATGAAAATTTGTTAAAATGGATGAGAATTTGTCCAACTGGAGGAATGCACCCATGTCATTCACCCACCCACAATATATGATGATTTTGGTGTAGCTTGCAGTGGCTCTACCTTGCCCCGCCCACAATCAAGCTTGCATTTTCACTACGTTTTAATCCGTTTTATGTCCAAAAGCCTCATTAACATGGGAAAAAAAATTGAAGCCGACTCAAAACCGATCATTTGAAAAATCAACACGTCCACAGACTGATTGGTGAAAAAATAGAAGTGCCAAATCCGGTTTAAAAAGAATGATTTGTCCCGATAAAAAAATAAAGTGAGTTTAGGTTAGAAACAAAAAAAAGAAAAAAGAAAAAGAAAAAAGAAAAAGAAAAAAAGGACCGGGCTTTTTGTGAAGTTTTAGGTTACTAATAAAAACGAAGAACAATGTTGGTTGGAGTGTTAGGAGATGGTAGAGACGACGAGGGAAATGATTCATGCCAAATAATTGTTTGAGGCTTGGCAGTTTGCATGTAGAACTTCATAGTAGTCAACTAATTGGTCTCGCCTAAATAAGTTGTGGAGGAAGATTATGGTGATTCCGGTTAGTACAACTATATGTAAGAAGGGATTCTCAAAACAAAAGTTGATCAAGAGCCACATGAGAACAAGGTTGAAATTGGTGACTTTGGATGCTCTAAGGCGCATTTTGTGTGCAAAACATTACAATGGGAAACATTCATTGGAATGTTGTGATGGTTGTTTGGAGAAATAGGAAGGACAGGAGAATCCATCCTCATTATTAAATAGTAACACAAAACTTTGGTGTCTTTTTTCAATATGCATGTATCAAATTTGAAGAATTTGTGATTCTTCACTTGATATTATGGTTGTACATTAGTGACTTTGATGTCATATTAAAAAAAAAATCTCATTCATATCATTTGTAGGCATTATATTAAAGAGACTCAAGTACATGAAGATTACGATTTGGAATGGAGATTTTTTGTTTGAATTTATTTTTCTTGTCACAGATATGTCATATATGTCATATTCAAGTGGAATTTGTATTGTTTTTTTAGTTAATAAAATAAAATTTGACTTTGTCCAAAATCATTCTAACACGTCTAAAAACCAGTACTTTTTTGGGAGAATTTGTCCACAAGATACAAATTTTTCAAAAGGGCATGTCCTGGGACCAGTCAGAGTCTTTATGAAAAATCAACACTGCCCACAGTAAATAGTGCAGCATATTCCACACCCAACAAGACCAAATCAATAACTAAGTGAACATGTGGAGTACTAAGATGATGCATGAAGGAAAGACAAAGAGCATGAAGGCTATTGAATGTTATGATGTTTTTAAAGTGGGTTCAAAAATGCCAGTTGTGCACCAAAATACCAAGAAACCAATAGAACTTAGGACTTAAAATTAAATTAAATTAAAAAGAAGAAAAAGAAGATGGATTCATAATTGGGTCTTTTAGTATAAAGGGCTTAGACTATCCACACCCATGTACACTAAATCTCACACGGTGTAATGATAGATCTATATTTGAAGATCACTTCAAATACCGTAGGTGGAGAGTACGTTTGGAATATACATATAGATAAATGTTGGTATTTCGGAAAATTATATTTTCAAAAAAGGATTTTTTTTGGGGGTAAACCCGTAAAGGACCAGGTGCACACATTGTGTCCAAGAATAATTTCATTACTTTAATAACTTGTTTGGATTTCATAATTTTGACTCAATGTTAAGTAGAGAATTGAAAATGTTCGTTTCAAGAACACAAAAATCTTTCAAGATTTGCAATAACGTTGATTGATTCATCGGGAAAAAATTAAAACGTCAACGTAGGTGAACTTGGGACATAGTAGTTAGGGCGGTTGATGACCTGAAGGGCGTTTTCACACTTAGACGTCACATTCGTTAAAAAAAGAAGTGTCCAATATGTAAAATATTTGCCATTACTGCATCATTAACACTATAAAATAATTACGGAAAATATTTAAATATATTTTAAATGGAATCTTTTCAAAATAATTAGAATCTTTTCTACATATTTTATATTATTTTGGAATATTTTGGAATATTCCAAATATATATTTGAATTCTTTAAAACATTTTTGCAATGTAAAAATTAATAACGATCACAAACACCGGCTCAACGAGTCACCAACGAGTCACCAACAAGTCAATTCACCCAAACATAAATCTTTGAGAATCAATCATTGTTGTTGTATTTAGTTTTAGAACACCATTTTTTGTGGGCACCTAGATATAGTACATCTTTGTATGCTCCTAAACTTTCAAACGCTAATCATGGTTTTTAAATTTATGAGAAAGTTTGCAATGAATGACCTATTGGTTTTATTCAAAATTTTCAGAAATCAACTTATAATCAAACCTTATAATCATGTAATATATATGGTAGATTGTTTTGAAAATTGATGTACAGTCTCATGACTAAGTCCTTTTTGAACTTCAATGGTGAAGTTTTCTACATGAATACCAATCAAGAGATACAATTGCCTTTCTGAAAGCATCACGAGAAAGTGATAAAATTTTAAGAATGAGCATGGTCCTTTAGGGGTTAATGAAAACCTTGAAGTATATTTGTAAATATTTCATTTGTCAAACTTTTTTTTAAAGTAAATAAATATTTAAAGCACAGATGTGTCTTACTCCACTAGTAGTGGTCAATGACTAAACACAAGTAGAATGTAGGAGATAAATAGAAAGATATGAACTCTGGTACTCTTTGAATGTTGATATGAATGAAGTGTTGTTCGATCCGTCCATGGTACAATGTCCACTGGTGTTTGAGGTCCGAGAGGTTGTTTGAAAGGGCACTCAATTTATTTTTTCCAATCTAGCCGTGGGATAGGATCCTCCCTATGCATGGTGTGGATGCTCTTAGACTAAATTGAAGGCCCAATGTAGTGATCACTGCCATTCTCATTAACTAGAGTGTAATAAGTTTTCCAAAATATCTAAAAGCTATAAGGTGTACCCACTATGCCTAGTAGTTGATGAGATATTTGGACATCTATAAGAATTAGTATTTCCAATCTAGTAACGCCAAGAATTTACATCACAATTTATGTTACAATGCCACTTGTATTATTGATGTTTAATAGTAACAACATAGTAATTTCAAAACATATCACGTTCCTTTCAAAAGATGCTCGAACACTATGGTGAGCAAGGGGGATCCCGGGGGTGATGTCCCCGACCTTGCAAGAAACAAGTGGAAACCATGAGGTGTCCTGAACAAATAGCACGTGATAGCGTTTTGTGTAGGGCTAAAATGGAGGCATGCCAAACATGGTTGGAAACCTTGTGACATCACTCACCTACAGATTCCAAGATTGCGTGAATCAAAGTAGTAAGTCAAAAGTTATGGCTTTTCAAAGTTGACCGTGTCCCAAGACACATAAATTGGAATTGAGGGTGGGACTTAATGACACTATCAATAAAGCGAGACATGTTATATGTCGTTGGAAAACTAACGATAAGAGTTCCACGCTACCTCATAGAGACCCGAAACTTTGGAAGGCTACAACTTCCTCAATATGGGTTGGAATGAGAAAAGGAGTGAATACAACATCGTGATCTATTCAAGGAGTAGATCACAAAATGGGCTTGCACTTAAGATTTGGTCAACTAAACTAGAAGTTATATTGGTTCGAGGTTTGGGGGTCCCTCGAGGGGAGATTTCTACTAGACTATGACAAGGAAGTGCATGGTCTTCCAAAACCAAAGTGTGTCTAGAAAGTGTCCAAGACTAAGAGAATAAGAGGCTTGCTGAAAAATGCAATGAGTATAATAGGATACCTAGGGGTCTGTCTAGCACAAATCAGGCGAGGGACCTCGAACTTTCCAAGATAGAGAAAGATGTAGCAAAAATGCAACTAGCCAAAGGCAGCTCATGTCTCCCAAAAAACTTGGGCGTTTAACCCTAAATGGTACAAGCGCATTATGACCGCACACATCATGAGGCCCTCCCTTCCTACTCCATGCAGCACGATTCGCCGCTATTTCACAGCAAGCAATTCTTCTGTGTCTTTCACGAACCGTAAGGTGAACACACAATACAATTTCCTCAAAAATCACCCGCACAACAACTATTTCCTTCATTAATTCTCTCATTAGGGGTGTCACACCTCTTTCTTCCCCATTCTCAATCTTCATAGAATGTGTAGGTGGCACTTTCTCCTTGAATTGCGGAGGACCCACCCTCCAAAGATTAATAAGTTTCATTCTTCTCCTCCAAAGGTGAAGAATGGGGGTGAAGATTGAGAAGTTGTGGAAAAGATTAACAAGCTGTGTCCATTCTCATTCTTCACACGGTCAGTGAGCAAGGGAGTCACACCTTCTTCATCATGGAGAACAGCCAAGATTGGCTCCAAGTTTATCTCCCAAGGTTCTCAATCTCCAAAGAATCAAACTTCTTGGAAAAGGTGTGACAAGTTCCCCTATTAATTTCTTAACTGCATATCCAAGTCTGCACAGCTGAATCAGCCATTCACAAGTTGAGAATCAAAACAAGGACAGTCTATTCAAATCAGAGGGAATGCAATTCAAAACCATGCAATTTGAAACCCTAGATTGAACCTAATTCGGCTATATTCTCTCAGCTATCTACCTGAACCAGAGTCAACCAATCCACGAAAATGCTCAAAGCTAAGGATTCCAATTCAATACCACGCTTGAATCTAGCAAATCAGCAACAAAACCCCCGCGAATATCTCATCAATTGCCAATCCAGAAGTAGCAGTGCAAACACTGCAAGTAAACCGAGAGTCTCAAGTGTCGTCTTGTTATCTCGTCGACAAAAAAGAAAGATACAGTAAAGGCCACAAACCATCCATCATCATCAAGTTCAACCACTGCAAGGAGAAGGCGTCGCTTTTCACTCCTATGAGTCAAACGGAGCCAATTCGCACTCACCAATTTTTTGGTTGGACTTGGTGAGTGCGATTCGTCACGTAGGACAAGCGTGTACAATGAAAAGCGACAATGAACAAGATACTCCAGAATGAGAAACGACTTCTCTGCTTGTAGTGAACAAACTATAAACAATAAAATTGGTGACCGGCCGGCGGGCTCGTTGTGCTTGGCTGTTGTACTTAGGCCCACTTTATACTTGTGGCCGGATTGAGGGCCGGCCCGAACTTTTCAAATTTCAACCAATAGGATCGCTCGATTCTTTCAAATCCGGCCCAAGGGCTTTATACTAGGGCTTTATACAAGGGCTTTATACTAGGGCTTTATGCTGGGCCGGAATGAGCAAATTTTCCTACGTGGCATCCTATGTGGCATGATTTTGGTGCCAAATCTTCGGGCCAGTTTGATGAAATCGGGACAAGGTTTTCCTTGGCCCGAACTCCAAACTTGAGCCGGATTGAATCGGGCCGGCCTTCCATCCAGCCCCAGCCTGTGGAAAGTGGGCTTTATTCTTTGCAGTGGAATAAAAAGTGTTCCATTTGTACCCAAAAATTAAACTATAAACAACAAACTAAAATTAGCCAAAACTCCAATGCAAAAATTGTTGAGGTGCAAGAAAATCACCACAAGCTGGAATCTCATCAATTAAGTCACAATTTCCACACGCGCTCTGCTCAAACAGACGCTAGAACAGCAAATGTGCAGAAGAAATGCTGCAAAAACCGCTACAAGGAGAAGGCGTCGCTTTTCACTCCTTCTGTGAGTCAAATGGCGCCACTTCGCACTCACCAATTTTTTGGTTGGACTTGGTGAGTTACGTAGGACAAGCGTGTACAGTGAAAAGCGACAATGAACAGGATCCTCCAGAGTGAGAAACGACGCCTCTGCTTGTAGTGAACATAAAGAGACTACTCCAACATGCTAACCCAAGCAATGAAGCAGAGCCACTGCGGATGAATTTCGCGATTTCATTCATCCGGATTCATGAGACCTCATCCTCCCATTGTACATGTACGTTTCACACTGTACTCGTCCTATACATTTATAATATCAATGTGGCACTGTGCTCCTGTCATAGCATAATAGAGCAGTGCAATGGAACACCCTTTTGAAAGCTGGATCCACAGAGAATCTTTACTTTGATCCACTTTTCTATGTAATGACGTAATGTCATTTGTATTCCATGAATTTTGGGACTATCATGTCATTGCCATGTAAACTTAGTTACAAATTGTAACTAGATTGTGTCCCATTGCAAAAGCGTATTGGACCTGTTTACTCCCATTGCTCTATTATGCTATGTGTGCCAGCCACATGATACAGCCGAACATAAGAGATAACCATGATGGTTTTAGTATCATCACTAATTCGTGGGAAATTGTAGCAATCCATATATGAATTAATTCAAAAAAACGTGCCACATGTCATCTTGTGATTGGTTTAGGGTGACGTGAGCGTTTCAAAATCTGACGTGAAAAATCAAGGACTGACCCTCTCGGTACCCAGCAATATCTGAAGCTTCCTGTTTTGACGCCGGACTCCTGGCTGCAGAAGCTTAAGCTCAAAAGCGATGCAATAAATCAGAAGCTTAAAGCTGAAAAACATTTATGTGATTAGAAGACTCAATAGACACAATGAGACGGGATGTCTGGGATGAATCGATTCTAAAGGGAAAAAACCAAGATGTTGTGAGATTCGTTGCCAATTATGGCCTCACGTAGCCATAGTCGCTCATGGTAATATAATGAAGTGGCGAGCTGGCAAGATGAGGGCTTTAAACCTAAAAAAACTCTCAGTGGACCGAACACTCTACTGTGAGAACACTAGATGATTTGTTCAGGCCCCACAACCGACATCTGGAACCCTCTAAATAAAAGTGAGGGATGAGCCAACCCTTTTCCCAGATGACTAACTTTTTACCTTACACTCCTAAATCCAATTAGCCAGGCTATCAGGAAAGATCACCTAGCCCAGAGAATGAGAAATATTCACACCCCAAAACTATGCATGATCTATTTGTAAGCACCATGCCGAAATCTGAACCCGTCTACCTCACCAGAAAGATCCCAGGGTAGCAGGCTCTTAATTTAATCTGCATTTTTGTTTGTTGAAATACGATCATCCATAACCTCTTCCAGATCCTCTGATCCTCCCATCCGGCCTGCTTGCTCCTTCCAGAACGTGATTTGCTTCTTCAGTCGCAGTATCTCTTTCGTTGTTGTGTTTTTGCTGGCTTCGTTGATGATAGACCTCACCCTAGTTGCATAGCTGCCAGTACACCAAAATGGAGGTAAAGCACAGTAACCAGCATAAATCGTCCTCTAACAAAATCACATTGAACACTTAAATACTTTAACCAAAGCACATATGGGTTGAAAACTTGAAACGAGGAGAATCTTGTCAGGTTTCCATACCAGAGTGAATTGTGGGTCTCGTCCAGATTGGATTCTGCCGGTGAGATGTTTACAAACATGAGAGTTTTTGCGTTTCCACCCAGAGAATCACTCATCAACATTGTAAGCTTGTGGTTACGGTAAGGAATATGCTGCTCCTCAGTGGCAAGAGCACTGATGACATCGCCAAGTGCTGATAAAGACTTGTTAATGCTTTGTGCCTCCTTCAGCTGTTCACCGCTAGATCCAGATTTTTTCACCCGTTCCGAGCCCGCAAGATCCACAAAGCTCAACTGCTCAGAAATGACCCAAAAATCAGAATACGATAATGGCATTGAACATCTCAAAGATGTGATAGGTGTGTAGAACACATCCTGAAAGTTACCATGCAGTTTCAGTTGCATACATTGCCCAAGATTGCCCATTCTACAACAGATGTAATTCCACATAAACAACCATCAGTTCAGGGAGAGCACACACCTTGCCCTTCACGAGAACTTGAGACTGCCGATTGGTGCTCTCAACGATTACTGATAGAATCAGGTGCGACCGGGAACTTTCAGCGTTCATTTGAGTGCCTGATGTATGTCGCCTTTCCAGACCCTTGTGTACAATGGCTTCCAGCTCCTCATGCGATGATATCGGCAACAATGTGGCACCATCCACTACCACCATCCCCTGTCAAAACGCAAAAAGGTGTGAGCTATATAGAACCTCACGCTATCTGATAAGTTCCCCTCTGTCTCGCATGTTCAACGTAACCAGGAAATTTCAATACATAATGTCAAGAAAATTGGTTATGCCTTGTGTTGCAAAACATACGACCACCTTGTTGCCTATTGCACATTTCGAAACTCGTGTGAGCACAAAAGATGCTGAACGCGAGGAGAATCATACGCAAATAAATGATACATACTTGAAAGCAATGAGTATGTATTACCTTTGAGTCTTTCTTTATCTCAAGCTTTCGTTGCTTTCCGGCATTCTTTGGCAAAAGCAGATCAATGAGAGAATCTTGATATATTTCTAGCATGTAAACCTGCACCCATACAACAAACTTGACACATCAGATTCAAGGCTTTCCAGCTTTCAGGGGACTTATGAGGTCTACAAGACAAAATGATGTTGTGTACACACACACTCACATAGCTGATTGATACATGGATCTAGAAGCAAGACGAAATACCTTCAGAGCAAACGAAAACTTATTGGCATCCCGCTTAAGGTAGCTGAAAAGCTCTTTTGTAGCTCGTGGTGTAAGTCCTGGGTTATTTTCCGATCCATAAATTGTAAATGTTTTTCCTGAACCAGTTTGTCCGTATGCAAATATACATACATTATAACCATCGATCGCTGATTGGACCAAATACTGCACACAATACATTCATATAAGATGCAAAACATTGACAGAAACCTTCAAAGAATGTCATTACAAAAAAAGAAAAGTTAGATGCGAACCTTGGAACACACGGTGCAATCAATATTTCTATATCGGTTTCCGGTGTTCCAGAGTTCAGCACGTACAAGCAAAATAACATCCCATGATAAATTTGCATTGGTTGAATCCTTTCTTCTAAGATGTAAGACAAGTACCTTCGTATCCTCAAAGACTTCTTCTTGCGTAGCGTGATGATCAAAAACGTGATCAAACTGATGTTGCTTGGGTTTGTCATCTTTCCACGGATGTTCAATAGTGAATTCATCGGGTGCTATCAATACATTTTGTTGCCGCTCTCTGACTTCCTTGCTACTCAGGGGTCTCCACCGAGCATACACCCTTATCTTGCCCTTCATGTCTGAATTATCCCACAAGTCCAATAAGTTTGATTTCGCCACCAAACTTCAGGTTAAGAGGTTGCTGACCAAATTAGCTCCAGGTTCTTAAATTGTGATACACAAATTTTGAAGAAATCGGGCATAAAGTGCATACGTCAAACAAAAAAACAAAAAAACAAAAAGGGACATGTAAATAGAGTATGACCTTCCATCATGTTGAAGTAACGTTTTCGGAGAACTTGTTCCTCTCTGTATAGGGATTCTAGTTCAGTTATCTGATCTGCTTGTCGCTTCAAAATTGCTGCTGTCTGCTCATTCTTTCTGTCAATATCCTGCAGACAGAAGAGAATCAAATGTCAATTGAGGCAAAAGTCAATAGAAGTGATCATACATATGCAAATATGCATGACGCATCAGCAGGTCCAACAACAAACCCGTTTAAGTCCATGTCCACAACCGCTTCAGATTCATCAACATCCATAATGTGTTCCTACCTCCTTCATTTCCCGAAGTTCATTAAGCTCCATGAGATTGCCTTGCAGTGACTCATATTCACTATCACGGGTTGCTAGCGTGGTCTCTGCAAGACTCAAATCCTGTGTCCGCTCTGCTAACTTCTTCTCCAGAACTACAAGCCGCCCCCTCAGATCATCTCTTTCAAACTCGAACTTCTCCTCCATAAGACGAGTCTGAATTCAGACAACACGAAACTGTGAGAATGTTCACAAGGACCAAAGTGGACAAATGCTTGGACTCAGCAGTCTCATCCTAAATAGAAGCATGAACTGTTCAAAATTAGTTTAGAGTCATATTACAAATTGACACCACAAAATTTCTGGAAGACTCACAAACCTTACAGAATTAACGGCACTAAGGCTTCTAAGCACATCATAGAGAAGCTTTTCAACCACCACAAAAAATATACTATACCTCCTCAGTCTTGTTTCTCTCCAGACGAGATACTTTTTGCTCGAGAAGCTGTTTCTCTCTTGTCAGGTTCTTGACCCTTTCTTCCTTGTTGCGTAACTCCTCTGTTTTAACTCTCAACTCGTTGCGCAATTCCTTAACCTGGAATGTATCAAAAATAAAATGTCACAGAAGCTCAAAGGTTCAATTCAGAAAGGACACTCAAGGCCTTCGACTGACATGTGTGACAGGCCAAAATGAAAACTAGACCTACAGAGGAAGAAAACACTGACTTCAACAAGGAGGGCAATTTTGTAAAGCAAGCATCAAAGACGTGCAAAGGTAAGCATGTGAAAAAGATGAACATAATGTCCAATACAAATTGCATTGTTCTGGGTGTGCACCAGCATATAAGGTGCATCCATGAAACATACCTGATTCTCTAAATTTCGGACTTGTTCATTGTACTTCTCTCTCTGTCCAGGGGGTGGCAAGTCGCGCTCCCTTCGAACTCCTCGAGGAGTTCCTACTCTTCTGGGTGTATCCACATCTGTACCAATATCGGATATTGTGTCTTCACTAGCCTGGCTGCTTGAACCTGATGCCAAAATTGCCTTCTCAGCTAGCGCTGCCTGTCATCCAAGGTCCGTCATTGTTACCTTATCAGAGTGTATCCCTACAAGAAATTCCATACTGAAACTCTTCTTCAATATGAAGTATCATTTAAAGCTAAAAAGAAATAACGATATCACTGAAAAGAGTAGAACCTGCAGAGCTGCTTCCAAGTCCCCAAGCTGCTTAGACAGGCGCTCTCTCTCCTCAGAGAGCTCTGATCTTGTTTGCTCCTCTGAGCGCAATGAGTCACGCAGTCCTGCTAGTTCCTCCATCACCTGTGTCTCTCTCTTCTCTTTTAAACGAAGCTCTTCCGCAAGCTGCAAGTGGGAACCACAAGAATATCATAAATACATAGCAATATATATTTTTAGCCATAAGGGATTAGCGATAGACCTAATAGTCTGAAACAAAATCATATCCTAACCCATCAAGACAAAACTGCCAAAACCTCACAATTAGTTAGGATGTATAAGAAGCCTTGGTATGAAGTGGATTGCCTGATCAATTTTTTTCTGAGATTCTTCTAGTAACTTGGACATTTCCTGCACGTGCTTCTCGTACACTTCAATGCCTGGAGGCTTCGGAGCTGGGGCGGCAGCCGTCTCTGTTCCTTGCGCCTGCCCATTGGGCACATTTCGTGTTCTTGAATACCTCCGCAACATTACATCATTTATATGTGTTTGCAACGCGACACATATGTCCTCTCCCTGTTTGAAGGCAATTCCCACACGTCAAAAACTACTAACAGCACACCTAACAGCTAGGTTCACTCCATAAGAGACTCAGAATCTAATTTAGCCAAGTTCAAAATCATGTGTTGAAATTGGGTAACAGACTTTTTGTAGAAACTAGGAGATAACCATGAGAATGGACAGGTCAGAAGAATACCTGCTTTGTCTCAAACTGAAAAATGTGAAGGACTCCCGCCACTCTCATTTTGAAAAAGACCGCAGTATTACTACTGCCAAATTGCATAATATCGCGGAGCTCAGCAGAGTGCAAATACTCCTTTGGCACTGGCCTGAAAAAGTGCACCTGTAAAACGATAAAAACACACATAAATTTACAGATGATAAGTTCAGGACATAAAGATTCTCAAAAAACTGGATTACTAATGCAAAAAACTACCATAGAATGTGAAGAATCTTATGTACTCTACTTGATATGCTAATAATTGCTCCCCCAACTCCTCACCTCCTCCCCGAAAAAGAGAAAAAGGCAAAACAAAAAATAAATAACAAAACAAAATATCCATAACCACAGAATGTGGAGAGCTCATTACACGACCATAAATGCGGAGCCTGAGAAAAGCTAGGCTACTGAGATGACGGACAACAAAACTTACCCCTCGCTTATTAATTCCGAGAATAATCCTCCCTGGCAACAGTCCGATAGGGTCTTCAATCCTCCGCACACTAAAAAAGACTGAATTACCGTATGGCAGTGACCGCAAGATGCGAAGAAGTTGCTGTTTGGCGTCATCCGTGGAGAAATGTGCCTGTTTCTCAGAATCACAATTAACAACGTGCCATTTATTAGATATCTGCTTCACCTATCTCTGGATCATTGTGCAACCCACTTCAAGTTGGCAACATGATGGATTCTGACCTATCGCTGCATCAGTTACGCATAGATACAGAAGCTGAAAAGCGGAGTGCTTACCAGTGCCCGATAGCGGCTCAGTATGTCCTGGTCCCAATCTCGTTTATTACGTTGCACTGCAACCTGCTTTGGCAGACAGCGATCTAGCATTGCATTCCACTCCCTGCGAAGGTAAAAATCCTAGAACTTCAGTACAATGCATGTACAACCTACAAATACATAAGAAGCTTTCACCCCAAAAGAAAAAAATTAAAAATTAAAATCAAAGTACACTTGAGAATTACGAAAAGCCCTCCGAACACTTTGATCCTTCCGGATTCTTCCGTTAACAACAATTACCACATATCTCTAGGCGACAGCATCCACATATATAACACATCCTCTGCTGCTCAATTCTGATGCTCATTCTAACGGATGTCAACACTTACGTGCTTGTTTCAGGATTGGGTATGGATCCAAGGTCTGCGATAATCTGCAATGCGGCCAATTGTGCTGCATCTTCCCTACCAACAGGATAATTTCCTAGAAGATAATCATGTTGAGACTGCAGCAAACCAATCAATTCATAAGAAACTCGATCTTGCAACACCAAATGAGACATTGCGACATGAAACTCAAGGCATCAAGGCTTACCTGAATGTAGGACAACTGAACGAACATGGGCTCAGTGATGGCCTCGTCAGATTCTCGAAACAATCGTTTTTTGAACAACAGCTTACTCTGGAAGAGCTCACCCTTGCTACGATCTCGAGACAATTTGAATTCAGCCACGATGTCTCCTATGTACTTGTTATCATCCAACCCCACATGTTCCTCTGAAAGTAATTGACCAGATAAAAATCAAGTTAGAAATAGTCCATGGTACAGCTGCTTTGCATCTTTCATACTGGTATAAAACAGAAATCCATGTTAACTCCAGCAAGAACTCCTCAAGGATGCCTACAGTTCAGACTCATCTAGAATGTTGGCAGACTGGAGTCAAATCACGCAAAACATCTACCGGTACTGACCACTAACAGGAGATTACAGATACATACCAATCGTAGCATCGAGAGATCTCGACCCATTCAAATTTTTCCGGCACTCAAAAAGACTGAAAGTATTGAAGGAGGATAACTTGATGATGCTGGCCAATTCCTGTGAAAGAATATTACACTCAAAGTCAAGCATATATGAAAATCGAGAGCTGCAGCCATACCCTATCTACGATTATGACTATGATACATAGAAAAAGAGAAACGAGTTTCAAATGCTGTTGTCGGTGGACACCCAAGAACTTTTCACACCAACCATTAGTAAACCATGACTTTCGTATGTAAGAATAGCTACATGATATGAATCAAAGGACTACGCTTTGAAAAACCACAGATAAACGAATCCGTAAAGAAGGGGGACAAACGTTTTTAAATAAGCAAGGCTACCTCAACAGCATCTGAAACAGTTGTTGTCATGTCATACGTAATGTCTTCGAATGTCTCATCCAAGAAGAAGGCAATGGTGGTAAGTTTTCGTCCTTCTAATAATGCTTCTATCTCTTCCTGAGCTGGATCCACCCGCCGAGGCCCTCCTTTGACAGACCGCTTCAATGCATTCCATGTGTTCAGAGCAAGCATTTGCAAAGAAGCATCAACTGAAGGTGAGTTGGCCACCTCATGCACATATTCTGACAAATATGTGCCAAATTCTTTACCGGGAGGCATTGCTGAAGAGCACATGTACAAAAGTTCCCATGTCTTCAACAGGCTTGTCCTATCACAATGTAAAAGGTCTTCATCAACAGGATACCCACATACACATGAATTGTGATGACATCCAGGTCACACAAAGACCTCCACTCATGGAAATTTCCATTCAAAAAGATACGACCTAATCCTTTACGGAATAAGAACTTCTATCGTACCCAAAACCCTCTCGATCATTAATCACACCCACCTGTCTGAATTGTTCCGTGTCTGTTTCGCCAGCTGTGCAAATAGTTCATCACGAAGCTCGGTTCTTTTCAACGTGTGCTTGTATAGCTTCCGAAGGAGGTCGATCTGCTCTTGTCCGGTAGGTGGATTTGAAGGTCCTACATCGGCTATACCAGTGTATTTGAGAACCACCTGCGAAGCATGAAACAACATCAACACGAGAGCTGCAGCTCAAGAGAAGATGAGTGAAAAAATGCATGTCGTCCGGTAGTGCATCCGAATTAGAAGGCAGAATTTGTAGTCCGGCAAAATTACCTGAAAAAGCTTCATGGCACGACTCATTAGGTCTGCATTTATGCGCAAGAGAGATGTGGGAATCGGTTCCTGAAACCACCATCTTTTCGTTAGTACGTCATGTAGGAGATGGCGAAACTAACAGCAAGTACTGATGTGCATAGTGAACAGATAATGTACCCGCTGGAAACATAACATGTCTTCAACTGTGTACTTGTCACGCCCTTGAGGAGTAACAGCCCTCTTTCCAAAGAATGACCTCTTCCCTCCGTTTTGCAACTGCCTGTGCATTGCTTTAAGGAAAGGTTCCACCTGCACGAAGTCAGAAATTATCAACTTCCGAAAGTGTGGCACTGAAACCTTGCATTACTGTATAAAAGTGAAAATTTGCAAGGTGACTTAGAACATTATTGCAACTTGATTAGCACAATGGACCTGCATTATACAAAACAGCAAACAAAGAAAGGCAAGAAAGGCAATCTAATACCTGGTACTTTTCTAGAATCTGCGAAGCGCCTGCCAACTCCGGAACCAATGATGTTGATAAGGCACCAGGCCTGATCACACGTCAAACCATCTCATGAGACAAAGCCGAACAACCACAAAAATTGACGCCGAATCCGATTCAAAGAACAGTTAATCAAAAGAAACGAATGTCGTCACTGCCAAACAATGCATTATTTCAGGCATAATGCAAGCCAAAAAAATTAACCGCTATACCGATCTAAACATCGCAAGCGTAAAACGGTTAATCCTAATGCGCCTCCCGGTTCACTGAAGGGAGAGAGATCAAACGACAAAAATCCGCCAATTCAAATGTTCCAGGTCGATATCAAATACTGCCACATAATAAACCCTAATCAAATCAAGTAATGCCGACCCAACGACATCAACGACATCAACGACATCTTTAACTCCACCTTGCAAGTGAAGCTCCCCTGCCGCACAACGTTTTTAAGCCACATTGTCGCAAAAATTGCAAACAGAATTACAGAAGCGTAGGTTCAAAAGATATATGCCGCATTTCCATGCAGTTACGCGATATTGTGACAGCATTCAGAGAGGGGAAACACTCATACGAGGTATTCTCATTCAAAAACTACAGAGTGAGCTACAAAACAGCATTTTGAGTTACCTACGCTTTTTACACAAGGGACTTAGGGAGCGGCATTTATCAAGGGAGTGCTGGAAGATTGAGATTACGGGTGCAAGAGAACTAAGTTACCCTCCATTGGCTTGAACCTGTTGCTGAGTAACATCTCCAGTGAAGGGGTTTGAGGAAGTGCTTCTATAATTAGTACTGCCACAGAAACAAGATTGTCCTCAGCGCAATTCCAAGACGTGAATTCGTTGCAGATTAGATGCATTGTTCAAAAAACTAAAGGAAAAAAATAGATACGTACGAGCCATTGTCGCTGTCCAAGTCAATGTCATCGATATTCGGTGGCGCCCTAATAGGAGTCCCATTGAGAGAGCTGGGAGGCCGCCTGCTCCTTATATACTCCACTCTCACATCATTCGAGTCCGAGGCCATTGTATCCTCCGCCACGACCACCCTAATTCCTATTCTCCTTCCTAAAAGCCCTCCGCTCGAACGTCATATAACAAATTTTGAATCTTCCTACTCCACCGCTGCCCTAAACAAACCTCTACAAATCAATGCCAGGATCCGGCACACGCGCATTATTCCCACTCCAACCAGACCTGCCTGCGCTAATCACCACGACATCAATCATGGCCTCAAAAACATCACAACGTCAAGATCCATGATCTCAGCCGCCTCCGGATCCACGCCCGATCCAAAAATCCACCTCAAGTGTACTCGCTCGATCTACTCCCGGCACACATCATTCTGCACACAATGCGCCTCCCTCTCTGCCCCTCCTCATCCTTCAAGGATCTCGCTCGTGTCTCTCTCGCGCAATCGACACCACAACGTGAAAGCACATGAGCGAGCGGCACCGCACCTCGGAGAGCAGGCAATGAAGCTGTGAAAATATGCGCACAAAAGTGGATTTGTTGTCAGCAAGAGGGAGAGCTTAGTTCAATGAAATCAGTATCGACGACAGGCATCATCATCTTCATCTTCTTCTTCTTCGTGCCGGGACAGAGGGCCCCTCCCCCGCGCTTGCGACGGAGAGCTTTGCTTTGCAACAAGAGAAGAAGCAGAGGTGAGAGCTTTGTGTGACCAAGGGCAGCGGCGAAGAAGACGGGCGTTTCTGATGCCCGTCCTAAAGTGACGCCCTTGTAAAGTAACTTTTCGTGCGCCGTAACTTTTTGTCGACTTTTCGTCAGGAAGAAGTTACTTTTCATTACTGACTTCAGTCGCCAAGTTCACGAGATCCCGGGGAAATTCACCGCAGCCAATACCATCGCAGTAAAACTGAAGCTGAGGGCAGTCAGGGCAGTCAACCAATTCAAATTCAAAGTAGAACAATTTAGGAAATAGATCTACACTAAATATCATAACATACCCAAGAAATGCACAATACATGTGTCACTATATCAGTGGCTACAAACTCAAGGTTTATTTTCAATGACTTCTTGATTTCCTTTTTGACTCCCACTTTCTCCCATGCAAGTGTTGCATCACACAACTTCTTAGTCTTTTGGTTCCAAAGTGTTAGTTCTATGTCAAAAGTTATATTCCATAACCGGCTTGGCACTATCGTCCCACTTGTCAGTTATGTAGTCCATAACTATTGTGTAAGGTGTGAATAGGCATGAGGTGTGAGTTGGGTTCATTGGTTCTAAAGTTATCATTATGGAAGTCTAATACTTTGGAAGTGAATATTGGTGCATGGTTATGTAATGTGTAAATCAATTTCAATTGCACAAGATTATTACCCGCAATAAAAAATGACAAAAAAAATTGATAAATTTTTTTAGCACTTTAAAAATATTTAAAATGGAAAATACTTTAAAAAGACATCAAGTCGTGGTATAATATAGATTAATTTGACTCGTGCCAATCATTGACCCAAAAGTAGTAGAAAGTGTATTATGGTTATATGAGTGACTAAAATGGAATAGGAGGGATATTTTTATTACCTTTTTAAAAATCTACTTACACATTGGAGGAAGGTTTTTTATTGATGTATGTATGTATCGGTGTAATCACCAAGACGATTCCATGTAAAAATCATGTTTATTTTTAGTCTTTCACTTTAATATATTAAAAAATCTCTTTTGTAAGTATTTTTTTAATAATGATGTATATATAACAGTAAAACACCAACATGGTTCCACATAGAATCTATATTTAAATTTAGTCTTTTATTTTAAATAAAACTATTAAAAAAAAGTCTGTTAACTAAAAGTAAAAAGAGTTATCTATAATAAAATGCATTAACTACAAGAAAAACAAGTTAATAATGATAAGAAATGAATTATAACTGCATTAAATGTAAGTTAACTTTCAAAGAGCTATGCTAATTATGATAAAAACAAAAAATAGCTCTAAAACGCCAGATGATTATAATTCAAACAGTCAAACATTTTTTATAACACATTCAACGATCTTTAATGCTTTGATTTTGGAAAATCTCTATTGAAGTAGTTGTGATAGAGAGATAGTAGCTACACCATCACAGAAACATTGTATCATCATAAAAGTAATGTCAACTTTACGTTTTGGATCCAACAAAGAATTGACTCAATTCACAAGAATAGATGGGCCTCGCAAGCAGGTTAACATTTGAATTCCCAAGTATAAAGTCATGGGATCCAAGTGACTTCACGTCCAATTTCACAATTACTGTATGCACTACCGTATTCTTGAAGCAAGTTTAACAACAACAAAATCTTAAAATAGATACCAAATTATAGAGATTTTTTTCAAAAATAATTTATAGGGAAAAAAACGTATTTCAAGGAATATTTGTTTTGCCGAAATCTATTGAAGAATAAATAGATTATTTGGCACAAGGGCGTCACTACTTCCAGGGTACGATATATGTACTTTATGTAAAATTTCATATATATATATATATATATATATATATATATATATATATATATATATATATGTATCTATATATCTATATCTATATCTATATATATATATATATATCTATATCTATATATATATATATTGGTGTCTATTGTGCAAGACTCACTAGTATGAGGACATAGAAGGGGTATAAATATTTCATGTACTCATTGGGGGGCAACTGGCAATAGCTAAGGCCAGGGCCTTTAAAAGGCCAAATTGGCCAAATGTGAAATCTGATTTTTTTTTTAATTTAAAAAAAAATAGATATGCAAAATCTAAAACTTCTTTTTAAAAAAAAATTACATATACAAATGGGTATGAAATAACATAGAAAAATTATAGAAAAAAAAAAAAAAAAAAAAAAACACACAAACCTTGTTTTTTGATATATCTTGAAAATTCTTCTTTTACCTCTCCCAAAATCGCTATCAACATTTCAACCTTGTAATCTTGCCACTTCCGAGTGAATCCTTTTTCTTTTGAGCTTGAACTAGCCAAATCCACCACTTCCTTTGTTGCCTTCTTTGTTGTCTTTTGTGATTTCTTCTTCTTTGCTGGAGCACTTGTTTTTCCTCCTTTTGATGGTCGTCCTCTCTTCCTTGCTGTAAGTACATTTTCACCATTTACTGCCTTTGCTGCAGCAAAAATTGCTTCGTCTTTCTTCACATTCATTAAAGCATTCCTTGCATTTTCACTCGGTGTCACATCCTCACTTGATAGTTGCAAATCTAAACCACTACAACGAGGCATTCCAAGAGGCCAAAAAAATCTAGCACTAACAGCACCAAAACGTTCAAAATTCGAAACACGCATTTGAGGAGAAATGGGTTGAAATTGGGGTTGAGATAGGTCATCCAAGGTGAATTTTGACTCCAACCTTGTTCTTGAGATTGAGAGAACTTCCCATCTTAAGAGTAGCCTTCCATTGCAATGAACAAAAGGCAAAAAAAAATTTGGGAAAAAAACCTCAAAAAACAAGCAAAACTGTACCACTTCTTAGTTACACATGAAGAAGAAGAAAAAGATGATTTCGAATGATCAATGTGTTGTTTTTAAAGAGGACAATCGGGGATGAATATTAACAATTTTTGGGTAGAAAACAAGTAAAAAATATGGCCGTTAGTAAAAGTGGTTGTTCTAAAATATTCTTAAAAAATAAAAAATGATTGGCTGTGAGAATTTTGGCCAAACTACCTTCCAAATTTTGCGTTAGGCCCACCCCTCGAAGTGGGCTTGACGCAAAATCTGGGGGCCTTGAAAAATGTGCACTTTTGCTGCCATGAAGGACAAAAGTGTTGTCCATGTCATTTTCTCCTCCTTTCGTCCCTTAGGCTGAAAATTTCGGGTGTACAATGACATTTTTTGGTCTTCTTGGTTTCTAAGCCTCCCATTGATCAAAATTTCTCTCCTCACGGCTTCTCACCTCTAGTGTAAAGAGGCCCTGACTTCCGACAATTCCCAATTTCTCATGAATTTTACATCTTTCAATTTCACAGTTGAATTGATTTATTTTTGTCATTTCCACCATTTCACATAACATTTAGTAGCATGCATTGTCTTTGCCTTGGCTCTATAGATGGTGTGGAATATTTCACACCCAACAGTACTTCATCAATAGCTAAGTGGACAAGTAGAGGTTCAAGGTGATGAGCAAAGTGCATGAGGAAAGGTAGTGGGCATGAAGGCTACTGAATGTTATGTACTTTGTTTTGTATTGACCATCAATTCTTTTGCATCAAGGACCTTTGGAGGGGGGGAGGAGGCAACAATAAAAAAAATTGCAGGGAACAATTTGGCCAATGATTAAATCCCTAAATAACGGAGGGGCATTGAACACAACGTAGATGTGTTATAATATATGACTACTTTATCTTCGATGAAGTTTGGTCAAATAGAGAAAATGAAAAGCATGACGTTTTTGAAAATTATCCGTATAGTTAAATTTCCAAAGATAGTTTTGAATCTTCAAGTAATGAATTTAGAAGCATTTAACTTCAAAATGTGATCAAAATTACAAATTTTATTTTTATAGCTTTAAATTTGGTATGATTGGTTAAAAGTAGACATTCTATTCTAAAATTCAGAAAATCAATTTTACAAAAAAGAGAACATCATTACTTTCCCCAAATAGTACATTTTATAACACTAGGACAATATTGAGGTCGTTGTCTTTGAAAAATTCTCCTTGGTGGAGTTTAATTCGGATTGACATGATTCAAATTGGGTAGCTTCATTACCTATTTGAAAATATTTTTTATTTTTTATAGAAACATATTTTTCATCTTGGGCAGCTCAATAAAAAGGGCAGCGACCATAAAATGGTCGTTTGGTCACTTAGGGGTTAAAGAAAACATCACATTGACATTTATGATTCAGAAATAATGGTAGTTCCTGGATTTTTGGTGGAGTAAAGTACAGCTTCATGTGAGTTCATGATGCATAATATGGGGATGAGTTAAAATATTCTCTGTATTCAGGGCTACAGTACAATTGTGCAGTTCCCCAACTCCGCTTTTGCATTCAGGTGTTGTCAAACTTTTGTCATACCAGTACTGCGGCCCTCTTTACTTTAGAGCATCTTCACCAGCACTCTGAATAGCTCTCTCGCTTTGAAAAAATGGATGTGCAATTGTGCATGGGTTGATCAACAATTTATTTGGAGGGAGACACTTGAGAGTATCCGCACCTTACCACTAAAAGCAGGAGATTCTATGAAAACTAGATGAAAAGTGCTTGTATTTAACCCCTAAAGGACCACGAGGCCACCACGTGGCTTCTAGAACTAGAAAGTGAGGAAATTCGAGTTGTTGGGCTGTGAATTGTAAGGTGAGCAACAAAGAGACCCTAGTTCTTTTTGAGAGCTGAATCCGTGGGTACTTCTTGATCAAAATTTCATGAAGTGTGTGATTTTTGATGATTTTTTTGAGCTGCAAGGAGGCTATTCGGGCATCACTTGAGACCCTCATATCTTCCTCCTCACACCTCCAAATTATGTGAAACTTTTTGCACATGTTCAAAATGATGACCATTATGCATGGTAGAAATTTCAAATTTTTTGGAGCACTTTTGATCAATCCGATTTTAGCATATGTACAAAATACCCTGAACAAGTTCCATCAATCTTCTCAACAGTGGCATTTTCTCAAAAATTGTGCGATTTTGTTGATCCTATTTTCATACAAAATCTATGTAAGTCTTCTTTAATTTCAACAGTGCCGATCGTCAAAATTAACCCACACCAATGAGGAATTGAGCTTGTTATAAGAGCTAGTTAAGAAAACAAGAGCTAAACTAAAAACCCCCCCGGTCCTTTAGGGGTTAATGTTGAAAATTCAAGGCGGATGAAAGAGTCATGGAATATGAACACGATATAGTGATCTTTGATTACGTCCCTCTGCAAAAAATTAAGGAAGGGCTCGGTATCTTAGATTAATAAACAATAATGTTTACCCATGTATAGTGATTGTGATCAATTGGTTCACCGACTATGTAGAGGAACATATAGCGGTACAAGGGTGTGAAGACGAGAGCTTGTGACACCAAATTTTGAATGTGATAATAATGGTCAGGGGGTGAATTGAAGAGAGAAGGGTGCGAATGCTCTAAATACAAAAACCCAGTTAATGGTCCTCAAAACGATTCAATCTAGTGTATTTTATCTTCGTGATTGCACATTATGATTGCACAATCCATGGGTGGTGACTTATGAGTGGCTTACTTACCATTTTCAAAATCTAATTGAGTGATGTTGGCGGGGAACTACACAACGGGGCTTCAATTTTATGATGACCTTCGGTGTGAAATTCATAGTTGTTGGTAGAGATGCTCTTACAATAGAGGCAAAAAGCTGTCGAGTGCAAATTTTCAGCTAATGAGGGTTTCAAACTAAGGGAAAAGGAAACAATTGAACTTGGGTATGGAAGACTCGTCCGTGCTTTTTTTTGCCATATTTTGGATGATTTTTGTCAAGGTACATCTTTTCCATAAAACTTGGATATTCTGCAAGAACACGCCTCAAAAGGGCAATCAAACTGCACGAATGCGTGACTACATTTTGAAGTAGTTTTAGTCCTTTTGTTTTCATCATAAGTGCACGGTTGTGGAATTCAACAAATTTCTTGGGGCTATGAGCAAAGTAAGCATGGACAAGCCTCATCAGCTCCTCATACTCATGCTCTATCTTGAACTCGCTTAAAGTTTTGACTGCCAGGTTGAGCTTGTGCATAATAGTGAATTGTGACAACATACCCTGTTTCAGTACAAGGCAACACTTGTTTCGTTAAAAGTGCAAATAGCCATGTGCACTACATTTTATTTTTATTTTAGGGGGGGGGGGGGGGGGGGAACATACCCACCCCCTCTAAAATTCGCACTACATTTTTTCAATATAATGTACATTCAATTTTGGCACTTTATAGTTAAAATATGACTATACTTTTTCAAACGTACAAAATTTCAGCATGTGCACTTTAACGAGTACAATTGCCTTGTGCTTGTTCAATTTTTAATTTTTTTTAAAACTTCTTTGTGTATTGATGCAGACCTTACTTTTCTAGTTGTTGGATCTATACTTTCTCTTCGGTATGGCAACCATGTTGCCTTTGTTCTAGGAAATCAGCGAGCTCATGGAGTTGGCGCAATCGAGAAACGCCTTCATCTGCGACTTTGTGGAGGGTTTGAATTAGGTCTAAGGTTAGTTGTACAAGTTGTTCACAGCGGCCGACTATGCAGATCGTGGGGATCCCTTCTTCTTATTGAATCAGCTTCTCAATTTTAACTATGAGACGATCCTCTTGATCTGGAGCACAGATTTGAACGAGCCGGAGGCTGTGTTGGCCTTCTATTGTGGAGAGCAGACCTTGACCACCCGACATGAGAAATTGGCCTTGACGAAACCGGCATTTCAAGCTCTATTTGCAACAATCAAAGTTGCAGTAACCTACCTTCTTTAAATTTATTTGTTGTGATTGTGCCATTTTTATTTTCTCTTTGTTGTTGTGACTTTTTTATTTTCGTTTTGTTAAAAGTTTGTTATATTTTGATTTTGGTGGACATGTCTCATGTTTAGGTCTGAATCAACATATTTAGACCAGCATGAGCAGTGGGTTGTGAGTCAACATGGTCCCATTTTAAAAAATGTTCTTCTATTGTTTTATTTTATTTTTGTTATTTTTTCCCTTCATTTTTGATTTCATTTTTAATTTTTTTTTGTTATTGTTTTGTGTTCATTTCATTGTGTCATTTTTTTCTCATGTTTAGATCCATGTGTGAAGGTGTTGAACATTTTGGATTGTTTGTTGTAGCGGCTGCTGACCAAGTTGTAGAAGAGGTGCAGTCCAAATTCCCAGCCCATGGACTCATACAGTGACCTTCAAAAGTGTCCCAATGTTTCTGATTTGGAAGTTTGGTGAGTCACCAAATAGTGATTGTATGCTAGACTGACATGGCATCAATTTAGTTACATTCTATTATCAGTAAGGTAATTGAGGAGCAAGTCTTGCCACTTGTCTCTACATGCATGTGCATGGATTGAAGCTCTAGATATTTCCTCTTCATTGGGACAGTTTTGAAAGTCCATATGAGTGAATCTTGTGTGCATAGCAAGTGAAGTGTACATGCATTCTGAATTGCTTGGTTTGTGTTCTGTTGTGTGTATCTGTTCTTCTTGCGTCATATATTTGTTTTTTTCGTGTTTAACTTCACAAATGAAAATGGTGAGACTATTGTCCCAGGGGAAGCAACAGAATGTACTCTCTTTGCTTCAAAAAGGTCGTAGTGTGAGAGAGATAGCAAAGTCTTTGCATGTTGGTAAATCAAGTGTACAGAGGCTTCGTCAGAAGCATTTTCCAGATGCAAAGCTTTCAGTTGGAGGTAGACCACGCAAGTTGACAAGTACAATGGAGCGGTCTTGTGTAACTAGTGTAACTAGAGGGAAGGTGTCTACTGCAAGAGAAGCTACTAAACAGGTGCAAGAAGTTTTTGGAGTACAAGTCAGTGAAGTTACTGTACGCCGTGGACTTTGTAGAGCAGGATTGCAATCGCATGTGAAAGAAAAGAAACCACATTTGTCAAGCAATAATATTAGGGCTCGCTTAGAATTTGCCAGAAAGTATCAGCACTGGACTATTGATGATTGGAGTCACGTGATATTCTCAAATGAGACTAAAATTAATAGATTTTCTTCAGATGGGAGACTTTGGTGTTGGGTTCGTGATCCACAAGAACTTTCAGAGCGGACTGTTATTCCGACTGTTAAGCATGGTGGTGGTTCCGTGATGATATGGGGATGTATGTGTATACATGGACATGGCATGATGTATAGAATTGAAGGTCGCCTCAATCAGCATGGTTATCAAAAAATCTTGGAGGAGCATCTCTATGGTACAATTCAAAAATATAATTTAGATGTATCAAAAGTCATATTTCAACATGATAATGCACCTATAAATAGCAGTAATAGTATGAAACAATGGTTTTCTAGGCAACCTTTTGGTGTCTTATCTTGGCCTGCTCAGTCTCCATATTTGAATCCTATAGAAAATCTATGGGCAATTTTGAAAAGGAGATTAAACCGATATGATACACAACCAAAAGGGATACTTGAATTATGGTCTCGTGTAGAAGAAACCTTCCCTTCTATCACTGTTGATGATTGCAAGAGACTTATAGAATCCATGCCCAGACGAATAGCAGCTGTATTAAAATCCAAAGGAAAATGGACAAAGTGGTGAGGAATTTCCATGTTGGACCTTCAAAAGTGTCCCAATATACAAAGTAGCTTTAGGTTTTTTTCCCTTCTCATTGAGTGCTTCATTTTGTAGGAATTTTTGTAAACAATTAGTACATTGTATGTACTATTTCAGTAAATTTACTACATTCCATTCCATGAATTTCTCTTACCTCCATTGTTTTTTGAATGTAACATGTACAAACATCGGGACAGTTTTGAAGGTCACTGTAGATGCTCTTTGTATGGTGTACCTACAATATTGGCAAAATGGGGACTCTCATGTCCTATTCAGTAAGCATCTTAATGTCATGAAGGCCCAGTTCGGTGATTCTCAGTCCATTGGCACAAGTGGCGACTAGATCCAGATCCCTGCCCTCTATATTTCCAAAAAACTTGAGTCAGAGCAACATCCTTTCCGGGTCAGCATGGTACATAATTTGGCTCATGCTTGTAAGCTACCACCGATGGGTTCACGCCTCTATCAAACTGGTGAACCCCCTTACAAAGCTGTAGCGGTGCTTGGATTCTAATTCAGCCTTGGCAGATAACTTCCAAGAGTGTATCAAGCTGGCTCAAATTGCCATGGTACAAATATTAGGTTCGGTAGAGGACGAGCGTAGTTTCTGGTCTTTGTCCTTTCGAAGGACAAACTTAGAAACGAGCTTGATGATTCTCGCTTGGCACTTGTTGTAAATATGTGCGCATGATGTGTATACACTAGAAGGTTTTCTTTATGATGATTGTTTCAAGCAATGGGTTCATTCTGCCGAATGGGTCGCTATGGAACCACAACTTAAAGTCCAGGTTTGTAGTGATAGAATGTAACTATCCAAGTGAACCCGACCCTTAGCTAGCTAGAGTAGCTTGCTTCTTTTGTTTCCATCACTAGTGCAAGTTTGTTTTTCAGGACTTGTTCAAATTTACGTAATCGGAATTTATATGCTTTCTATTTGATTTATGATGTTAATTTGCTTCATATAATGTTCATTTTACATTTCAATTGCCAATGTTTCATTTGCTATGTTATTTTGAATACTAGCTCCTTGTACATATCATGACTCATGAGGATCATTGCTCATTGATGCATTGGACTGCTTGTGTTTGTTTTGCAGGTCAAGATTCAAGACCCACCCACCCATCCCCCTTTTTTGGGTGCTTTTCTTGTATTTTGTTGACGATTGAAGTAAAGTTTTCATTGCATTGAAGTCCCTTGTCTTTGCTAATTTTTTATATTTGTGGCATGTTTCTTGAGACAAAAGCCTAATTTGTGACATGGACCTTTCTTGTGAAGCCAGATTGTGTTTGGCATTTTGTTTCTATCTCCATGAAGAAGCCTAATGTCCATTAACCCCTAAAGGACCGGAGTGTTTTTCCTCCAAAAACACTCCAATGCTGCCATTTTTACTCCCCCATGCAAAAAATCCAAAAAAATATTATTTTTTACCTTCTAACCGTAAGATCTTGTACTGAACTATTTGAAAAATATACACAACAAATTTCGTTGATTTTGACCGCACGGATTGCAAGATAATTGTGTTTGATGGAAAAAAACACCCCAAAAAAACACATGCCCGAAAATTTCAGATGCGTTTGACCATGGCTACATCAAAAAAACCTCACTACCAAAACCTGTCGCATTTCACTTTCACATTCTATATGATGTTACTTAGTTGTGTACCAATTTTCGTTGCGTTTGGAGATGTTTAGGATGTTGAAGAACACCTTGCACTTGTTGGGGGTTTAGAAGTTCAGAAAAGACTATATGTTTTTGGAATTGCAATATTTTTGACTTTCTTTATTTAAAATACGAATCCGAGCGATGAAACACAAGTACATTCCACCCTCTATAGAATGGCGAAAAAAAATTTGAAAAAAATTAAATCTCCAAGTTTTAGAAGACATGTAGCACATTTTCTAAGAATTTTGGGGGTTAGGGGGGAAATAAAGGGTGGAGGAAGGGAATTGAAGTGCCAACCCATTCCAATGTTCATGACCCCACTAATTCTCAAGGTGTACTGGCACGTGGCAGTCCCTCATTGGACAATTTTTGTTTTTTATTTTTTAAAATGATTTTATTTTTCATTTTTTAAATAATATTTTTAATTATAAAATTGAAGTTTTAGTAAAAAATAATAATTTTTAATTTAAAATAATAATTTTCAGTTAAAAATGATATTTTTTATTTATAAAAACTAATTTTAAAATTTTAAAAAATATTATTTTTCAATTTTTTTTAATGAGTTTCGAAAATGGGGTGGTCTTCTGCCCCCCACAGTCCACCCCATTTTTCACACGCCGCCCATTTTGTTGCCCCCCCCTAAAATTCAACTATTTCCCTACTGCCCCGTTGCCCTTTTTCCCGAAAAAACACATTTCCCCTCATAACTTTCACATACGGTGTCGGAATTCAAAAAAAAAAGAATCCCCATTTTCGTGGCACATTGGGGAATCTACTATTAGATTTCCTTCAAAATTCGATTAAAAATGTGTTCACCGGAACCTACCCGATTCTCTAAATGTCCTAGTTAGGACACTTGGTCCTTTAGGGGTTAATGTTTTCTTTGTTGTGGCTAAATGAGCACATTCAAGATTATGTACATCGCCACATAAGAATCTCACAAAAAACACTTGTCGCCAATTGTTCCAATTCCTGATAGAAATTGCTGCCTTGTAGCCAGGATTTAAAAAAATTTAAAAACTACGATTTACAAAAATGAAACTTTGACTCTAAACCCCCCTCTTAACGTTAATGTAAGCACTATTCACCCATAGGCCTCATTTTATGAAATTTCCATTTTGGGCATCCTACAATCTATTTTTGGCAATTTTTTTGCAAAATTGAGACTTACGGCCGCAAATTAGTCTAGGAGGACCGCCTCAAAAATTTTAAACCCTTGGAAGAGGAGATTATTTTTTAAGGTGAGCCCCTACATGCACAAAATAGGGGACATGTTTTGTCCTCTTGCATTAACCCCTAATTGCCTAGAGCGCTCTCCAAATTCGGCAGTTTTGCAAAGATGCATTATAAAATGCAACCGAGAGGGATATTTTGAACTTGATATATGAATAAAAGTTGTACATTATGAATTTTAGATTCTATCCATACGGTTAGATCTATGGTTGCTGTTACCAATAATTTTGTATAAAATTTGAAATGTGAAATTCAAAATTGTTTTGTAATTCAATTACGAATAAGATATTGACAATCTACGGATGAAATTTTTTGTGATTGGTTGAAATGTAATACTCTAAGTGTAGTGATTTTTGGAGATTTTTTGGTTGCTTAATTTTATGAGTTGACTTTTTTTAGAGCACTTTTACACTGAAATCTTCAAAATTTTGGGTAAATCACTACAACATGAAACGAGGCATAATTTTTTTGCAAATCATCCCCTTTCTAATCAGATCACATATGCATGAAGCTAACTTCCCATAGAATCTAGAGTAAAAATTCCACACTACAAAAAGTGCATGACGGATGAGAAATTTTGGATGAAATCTGTACATCGTCCAAAAAATGGACGCTTAGGCAGTTAGGGGTTAACGTCGAGGGGGGGATTTAGAGTCGGGGAAAATGAAGCTGGAGAAGCCAGATCATGTACACAGCTGACACATGAAATGCCAGTCCAGCACATCCTGTAAACCAAACAAATATCCCTGATTGTTAGAGTTAATGAGACTTGGAATGACCATCCAAAGTTTCAACACCAACACGGTTTCCAGACAAATGATTGGGATGCAACTGTTCTCCAATCCTGAAATGTCCTCACTGGAGCAGAAATGTTGTCTTGACAGTAAGGTACTGTACTGTTGGTGGAAGGCAGAGTCGGGCAGAAAACAAATTCTGAATATAAATGCCAAAATCTTTGGGAAATTGATTTTTCAAAGAAATGTTTATTTCGGTGGTGAAAAGAGAATCTTGAAGAGTATATGTGATAATCCCATATACCATAGTCGGTCATTAGGACCGGCAAAAATTAATTATAAGGAAAGAAGCCCAAATATTTAGGAAATTATTTTTTCAAAAAAATTATAATTTTAGTATGGTGAAGAAGAGAAGCTTAAAAAACGTTCATAGAATTTAGCATTTGTTGAAAAGAAATCTTCCAAAAAATCTATCATTCGACATGTATTCGTATATAGTCATCAAAATTCTCCTTTTCATAATACAATAAAACTTTTTTGAAAAAATGATTTCCCAAATCTTTCGCTATTAGAAACACCGCCCGTGTTGACTAGAGAAGTATTCCCAAGAAGGCCCACAACAGGTCTACTTTGTCATGTGGGGTCTTTTCAGGGGTCTTATTGCTAGTTTACATAGTCGATGTTTCCAAATCCGACAATAGCTTGAAATATTGGGAAAAAAAAACCTTGCCTCCGTCTTACGGCCTTCTTCCATGTATCGGTCATCGGTGTTGAAAAGGTGGAACCGTGCCGATTCACCCCTGAAATGGGTGAAGTGGGGTGAAGCGAGGAGTATATTTTTCATTTTAACCGAAATGGGTGGACAATCGGTGCTTCTTGGGTCCAATGATTTTTTTTAGGCATTTAAATGCCCAAAAGCACCAAAAATAATTGGCTTGCACCAAGCTTTAAGGAAAAAATTAAAGAAAAAATGGATGAAATTGCCAAAGTTTTGAAATCCCAATTTTAATTTTAATTCCAATTTTAATTTGAAATGCCAAATTCCAATTTTTGAAAATAAATAAGATGAAATTGCCAATTTTAAACGAAAGTCATCCAAATATATGGATGAAAAGATTGTTTAATCCAAAATATAGATGAATAAGAAAATATTTGGCTACACCATTTTATTTTCTGTCGCCACTTTAACATTCCTCCAAAACCCCCAAAGAAACCCCGCTTGGGACCTCACTTCTTGTCTTCTAGTGTCTTCCACCCGCCTGAAGCTCACATGGAAGCCTGCCCTTACTGACTGAGCTGAGAGACTCAAAGACTCCGTCAAATCCAAGGCCATTTATTGAAGAAATTCTCACAACACATGATGAGACAGGGCTGAATTGATGGGAAGGCCGGACGGAGTGTGTAAAATGGATCTGAGAACTGGCTTCATAAATTATCCCGCCTGGGCGATCAATGCAAGGCACACAGAAAACGCCACCCACGGCGGTGCCGACATCTGGATAAACCCCGCAATCGTAAAAGTAAAAGTAAACGTTGAAGTCCATCTGGACCTTTAAAGCAAAAGTTGAAGCCCATCTGGACCTTTAAAGCAAAAGTTGAAGTCCCTGTTTCGGTATATCCCATAATTTGGCGGGGTGAAGTCCCCTAGGCGGGAAATTTTGGTTCAAAGATTAAAATGGTGAAACTCAAGTGACGAATAGTGAGTTCGGAATAGTGAGAATGGTGATAGTCGCGAGTTCTATGGAGTATTTGGATTGCTCTGTATGAGAATGCTTTGGAGTTTGAATTTTCCTTGCACATTGAGAGCAAATTGAATCAGTGTTTTCAATTGGTATTGAGTTGAGCTTGAGCAGTGGTGATGGAAAAGGCAATATGATTTGGAATTCAGTAATAATTTGAACTTTTTAATGTTTTCCAATTTTAAAATAGAATCGGAAGAAATGCAATTAAAGACGCAATTGAAAATATGTGAGAGTACGAATTTTCAGTTGGAGGTTACGAGGTGTGGATGAGCTATGGAGGTCGGCTGATCATTCGAATTGGCGGAGGACGTGGAGTTATGTATCCGCCGTGATAATATTCAGCATTCGTGAGTTGATTCAGAGCAAATGAATATTATATGCAGAAGCTGATTAGATGTACAGTACACTACAAGGACTTCGAGTTGCAGCGGATTGAAGGGAGGACTTGTTTACTTTGTAGCGCATGATTTTCGATTTTCAACTTTTTAAGGTGGGCTGTACGCCGGAAAATAGAACCACTGATGGCAAGCGCCTCATCAAATTTATGCTGCTTATTTTGGAGTGCAGCTTTGCTAAAACTTTATGTTCCTTAGCTGAGAGAATAAGAGAGCCTTGAAAACAATTTACAGATTCTCCTTGTGAATGAAGCTCTGAAAACGTAGTGCTATAAGAGCAAAGCTTTCAAGGCGTATGTAGGATACTAGGTCATGAGATTGCGTAGTTGAGATTGCAATGTCTGATGGATGTTTCTACTTCAATTTTAGTTGCCTTTATGACTTCCATGGTCGGCAACTCGGCATTGTCTATATTCCAGGATTCTCGGCGAAGTATAGTAGAAAACATTGCCAAAGGTATTTTTCAGGGTGGTACTGAGAATCACGCAAATAGTGGAGCTCAAACTATCGCCGTGTTTTGGCACGCTTCATTCCTGGATTATTGAAAGGAGATGCTGTGCCACTCATATGCGCAGGACTCTCCTCATGTGAACTGCCATTTAGCATAGCTAATTCACGGAGTTGAGCCTTTTTTACAAGATCGAATGTCTCATCCTGAAGAAAGTGTACAACAACCCAATTCTATAAGTAATCCCTAAGTAAGAAATGAAATCTATCAGACCGGTTAAGTGTGAACTGGGCAATGACTAAAAATGGACCTCTTAGCTAACAAACATCAGCCTTTTCTGTGCAAACTTCTCTTTACTGACTGACAAAGAGTCTGATATAAACTTACCACAGGCTTGAGCAGTTCATGGAGTATCTCACGCGCATGTATAAGTTGCGTAATAATGTTAGCTGGAAGCTCTGCCTCGACCAACACATGCAAAGGCTCGTTCAAATGCTCGAAACCAGGTTTATCCCTCATTTGTCTTCCTGTATTACCAGATAAGAAAAAACTCAAGAAGCACAAGTGTATCTACCAATACGAAGGTGCCATATATAGGTCAACTACTTTTCAATACCTAACAGTAGACTGCAGCACTTGGTGTCGGTAAGGACACTTCATAGACTGGAAGGAGAAGCATCTTTCACACAGTGCCCCACAATGAACTGACAAAAATATGACCAGAATATGAGATTTGTTTCGTACATTAGGGTACTTATCTACAGGAACATTGATGCGCTGAGTCTTCTTCACTATCGGCCCAGCGGGTGTGCCAGAAGTCCCATGCCAGCCTACTTGGGGTAGTCGCAGCCTCTGGATCATCACATCCACGAATTAATTATAATTGTTGAAACTAACCCCACAGGACAACCTTTAGACGCACGATCTCTGTTCAGTGAATGCTGAGAAAATTAATAAACGCATTATCAAAAACAACAGTTGTAATAAAAATAGTCGGAAACAAACCGGAAGGAAACAATAACGCACTAGTTGTCATGGATGTAAACTGCATTAAAAGGTTGAATTGTTCGTCTGCAAAGAAAAGCCTCATTGCAAAAAGGGAAACACGGAGTGAAGTCCGAGCTGAGCACACAAAAGCTTTGGAAAAACATGAAGATCGGAACCTTGATTCAACAAACGACTACAGTTGGGAAGAACTTGCATAAAAGGACCCAAATTTTGCCTTTCCGCAAGAAGCTCGGACATTTATCTGCACATCAATTGCGAAGCCATCTCATAAAAAGATTCAAAGAATTCACGCAAAACCTAGCCTACAAATTAACCACTGAAATTGAAACGGAGAATCTCCTGCATCTTTCTTGACGAAGGCGTGGACACTATAAACATAAACGATGAAGATTCTTGCTACATTAAGACGGACCGGGCCCTCAACAACATTTTATGCCAAACCCTAACCTTGAGGCTCACGTCCATGACACTATCTAGTATGCCAAGTCATTTCATACTCAATTGCATTCCTGTCGATACTGGAGAATGACGATGCTACATAATTTAGTGGGCAACATCCCAAATCAGGAGAAGGGTAGAAATAGGTAACACGGTGATGGTTGAATTAAGAGAGGCTCGACGATCATGTGCCTCTCTCTGATGCCAAGCTTTTCCATCAACCCTAGCGAAAATTAAAAGTGTCATACATAACTGCAGAGCAGCAGAATTGGTGAAGGGCAAAGGAAAATGATCATCGTACGTGGATAGGGATGATCGAAACCTCCGTGCAGCATCGTGCTACGGATTTCGAAGCACAGGGTACGTAACCGAAGCCAATGTATAGATAGAGGAACTAACAAACTATGCATTCAAACGAGTATCTATTCTATCACAGGAACAAGACTTATTAGGAATACTGGTGGCCGATATTTTGGAGATTTACTAGACCTGCATATCAAGCACCAAGAAACTCCGGACACTCTGTAGCAGTTGGTCTTTGGTTTGGATCCTCATGCAAGCATTTCTCCATCAACCCCAAAAGCTTCGCATCCAGAAGAATATTTGAGGTAAACAAAAGGTACTCAATGCCCCAGATGTCAACCATGTTATCATGAGGCCCAACTGTCATCTCCAGAGCATGTGAATTGGCATCTAGACAGTGGCTCTCCCAGCAATCTTCGCTCCTTATTGCCTCATCAAGATCCACTAGTGCCCATTTCTCAGCATTATTCCGGTCACGAAGAACATTTTCCCACCTGCATGAATCCGTTTTTGTGCAACCACTGTAGTGCTTTACACAAACATCGAAGGTAGGCTATCAGTTGATATTGGTTGTTAGGATTTGCAACCACAACCCTCTGCACCACAATAGCTTGCTCTCAATCCCTTCTATCCAGAAGAAATTCCACATTTGGAAAAAGTTGACGTCGCCTCATACATAGCTGTAGCTCTCCTGTAGAAAGCCTCGAGCGTCACCCTGCATCACATCCAGCGCTTTGACGTAAATACATGACAACAGTGACGGCCAAATTTGATTTGAGAACCACCATGAAAGGAGTAACTATACAATAGGCGAATCTAGATTAGAAAAGAAGCTTTTAAGGTCTCAACATACCGTGTAGATGTCACGTTCCACTGCTAGCAAAGGCGTCGCTTCTCACTCAGAATAGTGTCAAAGTTCACTGTAAGCACTTGTCCTATGTGACGAATCACACTCACCAAGTCTTGAGCGTGAAATGGCGCAGTTTGACTCAAGGCTCGCTCACATACACCATTTCTGATGCACGCATGCGTGCGTCAGATAACTTTGAAGGAATATGAGGTAAATAGAAAAATCTAAAATAGGCAGAGAAGAATTACACTACCGCATGACAGAAAGCAACGCAACGCAAAAAACAAATGGGACTATACTTGCGGCAGTGTATTGCAGTTGCACAGTGCTCAACAGTATCTGCAGCAGGAAAAGACAAAGTTTTGAATATTTTTTTGTTTCTTCACCATCCTTTCAAGAACACAAACACAGTAGTGGCACTACGTTGGTGTGAATGGGCCATCACCTACCGAGTGAAAAGCGACGCCTTCTCCTAGTAGTGTTAACCCCTAAATGCCTAGAGTCCTCTCCAAATTCGGCAGTTTTGTAAATATGCATTATAAAATGCAACTTAGAGGGATATTTTGAACTTGATATATAAATAAAAGTTGTACATTATGAATTTTAGATTCTATCCATACGATTAGATCTATGATTGGTATTACCAATAATTTTGTATGAAATTTGAAACGTGAAATTCAAAATTATTTTGTAATTCAATTACAAATAAGATATTGACAATCTACGGATGAATTTTTTTGTGATTGGTTGAAATGTAATACTCTAAGTGTAGTGATTTTTGGAGATTTTTTGGTTGCTTAATTTTATCATTAGGAGAAAAATGGGGTCCCAAAGGGGCCCTCTAAGACAGCCCGTGTTAGGTGAACCGGCTGTCCATACACGCCTCTCCTTGTAAACCCATTGGTGAAGGTTGCTGCCCGCTGACAGCGTCGGAAGCCGCAGTGCTAGCAGTGCTGGCAGTGTCTGCAGTGTTGGCAGCGTCGATTGACGCGACCCACGGAATTGCACTGCTGGCAACCATGGTAGCACCATTGGTGCCAACGCATAAAGTGCACGGTTTTGCCTAAATTTTTCAGCAAGTGCCAAAGGCAAGGGCCCTTTTGTGACTACAGATTTCTCCTAATGGAGTTGACTTTTTTTAGAGCACTTTTACACTGAAATCTTCAAAATTTTGGGTGAATCACTACAACATGAAATGAGGCATAAAAATTTCACAAATCATCCCCTTTCTAATCGGATCACACATGCATGAAGCTAACTTTCCATAAAATCTATAGTAAAAAATCCACATTGCAAAAAGTGCATAACAAATGAAAAAACATGGATGAAATCTATACATTGTCCAAAAAATGGACGCTTAGGCAATTAAGGGTTAAAGGGACTGGAGTAGTAAAGAGGACCGGGGTCTGTACGGTGTTCTATAGGATATAGAAGACATCAAAGTCCTATTCGAAGTATAGGACACTAGTGTATCTGTAAATAAATAAAGATTAATTATGTTTCTTCGTAGTACATGAAGAAAGTAGAAGTGAGAGTTTTTAGTATTAATATGGTATCTTTACTATGGCAACCTAGATGAGAACTATACACTAATTGTACAGGTGTCATACAAAGACTGTATGGATTCTGAGCAAATGAATGAATACAGTTACATGACATTAGAAGTAATGAATTCAATATAGAAACTATATTTATACAAAATTTCAGTATATATATTGTATTGACAAAGTGATACGGGTACTATACAATTTCAATACGATGTACTACTTCTATACTGAATGTATACAACAATGACAAAAAGTGCGATAATGTTACTAAAGGCAATATTCGTTAAACTGAGACAAAATGAACATTTTGAGACTTTAGCCCTATTATTTGAGACCTTTATTTTAACAACTTAAAAATTTATGAGCATATCAACCTTTATAAAATCAAAAGGTTTATGAGTGTATTAACATATTGAAGTCTTAATTCACCAAACAAATTCAATATCAAGCATTGATTATCATCTGAATGTAAAGTCAAAGATAATATGAGACTGTCCTGATGAGTAGTTGAAATCCTGACTTATAAGGTAAGGGGTACAGTTGCCGTCAGTTGAAGCATTTCAACCTACAACTGATTTTCAATGATAAAAAATTACAGCATATAAAACTTTGGGTTTAATAACCAAGCTCAATTTTCAATTAATTTTTCCACAATGTATGATTTTGTTATAAATTTTCAAACTAAATATGCATAGACCACTATTGATGTTAGTAGGTGTATCAATAACTGTCTTTCATTTCTAGTCCAATCAAATTGCTAACTTGGAATTCATAATTAATGCTTGTGATAACTAGATTGAGAACTCTTGAAGTTGAAACAGGTACTTACCACAATTGGTAACGGTAACAGTTTCTGGTGCTTCTACCTTAGAGCATGTTTGAAAAATGGTGCAGCCGGTTTGAAAAATTAGAGTTTGTCATACAATCCTCTTCTTTCATGTACAGATTTCAACGATGAACAGAAATCCCGGTACTACCTGACTAGAAAGCATATGCACAAGCTTCATGAAGTATCCTGATTCTTGCAGACATTTCGAACCTCCAATTCGGTGAACTTCGGCGCACCGAATTGAAGGTTTCCACTTGGTCGGTGCGTCATGACTATCGCCGTTGTTTTCCTAACAACGAGGATCTTGTCTGTTTTAGCTTCGACTGTGAAGACTTCGACTTCACCATACAGTATATGACGCAAGCCGTGGATGACATGTCGAGTGACCAGTGGCAGCATCTTCTTCTCTTCCTTGACCAAAGCTCTATTGACGCGCTCTCGCGATATGAAAAAGAATGATGCAAAGATATCTGAAGCTAGATATTAAATGGACCGACCTCCTGCGCATGAAGCTTCCGCAATTGCGTAGTTCCTGATTCGATCTTCAACACGTGAACGAGTAATCCTGAACTCTCCATCAGTTTAAGCTGTTTGAGCTTTCGAGCAGGCCATGGTCGACTGTGTTCAATTTTTATTTTTTTCGAGCGTGCAAATTCTACGATGATGTCTCAATTGGGAGCCAAGGAGCGTCGGAGCTCGCTGATTCCGCAATTACATGTCGTCGTGGTAATAGCTCTGCTACTCTTGTTTGCACCTCTCAGCTCCGTGTCGCAATTCACAGAAGAGTACGAGCCAGTCCAGTGTAAGTAAAACCTCTTTTCAACTCGGCATCATGCTACTATCGACCGAGAACCGAAAACTATTTGGTGCGGCCGGCATGGCCATTGAAAGTTCAGAGCTGCTCGGTACTGCTGCAAAGTCAACCTGTACGGAATTTTATTGGACAGTCTAACTTACACTGTTTGTGTGTGTGTTTTTGTTACTTGCCAGTGGCTGCTCTGCAAGCCATTTATGGAGCATGGAATGCCACCCCCGACATTGAGAACAATTTAGCAGGCTGGAGCACCACTCAAGAATTTCCTTGCAAGCAGGCCATTAGTATTGATCCTGCACCTAATTATCGTGGAGTGCAGTGTCTACCGCACATCAATTGCCAGCTCAATACTACGGACAATCGGTCTTACTGCTCCGCTTTCATCATTGGCTTGTGAGAACTCAATCCACTGATTCTTCTCCATTCTTTGAACAACTAGACGCACTCGTAAGTGTTTTTCTTGTGGAACCAGCTACACTTCTTTTGAGGTTTTCTTACTTTCATGGTGGAATGAGCGACAGGACCCTTAACAACGCATCAATTGTAGGAGAGTTGCCAGCGGATATCGGAAATATCGGCACACTGTCGACGTTGTGAGTCGATCCTGAACTACTCAGTCATGTTTTTGCGGAGGGGTTTCTGTCAACATAATAATTGAACAGTTTTCGAAACCCTAAAAGAAACCCTAATTTCTTGTGTTTGCTTCAGAGAGCTCACTGGAAACCCTAATCTGACTGGACTTCTTCCTCCACACATTCAGGACACGTACCTCTACATTTTGTAAGACTCTGAGGATGCAATGACCTGATTTCTGCGGTTGATTCGTGCATGAAAGTAAAATTCTGTAATCTGCTTTCTGTTGCAACGCTGAAAGTTTTTTCAAAGTACTGCAGGGTTTGTCATGTAGATTGATATTTCAACGAGGCTTATTCATTTGTTGTAACTTATTGGCAGTGATATTCATGACAATGATTTTTATGGCAACCTTCCAAACTTGAACAGACTTGTCTGGCCCTTGAAACTGTAAGCTTTTTCCTTCATATTTTCCTGGACCGCTTGTTTCTATGTTAATCTTCAGTGTCATTTTCTTGGGGTGATAACTAGCTCTAATGTAATCACTGCGCAGCAAAACGCAGTTATGATTATGACCATGAGTTTCTAATGTTATACTATGGCGTTTTTACAGGGACCTGAGTGGCAACCGGTTCAATGGGCCCTTTCCAATGGATTCAATTGTCCAAATGAAATACCTGCAGACGCTAATTCTTGCCAGAAACCAGTTTGAGGGAGAGATTCCTCAAAACGCCTTTGTGGCTATGACACAGTTGGACTATCTGTAAGAATTTGGATGCCATTTGTAGACATATTTTCTGGAATTTGTGTTTTTCTTTAAATGGATGTACCAGCGTCCGGAAGATTTTCAAATGCAAAAATTGCTAATGCGAAACAAGTCTGAATTTTGGATTTTGTTGGATGCAGGGATTTATCCAACAACAACTTCACTGGACCTTTACCGACTCTCACTACCATCAATAACTTACAGTTTTTGTAAGTAGTCCAGTACGATGCGATTTCTAGAGCTTTCTACACTCCTTACAGCCATTAGGTTGCCCCACCCTAAACCCTAAAATCTTGGGTACATATAGATTTTAGAGTATACTGTGGGGCAACCTAATGGCTGTAAAGGGTGTAGTTTTTCCCATTCAATCACAATTTTAAACAAGCACCTAAGAAATCAGAGCGCTCAAGAAATTAGGGCACTGATTGAGTAGAGACGATGTTGTGGTATTGGACAGGGATATGTCACTTAACAAGTTCAACGGATCGCTTTCAGATCTTACAAATATTTCCTCCTTACGATCTGTGTAAGTCTCGGTGACTCTGAGAACCATGTCTAAACTTTTGGTTTTAAGTGAAATTGTAGCTCAAAATCGGATCTAATGGAAGCCGCTTTGTTGTTGCAGGAATTTAAGTAGGAATGAGTTTACAGGATCATTCTTACTCTCATCTATATTCAACAGTAGTCTCTCAAACTCTCTTTCTATGTTAGACTTATCTCACAATCTGTTGAGAGGCTCTCTTAGCAATTGGAACGTCTCACAACTTGGATCACTTGAACAACTGTAAGTTGCACAATTCTCTTTTGTCATCACAGGATTTTGAATGGAGCAATCATACTGTGTAGTCAGTAGTTAGTTTTAAAGTTTGAACACGACTTTGTGAATTATACATCATTTCATTGTTGTTACAAATTAGTAGTACATTTTGGGAGAGTACATTTGATCAACTGTAAACATGTGTTATAAATTTACATGGGACTTCTAAAAATTGCAGGTACTTAGACAACAATGCCATTGATGGAATACTTGACCTCAGCCAATTATCTGCGTATGGCCTTCTTCAAAGGAAATCTGCTAATACATCAGGATCGCTGAAAACTTTGTCACTGATGAACAACAACATCACCGATGTGCTTTACAATGCGGGAATCGATATTTTAGACATGGCAACAATCATTAGGTAAGGAAATTATTGGAACTGATTCAGGCCTTTGTCTAGTTGAGAGCAAGTTTTGACAACTAGAAAAAAATTTGTGTTGTGCATATCACATGTCCATAATTTGTCTGACGTGTTCACCATGTTTACAATGTGGCATTGTACAGATTTCAAGGCAATCCATATTGTAGCAATCCGGGAGGCTATGATGATGTACATCGATGTTTTTGTCAGCAAATTTGTCTCAACTCAGCAAGTAAATATCTGACCCAACTCATGTGTGATGCTTATGCTTAGACGTTTCTTCAAAATTTTCAAGTAATTTGTGAGTGGAGCAAACATTTGACATTGTCAGTTTCCTAAATAACTCACTTTGGGGGTTTACTCAACACAACCATTCAAAGATTCACTTACAATATTTCAATAGATACTTACCTTTGATCTAATTTAAATTGTATTCGTTGGAAATGTTGCATGTTTCTTGAGAGCAGTTTGTGACGTCATCTTTCTGTGTCTATTTGATTTACTTTGGATTAATGTGTCCAACAAATAACTTCCAACCTTTTCAAATATGAACAATGGGAAGATGTCTTGGATCAGGTGCTATGAAAGCTAATCGGAAGGTAGTCATAATTTCCATTGTGACAAGTGTTCTATCAGTACTTCTCCTACTTACGATTGGATTTGGTACTATCCTTTATCGAAACAAAAGATACAAGCGATATCTCTTACTTCAGGTTCAACAAAGTAAGTGTGTCATTTCTACATCTTCTTCTTTGAAGGACATTTTCACTTGGTTAATCTCAGAGTTCATTTCATAAATTATTCTATTGTTCTATTTGTATCCTTAAAATTTTATTCTAGAAAGATTAAGTGTTGTCTATGCTTGGAATGTGCAGAGTTTGAGGAATTTGATGTGAAGCCTACAATTTTTACATATAACGAGCTTCGAGTTGCTACAAGAGACTTTCATCCTGACATGAAGTTGGGCCAAGGGAGCTATGGGGCAGTTTATAAGGTAGAACTTTTGACGCTTTATATGAACCATGTCATAAGAATTTTGGACTGTATTGGTTATGAATTTATATCGTCAAATTAATGTCATTCTTTAAATTATGCAGGGTATATTGTCAAATGGAAGTGTAGTGGCTGTAAAGCAATTAATTGCCGAAAGCACTCAAAGTTCTGATGACTTCTTGAACGAGATTGTTCTAATCACTGGAATGAGGCACCGGAATCTCGTGAATTTGAAAGGCTGTTGCCTTCGTGAACGTCAAAAGCTATTGGTCTACGAGTATGTGGACAACCATGATATTGACCAAGTTCTTTTAAGTGAGTGAATTCCTCCCTAAAATTGTTCTTGTTGATTGATTATTTTGACGCAATCCCATATAACAATTGAACCACTTGCCATGAGAAAAACCAAGTGACATACATGCATCATACTATTATAGATTCTTAGCAACTTTATGTTTTAATATATTTTTTCTTATGCAGCTGGTTCAAATACAATGCTTGTGGATTGGCATGCTCGATTGAAGATTTGTTTGGGAGTAGCTCGTGGCTTGCACTACTTACATGCATTGGCTCAACCAAGAATTATACATCGAGATATCAAAGCTAGCAATGTCTTATTGGACAAGGATTTTGAAGCCAAAATTGCAGATTTTGGTTTGGCGTTGCTATTTCCAGACAATCAAAGTCATATTATGACTGTTCATGTTGCTGGAACCAAGTAAGTTCATTTTGTACTTTAATCCTTGTTCTTTGATTCTCAAAACTTTTACAATTCTATCACTGCACTCAGGTGGTCATGACATTTTCACAAAAAGTCTTTCATGAGATCATAGTGCTCGTAAATGACTGACTTTGTAATTGTAGTTCATTACCGGGTGATGTGCAGTAACCATAAATCTGGATGTATATTTTGCAGGGGATATTTAGCACCAGAATATGCATTGTTTGGTCAACTCAGCGACAAAGTTGACGTTTTTAGCTTTGGAGTTCTTTGTTTGGAGGTTGTAACTGGTCGAAGGAACATTGATGAGAAACTACCCGTAGAGGAAATGTATCTTTCTAAATGGGTAAGCAATTTGTTTTTTCATGATAGACTCTATTTCGTGTACTGATGAATATGGCTATGATTTTAATCATGCTTGTTTCCAATTGCTACTTTTTGGTTGTAATGTAAATTTGCTGCATTTCAGGCTTGGAAGCTGCATGGAGAAGGCAATTTGATGCACTTGGTTGACCCAACACTTGACTTACAAGATGATCAAAAGTTGCAAGTGCAACGGCTGATCAACATAGCCCTTCTTTGCCTGCAAAACAACGATGAGCAGCGGCCGACCATGGCTCGTGTGGTAGCCATGTTGCAAGGAGACACAGCAGCAGAGGCAGCAGTGGTCAACAGTGGAGTTGAAGACCAGACCAAGGACAGTGAAAGCTTGTTGCATGCATTTGGAAGGGCTGGTCTTGGTACTGTAGAAGAGGAAGGTGAATCATCGTTTATGAATTCATCAAGACGACAACCAGATAGTTCAGAGGGGAATTCAATGATAAGTCATACAATGATTGAGCTGGGTCACCTAAGAGGCAGATGAGAGATGCCATGGGTGTTTAGTTAGCTATTTTGATTGCTGAGACACTACCAGAATTCACGTCCTATCACAATGTTTAGGTAGCAACTGATGATTAAATACACTCACTTATAGGAGGTCAAAGGAAAATTACATGTAAAGTAGAGTTGGATTTAAAGGGTAACATAGTTTTAGATCAATTGTACAGGAAATTTGCTTGCTTTCTTTAGGACTTCATCACGCTTTTGACATGGGCGCAACCGAATTGCTGCAACTTTTTTTTGCTGAGTCCCAATTATTTATGAGCAGCAGTCGTGACTCTGGACTGCCATTTCAGTTTCATAAATTCTTTGTAGTACATAGAACTTAACCACTTTCAAAAAAATCTATTAACTTTCATAAATATTTATAATAATATTCTAAAAACAACTTATAATTTCACTTGAATATAACTAAAGATATAAATATCTTACATGACAATTAAGTCCATACAAGTACAAGCCCATCTAAAGCTTAGAGATCTTAATATGTTAGGTTATGTGCTATTCTATAAAAGTTCATTTTTGAGTTTCTCATCATTTGGCACATCAAATGCTGACTCAATAACAAACATTTACAGCAATCTTCATTAAGAAAAAATTCCATTTGTGAAATGTTGACAATTTTGTGATAGTCACTATTTTATAATTAAAAAATCCCTCATTTTTTTTATGATGATGCCATTTCCAAGAGAAAAATGTACAAATACGTGAATATCAAGGCAAAAACATGTACACAAATTCTCATGCCAAAATTCTTCATATTTTATTTTTTTATATATGATTTAATGAAGACACCATAAAGAATAATCCTCTGTGACATCAAAAGTGATTCACTCAACCATGCATCCACCCAAAGAAATAATTTAAACTTTATTTTCAACGAGAAAATTAGCCATTCCCTTCACCGGTTGATTGTTCCTCCTTAGTTTCAACGCATGTGGAAAGAAAAAAGCAATGCATTGCAACAAGAATTAACCCCTAAAGGACTAAGCGTCCATATTCTAAACGACGAATGATAAATATGAATGAAACTTCATTCATCAAGCCACTTTTTGCAAGTCAAAATAATACTACAAAATTCTATGGCAAGATAGCTTCATGCATGTGTGAACGTTGTGGAAAGAAGATGATTTGTGAAATTTTTATGCCTCCTTTCATGTTGAAGTGATTCATCAAAAATTTCTAAGATCTCAATTCAAAAGTGCTCTTGAAAAAATCAACTCATAAAATTAAGCAACCAAAATATCTCCAAATATCACTACATTTAAATTATTACATTTCAACGCATCGCAACAAATTTCATTCAGAGATTGTCAATATCTTGTTCGTAATCAAATTAAGAAGAGTTTTGAAGTTAGGTTGCAAATTTTATACAAAAATATTGGTAATGGCTGTCATAGATTTAACCGTATGGATAAAATCCAAAATTCACAACGTACAACTTTCATTCATACATCAAGTTCAAAATACCCCTCTTAAGTGTATTTTATACTCGATCTTTGCAATTCTCGAAAACTGGAGAGCTCACAAAAAGCTTGCACCCGCGAGCCCTGTGAGAACCCTACGAAAAGGTGGCATAAAAATTCGGGATCGTGAGGTCTCACTTACACTAATTTGAGATGTATGAATTGAAATTAGTATGAGGATTGGTGTAAAGTCTCACACTAATTCTGTGACTCACCGACGGTAATGACAATAATTGGTGTAGTCATCTCAAGACCCCGTTAACTAACCAGAGATTAACTAGCCATAGGTTAACTAACCCGAGGTTGACTACCCAGAGGTTAACTAACCCGGGGTTGACTAGCCAGAGGTTAACTATCCAGAGGTTAACCACTCAGAGGTTAACGAACCAGAGGTTGACTAGCCAGAGGTTAGCTAGAAATAACTAACCAGAGGTTAACTAAGGGCTTGTTTACACCAAGGAAGTTTGGGTTGGAGCCCAAAGAGGTGGAGGGCTTTGATTGGAAGGTAGGCATGGTACCTCGCTTTTGGGTTTACACCAAATCAAAGTTGGGTTGTAGCTCAAATTTTTTTCAGTGGATGAAAATCCTTGCTGGAATCCTAGTTGGCCGAAATGAATAGTGATTTCCTGGACCTACGGGTAGTTTTTGTTGGGAAGGTCTCGGAGGTACCCAACCCCGAATTCCAGGAGGAAATTCAGGGAATTTTTTTTCGGTCATTCATATATATTTGTTTATTGATTGTTTCTAGGATGTTTTTGGCCTGATTTTTTTTTGAGGATTTTTTTTGTTTGCACTATTACCGTTAGGTGGAAGTTACCGTTTACTACCATAGGTAGAAATTACCGTAGGAAGTGCAACGTCTCATTCTTTTGGAGCTTAAAATACAATTTTTTTTTTGGAGTTTGTAATTGTTGATTGAAAAGGAGAAGGCATTTGCTCACTTCTTCACCTCTTTAGATTGCTTGTGTATTGTGGTTGTTGTGTTTTTCTCATTTTTTTTTCTAATTAGTTGTGCAATGGAAGGGGGGTATGCTCAAGTTGTTGAGTCAAGTGAGCCTCAAATTTATAGTCAGAATTCAGCTTGGATGATGAGCTCCTCTTCTATTCCTCAATTTCAGACCCACGGTCCATCATTGAAAGTTCCAAGTGCATTTCAAAATGTGGGCAATAGTTTCTCTCAATCTCCGTATGTTAGATTGCCGTATAGTGACAATGAGGTGCAAGAAGTTGGATATCAACCTCCATCTCAAATTTCTTCACACAATCAACAATTTTTACAGTCTTCCAATTTTTTGCAGCCACCATTTTTCTCACAGCCCAAGGTTTTTAGGGATGTTGGCAAGAGTGTATTGCTAGAAGTGAAGAAGGAAGGAGAATCGAAGGTTGTTCCTAAGAAGCGAGGTAGAGGTCCAACAAAGTCCAAAGGAGGGGAGAAGGAAGCAAAGAAGAGCAAGAAATTTGAAGAGAAGGCATGTTTTGAAGAAGGTGAGAAGGATGACAATGATGAGAGCTTACATTGATTGCTGTGCGTGGAGAATTGGCCCAAGAATTTTCGAAAGCAGCCAAAAAACAAGGTATGTGCTCAATTTATAGATTACAGCTTCAATATTTAGAAATATTGATGATTTTTTTACTTAGTGCAAAATGTTTGTCCAAAACCGAGGTGCCTTTTGGTGCCTTTGCCTTCGCCTAACGGGCTGAAAAGGGCCAATTGGGCCCCGTATGAGGCCCCCCCTTTCCCCCCCATTAAATCTTTAGACTAGTCGCGGCTTGGGCAAAAGCAAGCCACCGTCCGGGTTTGAACCGGGGACCTCTTGCCTCCAAGTGGGCACCCAAGGTTCATCCACCTAACTCAATACTCTTCTCACATCCCAATGTACAATCAATGCATAATTCCATTCTTATTTGATTTTTCAGTGAGGTTGTATGTGCTGGAATGTAAATTTCATTGCCACTTAGAGGCCTTTAGAGTGTTCTTTTCTTGTTTTTTCATCTTTCAAATGTTTATGAAGTATGTGTGTTATTCAATAAGCATTCTAAACATGTGGTGAATGTAAATTTTGAAGGTCAAAATGCATGGTTGAAGGTTGAAGCTCGTATGGCAGCATCAATTCGAGGATGTTCTCGAACCGCTATAGCTTGCAAGAAGAAATACGGAGGTATTCTCACCCAATACAGGAATGATAAGCGGCATGATGAGGTTTCAGGCAATGACCGCCATGAGCATTCTAAATGGTTTGAACAAATGGATTTGTGGAATGGAACAAGAGCAAGCGTAAGTAACCAAATTCCAGCAAGTGCTCAAGAGAGTATTCAAGAGTCACCTACACCTGAGAAATCTGTTCAAATAGGTGAAAAAAAAACCAAGGCAGATAGACTAGAAGGATTTCTAGAATCCGTAGTGAAAAATAGCACAGACATGATTGAGAGCTTCAAATCTACTTCTACATTGCTTAGTATGATGGAAGCTCACATGGCAACTTTAGTAAATAAATTCTAAGACTATTACATACTCATATCACTATCCGTATCATTAAAAACAATTGTAGAATTTTTTTGCAAGTGATATTTCCATAGGGCTTTGGCTATGGACACATGTGAATCAGTTGCTTCTTGAAGTAAAATGGATTCTTCTTCATCTTCTTTGATCAAAAAAAGGTTTTCAGCCTCTCCATAATCCTCTTCCGCAATTGTAATTGGTTCTTTTCTTCCAATTCCTATCCTTCTTCTCACTTCAGCAATTGCAGTCCTCTCTCCCCTCAATTCTTGTCCAGCTGCTATTTGTCCTTCAATTTCTCTTCTTTCCAAATCTTCTTCAGCAACTTTGATCCATTCCCGATCAAACACATCTGCCGAGATAATGCAAATATTGTGTAAAATAATACAACTAGCAACCACGTCCGGCACATATTTCAATGGACATTCCATACGCTTCATAATGATCCTCCACCTACACTTCAAAATTCCAAAAGCTCGCTCCACGCACATACGAGTAGAACTTTGAATGAAGTTCCAATGCGCTTTATATGCCGGAAGAGAAACATCCACTCCTCCTTTGAAAGGACAATAAATCCATGGCCTTACAGGATAAGCGGCATCTCCAATCAGCTTGTAAGGTAGTAATTTTCCCTCAATGCATTTTCTACCCACTTTTGTAAGTTTAAAAACTGTACAATCATGCATGCTCCCGGCCCATCCAAACTCATAGTCCCAAAAAATGCAATTTGTATCAACTATGCCTTGCAACAATGCAGAGTGAAAAGATTTCCGACAATAATAATCTTCACCCCCATTTACTGGTGCTATAATTGGTATATGAGATCCATCTATAGCTCCCACTACATATGGAATGCCATGTAATGCTTCAAAGTCCTTTGCTAATTCCCGAAATTTATATTCACTTGGAAACGTCACAAATTTCTTTTGAAGATGTAATCTCACCATTCTACAAAAGTCCCTTACTATCTTTGAAACAGTGCTTTTGGCTACTCCAAATAAATCACCAACAATTTGCAATCCATTTCCACTTCCAAGCCTCACCAATGACATTGCCACTCTTCTCTCTACTGTAATAGAATTTCTATAATTTGTATCTTGTTTCCTCAAAAAAGGACCCAATTCCTCACAAAGATATTGAAAGGTAGCATGTGAAACTCTAGTTCTTTCCCGAAACATTAACTCCGTGTAAGAGCCCATCAAATGTCTGTCACAAAATCCCTCTTGCCTATCAATGCTCCACACACCTCTCTCTTTTCTATTCCACAAGCCACACAAAGTCACAACCAAAGCTGAATTTTGCAATTCAAAGCCCAAAATGAGGGCTTGCATGCTCAAAACATGTTGAATCAACATATAAAAGCACCAATACATAGCTAGTACCACTAGAGCTCGTTCTCTTCTTTCCATGATGCCAAAAATCATCATAAACGGCCAAAATTTGAGAGAGATTGAACAAAACAGCACTCAAAGATGTAGGGCAGCATTGACTACAAAAGATTCTATGAGTATGGGGTAAATTAAAAAAAACTTCTATGGATAACTCTACTTTAAAAATTCAGCCCAAGTGCACAATGGGCCATGACTCAACTCTCTTGGTTTACACCAAATGTTTGGGCCACTACCTACTTATAAGTCCCTTGTTTCAAGCATGGTACCCCACTTACAATGGTCTCATCCCTTGAACAAAGTACCACTTGTGTTCATGGGTTGGAGCCCAAGTTTTTTGGTGTAAACAGGCCCTAACTCGCCTCTGTCTGTCTTCTCCTGCCGCTTCTCCTCTCGAGCTGCCTGCGTCGCAGCAGCAGCAGCTCCTGTGCGGCACCATTTTGCTCCACCACCGATCGATAAGCGCCATTCATCACTTGAGGCCATGGCTAGCACAAGCGGCGGTCCTCGCTATGGCACCAACATTGCTTCCACCGCGTCCTCCAACGCTTGTTTCATGTTCCATCTCCTCTCCTTCTTGACGTACGTCCACTTCTCCCCTTCTTCGTTGATTGATTCTTTCTGTATGTACATCAATTTATTTCCTACGTTTTCAAAAAAAACGGCACCTCTTGGAGTATTATAATGCCGAACATGGCTAGAGAGTCAGGGATCCGCATCACATCGGATTTTCGGGATTTGTGAATATGCGATGATTGGAAATACAATAGGGTGCGGTTGTTTCATTTTGCAAGTGAAATTCTTTAGGAACCTGCAGTGTTTTGCCTTGCCATTCAGCGGGAGCGATCGAGCAGAGGTTTGAGAGGAGGATCATTTTTTTGTTCTTTTATATGAGCCTGATTTGGAATTGAAAGTTCGTGCGTAAACCGAACATTCTCGTTTTTAGTTGCATTCTTGATTGCTTTGCACTGCGTTATTTTTTTAAATTTTAAATTTTAATTTTTTTTCTTCGATTCTGTTTTTAAAGACTCTGTTCTTGAGCTGCAAGTACATATAATCTAAAAAGAAAATTGTGATTGGATTTGAACCCGGAGAATGAGAATATTTCATTTTAATGTAACCTAGGTAGCCTCGACTCAGCCTCATTTTTAGCTAGAGAGCTGATTGCGAACTTAGATGATGAGAAGGGCTGTTAAGGAAGCCATTTTGTTAAGGAAATAAAAGTGTTGGAATGTTCGGAACGGTGGCTATGCTCGTGTAGATGGTGATAAATATGCAGAGGTTTTTGATAATGAGGAAACTTATGTTTATCGTTGGAAGCAGTCATGATTGGCAGAAATAGACAATAGCTCTAATCATATCACAGAGCAAAGTTGCAATCATGAATGCTTCTATGAAAGTTAAGAATGGGACAGTTTCTGCTGCTAAAGCATAATTGTGCTGTACGACGTTAGTGGTTTCGCGTATAGATAAACATGAGTTCCCAGGGGTCTTTACTGGACAATCAGGCTTGTAGTCCTGGGCATCAAGAATGGCACTCTTATTGCGATGTGCTGCTTTTTATTCTGTTTCAACGTAGCATTTTCAAGTTAGGGTTTTGCTCACAAAATTTAGGCGACATGCAAAGTATCCTCTAAATCGCTTGGCAGTAGTATGCGTGAGTTGAGGTGGTAACAATAAGCTAGTTGTGTCCAAAAATGAAATGAAATAAAATAATCCTCTAAGAAGAGGTAAAACTTTATTAGCTTTTAAAGAAGAGTAATATGCATTCTGTGCCGCGCAATTTACAAATCTTTTGATCATCTTTTCGAGATCAATGCTGACCAAAAAGACTCCTGTGCAAGCAGATATCTATACATCTTTTGCTGGCATTTCAGTAAACAGGCTTCGACGCTGCCTCAAGCTTGGGAATTCGGCTGGTACTTTAAGGTGTGCAATGTCGTTTTTTCACTTGGATCCAAACCCCATTTTCTTAGCAATTTCTGCAATCAACCTAGAACATTTATTTTGCTCAGGAACTTGCTTCCATATGCTAGCTAGCTGAACAAATTATTCAAACCAATATATGCACTTGATTTCTTCTTTGTTTGGATCTCTGGCCGTCTCGTGTAATTCATTAGTTTATTTTTTTATGATAATTTGATTTGATGGTAGTGATCTTGATACTCATAGCTCTTGAAGCTGAGGGAGCTGGTGTTGTTCACTTCATCTGTGCAGTTCTTGACGTTCTGCGGCTTTACATTTCAGATGATTGCTTTGATGGCCTCTTTTATTTCTCATCTCTGGCCTGAGGTATGAAGGATGGTATACTGGCTCTTCAAGCTCTAAAATAGTCTTAGCTTCTATTTAGCACTGGATTAGTGTGGTTCTTAGAATGCTGTCATGTGTGGGTTTTCTGGTTGGACCTGGAGTATATCGGTAGTCATGGAGGTGGTTTGTTTATAGGGAACTCATTTAACATTCAATATTCAGCATCGAAATTTGGATAATCAAGTTGCGGGATCCTTTATATTCATAATCAAAGATCTTGCCATACGATGACAGGGAAGAATGTTGAAGCGAACAGCAAATGATATGTCGTGTGCTGGGTTCGAAATTGCCAATGCTACCACTCTTGTGTACTGGACGGTAATCTTCTGGACGTCAGACCCTAGCAAACTGGGTTGGAAAAAGGCTGCACACAAGACACTGCACCAGGGACTGTACGTATTTGCAGCCATCTATGTTGTACTTTTATAGCAAAATTCTTATTTTCGCCTGGCAGGTCAAGTTCTCTTCTGTTTATGTCCAAGGGTGACATCAAAGATCTGCTCATGGGGCTCTATTTAGAATACCGTCAGTTCTCCCTCTAGTACTGCTGATATCATGAAGGTAACATTAAGAACTGTTTCAAGGATAAATTGACACTCTTCACAAGGATCAAGCTGACGAATCATTTGCTTGATTGCAGGGTGGAAGGGTTTCCTTTGTGGTTATCGTTAGTAATCAATATTGGAAATGCTGGGGTCGCTTGGGCTGATCTCCTCATAACAGAGAGGACTTTCAGGTATTTGACTGTGGCTCTTTGTTCAGTTTTTGTCAGCATATATCCATTTGTCAACTAAGTCTGCAAGAAGCTTTCAGTGTATAATCAAGCTCCTTGAGTGCTCCCCATAACACTATCTGTTTCCTGTTGCATTTCTTATCATGCGTAACTAGTTGCTTGTAGATTTGTTTGGATGGTTGATTTTATTCAAATCAATTCTTGGTGTTGAATCCGGTGAGTGCTAATGGTAGCTACGGTAGTCTCTGGTTTGCACGAAAACAGGTGATTGCATGATACCTAGCTTTTGATGCTAAGAAGGTTTGAGTGCGTCTTTGTCTTTGATTTGACATTCATCTGAGCCTGGACCAAGTTTGGTTTACTGAAGTTATAACAAACCCCTTCGGAAGTTTACAGAGAATCCAATTATGGGGCTGTGATTGAGATGTGCTGGTTCTGTGATAATCATCTAGAAGTGATGTATATGCTAATCAATCTTGGTTCCTGATGCTGAATTGGGTGGGGTTGGTTGGCTCAGGAGATCTTCTTTTTATATAACTATATTGTTTATGGTCATTTATGGATTTTGGGTGCACGCATGCGAAGCTCGAAATGAGGTGTGCTATTATCCTTAGAAAGATTTATGTTGCAACTATAACCCCTGGTTGAAATCTCTCTGGAATCCCGGAAGTTGGTTCAACGTAATTGCTCACACATAGAAATCTTAGAGTGTAATTTAAGATACGGATGCTCTCGCTACCAAGTTGTTTTGTGATTTTCAATTCTGAGATGTGTGGACACTTTCTGTCCTGATATTTTCTTGCTATCTGATGTTGTTTGAAACGGTGTTTTTCTTTTTCTTTTTCGCAGGACTTTCCACATCCTTTTACAAGGCCTTCGCGACAACCTGAGGGCTCAATGATGGTTGCTCTCCCAGCTCTTGCATTTGCCTTTCTCTTCCACAAGATTGGGTCCAGGTTAGCTAGTCGTGGCACGTCGCCACTGGCCAGGAAGATTAAACTGGGTTAACTTCCACAGTTGAAAATGTGACCCAGGATCCTTCTTTGTGCTATAGAAAGTGTCAAGAATGTGCCCGCATGTAAAGGACATGCTTCGAGGTAAATCAGCTCTTTAACGTATTCTGTTCCGTGTGAACTTGTTTAGGATATACTGGCCAAGTTTGGAGGAGATCTAACTGTTGACGTGAGAGTAGATTTGTTGTATCTGGAGCTATAGAGAGCAAAGTCACACATACCCCTGAACCCCTGCTCTCTGAAATTGATATGGTGAAAGCAACAAAATACTCTTATCAAAACTCTTTTGGACGTCTATCTACACTTCTAGACCTTCCCATTTTGCCAAAATTCACGGTTATGTGTTTATTATTAGATAAACAAAAAGGTTGTGGATCTTGTCCCCATTTTGAAGAGACTTTTAACTCAATAAAATATGTATCGACTTAGAATTGGGTTGGTGCAACAACCAAAAATCCTGGCTATTATCGAAGTTTGGTTCATAAGTCAATATTGGTGTGATTTTTAGGCACAACCATAAGTTAGAAAGCAAATCTATCATGAAGATAATTTATTACTCTTTTCTCTCTTAACCCCTAAGCGTACCAGGGTGTCCCTGGAATTGACAATTTGAGGAAAAGCATTATAAACTACTATGTAGAAGAATATTTTGGAATTGATATAAAAATGAAAATTCTAGATGTTGAATTTTAGATTCCATCCGTACGGTTTGATTCACTAATACTATCACCAATATTTAATTATAAAATTCGAAAGTTAAAATTGAAAATTCCTTCTAAATTCGATTACAAACAAAATTTTAATATATTTTGAGTAAAATTTGTTGGAATGAATTTGAAATGAGATACTCTTAAACATGGTGATTCTTTGAAATTTTTGTGTTTCTTAAATCTATGACCTCATTTTTGCAAGGCCACTTTTGAACTACAGTCAATGCAATTTTGGCTTGGTCAACGACTTGACATACTTCTACATTTGTAATTTTAGAAAAATATGTAATCAAGTATGACTAAATCCAACCGTTAGATAGGACAACAACTTGGTGAAGAATCTCCGAAAAATTGGATGACTTTCATTCAAGCATTGATGAGAACGTGAGAAGGGTTTGAATCTGTTAGTCATCCACTTTTTGGACGCTCTGACGTTTAGGGGTTAATAAGTGCCTAGGCTACAGTTGTGTTTGAAAATAAGTGTCCATTTAAGACTAGTACATTTACCACTGTGATACGTCTATCAATAAAATTGGCCCTTTGTGATTTTTGCCTATGGTATTCAAATGACACATTATTTTTTGCATTGGAATCCTTTTTATATGCCAACAAATGTATCATATGAAAATTTAATAATAGTACCTAAACCAGTTCTTTGAAGTCCTAAACCAGTTCTTTGAAGTTTAGTTATCAAATTCTCAATGTTTGTGCGCTAGATTTTCGAGCTTGAAAAGAGCAACAAACTCCATAAATTTATGTCGGACAATTATTTTGGGACAAAGGGAGTAAGGTTGAGGTACCTTATTCCGATAACTTAAGCTACCTACACTATTTCTGAACCAGCCATTAATAGGGTGATATTTTTCCCGGGTAGGAAGTTAGTTTTCGCGGAGAATGCAAAATTTTCCATGAATTATTTCCCAATATTGAAATTTGTACAATTTTTCAAAGTGAAAAGTACTTAAGGACCCAAAACCGATCATATGCTCTAATGTACAAATGAGGTACATCTGTTCTTTCACAATCTAGAAATTAGGCCTGATCGGTTTTGTGTCTCTAGTCAGAAATGGGTGTCTCAACCTTAGCACCAAATTCCAAATTGAACACTTAGGGCCAAGGCCAATTTGGAGTTATGACATGCGTGAATCCTTATATGTGATTGGTCTGTTCCACGAAGTCAATCCCAAGGCCTTTGCATGATGGAGTCAAGGTCATTCCTTGAAATTCATATTCTAATGGGCTGAAATTATATTTTAATGTACTAAAGACAAAATCTGACATGGCCGCAAGGAAGAGAATTGGGTTGGACCAAAATGGAAACCCAATTCTCTTCCCTTGGGGCCGTGTCAAAGTTCCCTCCCTTCTTGGTTTGAGCCACTATTTCCTGTGAATTGGCTTTTACCTTGGCCCGTCATGTAAAGTGGCCCTTCAGTTTTTTCCGGATGAGATTTTGAAGGTTGAGCCTGTTTGTGTGGCCCCATTTCAGACAAGCTCTTGTTGACAAAGGGCCTGGTTGTATTGCATGGAGAACAGTACAAGAGGAGATTGAGGACTCATACAGTGACTGCACATGTGAAAATTCTTTACTTGCATAACATTCTGGAGCTGCCTTAGCATAATCCCATTTCTACAGTACACTCCCTCCTTTACATGAAAAATCTTGAATTTGAAGGTGTTGAGGGCTAACTATAGAGGCATCATTTGTCACTGTCAAGGAATGATGCCTCTACAGTGGCATTGTAGAAAAGAGATCAAGACATCGCAATTCAAGAATGTTATGTAGAAAGGGAGTATTTTATATGAGAGTAGTATTTCACAAGACAATTTCAAAGGTGGAACCGCGTGTTTTGTTGTACATGTGTGCACGGCTTGCATTATAATAGACTAAGTTGGTCCTTGTCGGAGTTTGTCAAGACAATTTCAATGGCAGATCCGTCTTCATATGTATGTGTGCACATGTTGCATTGTGTAATAGACTAATAGCTCCTTTCTTGGTGCTAAAAAACTTTTGAAGACCACCAAGCTCTTATACATCTCTTACTCATCTAATAATAATAAACCACCAAGATCTTCCACACCTTTTAATTATTTAGAGTGAAAAAATAAGGGTAAAATAAAGCAAAATTCATTGAAGATTCTTCAAACTTTGATGAACTTTACGAATAACTCTACTAAATACGCCATTTAGTGTAGTGATAATAGACTAGGTGAGCCCATGCTTACATGACCTTCATAACATGGTAATTTTCAGGCGAAACTGCTGTGCACCACCCAGCATTATATAATAGAGTATGAAGAGTGAGACTGTTTGTTTGAGTGGTCCCGTACGTTTCCCGACAAGCTCGTGTTACCGTATCAAACGTGGTTGTATTGCAAGGAATTCAGGAGCGAGTGAGGACTTATTAGTTAAAAGCCGGGACTCCAGGCACACAGCCTGTGCAGATAGTACCTAACTTGGACAGACAGGCAGGTTGTATTCACTCCTCCGGCCGACAAAAGTTAACGATAAAAGGTGACTGTGTTCAAAACACTTGAAATATACACTCAGTCGAAGAGATTCAACATGATTGTGTGAGCTAGCTAGTTAGCTTCTTGAGAGCACAGTTTCAGATCTCTCTAAGTATGCTCCGCCAACGTTAAGTCATTTAGTGCATCTGCAATCAGAAAGTTAACTCCGATTGAATCGAAGGACAAAATGGACTCGTCGAAACTTGTTGCTGCTGCTGGGGCTCCTGCAGGATTACTGGGGTGCGTGAAAGAGGCAGCAAGGTTGATGAACCGCCATCGCCTCTCGTTTCTTCTCATCACCGTTGCCACTGCCACTCCCTTCTCCGTCTTGAATGTGCTCCGGACGTTGCTGTTGGTGCATCCCCAGGGCATTGTGGACGACTTCGACGATGGCCATGACGTGGTACCATTTCTCTTTGCCTACACTGTCAATGGTTTCAATATGAGGTATCCATTCAATAGCATGCCAAGAAGTGGTTGGTGGTTTTGGATACCATTATGAGTGAAAATCACTGTACCACATGATGTGGACATGGGAGAATCTATATGTTGATATTGATTTCTGGTGTACTTTTAAATTTTGTATCAATTTCAATATTGAGGATAAAACTGTGGAAGATATGGATTCCTTCTTAAACCTTACTATGCAGAATGAAAGAAGATCTGTCATTGCTAAAAATACACAAATTGCTAAAGTTGGTGGTTTAAGGGCACTCAACCATGTTTGCTTGAATAGTAAATTGGTGGTTTTGAGTCTCAATTGTGGTGGCTCAAGAAAAAGTCTACATGCCATAGTTGGGGGAGGTGGTGGCCGTTTTGACAACCTTATGTGCTCCCATCATAGCAAATATGCTTATTGGCAAATGAGAGAGGGTTCCAACGCACTTTAGTATGCATTATTTGGACACCATATGAATAGGTTATGGTTTTTTTAAGTATTCAACTTGTAGATGTATCCAAAGTCAATCCTAAACTCTTACAAGCCCTTATAGATTTTGGTTGTGTAATCAATATCTAGGTTTTAGTGTTGCTTTTGGGTCCAAATGTAGGATTGACTTTTGAGATTATGGATGTATATACCATTTTCACTCAATGGCTTGTACCAACAAATTGATATTTGTGTCCATTTTGGCTTGATTATATACTTTACATAATTTGTACAATAATATAGGGACAATAGAGTTACCTTTAAGGGAAATAAAAAAACTTTTGTCAGCTTCTTCAACAGTCTTGTCATTCATGCAATAAAATCTAAAACAGGTTGAGTTTTTTTAGTTAACCCCTACCAAGAATTCCGAAATTGGGTTTTTCTAGTAGGTCCTACGTGAACTTTCACTAGTAGAAACCCACAACTAGTCTAATTAGTTATGTGAAGTCTTCTCGTGGGTCTTTTCGCTAGTCTATGTGGGCGATGATCTACTAGTGATTTTTTTGTTCAAATGTTATTTGTTTCTGAATCAACACATGTTGAATGTTCTTCACTGATATAAAATTTAGTTTCATCTAAATTTTAATTTTTTATACAATATGATCATTGAATTTGAATTTGTCATTTTAAAACCACAAATCCTTGGTCCTATAGGGGTTAAGGAAAACTCGAAAGCCATGATCATAGAAATTGATGTACTAAGTTCTCTAATATGTCACTTAAATATCAGGTTTCTCTATGGCCGAGTATCCTAACAATTGAGGAGGTCAGTGGCATGCGGCCACGAGCGCCCGAATTCACCTTGGGTGCATTGCATGGTATGCTAGGCCAAACGGCCTTCTTCATCAATCTCGCCACCATATCCATGACCGTGGCCATGAGCATGTACAACAAAAGCCTCGATGTCACATTGAGATCCATTCCGAAAGCGTACGGGCGCATGATTGTGACTTCGTTTTAGGTGTTTTGGATTTCCAAGGCCTCCGACGTGGCGTTGACCGGTATTCTCACCATACCCGGGATCTTACCTTTCTTTGACCGTTTGCAAGATATGAATCCCGTACTCGACATCGGCACCAATATGGTGGCAAAAGTGCTTCCCTTGATGATCATGCTCATGTTCCTCGAGTTTGCGTTTTGTGTATCCGTCATAGAGGGGATTTATGGCCGGGCCGCGTTGGCAAGGAGTGTGGCGTTGACAACCGGGAAGCGGCTCAAGGTGTTTGCTCTCATGACATCCTTTCTCTTTCTTTACATGTTGCCGCGTGTTTTCCCCGGCTTGGTTTTTCAAAATTACCGTGACGTGTTTATGAGTACCACAATCCAATACCCGGACCTCGGCAGCTACCCTCAGTGTGAAGCCATTGTTTTTCTCAATGGGAGACCCACTCTATGGGGTCTCCAATTGTGTCTCAATGTGTTGATCATGCCCATTGTTTTCACTTTTGCCATGCTCGTACGTGTCGTATTCTACTTTTCATGCAAGTCTTCTTTTGAAAATACCACGTCAAAAATTCAAGGCGGCTTCGAAACCGAGTCTCTTCTTTCAGGTGGTTGAAGATATCAAGATTGGGTGAAGTCCAATTCAACATTGGGTGTGTTTGGATCATTGGCACGCAAACAATCCTTTTCTCTTGTTAGGGTTGATGAAATTAGGGTTTTGATAGGAATATATACATGTCATATTGTGAATATGTTTTGATAGGAATATATACATGTCATATTGTGAATTGGCACCTCATCGATTCACATGTAGGAATATGTTCGAATATGTTTGAATATTTTGGCTGAGCAAGTTTTGACACATAGTTTTTGGTTTTTGAAGTTTAAAATTACATAGAGTCTGTATTTCAATAAGGTTTAGTTTTGGTGAAAGGTTGTTCCTAAGTTGTATAAAAAGGTCTTCAATATTGTACCCAGGGGTCAAAGTTGGTAGGTCATGTTGGATAACTAATATTTTTGGAAAATTGCTTTTCAACAAATGCCAAATTTTGTGGATATACTGTAAGATTTTCTTTTTGATCATATAAAATAGATTTTTTTTAGAAAATAATTTCCTAAAGATTTGGGCTTCTCTTTATATAATTATTTTTGAAATAGAAAACATGTACTACTATATTCAATTCATTTTAAAAAATCATATAAAAATGGTGCATCAATACATTTTTTAGGAGTTAGAACAAGGTTAACCATAAAAGTCTTTAGGGTTGTATCAAAAATAGACCTCTCATCACTCTTGTTCATGAGACATAGATAGCCAAACTACTCTTATAAATTTGTTATTCATGATGAGAGAGTAACTCTGGTCCGAAGGGCTAGCGTGAATGAAGAGTCTGTTGCGGGAAGTGCTACCAACTTGGCCACTAGGACCAAGATGGTGCATGCTACCCTTGATGCCCTCTTTCTAGGGTAGATTCTATAGTCACAGAATTATTCGTGATGATCTTTAGCCTAGAGCGAGGCTTATAGTTGTAAATTTTATTCCAAGAAAATATACAATATCACATATATGGAGCTTAAAAGAAATTTAGAAGTTAACCCCTAATGTTAGTTACAATTTTTTGGAGAACTAAATTATGCAACCCCTATGTTTTTATAAATATGTACAAATTAATAGATTTTGTAATGTGCATTTGAAAGGTTAGTAATGGGCACGATATTATTTAGTTCTTCTTCAACCTACAACATAGAACTAGGTGTCTTGAGGGAGTGCACGCTAATTAATAGCACTTTTGCATAATAATGAATTGAACAAGCAGATCAAAAAACAACACCGTAAAAATTCTGCAAAATCCAAAGACATGAAGACAACAACTAAATCTAAAATGCACACGCCACAGACGTTCATATGCACTTACTCATATAGATAATGAAAATATTTGCACAACAACAAAATTGTGATTAAATTTCTTTACAGGTTTAATGTATTTCAGTTTCCAAAAGTTCAACGGATTCTCCACACTAACTTCTAAGTGTTTACAAACATTGACTCCAACTTTTACAATTAGATTAAGAGTATTTACAAAATAGCAATTGCATCAAAGTTCCTCTACATCCAACAATCATTCACACTATAAAGTTCAAGTGTTCAACAAAGTGAGGATTTTAGCACACCTATAGAGCCTTCGAGAGTAAGACAAACAAAACATATGAACACGGTGGAAACAATGCAATGTTGACTCCAACTACAGCGACGCAATCTTGTGAGCAGCGAGCAGAAAATCTATTTTTAGGGTAATTTTTTGAGAATATTCCAGACATTTTCAACTTTTATGAGAGAATTGATGTTTTCGACCAGCTTTTATGAGACTTGGACAAAATAGTCTAAATAAAGTAAAGATTCTAATTCCGTGGAATAGTAAAAACATGAAGAATTTGTCCCAAATTTCTTGAAATATCCTATGGTTTCCAAAAATGGGATGACAACGTCATTTTGAACAACTAAACTCCGATTTCGCCCAATTATAGTTCAAATTGAGCATTTTTTGGTCACATTTTTGTAATTTAAAAAAAAAAAAATTGGCGTTCCAGAGGGTCCTTCGGATCCGAAAGACCCCTGGGTTGGCCACTGCCTAATAGTCATTCAGATCCGAAGGACACTTTATAACCACAGAAAACTCTATTTATTTTTGCGATTACCTCTCTTGATTCAGTGCAAAGTTGATAAAAAAACTCACGAAAGCTCTTTATTTCATCTAGTTAAAATCAATTACAAATCAAATCCACTTCAATCACTGGTACAGTTATGCAATACAAGCCTATTTCTAAGACATACTCTTTTTGACCCTACAGATCAGGTTACACAACACCCATTACTTCCAGGACTCGGATGACTTCATTGTAGCTGAAGTTGGGGGCATGCATAAAGGTATCCTTCTTTGGATCCATCTTGCACATATACCGGAAAATGTAGTACATGTGTTTGCAATATTTCCAAACCTTTTTTTTCCCAAGGGTTTCAGATACCATCTTAATGAAATCTGGGAAAGTGCACTCAGGGAAGGCAGCTATAGTAACGTGATAGACACTATCCCGCCCACAGTCGATTGTTGCAACACAACCATATCCAGGATATGGAATTGCAGTAAGGTTTGTTAAACGACAGCTTGGTATCAAGGCTGCACTCTCCCACTTGTTGCGATGATCCACAGTCGGAACATCCGGGTTCCTCCTGATATGTTGATTGTTACGAATCGTTGGATGAGCGTCTGGATCTATAGGTGCCTTGAAATGCGATCGTGGCAAAGGCATGTTTGATTGAAATTGAACTTGACGACGTGGAGATAGAGCTCCACGTTGCTCCAACTGAAACCCGGCCTCTTCGAGAGAAAGAACTTCTTGGCGAGTTAAGTTTGTGCCAATCTTCACAGGCCAAACTAGGGGAATCGTTGGCCAATCCACAACCCAAGACTTTGGTCCCCCTTTAACACAACGATTGATGTCATCAAGGCAGAACCAAAATTCACTAGCGGTTAAACGTCTAGTGTGAAAGTCCTTTTTCTGACCTGAATATGTGGACGTTGGTCTGCCACGCAATCCCCCCGAAACTCTTGCATCACAATTTCTTCTTGTTTGGGCTTTGAGAGTTTGACATTTTCGTGCTGATCGATTTGGGAGACGTGCAATATGCCACTTCGAAGGGTCACACTCCGATTCAGCAGTTGTAGGTTAAGCAACAGAGCAAGCAGAAATGTTGAGGAAGCTGAAGTACTGAGGGTTTTTTAGTGTAGAAGTCAGACCCCTATAGTGTACAGCTGTAGGTTATAGAACGGAGCAGGTGGCGTGGTTCCGAATGCTGCAGTTGTAGTGGATATTTGTGTAGACATTTCACTTAAAACTGCGCCTTTTGGATCTGAGAGATGGATTCTCATATGTGTAGAGATTGCCAGTATGGAGCTCGTTTATGAAATTTGTATCGTTTCCGTAGGAAAACAGGGGATGTATATTATGTATGAGGCAAGTTTTGGAAGCTGGCATGTTATATTATATCCGCGTTTTTTGACATTGCGTCTATGTTAAATGTTTTGTTAATAAAAATAGACAGAAAAATATCAACCAATGGAACTAGAGGTACCTGCTGCCGTAGGAGATGGAGGCGTGGATCCAGGAATACAGGCAACGGAGTAGAATTTACAGCGCCTGATACATGGAGACACCTTTTTCTGTGATTGAGAAGAAGTTGGAGAGCCCTGTATCAGAGCTTGACATTCCCCTTTGCCGAATGATTCCGATGACAGACGTTAGAACCCCCCTCCAACCCGATATTGAGAAGCTGAAAGCGGAGTTTGTGAATGGGTATAAGCGAGGTGGGACGTGCTTCTATGTGGCCCTCAAAAGTTACAAGCTACAGACGCAAGAGGACACTGATGAAGAACGTCATCAGGAATTTCGGACCCTATTGATTCTGCACTGATTCAGTGCGATTTCCGATATTTCAAGGGTTCGTACGATTTTCGCACTGATTTCGCATCGTTGCGTCATTCATCGCAACTGCACTGATATGACACGATGTTCGTACAAGCGGATATAGTACTGATTCGACACGATTGATACATCCATTGAAAACGTATGAATTCAGCACTCTTTATACTCGTCAAATGTCGTGTTTTAATCGTCTTTAAAACTACACTGATTCAGTGCGTTTTTCGTGCGACATCATCTTTTCCATATCTAGATTTTATTTTCTTTCTATATCTAAATTTGATCAAGTTAATATTATTAAAAAATATATAATAAAATAAAATATTAAAATAATTATTTTCTTCGCTACCCACTTCAACTACACGGAAATTGCTCGAACGCACGGTGGGGCCCACCATAGCTTCCCAAGCTCTATAGCCAACGGTGGAATTTGAACTCACGACCTCCCGGTTGCCAATGAAGCTCCAAACCACCAAACCACCTCAAACTCTTCATGCATAGAAAGGAACTCTTTTGGTAATTATAAACGAATGAAACCATTGGCTATTTTTTGCCATGTGTATATAATTCTTTTTTCAAATTTTTTTTTTGCACTACAACATGCAGGGCTTTTCCTACATCTACAATTTTTTTCAGAATATTTTGAGTTTGTATTTTTTTTTGCCAAAATTGTGATGGCAGATCATGGCTGTGAGCTGTTTTTTTTTTTTCAGCGGACTTTGAATGTTTTTAACTATGTGAAAAAAACTTTTTTTCCAAATTTGTTTTTGCACTAGATTATGCAGGACTTTTTCTATATCTAGGGTTTTTTTCATAATTTTTTGAATTTTTGAATTTTTTGCCAAAATCGTGATGGCAGATCATGGCTGTGAGCTGTTTTTTTTTTTCAGCGGACTTTGAATGTTTTTAACTATGTGAAAAAAAGAAAATTCCAAAATTCTTTTTTGCACTAGATTATGTAGGACGTTTTCTATATCTAGGATTTTTTTCATAATATTTTGAATTTTTTTATTTTTTGCCAAAATCGTGGTGGTTGTGAGCTATTTTTTTTTTGCTCCTATGATGAAAAGTACAATGATAACCAATAATACCAAATTTGAATTCTAAAAATATAAAATGTTATTTCTTTGAAATTTTAATGTGTATTGCTTCTAAACTCTATAAATGTAGATCTAAAAATGTTTTGGGAAATTAAACCGTAAGTATAATTTAAAGAAGATTCTTGGAATATTCCAACATATTCCAAAATAATATAAAATATTTTGAAATATTCCAAAAGATTCCAAAAAAATCCAAAAAATCCAAAAAATATATTAAAATATTGTACACGGATGTCGTACGAAAATAATTTGCATTATAATAGATACTGAAATTGCACGAATATAGTAAATGGCATTAATATGATACGTATACGATACTGAATCCGCATTAACTAAAACCGCATGTTATCCGTGTCTTGTTAGCCATGTAATGTAGATACACGATTAACGCACGGATTCCGTCAAGCACGACTTTCGTGCGGAAACAACATTTTTTTGATAATCATTGAAAAGACACTGCATCGACACTCTAGTAATGCATGTCACTTCCGTACCGTAACGACACTTCTAAATACACGTATGACGTGCGGAATCAGTGTTTAACGATAAACGCACTGAATCAGTGCAGAATTAGTGGGGTCGGAAATTCCTGATGGTAGTAACTGGTCACCTAATTGGAAGAATGTGGACAAGGCATTTGAGGAAAGTCTGAAACTCTCCCACAGACTTCAGAAGTTTTCCAACAAGAAGTTCTATGTCTGGGACGGAAACCACCGGCACTTGGCGTGGATGGCATTGATCGATGAGTTCCATTCTAATAAACCGGACTTCCACGTGACCACGTAGCTGCCAGGTCTACTCTACTCAACGTGACGGTGAAGAACAGTCAGCAACTTCTGAACGCAATGACACAATGGAACAAGTATGCTTCTAAACCCTTAAAAAGACGTGTTGTATTATACATGGTAGTTATTGTTTTTATTTATAAATGAAGTATATGCAGGAAGAACGAAGTGGACCACGTCGCTCAGCACTAGACTCATGAGCTTCGTCGCATCATCCAGTTCGGCAATATGCCATTTGAACAGCTAAAGCCTCTCATAAGCGAGCGTGACTACAACGCTAGTTTGGCTGAGTGGAATCGCCAAACGAAGAAGAAGAAGTGGTACCATTTGACTTCGGATGCCTTTTGCAATTTCTTGTATCAGGTAACCATGACTGTTCATTCGTTCACCTGCAGTTTTACTTGGGGACATTATAGAACTAGTGGTTGATAATAGAATGTGATGGCTAAACATGTGTTTATAATACTTTGTAGAGGGAGATCTCCAATGCTCAAGAGACAGCGATTCGCGAGTACCGGGACTTGCTACTGAAATACACGGGAGAAAGAGACCCTGGGAGTTCCGATGAGCTCGTAACGAGAGTAACTCAAGCAGCGAAAGCGTGCAAGACGAGTCTCAAGTCTGATATGGAACGCATGCTTGCAATTGCAGACCCCCGTAATGGGGAAGGATTCATTTCAGAGGTATGTAAGAAATTCACATGTCTAGATCATTCAGCCCTGTGTTCGTATTTTTCTAATATCTTATCTCTGAATTCTAAGCTTGTAGAGGCAGATATTTCTACTTCATGGGCTCTTAAAACTTGTGAAATGCAGAACTAAACGGTTTCTGCTCTAAAAGTTGATGGCTATGAGGTCCCCAATATCTGTATTTTGGATGCGAGAGACATAATTGCGGGTGCTAAAAGCCACACATTTTTTTGAGGTTTCGTCATCTGCAATTCCATTTGTTTGTTTGAGAGAGGAAATTTGAGCTTGGAAATCTATCTCTCAGATCCGAGAGATAGATCATCAAGCCCTCAAAACCACTCAGAAGCGGCAGATGGACCGAAATATGGTGAATTTGTTGCATTTTCAGTATACATTCTCGCTTGAGTTGCATTAACATAGTACTTGCTCTATTAATTACTTTTTAGGAGCAATGAGGAGATAAATCTGATCACTTATGTTGCTATTTTATCTAGATTCTTCACCACTATAACATCTTCCAGACAAAGCCAGAAATGCATATCGAGAAGCTTCAGCTACTTGCCACTGCTCAAGTTGATGGAAAATACAAGCAGCGGTGGCTGAAATGGTGGAACATGAGCAAAGACGGGCGTCAAGCATACAACTTCCCGGACAGTCCTTGCTCAACATTATCATTGAGGCCTTGGGTTGAAATAGCAGCCTTCTGGGCAGGGGTAAGATTTTATAATTTCTGAATCGTCTTAATTGTCTTTTGGATCGAAAAGATTGTCTGTTGTAAGATATGTTGTCCTTTGTTGTCGCTTACGACTTATATGAATTCTCTGGTGAACTGATGTTGTGACTAAATGCTGCAGTCACAATATGTATCTCGAATCCCAGATACAATGTTTGTTGATGGTTTGCCTTGTATATTGTCGGTAGTAAGGAATAATTATTTTGTCTGCAGCTTTTACTAACGCATATACTTGCTACTCGGATTCGAGAACGATTATTAGAGTGGAGAATGTGTTATGCATTTTCCTAGTAGTTTATACGTTTTAATGGCTAATTAGCGTTGTTATGTCATGCAGTTGGAAGAGGAGTCTGGAATCCAGTATTCCATAATCCTCGAAGACGACGATATTGTGATTCCCACTCGAGCTCCCGGTGGTCCTATTGTCGAAATTCAGACCTTCGTGATGAATGGTGGACTTAAAATCTGGAAGAGAGGGTTCCCGGAGATCATTGGGAAGCATGGGAAGTTTTCCAAATCGAAGAAATTTACGGAGCAAGCCGAAACCAAGACGGCGGTTTCTCGGATGATTGTGAGGTACTTTTATGGTGAGCTTGTAAAGAAGGAAGCAATCACTGAGGATTTACTTCCCCCACGGTTTGCAAAGTGGTTGGATACATCCAGCAGTGATTGTATCTTCACCGACTACCAGAGAAAATCTTTTAGTCGCCCTCACCTTCGCCGCTGCCCATGGTACTTGGAGCTTCGACCAGGTGAACAGTGCCCCGACAGTGAGAAGGACTTGAAGTCTCAGTGTGATCGAGAGACGCAGGAGATGGAAGCAACAAGATTGCAGACCCAGAACCCCACTGTTGAGGAGGGGATGACGGAGAAGGAGAAGAGGAAGGCCGCCAACAGACAAGCGAAAGAGGAAACTCGTAAGGCAGAGAGGCTTGAAAAGGCTAAACAGAAGGAGTTGGCCAAGAAGCAGGAGAAAGAAGAGAGGGAGCAGAATCAGAGGCTTGTGAAGCTTGTCATGCAGAAGGGTCTCAAAGGAACTCTACAAGAAGAGGACATATCTCCTTCTGCAAGCAGCAAGCCATCCGGGAGTTAGGGAGTGTCATTGATTGGGAGTCAGACCCTCTGCTTTGTTATCATTTTTTTGTTTGTTCGCATGTTTGTTTGTTGAATGTTATGTTGGATGCTTACTTGTATTGACCCTAAATCCTTGTTTGTTTTTTTGTAGGCTTGTAACCATATCAATGGTGCGAACGAGGGCATAACGCCGCAAGCTCCGCGCTGATGGTGCGTATGCTTCCGTTGTAGAAATCAATCACCAAAACGTGGTTATAAATCTTACCGATGATGAGTTTGAAACAGTATTAGGTGTAGACGCTACCTATGCTGATGGTAATCGTGATATAAACAACGTTGTGGATCCTGTAAATCCTGCTACTGGTGAGTTTGTGGAGGACCAGCCTGCCAAAGACATTCTGAACTTGGTTGTAGTGGAGGTGGGGGACTTCAATGCATGTGTTGAAGTTCCTAATTCTAAAGAAGGAATTCCAAATTTGGCCACCAAGTTGATTGATATGTACAGCGGTGAGGAAGAGGGTTTTGGAGAGAATGATTGGGCGGAGGACTGGTTTGGAAGAGAGACTGATAGCGGTGAAGCAGATTATATGTGCCCTTTTTGTCCGGGACCCTAAACCGACATTGAGGTGATAAACCTTAGTGATGATGAGTAAATGTTTTAGGGTTTTTAACTCTAGTATGTTTACACTGAGGTTATGATATTTTGAATAGTTTTACTCTATTATCTATATTGGTTTTCCTGCAATTTATCTTACCTTACCCCTTACCCTCAACCCTCTTGAAATTTTAGGATGAGTTTGGAATTAAAATGGTGGTGTATTTTATGTCGACATTCTAAGAAACATGTTTGAATTAAAACTTTGCGTGACATCAAATCCATATTGAAAATTTGTAAATATATTACAAATATAAGCCTTTGTATTTGAGCGTACAAGCATATAGGGGCTGGCTTTCCTAAACGTTATGTACTCTCTCCATCTGTATGAAGAACCCTAAACCCTAAACCGAAAACCCGAAAAATCAGGGTACCACTATCGTGGCCTTCAAAGGTTTTCTTTTTCGCATTTGTATACAATATTCCTTTAAGATTCCTATAAGATTCCACGGTAATATGTACAACTACTTTTTTTATACTCAAAAACAAAAAAATCGAAAAAAAAACAGGTTTTCTGCTCGCCGCTCGCCGCTCGCCGCTCGCTGCTCGCTGCTCGCTGCTCACAAGATTGCATTCCTAACTCCAACTATTCTATAAGCGAGCAATAGACTTAACCCACACGTGCTCATTCAACAACCTCTACTTCATCTGCATCCATAGACTACAAGTGCATATTAATTTTTTTGAATTAAACATCTACAAACTCACGACTAGACAAGCCTTTGGAAAATCCCCCAAAAATATGATAACACAAGAGACAAACCTTTGGGACAGACACCTAAAAATGCAATAACACAAAATACAAACCTTTGAGAAAAACACTAAAAAAATGTAAGCTAAGAGCTCTTCCATCCGACCATAAAGGAGAGTACATTCACACTAATACAATCAATGTCCCTCTTCACCTCCCAAGCATTTTTTTCTTTATACATATAAGATATCATCAACTAATCATCTCGAATTTGCCACCCCACTGATTTGCCAAGACATGTTCGTGTTGTTTCAGTTGGTCATAGGTTTGTGTCTGAATGACACAAAAACAACACAACATGGTCACTCATTCTGTGCTATAACGGAAATGACTCAATCACTAACCATTGAATTTAGCTACATCAATGGTTACTAATTCAATCATTGTCGTTATAGCACTAAATCAGTGACCGTATTCTGTTGTTGTTTTTGTGTCGTTGAGACACAAATTTATGACCAACTGAAACAACACACTATCTCTGTTGGCAATAGTAGAACGGCAAATTCGAGATGTGTGTATCTTTATGGAATATCATCAGTGCCAAAGGTTTTTTTCCTTTCCCTTTCATTGTTTGACTAAGACCATAGATACACTTAGGTTGACTAAGCCTTTTATCCCTTCAATTATGAGTACAACCATAATCCATTATGGTTCCAAGAGTCACCATGTCTGTCATTCCTTTCTATTGGGACACCCATTAGTTTCTCCACTATGTCTCTAGCAAGGCCCTTATGTGCTCACCACAACAGACTTTCACCGTGTCTCTTGCGGGGTCCCTCTTGCTCATAGACTTTCATTATGTCTTTTGCAAGGCCCAGACATCCATTTGAAAAAGAAAGTGACATCATGTTCTACAACAAAATCTTGACAATTTTTCATCAATTTTCCTTCTTCCTTTAGATTAAAATTCATACTATTTTCTTTTTCTTTTTTCTTCAACCATTTTATTTGGCAACTTTACTTTTTTAATAAAATTGTAAAAATTTATAAAGACATGTGCTATTTTTAAGTGGATTTTAAAAAAATTACAATAATTTGTTACATCCAAAAAAACATATAAATTTTACCTCCCAAGTATTAAAAAGTATTTTATGTTTTTTTGCACGTTGTTTCTAACGTTGCACGTAGTGCTCCTCCGAGATGATGATATAATAAAATACATGTACAACCATATATTCATAAGCAAAAACACATCTCCAAACAAGGCCTCTGGAATATTTAGGAGATAGGCTAGTACTCTTTTATAAGATAAGAAGAAACAAGATTTTTTTAGAAGGCCATAAATACTATGTATACAAATAAGTTTTGATTACTCAAAGTTTGAGAGGCATTTTTATAAATGGACTAAAGGTATATTGTCACTTGGTATTAGGAATGATCTAAGCAAATTGAATTAGGTCTAAAAGGGTATCAAATTCATTCCTATTGGGCAATTTACACGAAGGTCAAAAGTTTATTCAATTCCACCAATCAAATTGCAAGGAAGTTAAAAATTGGCTTATTGGGCTTCAGGTTAGAGACCAAAGTCCCAAGGTCATTACTCTCAAAAGTGCCTAAATTGCAACACTTTTTGTGAGTTTTGGCCCCAATACATTGGCCTTTTGAGGTAGAATTAGGTTGGCCGAGACTCATGGAAACCTAATTCTCCCTCAAGAGGCCATCACTTTTCAGCCCAAAGACTTTGGATTGGCTCGGCATAAATTGGGTTTGGACCACGATAGCCTCTCACCATAGTCTGAACCGGCCTTGAGACCGGTTATCAATAACACCAATCTCAATACCAAGTGAGAAACACACCTTAAGGTAGAATGACTTGAAACTGTTAAATACAGCCAAAACCAATGTGTAAACTAACCCATAATGGTTAAAGGGCGTTCTCATGGTAACGGTGAGTGAAAAAAGTAGTCCGAAATGATTAATTTTTTGAAAAAATAGACTTCGAAAATTCTAGTTAATTTTTTTTGTAAATGATGGATGTACGAGATTTTGAAGGTTTAGGGGTATGAGGGATATACACACAATGATATTTTTTCAATACCACTTGTGTAGAAACTTCTATCAACCAATCAAATTTATAGAGCCGGTTTATGAAATCATATATGTTCATAGATTTTGGGTAGTCTAATTATCAGTTTTGGATGATGACTAACTTTTTGCTTTGAGAATTTGTAGAAGTTTCATCTTTAAGAATATAATCATGGAAAAATTTGCTTTCTTCATGATATCTATTTTTCTATGAAGAAAAAAAAAACTACTTGCCTTCTACTCCTACTGCACATAGGCTAAAAAGCTTAAATTATCCGCTATGCGTTAATATTCCTAAAACATTTCTAAAATTTTCATAACATTTTATAACAGTACTAGAGTTCCAAACCCCCTACTACTTGGACCAAATTCTACATATTCAATAACTCCTCTTGGAACTATGGTGAGAGAGGACATTTGGCATTGCATGAAGGAATTCTCAGTTACGAAGTGAACAACGAAAACTTACTTAAGATGTGAAGAAAAGAGCATCCAAGAGTATCCAAGAGCATCATAAAGAATCTTAGAAACTTTAGTAGGGGTAGAAAGTCTAGGGCTTAAAAATGTAATCTTTTATATTAAGTACACAACGTCACGATACCATGTCACTACCCTACTTCACATCCGTCACGATTCCATGTCACGAAATCATCCACATTTCACATCTACACCTTTCATCCAAATTTTCATCATGTTCTCAACAATTCCCATGATGTTCCCCAAAACTTTGCATGACATTCTCTAGCGTTCCCTTCATGTTCCCAGATGTTTCTTTATGTTCCCAACGTTCCCATGTTCCTTTATGTTCCCAATTGATTCCCACGTTCCCAATACAATGTTGGTGCATTGTTTTAAAGATAGCGCGAGCATCAGCTAAACCCCACCGGCTCCGTGGCCGCGCTCCGGGACTCGCAACGTGACGGACCAACATCGCCTCCTCGTCTCGTCACGACCAGCCCAGCCCCCGCCGCGCGTCCCTCTTCGCGTGAACGCAATTCATCTTTTAAGTTTCCCCTTTTGCCCATTTTTTATTTACTCAAAACACGCACTAATTATAATACATCGATTGATACTCCTCATCAAGCACCCCACACGGCATCTCGGATGAATATTACCTCCCAAAAGTGATTCACAGTGAAATCATTACAGAGTGAAACGCGCATTCACAAGAGGTCAATCATCGCGCGCTCATTACGAGGCCACAACTCCCTTGAGGTTTTGCCAGATCTGTGCTTCTTGCTTCACATTGCTTGAGATCTGTGCTTGTTGCGGCGACGCCATGGACGCTGGATCTGTGGTGCCCTCGCAGAACGGAGCGCCGACCACCCCCACGAAGGACTTGAAGGTCGTCTTTGTGCTGGGTATGTTGCAGAGGTTTTTTTTTTTTTTTTTTCTTTTGTTTTGGGAAAAGAATGCAGTCCTCTAACACTTGAAGGAGAACAAAAAAGGATCCTGCGATTGATTCGTGTTTTTGTTTGTTTGTGCTGGGTATGTTTTAGAGGCATATTCTCTTGTTTCTCCGTTTTTCTTTTTTGGAAATCAATGCATAATACTTGAAGGAGAACAAAATAGGATCCTGCGATTGATTCGTGTTTTGTTTGTTTGTGAGCAGGTGGGCCTGGTAGCGGGAAGGGGACACAATGCGCAAAGATTGTGGACACGTTTGGGTTCGTGCATTTGAGCGCAGGTGACTTGTTGCGAGCTGAAATCAACTCCGGCAGCGAGAATGGGTAAGAACGTTTTGTTTGCCCTAACTTTCTGTTGTTTGAAAACAAGAGGTTCGAGAGCGTTCTTTATTTATTTTTATTTTGACTTTCTTCGTCGTTGCAGAACGATGATTCAGAACATGATTAAAGAAGGCACGATCGTCCCTGCGGAAGTGACGGTGAGGTTACTGGAGAAGGCCATGATTCAGGGCGACAACGACAAGTTTCTCATCGATGGCTTCCCCCGCAACTTGGACAACCGCTTGTGCTTTGAGACTGTGGTGAGTAAGTTTAGGTTTTGACAATTCTGAATGTCAAAAGAGAAAGAGACCTAATGCTTGGATTTGTGTCAGTTTAACCAATATGTAGGAATGTGTAGTGAGATCAAACTCTCTTGAGAAGAAAGTGTTATGATTGTAGATCCCTATTGAAGGGATAGTGGGGACTTTCATTTTTGTTTAACTCCTAAAGGACCAAGGAACTTGAATCAGGCCTCATGTTTTTTTTAGTAGTTTTGTGAACATCCTATGTGGACTTGCTTTTTTAAAATTTGTTTGTTTCGTGACCAACACCTGCAATGTTCTTCACTGATTCCGGTGATATAAAATTTAGTCCCATCTGAATTGTGTTTTTCATAATATGATCGATTGGATTTGTGATTTAAAAACCATGAATCCTTGGTCCTTTAGTGGTTATAGAGATTATTAGCCAAATCATGCTTACACCTTATGATTGCTACTATTTTAACCAGGATGTAGGAGTGTGAGAGAGATCATTGAGAAGACTGTGTTATGCAGTCATTCAAAGTGGGAGGTTGTAGATCACTATTGGAGAATTCCGTTTTTTATTTACAGATCAATGGTTATAGAGATTATTAGCTAAGTCATCCTATGGTTGCTAATTGAAGGCCAACCAAGTGTTGATTAGAAGAGATGAGTAAACGGGATTAGGTTTTAGTATCTTCTACCTTTTGTGTTAAGGTAGTGGAATTTCAGGGTTTGGTGATATTGAAGGCAAGCCTACTTACACTCAAGCTATGTCGTCGTTGCAGACTGGTATTGAGCCGCAGTTTGTCCTGTTCTTTAACTGTCCTGAAGAGGAGATGGAGAGGCGTCTTTTGGGTCGCAACCAGGTTTGGGCTTAACCCCTTGAGGACCATGTTTTTTATAGCACTTTCTTTTGTTCTGTTTTGACAATATTCTTCACTGACCATGGTGATATAAACTTTGGCACTCCTTGAATGTTTTTTTTTCATAATGTGATCAATCGAAGTGGTCATCTTAATCGACTGTGGAGGTCCTGTTGAAAGGCTCAGAATCAGTAACATGCGACTGTATTAATTTAAACTCCTCTGCCAGGGCCGTGTTGATGATAACATTGAGACCATCCGCAAGAGGTTTAAGGTTTTCGTTGACTCCAGCCTGCCGGTGGTGGAATACTATGAGGAATGCGGCAAAGTCCACAAGGTAAAGCTTTCATTGCACATTTGCATGTCTCTGATTATGATAAGGAAAATGATAATGATTGAAAACCTGATTGATTCAATTATTTCAAACTATTTTTCTTCTGAATAATGTTGGTTCTTGTGGCTTCTAATTTTGGTTCCAAATCCTGTCATCAGATTGATGCAACAAAAAAACCCGATGAGGTGTTTGCTTCAATTGAGCCGCTCTTCAAAGAATTCAAGCCGGTTAGTTCATGCCGTTTACCTATATTTTTTTCCTTTGCAGGCAATATTATATGAAACCTTAAAAATGCATTGTGGTTGTCACAGCAATGCTCATATGACATTTTTGCAGTTGTGGATTGCGTGTTGAGAATTTCTATAGCTATTTGGGTTCCAAGTCATTCTGGAGGTCTTTTGAAGCACGATCAATTGTTAATAAGTTTTATTCAAAATGTGTGCAGACGGCTGCTGAGGTGCACGAAGAGTTAGTAGAAGCAATTAAAAAGCACAACATCGGAGGCATCCCAGTTCCGGTCTAGAAAACGAAGGTTAGTGTTCTCTTTTTGTTTTTTTTAAACCCTGACGCTGATTTCAGCAGAATGCCATCTCTCCAGTTCCCATGGTAACAAACACAGGTGGTGTAGATTTTTTTAAATGTAATGATATTGGCTGAAAGACTTGTCTTTCAATTGCACTTGAATTTTTAGTTGTTCTTGCCTTCAAATCTGGTGTTCCTAATGTTTAACCCCTTAACGATGAAGAAGCCCAAATTGGGCCTCATGTTGTTTTTGAGTAGATCTTCCTTTTGTTTCAATTTATTTATTCTTTGACGAACACATGCAATTTTCTTCACTGATATAAAATTTTGGACTAATCTGAAATACAATTTTTGCAATTAAATTGTCATTTTAAAACCATGAATCCTTTGTCCTTTTTGGGGTTAAAAAGAACGGTCAGTCTCTTCGACCCATTTTTATTGTGGATTAATTTTTGATATGAAATATCTCACATTACAATGTTTATCCAGAGTGTTCTCATTTGCAGCCTCTAATATTAATTTGTGGTAATTGACAGGATCAGGGGTCTCTGATATTTGTAGCTTCTGGTTAGTATGCATTTGAGTTTCTTCTGTATGGAGAGTGCAATTGGGTAGGCTATTGCCGCACTATTTAATTCCTTCAGGTCTCCATCTGGTTTACCAAGAGATCACATTATTAGCTTTGACACTCCCAGGTCTTTGTGAAAGTTAAGGGTGCTATCCGGTATCCTCTTTGGAGCTTGAATATTGGCAGTCCATAATATCAGTCTAAGGCTGCTCCACCTTAGAATGGTTAGGCATGTACTAGGAGCTTTGACATGGCATAAATCCAGTGTTATGGCTTCCCTCACTTTCTTTCAGTTTTGAACATAATGATTTACTCTTTTATTACTATCTATATTGCTACTTACCACAAGACCAAGACCATGAGATTTTGCAATTTGTGCATGTTTTGAATCATACATCACAAAATGCCTTCTCTCTCTCCAAAAAAAAAACCAAAGTGTAGAAGTGCAATTTGTATGTATTGTATAGTCTAGGATAACATTTATTGTGATGTGGCATGTACTGCATCCTATATTGAAAACATAAGGTTAAATGAACTCCATCAAGCTTTTGGGGGGGCTGCTTTTCGCAAAGCCTGCCAAGTTTTGTGAGGGCCCCTCACAAAGACCTTCTGATACCTTCTGATGCAGCAGCCATGTCCATATGTCCCTGCCAGGGTTTATGATGTGCATACAGGTTGTTAGCCATATTCTAACACATTGCAATTCAATGCCAAGGACAAGGGTTTTTCCTTCTTTTGCAACTTTTTTTTATTTACATTATAGTGTAAACCAAAATGAAGCAAAATATGTAATTTATTACCTTAATTGATAAAATTACCAATCTTTTTCATTGCTACAAAGTAGGCCATCAAAAAGTGCTCTTAAGACCATGTCTTGGGTTTTTCTCAATTTCAATGATAGGATAAACCTAAAATTAGAAATAAAAAAACCAAAACAAAGAAATATTCATTTGACACACTTTGAAACAAATAATTAAACATGATTGAGCAAAACCTCATGGAATTATGCATAGTCAACGTTTACTTGACTTCATGATATGCGAATGATTTGATGTGTATATCTCACTTAACCCTTAAAAGACCAAGAATTCATGGTTTTAAAATGACAAATATATTGACTTTCTTATAAGTGTCCAATCAAACTTATATTGACTTTTTTTTTTCTTCCACTCTCAAGAAATTGCTACTGTGGATGCATGAATGCAACGCAAGTCCAGCAGCTTCTTGGTGTGAATGGCCCATGAGCAGCTGCTTCCACCAGCAGCACTCACTGGTGATTGCAAGCACCAACATACATACATACATTATGCATACAAATATACGCGAGTCACCCGTGCGCGTGCAACTGGCTCATCCTTTATGAAAGTCAACAGTATCTAATCATGCATTATTTATTTATTCTTCCTCACTTGACTCAAATTCCGACAGTTGAGAAACTCACACATCCTCCGTCAACATCTCTACACTTGTCATGGCCCATTCACACCAAGCCCCTGCTGCACATGCATCTGTGTTCCCGAAATGGAGGAAGGTAAATCTGAGAAAAAAAAAAGTATTCAAAGCCTTGTCTTTTCTTGCTTCAACTACTGTTCAAGCACTGCGCAACTGCATTACAGTGTCGCAAGTACAGTCATGCTCCTTTTTTGCGTTGCGTTCGTTTCTGTCATGCGTTAGAGTAATTTTTAATTGCTTATTTTATATTTTTTCGTTGACAACGGATTCTCTCAAAGTTACCTGACGCATGCATGCATGCGGCAACATTGGGCCATTAGTCATTCATCAATTAATGTCACTCATCAGATACATTGACTCACAAAACCGAGTCGGTGTTTGTATGTTTTTTTGTAAATGAGCAATGCTAACACATGGAGTGAATAATAAAATGTAAAATCACTTTAGAGAGTAGAAGTTTTATTGATTATTCACATAGGAATTGAAAACAAAATACGCATAATATATGGAAGCACTCAAATTTTGAAATCAAGCCCCTCACTAATTGAGCTTTGGACTTGTGAGTCTATACACACTCAAAATTAGTCCACTTGCCCTTTGCATATATGCCTGCATTCTTTGTGGCATGCTCACATAGAGCTTCTCACACTATGGAAATGATAGAATGGAAAGTCTCAAACACATGCTCCCATAATTCTAAAAGACCCTTTGGAGGTGTTGGATAACGATTGAGCTTACATTTTAGTGTTGCCCATAGGTGTTCTATAGGGTTTAGGTTTGGTGATTGAGCGAGACACTTTAAAACATCAAATGGTTGTTTAAATAACCACTCTTTCATTGTTTTCGCTATATGTTTAGGATCAGTCATATTGAAAAATGACTCTAGATGCATTTATGCCATACTATGAAAAAGTACCATACAGATGGCCTCCAATATCTCACGATAGACATTAATACATTCTGACTACCTTCTATCTTGCAAATCAATCCAGGTCCAATTGCACTCATGCAACCCCAAACCATTATTGAACCTCTTGCCTGTCTTAGTGTTTTCCTCACTGTTCGATTTGTAAGACCCTCTTCGTCTCAAGCCCAACACCAATAATGTCCGTTTGAGCAAAAACGATTGACCTTAGTCTCATTTGAAAAAATCACTTGCTTCCAATTCGTAACAGTACAATTCTCGTGAGATTTGGCAAAATCTAAACGAGCTTGAATATTCTTATGTGAAAGAAGAGACATTTTCTTCTTCACATAAGCCTTCAAACCTGCTTAATTTAATGCTCGTCGCACTGTCTAAACACTAATCTCATTGGCAAATTTGTGCCTAACTGATTTGCATGCCTCTGTGGCAGTACTAAATCTTCCAATTGTTACCGCTCTCACACATGCCCTCCTCAAGTGGTTTGAAATCACTTTTGGTCTTCCTCCTACATATAGTTTAGCATCAGGAAGACGTTTCTTTCGGATTCTCTCAACACTAGATTGACTAATAGCAAGCCATTTGGTTACTCTTTGTGTGCTCCATCCCTTTTATAGCAATGATACTACACTATTCTACTTTTCATAAGACAATGACCTTATCATAGTATGGAACAACTAAAAATGCAATGTACTACTTGAGAAGGAGAAGAGACACTCTTGCTTACTTACAACAGTCACTGCTTAATTGAAACTCTCTTCTACATTGTCAATGTATGGAAGAAATGGAGATATAGCCATGCAAGACCAAAAGTGAGTCAGTGAGAGACTCTCTTTTAAAATTAAATATCTCAATCACCTTGATGACACCTCTAAATCCACATTAATGCATTAGATATTTCAGATTATCTAAAATATCTGAAATATTGACTTGGTTTTGTGAGTCACTGTACATTATCCTCTTCAAGAGTAAACGGTACTGATCGAGTAGTTTCCGAGGAACCAACATCAATGTTGGCTTACTCCGAGGGGGATTCAACGTGTTTGATTGCCTGGCTATTGTCCGACTGTCCACCTCAGTCAGTGGTGAGGCCGATCCATTCCCAGCTCCAGATCGAAGATCGAATGAAGCCAGGCCTCTATACAAGTGGAGCTTGCTTCGAGTATCACACGGACTAGCTGTAAATTAATTTGTATCTATTTTGGTGTTCTATCGACGGAGGTGTCGTAACTAGTGACGAAGATGAAGCTCCAGGGCGTAGTTCTGGCTATGGTGGTGGTGGTTGGAGTCTTCAATATGGGTATGAAGTATTAACCCCTATGCATCCATTGTTTATTTTCTGTAGTGTAGGACAATTGGACCTCATGCTGCAAATCATCTGTTTGTGTGAAAATGACTGCAGTTTGACACGATCGACACTGTTGATCTTGTAGTATAGAACAAGAGCTTTAAAATGATATATTGCAATCAGAAAAGCGAGGTAAAATATGAAAACACCACCGTTGCAAAGTTCAAAATACTGGGCGTTTTAGACGCTTAGCTAGGGGTTAACTTAGCTGGTTATGTTTGGTCTTGTCTCTTCGATCACTAGAATTGAATTCGCTTCGCTTGCTCCAGCGACGTTTGATATGAAATTTAGGAATATCAGGAATTGTGTGTTAGTAATGAATTGCTCTTGGAGTACGTGCAGGCGCTGTGGATGCAGCGGACGCTATTTTCGTGTTCGGCGATTCCTTCATGGACACTGGCAATCTGCCCCAGTTGAATGTACCGTATGGAAGCTCTTGGCCCGGATACCCCGATAACCGATGGTCCGATGGCCGCAACCAAGCCGACTACTTCGGTAACTCATTCCACAACCGCCTGAGGCTCATTCATTGATTTCACAGGGCTAGCTCTTCTGATACTAACTGTACCATTCTCCATCACGTGTGGTGCCTGGCCATGGCCAAACCCGCCTTGACTACTTCAGCTTCGATTAGCTTGCAGCATTATTCAACAGTCTAAACTGAACTAAATCGTTGAATCGGAACCGAAGATGGGGAGACACAGTTAATTATACAAGTACCTTCAGATTGGACTTGAGAGAGGGAGGCCAAATCTGCAAAACTTTCTTCAACATTACTCCCTCTGTCTCAGTAAATCCATGGATTAGTGGGACAGGAAGGTGGGGGTAAAGGCGACACAAGTTGTCACTACTCAGATTGCCATCATGCACGCAGAATATGTTTTAATTTTTATATTTGACACACATGGGGATAGTTACTCTTGCCGTGGTGGGATTGGATTCATGCACATGGGGCAGAATTGAAGTGGGTATGATGGTGTGTTAATGGGATGGAGGGAGTGATTAATATGGTGATATGGTGGCTGCAGCGGAGCTGTTTGAGTTGCCTACCCCGACGCCGTTCCTGCACCTCCAGAACAAGTCCCAAGCGCGGAAAGGTGTGAACTTCGCCTGGGCTGGCGCGGGCGTCACGTATGCGTTCGGAATCACCCCTCTGGATGCGCAAGTGGACGACATGCAGGCCCTCGTGGACAAAGGCGTATTGGCTCAGCCTCTCCTCCGGAACTCGGTGGCTGTGCTCAACATCGGCGTCAACGACTACGAGACTCGCAGCTTACAAGCTCCGTTCCGGGTAAGCACTAAATCACTTGGGGGCAGGACGAGTTCCTCAAAGCTGGTTTGTCTGTTGTGATCGATTGACCTCTGTCATGAGTTCATACTGAATGCTTCTCTTTCAGTCTCAACGTCTGAAACCTACTGAGGTGGACATGCCATAAAATCGATACTTTTAGCACTGAGCCTATTTATAGTTATCTAAGGTGCAATGTGGTAGTTTGAATGGATTAGCAAATTGATTCTAGATCTATCCCAATTTGAATCATAATTTGTGGAGTTATGTTGAATAAGTTATGAATTTTCAAAGTTCAAGGTCTAGGTTGCTCATTTCTAATAGTAAACTTGGACTGAAATTGATGGTGAATATGGATTGAAAGATCAAAAAGAGACTTAAAATGAACATAGTTCTCACAAATGAGGTGAATCCAAGTAATGCTTCAAAAGCCAGAACTATCTTAGTGAGTGTTGGTTTTTGACACAATAGAGTGTCATGGATGAAATAATTATAGGAGTTTGTTTATGGTCAGCGTCAGTTATTGGCGCACTCAGTCCTGGTTGATAGGCCAGAAGTTGTTGGATGTTATTGATATATTGAGCTGAGTGGTGTACGTGGATTTGAAGGAATCTGCAGCCTTTGGTACAAAAGAGCTAGTGACATTTGTGAGCACGGTGGTGGACGCAATTGCGCTGACGATTGTGCGCCTGCACGGCCTTGGGGTGCGGCACATAGTGGTGTCCAACCTGCCGTTGATGGCGTGCAGCCCGCTAACATTCCAGGAACTGGCCTTCACCGCCTGCACCACCAACTCCACCGTCCTCAATGAGACTTCGCTCCACAATGCGCTGCTTCAAGAGCGCGTGAAGGCCTTGAATAATCAGCACGGTTTGCACGTCGTCATTGCTGACCAGACCAAAGCTTTCCAGCAATTGTTCACACACGGGGCTCAGTACGGTAATCACCAATCACTTTTCCAATCCGGATTTAACAAATTGTTTGTTTCTACTTAAATGATTGGGGAGTGCCGGAGAGTGATGGTCTAAGATGTCTAAATGTTTCTTTTTCGTAAGCATTTTTGAGTAGATCATATGATAATTTACTTATTTTTCAATTATGTTCATAAAATTATCACATAACATTCACTAGCATGCAATGGCTCTACCTAGCCCCACAGTAAGGTAGGAGCACCTAAAACCAACATTGTACCTAATTACGACAGATAGAATCTCAACACAATAGTCATTCTAGAACGTAAATCTAGGTAGACCATAGATAAATTATCATTTTGGTCAATAAACAATAAGGGCTCTATATTGTGTCTAGATTTGCGTTTTAAAATGATTGCATGGTCTAGATTTTGTCGCAATTAGGTACAGTGTTGGTTTTAAGTGCTCCTATCCTAGATGATACAAAATATTCCACACCCGATAAGACTTCATCAGTAGCTGATTGGAGAAGAGGAGTCCCAAGGTGATGAGCAGAGTGCATGAAGGAAAGGCAGAGGGCATGAAGGCTACTGAATGTTATGCAACACATACAATGATCTTTGCTAATGTGGGCACCTGATATAGAATTTGGTCCAATCTGAAATCATGTATTGAAATTCGCAATAAAATCATATTCAAAGCATGAATACTTATAGGGATCATAAGCACACACACAGCTGAGTATGATAATCACCAATTTAAACTCCAGTCGCTTGAGGCAATAATTTGAGTCATTGAATTAATTGCTTCTAAAGGTTTGTTCTGACATTGGCGTAAGGTGGCGGTGGCTTTGATGGATCATTTAACTTAATTTGTGGGTGCACTCTGTCTGTCAGGTTTTGTGGATCCATTGGTACCTTGTTGTCATGGAAACGGTACGAATCTCTACAACATAGTGTGTGGCACTACCGACAGTGAAGGAAGGGCCTTGTACACCGTGTGTGAGGATCCGAGCAAGGTGGTGCTGTTTGATACCATACATCCCACGGATGCCGCGTGGAAGGCGGTCTTTCACTTGTATACGTCTGTTGCAGGCTTCACTTTGGAAGGTCCCATGCTCCATACCTGGATTCGAAAATACAATGTTTGATTGCCAGTGAGGGTCTCTTTTTCAGGTTGTAACACAAAATTATGGTGGCATGGATATTTCATTCATGAATGTAATTTGCCACATACTTACTTGGTTTTAACTGGCCATAGAAATGTCTGTTCCCAGAATGTCAGGGAGCACATAACATTCAGTAGCCTTTGTGCTCTCTACAAGAAATAAAAAATTCCAATAGATGGGTTGGAAAACTTTGAGGTGGGAGAATTTTTTTTCTATGAACATCATTTTGGAGCTCAAAATACAATATTTTAAAATGAAAAGCCATGTGAGGGCCTCCTTATTCTGTAAGGGTTAATTCAAACATGTTTTTGAAAAGATTAGCAATTTTTTGAGAGTGGAAGAAAAAATAAAATAAAAATCGTCATCATAAGTTTGATTGAACAATTATAAGATAGTCAATATATTTGACATTCTAAAACCATGAATTCTATCTTTTAAGGGTTAAGTGAGATATATACATCTAAATATTCACATATCCTGAAGTCAAGTAAACTTTGACTATGCATAAGTCCATGAGTTTTGTCCAATCATGTTATTTATTTGTGTCAAAGTGTGTCAAATGAATATTTCTTTGTTTTGGTCTTTTATATTTCTAATTTTAAGTTTGTCTTGTCATTCAAATTGAGAAAAACCCAAGAAATGGTCTTAAGAGCAATGAAGAAATTGCTAATTTTATCAATTGAGGTAATTAATTACATATTTTGCTTCATTTCAGTGAACACTATGATGTTAAGAAAAAAGTTGCAAAAGAATGAGAGCAAAGTTGTGAATTTGTTGTTCAAAAATGAGAAAAAACCCTTGTCCTTGGCGTTGTGTTGCAATGTGTTAGAATGTGGCTACCAGCTTATATGCACATCATAATCTGGGTATGGACGTATGGACATAGCTGTTGTTACAATGTTGTGTCAGAAGGGCTCTGTGAGGGGCCCTCACAATTTAGCAGGCGCTGCCAGAAGCAGCCCCCCCAAAAGCTCGATGGGGTTCGTTTAATTCCTAAATGACAGAGGGGGTAAGGACAAAACCTAGATGTGTTATAAAATGTTACTTCTGATGAAGTTGGTCCAAAAGAGAAAATGAGAAGCATGATGTATAGTAATTATTCGTACAGTCAAACTTCCAAAAGTAGTTTTAGATACTCATTTAATGAATTTACAAGCATTTATCATTTCATATTCACCAAAATTACAATTTTTATTTTTCGAATTTGAAATTTGGTATGATTGGTTAAAACTAAACATTCTATTCTAAAATTTTAGAAGGAATTTTTTTCAAATGAGTGAACATCATTAGTTTCCCGAAATAGTTTAGGGTTTAGAACACTAGGATAATATTAAGGTGTTTGTCTTTGAAAAATTCCTTAGTGAACCTCAATATTGCAAATGAAATGTATCAAAGAGCACTAGACATGATCTCGACCCCCAATTTAAACAAAAAATCAAAACTTGAAAAATGTCATTTTCTGACCATGGGCAACCACTACTGTTTGGGCTGCGACCAGAAAATGGTCGATTGGTCACTTAAGGGTTAATGCGACTCATGTTAGAGTTTGTTGTAATTAAGCATAAACAATTCAGACTACTATAGGTTTACCAAAAAATCATTTAGAAAAAAAAGAATATAAAAAACTAGAAATTATGAGGACACAAGAATTTAAATAGAATAAATTAATTTTAGCTATATTTTGCTATTTTGGGCTATTTTGGGCCATATTTAATCATTTTTTTCTTTAAAAAAATTCAAGAAATTCATTTTCTAAAGAGCAAACCTTATTTTTCAAAGAATACTAAATATTTGTTCACGGGTGGCAACTCTGCTATGGTACTATGGTAACCCCTAAGTGACCAATCGACCATTTTCTAGTTGCAGCCCAAACAACGATGATTGCCCATGGTCATGAAATGACATTTTTCAAGTTTTGATTTTTTGTCGAAATTAGGGGTAGAGATCATGTTCTAGTGCTATTTGATGGATTTCATTTGCAATATTGAGGTTCACTAAGGAATTTTTCAAAGACAAACACCTCAACATTAACCCCTAAATGACAAAGGGGGTAAGGGTAAAACCTAAATGTGTTATAAAATGTTACTTTTGCAACTTTGATGAAGTTTGGTCCAAATGAGAAAATAAGAAGCATGGTGCTTAGTAATTATCCGTATGGTCAAACTTCCAAAAATAGTTTTAGATACTCATGTAATGAATTTAGAAGCATTTACCATTTAATATTCACCAAAAGTATAAATTCTATTTTTAGAATTTGAAATTTGGTATGATTGGTTAAAAGTAGACATTCTATTCTAAAATTTTAAAAGGCAAAATTTTCAAATGAGAGAACATCATTACTTTCCCAAAATAGTAAGTTTTATAACACTAGGACAATATTGAGGTCTTTATCTTTGAAAATTTCCTAAGTGAACCTCAATATTGCAAATGAAATGTATCAAACAGCACTAGAACATAATCTTGACCCCCAATTTAGACAAAAAATAAAAACTTGAAAGATGTCTTTTTCTGCCCATGGGCAGTCACTCCTGTTTAGGCTATGACCAGAAAATGGTCGATTGGGCATTTAGGGGTTAAGTGATTCATGCATGGATTTTTCTGCAATTTTTCATTTCCCCAAGCAGGTAGCACCAGTGAAACAAAAATTGTAGCACTTTCATCTAGATTATAGATGAAGTCTTCATCATTGAATGAAAATTTGCCCACATGGACGAAAATATTTTGGCGTAAAGGAACAAGTTTTGTTCCAAATTTAGCTCTTTTTAAAAATAATTTCACTTTCTACTTATATTTTGCCAGCTAAAAAAAGTCATGCGTCACAGCTGCCTCTGACAAAAGTTATCAAAAGTTCCTCTTCATCTGTACAACCTGTAGTATGAAATACTGATACGTTTTCATACGGCATGACTTTGAATGGAATAGAATTTGTACTGAAAATTTTACTCAGAACATTACCGAAATAAGGTAGGAGCACCAAAAACCAATAGTGTGCCTAATGCCGACATAATCATAGTCATTCAAGAATAATATAATTGCAATTTTCATTCAATGATGAAGACTACAAAGAGAAATTGCATTGATAGGATTGAAGATACTACATTTTGAAATTGAGAATGTATGTTGACTCAATTTTTTGAGCACTTCTTACATATCACCTAAAAATGTTTCCACCTCCATTTTGCTTTCAAAACAATTGCAATTCGAGAAGGCCTGTTAGCATAGAGCTTCCTACACTTATCTACACTGATAGAAGGCTAAACCTCTTGCACACGGTTCCACAACACATGAAGATTATGTGGACTGGGATAAGAATTCAATTGTTGTTTTAAAAAAGCACATACATGTTCAATAGGATTGAGGTTAGAAGACTAAGCAGGCCATCGTTCATTATCTCATATGGTTCCTCCCAAAACCATTCCTAAAAAATCTTAGCAGTGTGCACAAGAGCATTGTCTTGTTGAAAAATTACTTCATCAATACCAAACGGTCAAAATCTACCAAAATCTACCAAAATCGTGCTATTGCTCAAGATAACTTGAAGCATTCATCCTCCCCTCTATCTTGCACACCTTCCCTACTATTGATGTTAAACCTCCACCATATTTCATTGATTGCTTGACAAGACTAGTTGGAAGGCTCTTCCTATTGCGAATCTAACCCCTAGTCCTCACATCAGAAATGAAACAATTGATCCTTTTCTCGTCATTAAAAACTACCCTCTTCTAATCGTTCACTTTCCAATCCTTGTGTGCTACAACAAAATCCAATCTCTCTTTCACATTCTTGAGAGACAAAGTTGGCTTAGAAACCTTCTCTGCTGCCCCTAAACCTACTTCATTCAATGCATTCTTCACAGTTTCAACACAAACCTCCACTCAGCAACTAGGACACTAGGGTCTGTACAAGACATCCGGAAACTAATGGCGTATAATCAGCTGGGAAGAATTAAAATGGACAGAATGACATACAATGCAAACTCATTCTGAGTTGAATTCAGACGTGACATTTGGAATTATATCAAAACTCCTGCTTGATTAATAAATGTGTCATTGAGACAACCAAAATTTGGCAAATAAACTATCACAAAAATCAGCACACTGGAGAGTTGAGAATAAATTTGGCAAAGAAACTATCACAGAAATCAGCACACTATGGAGAGTTGAGAATAGAAAGAGACGAGGAGAAGTTCTCCACAAAAATTTAGAATGACACTATGAAGAAGTTTTTAGGTTTCAGATGTAAGAGGCAGAGGCATTATCGGAGTGGACTTTACTCTGGTTTGTTTATAAATGCCATTACGTTCTGTGACCATCTGCTTGCTGTGTTACACCTTGGCTCACATGCTCCATCAATTTAATTGTTACACATCGATAAGTGCTATCATGTATCATGTGTATGGAGCTGATTTAATATCACATTCAATTCTAAGCTTCTAAAATTCGTGAAACTCTTTCTAAGTACACCGATTATTGCCATTACTGTGAGTCACAGAATTAGTCACACTAATTGTACACCAATCCTCACACTAATTTCAGTACATTCATCTCAAATGTACATTAAATTTTAAGAATTCTCAAATACTCTCACTCACACTTTTGTTCTAATACTACAATTACTGTGAGAATAATGAATTACTGTGACTCACAGTAATGGCAATAACTAATGGTGTTTATTTAGACATAGTTTGTGTACTATGAGCTACACTCAGGAGCTTGTAGTGGTTTTGCCTTGGCCCACAATAGATGGTGCAACATATTCCACACCCAACAAGACAAAATCAGTAGATAAGTGGACAGGTGGAGTCCCAAGATGATGCATGAAGGAAAGGCAGAGAGCATGAAGGCTACTGAATGTTATGTCCTCCCTAACATTTTGGGAGCAGACATTTCTACGGCCAGTTAAAACCAAGTAATTATGAGGCAAATGTCATTCATGAATGAAATATGCTAGGTACCATAATTTTGTGTTACAACCCGAAAAAGAGACCCTCACTGGCAATCAAACATTGTACTTTCGAATCCAGGTATGGAGCATGGGACCTTCCAAGGTGAAGCCTGCAACAGACGTATACAAGTGGAAGACCGCCTTCCACGCGGCATCCGTGGGATGTATGGTATCAAACAGCACCGCCTTGCTGGGATCCTCACACACCGTGTACAGGGCCCGTCCTTCACTGTCGGTAGTGCCACACACCAAGTTGTAGAGATTCGTACCGTTTCCATGACAACAAGGTACCAATGGATCCACAAAACCTGACAGACAGAGTGCACCCACGAATTAAGTTAAAAGATCCATCGGAAACCACCGCCACCGTACGTCAATATCAGAACAAACCATTAGAAGCAATTAATTCAATGAATCAAATTATTGCCTCAAGCGACTGGAGTTTAAATTGGTGATTATCATACTCAGCTGTGTGTGTGCTTTGAATTTATGATCCCTATAAGTATTCATGCTTTGAACATGAATGTATTGCGAATTTCAATACATCATTTCAGATTGGACCAAATTTTATATCAGGTGCCATATCATTGTATGTGTTGCATAACATTCAGTAGCCTTCATGCACTTTGCTCATCACCTTGGGACTCCACCTGTCCAGTTAGCTACTGATGAAGTCTTGTTGGGTGTGGATCATGCTGCACTGCCTATTATGGGGCCAGTGCATGCTACTGAATGTTATGTGGTAATTATATGAACATAATTGAAAAGTAGATAATTTATCATAAGACCTGCATAACATTCAACAGCCTTCATGTTCTCTGCCTTTCCTTCATGCTCTCTCATCACATTCAGTAGCATGCAGTGGCTTTACCTTGCCCCACATGAGAATTTACAGCATATTCCACACCCAACATGACCTTCATCAGTAGCTAATTGGACACATGGAGTCCCAAGTTAAGATGATGAACAAAGTGCTTGAAGGAAAGCCGGCAGAGCACATGAATGTTATGTGCAGGCCTTTCCTTAATGCATCATCTTGGGACTCCACTTGTTCACTTAGTTACTGATTTGGTCTTGTTGATTGTGGAATATGCTGCACCATCTACTCTGGGGCAAGGCACAAGGCAGAGCTACTACAAGCTATTGAATGTTATGTATTGTACTCAAAACTGCTTAAAAAAGAAAAAAGAAAAAAAAAAAGAACATTTAGATGTCCTGGACCAGGTCCTTGAGTGGTAAAATTGGTGATTACCGTAGTGAGCTCCGTGTGCAAACAATTGCTGGAAAGCTTTGGTCTGATCAGCAATGACGACGTGCAGGCCGTGCTGATTATTCAAGGCCTTCACGCGCTTCTGAAGCAACGCATTGTGGAGCGACGTCTCATTGAGGATGGTGGAGTTGGTGGTGCAGGCGGTGAAGGCCAGTTCCCGGATGGCTAACGGGGTGCACGCGATATACGGCAGGTTGGACACCACTATGTGCCGCACCCCAAGGCCGTGCAAGCGCACAATCGTCAGCGCAATTCCGTCTACCACCGTGCTCACAAACGTCGCCAGCTCATTTATACCAAAGGCTGCAGATTCCTTCACATCCACTTGGCTCAATATATCAATAACATCCAACAAGTTCTGGCAGACTATCAACTTGGGCTTTCGACCCGGGGATGCACTCCCGGGTGCACTATGTTAAATTTGTGAAAGTATACGTGAGTGCACAAAACTGGGGTTCTAATTTGAACATTGAATATACAAAGTATACATATTTAGTGAAAATATTGACGTATACTCACATTAAACCCCCCCAAAGAGAATCATTCAGAATGAACTCATGACTGAGAGATCAATCGATCACAACAGAGAAACCAGCTTCGATGAACTCATCCGGCCCCCAAGTGGTTTAGTGCTTACCCGGAACGGAGGTAGTGCGTTGCGAGAACCATAGTCGTTGACGCCGATGTTGAGCACAGCCACCGAATTTCGAAGGAGAGACCGGGCCAATACGCCTTTGTCCACGAGGGCCTCCATGTCGTCCACTTGCGCATCCAGAGGGCTGATTCCGAACGCATACGTGACGCCCGCGCCATCCCGGGCGAAGTTCACACCTTTCCGCGCTCGGGACTCGTTCTGGAGGTGCAGGAACGGCGTCGGGGTAGGCAACTCAAACAGCTCCGCTGCAGCCACCATATTACCATACTAATCACTCCCTCCATCCCATTAAAACACCATCATACCCACTTAAGATTTGCCCCAAAATAAAACCCTGATTCCACTTGTACACACTTCGGAGCAATTATCCCCATGTGCATGAAGCCAATCCCCATGTGCGTCAAATATAAAAATTAAAACATACCCCGTGTGCATGATGCCAATCTGAGTAGTGACAAGTGTCGCCTTTACCCCCACCTCCCTGTCCCACTAATCCATGGATTTAGTGAGACAGAGGGAGTAATGTTGAAGAAAGTTTTGCACATTTGACCTCCCTCTCTCAAGACCAATCAGAAGGTACTTGTATAATTAACCGTGTCTCCCCATCTTCGGTTCCGATTCAACGATTTAGTTCAGTTTAGACTGTTGAATCATGCTGCAAGCTGAAATAGTCAAGGCGGGTTTGGCCATGGCCAGGCACCACACGAGATGAAGAATGGTACAGTTAGTATCGGAAGAGCCAGCCCTGTGAAATGAATGAATGAATGAGCCTTAGGGGGTTGTGGAATGAGTTACCGAAGTGGTCAGCTTGGTTGCGGCCATCGGACCATCGGTTATCGGGGTATCCGGGCCAAGAGATTCCATACGGTACATTCAACTGGGGCAAATTGCCAGTGTCCATGAAGGAATCGCCGAACACGTAAATAGCGTCCGCTGCATCCACAGCGCCTGCACGTACTCCAAGAGCAATTCATTACTGACACACAATTCGTGATATTCCTAAATTTCATATCAAACGACGCTGGAGCAAGCGAAGCGAATTCAATTCTAGTGATCGAAGAGACAAGACCAAATATAACCAGCCAAGTTAACCCCTAGCTAAGCGTCTAAAACGCCCAGTATGACCATCTGCATCACTGACCTTTGCAACGGTGGCATTTTCTCATTTTAGCTCGATTTTCTGATTGCAATATATCATTTTAAAACTCTTGTTCTATACTACAAGATCAACAGTGTCGATCGTGTTAAACTGCAGTAATTTTCACACAAACAGATGATTTGCAGCAAGAGGTCCAATTTTCCTACACTACAGAAAATAAACAGTGAATGCATAGGGGTTAAAACTTCATACCCATATTGAAGACTCCAACCACCACCACCATAGCCAGAACTACGCCCTGGAGCTTCATCTTCGTCACTAGTTACGACACCTCCGTCGATAGAACACCAAAATATATTTACAGCTAGTCCGTGTGATACTCGAAGCAAGCTTCACTTGTATAGAGGACTGGCTTCATTCTTCGATCTGGAGCTGGGAATGGATCGGCCTCACCACTGACTGAGGTGGACAGTCAAACAATCGCCAGGCAATCCTACACGTTGAATTAATCCCCTCGGACTAAGCCACCATCGATGTTAGTTCCTCGGAAGCTACTCGATCAGTACCGATTACTCTTGAAGAAGATAATGTATCTGATGAGTGACATTAATCGATGAATGACTGACGAGTATAGAGATGTTGACGGAGGTTGTGTGAGTTTCTCCACTGTCGGAATCTGAGTCAAGTGAGTAACAATAAATAATAGTGCAGGAAAAGTGCACATCAAAAGTCCATTGACTATTTGATGTGCACTTTTGATGTGTGATATATACTGTTGACTTTCGTAACAGATGAGCCAGTTGCGCGCGCACGGGTGACAAGCATATATTTGGATGCATAGTGTATGTATGTATGTATGTTGGTGCTTGCAATCACTACTAAGGGCAGGCTTCCATGTCAGGATCGGTTGGGTGAAAGGCACTACAAGACAAGAAATGAGGTCTCAAAAACCACCCATACTCCTGGATCCTGCTCTGTTCACCCATTTCGGTGGAGCTTCCACTTTTTGCGGACCGACCACCCATACATGGAAGCCGGCCCTAAGTGCTACTGGTGGGAGCAGCTGCTCATGGGCCATTCACACCAAGAAGCTGCTGCACTTGCGTTGCGTTCTTGCATCCACAGGAGGGTAAAATGAGAAATCTTAAAATATTGCTCCTCCTCTGACTCACTTGTCTCAAATGTACGTGAGAACTGTTCAACCGGCTTCGCCACAAATCCACACTCTTCTTTGTTTTGCATTTGCGTCAGAGCATTCACAACCCTAGCACGCTAGAGCTGACTCACTGAAATTATTCATCTACATTTGAAGAGCCCTTGCACTCACTCTCCCACGCCCCTCACACATCAAAAGTGCACATCAAATAGTCAATGGACCAATCACAAGTAGAATGTGGGGATATAGTCAACTAAACAGTGATTTGAAGGGCCATTTCTTAACATGCTAGGATTTGAGAGTCAGAAGGCATTTATGAAGGACCCTTGGCACTTTTCATCTAGTTCTTGAGTGTGAGTGACTCTGGGAGGGCATGGATGACCATGCTCTCAAGACTTGCTGTAAAATGGGACAATGTTACTATTTTGACTTCAAATTTATCTTTGTTGCCGCAGATGTTTGTCGCACTCACGTCCAACTGCTTGGTGTGAATCGGCCATCAAGGATTCCCACCAAGCACCTTTGAGGATAATATACCGTCAGTTGCTAGCAATTCCGGCACAAATTAATTCCAATTTCTTGGAATCTGCCACATGTCACTTTCTGTTTGAATGTGGCACTTGGAAATGTTGATGTGGAAGGCTAAAAAGTTGATGTCATTGCTCAAGAGTGCCGGAATTGTTACCAGCTAACGGTAATAACTTAGTTATGTCAATGTGGGTGCACTTTGAATAATATATGTGCAACTTCTAAGCAGTGGTTTTTTTTTCAATATTTTTAGGCAGTGCATGTTGCCATCTACTTATTGGGGGGGGGGGGGGGGGGGGGGGGGGGCACTAGCGGTATTTTTGAAACGATGTGCGATAAAATATAGGGTATTTAATATTCATTTGAGATAAAAGTTTGAAAATTTCTAAAAAAAAAATATAGGGGCTGATCAATGTTGAAAAAAATTTATAAAAAAGATACCATACCATATAATATGTGCTTTTTTATTTTATTTTTATTAAAAATAACCCCTAGATAAGGATATCCTAAGTTGAATATCATGGAGGCCTATATTGAATGAATGAAAATTGCATCTTTACAATGTTGGACAATAGTGTTTTTAACACTATAACTTTCAAGTAGCATTCTACTGACATTCACTATTACAATTTTGTTGGTGTATTTTTCTTTTATTGTGTTTTCCTCTTTGCCGTACCACAACAATGCAATTTTCTTTGTCAAAAATGTCAACTAACAATTCACCCCCTACCCCCTCCCCCTTTCAAAAAAGAAATACAAAAAACTTAAGGCTATAAAAAAATTGTAAGTAAAATAGGGTATTCAACATTGAATGCATTCTTGATTCCTAATGACCTATACGGTATTAAAAAATCAAGTTTAGTAGATTTTTTTCTACTTAAAAGACGCCTAATATTCCAATTTTTAAAAATAATACCCCCCTTAAAAATAAGTGGTTATCGCACGTGTCTCCAAAAAAGTACTCTAAGTGCCTCCCCGGGCTACTTATTCATTTGGAGAGGGTGTTTTCTGGTGTATCTATGTGATTACCAAGACAATTTCTATATTTATAAGTCAATGTTTTTAATAGTAATGTTATATATAAAAGTAAAATACCAAAATGGTTTCACATAGAATTTGTGTTTGTTATTATTTTTGAAAATTTCTATTTCTTGGAAAGTCTACTTAGAGTTAAAGACAACTTTAAAGGCTATGTTTTTCTAAGTTTTGAATTTTATTTTTAAATTCGAGCCCTCAATGAGCATATTTTCAAACATTTGATAAGACTAAGGTTCTTTAGTTGATAACTAGTGTGGCCCTGTGCTATTGGCCCAATTGTTCCTTGTGATTTAGCAACGAATGCATTTACTTTTGATTTGATTTTAGGAATAATTTATCCATAATTTAATTCAATATATGGTGACAAAATTTGATTTAAAATCCATAACTTCCACACTAAATGTCCAAAAGCAACAAAACGACTATTGTGCACCTTTTTCATCAAGAGCTTTCCAACGGTACCAAGAATGACATCAAAAGCTCCCATATTTCATTTTTCATAATTTAATTCATTTAAAAATCCATAACTTTCACATCCTACGTCCAAAAGCGAAGAAACCACTTTGGTGCACCCCTCCTCATCGAGAGCTTTCTGATGGTATCAAAAACATGGCGAGCGGACTCACAGTCGGGGAGATCTCAGCATTCCATATAAAACAAAACAAAACTAACAAACTACCTTCTTTAATGTATCTAGATTAAACATGGTTTTAATTTGCCTTGTTGATATAGTGTGGAATATAATATCTTTTTGATGATGTAACATGTAGGAAGAAAATTGACAGAGGCTCTTATGCAAAAGTAATTCAAAATTAAATTGAAAGCAAATAGACCATACACAACAAGTTTCTAATGTCAAAATGTGAATATGAAAACAACACGACTTAAACACTGGCCCATATCCCATTGGATCAAAACCTTCAATGACAGTCACTTTATGATTTATTGATCAATTTGGTTACTGTCTTTAGCTATCATGTATGGTTTTGCATGAAAATAAAGGGCTATACACATCCATTTGTGTCATAAAAACAAAGAGCAATTTGAATAGGACATTGAGTGATGGTTGATAAAATTTAGATTCTAAACTCATAACATTCTTTAACAGTTGACAGACAGAATGGACGAAGGCAGTCTTTAGGGAAGTTACCTTGAGGGATGTCAATTCTCGAAGCCCAGCTTACCGGGCTATCCATGGCATATAATCAGCTGGGACGAATTAAAATGGACAGAATGACGTACAATGCGAACTCATTCTGAGTTGAATTCATACGTGACATTTGGAATTACATCAAAGCTCCTGCTCGATCACTAAATGTGTCATTGAAACAATCAAAATTTGGAGAAAGAAACTATCACTGAAATCAGCACGAGAATACTCTTGCGGAGGGAGAAAAAATCTGTGATTGACTGTTGTACATGTCTGCACCAGAAAGATGAGTCTACAGTCTTGGCAAGAAAAAATTCTATGTACACGCACATGAATACATCTCCAAACACTGCAAGCAACGAGTCTGCAGGTCAGGCACAGCATCAGCATTCAAGACACAAAATCCAGGCCACATCTATTCTCGCCTGGCCTTCGTTGTTGGACGAGAACGAATCACCCTCCGTCCTTGTGATGAAGGTTGTGATAGAACGGATCGGGCCCCATGAGACTCGTCGTCGTCGTCGTCATAACCATTTTCATCCTCAGCACTTTTGGCTCTCAAACGCCTCTGTCTAGCTCCTCGTAGCACACGAGTTGGAGTTGGTGTGGGCGTAGGGGCTGTGGCACCTTCTTCCTCGTCATCCACTTCCTGACCAGGGTTGTCCTGGTCAGAAACGTTGGCTGCGTCACCATCAGGTGTCAACACTCTCCAGGGGGTGCGACAACCAGGACACACCTTAGGAACCTGGAAATAGAAAACTCATGAGTAAAGACGAAATTTTATCCAAAAACAACACCCCATAACCCAGGGAGCACAGATTGCCTTTGTTCCATCCTCTCAAAAACACTCAAAGAATGGGTTAAATTAGTCGTACATCATGTGTACAGTCTTCCTGAAAAATATTCGTCTTCTTAGAGTCTCCAATGAGTTCACAACTCTCAAATTCTCATCTCCTTGATACAGAATGCAGAGGCAACTAGACTGGAGTTATTCATTCTAAATCTACCCTTTGATGTGGCAGACAAGACATGATAAGAATTGGAGTAAATGCCAACAAACCTGACGCCGAGCAAACTTTCTTGGTGCGCAATACGAGTGCATGCGCACGATACAATCGTTATTTTGACAAACTTGCGCCTGTAGTATCACACAAGCGCCTCAAAGTTAAAGTTCTGAGTGGCCGTTTCACTACCATTCATTTAGCGATCATGAAGTTATCCCCTAAAGAAGCTAGCTCACCAAGAGGTTTAGCCCATACATGCAAAAATGGCCGTGTCTACATCTTTAGGAGTTGAAATAAATCAGTTAAGAAGCTTCAAGGTGATAAAATATACCAATAGAAAAAGGAGATCATGCCTTACATTTTTTTAACAATATAGACATGTTTTGAAAGTCAATATGATTGTGTAGATTCTTCCCAAAAGGGCTTATTGTTTATTCAAGCTTGGGTTCGTAGGGGTTAAGCAAATGAAACCAGAACGTGAAGTGAATTGTAAGAAATTATACCTTGATAGCAGCCTCATTGCACACCTCGCAAAAGGGCACGTCAAAGTTCTTGAAGAGGCTTCGGAGCTCCAGGAACGACTTCGTGCCCAAACAAACCTTACCATCCTCTTTTCGGCCCAACCAATTATCTGCTACCAAAGTCACCAGGGTATCCTCCTTGGCCGCGAGAGTGAGCTTCAGGGGAACGGCTTGACTTAAGCTTCCTGCAGCTTGTGTCTGTGTTTCAGTCTGTGAAATGGACACATCACCACCATACTTTCATGCAAAGAAAACAGTTCATCGACAAATTGTATAGCCTCCCCTCTGAGGCCTGTTGCTGTGCTACTTATTAAACCTGAAGAAACCTAAGCAGCTGCACTACGAAATGTAAAAGGTCGTAATAGACACAGCACTGAGAAATTTCAGCACCTGAGTGTCAAGGCGGAGGTTAAGGGCTTGCATGCTGGATATGGATCCACTTGCGGATGAATCGCTCAGTATCAACTCCAACTGCATTCCACGATTAAGTCTTAGCCAACAAAACGTTTTCATTGTATGAGATTCCCACAGTGGCAACCGGCACAATGAAACCACCTCTCTGGCACATGAGTGACATCTCAAAAGATCCCCATTAGATTCACCAACTTGTTAATCCCTAAACATCCTCACCCTTATGTAGATTGGGCAGTTTTGCAAAGATGCATTATAAAATGCAACTAATAGGGATATTTTGAATTTGATGTATGAATAAAAGTTGCACATTATGAATTTTTGATTCTATCCATATAGTTAGATCTGCAATTGCTATCACCAATATTTTTCTATAAAATTTGAAACTCAAAATTCAAAATTATTTTGTAATTTGATTACGAATAAGATATTGACAATCTTTGGATGAAATTTGTTGTGATGGGTTGAAATGTAAGCTAACTTCCCATAAAAAATTCAGTAAAAAATTCACACTGCAAAAAATGCATGACGGATGAGAAAACGAAGTTTGCTTCTGTACATCATGCAAAATATGCATGGTTGGGTAGTTAGCGGTTAATGGTAAGTTAATAATAATCTAATAGGACAATACAATATAATTTTACAATATAATGTTAGCTTATTGTCAAGTAAATATTGACTTAATGTTATCTTAATAGTTTCCAATGTAATTGAGTTATCCTAAAAGAGAAGTTGTGTTTGAATAAGATACCATGTGTTTTGTTTTATTTTTTCACTCTAAATAGTTATAAGATGTGGAAGAACGTAGTGGCCTCTCATTATTAGGTGTGTAAGAGCTTGGTGGTCTTCAAACTCATGCACAACTAGTTCAGTTGTCATGTATATTCCACTAATTAACTCAACATTAACTAAACATAAAGAACTATATGAATCTCATGTCTATGACCTTAACATTAACTAAACATGAGGACTATACGAATCTAATGTCTATGATCTTAACATTAATAACCTTGTAAATCTAACGGGGGTGATCGAGTTAACAACTTACAATGGCTTTGAAGAAGGTGAGCTGCGGGTGCGTGAGCCGAGTTCCCTGCTTCGATTCCTCGTTAGCCAACTTGTTGACAAGGCCATAGTACAACTTTCCGGTGTACTGATTCGTACTTCCTCTCACTTCCATGGAAAGATAATCCAGCTCCCTGTTCACCGTAGCCAGGAAGCCAAAGAATTCGTCTGCAAGTTCACAACTACCACCATCAACAAGCTCACCATTCACAGAAATGAGCCATCATTAGACAATTACAGTTGAAAACATGCACACAATTGTTCATCCCTATCTGCACATTGCAAAGATATTCAAATCCATGTGTGATCATGATGTACCGTACATGCTCTACTTGACCAAAAGAATCGTCACTCTCTGAAAATCAATCTGTTCATTTGATTATCCGTTTCTGTTTTCTTTTCCAGAAACCCTAGAATTTACATAATCCATGCTAAACCACATCAATTTCAAAAAAAATTCCTCCTCTTGAAGTCTCCACAGTAATTCTTCGTCGTAAATTCATTTCAATGCGACTCTGTTTTCTATTAAAGGAAATCAACAAAAATTTCTAGACTGTTATCTCAATGTTTTCAAGAAATTCAACGTACCATCGGAAGTGCCGAAAAGCTCCCGGTACATGCTCATCGATTCTGGTTCAGGCAAGGAACCTCGCCTCATGAGCGCCTGCAGAAACGTGTGGTGCCTCTCATCGAGCACCGCCATCTTGAAATCTCGGTTTCTCAGTCACGGGGAAAATAAAATGCGGTCATCAGAATGAAAGCGAAAATTGCAAAATCGAAGCCCGACCGAACGACACCAAAGCTCGGATAAACCATCGCCTCATCGCTGGACCGTTTCGCAAGCTCTGTAGCTCGTTGTAAGCGGAATTCAAAATGCCATCCACTATCACTGTTGGTTGAAATTTTCTAGCCTGAAAAATGTCAGCAAAGATGCTGCAAATCTGCAGCCCTGTAAACCCGAGCTCAGGCAACGAGAGGGGAGAGGGAGAACTCCCGCCTTGCCGGCTCTCATGAGAGCGATGATTGTTGTCGGATGATTCATCCAAGTGGATGAATGTCGTCGGCAATAGCTACCTTAGCACTATATCCAAGTAATGGGTCACTTATTATAACATGCTTGACCCTATAGAATCCCATCCTTGTACACTCCATGATCTTAGACAAGTGTTGAAAACACCTGTATCCATTCATGTAATTTTGGCTTTGAATGAACCATTCAATTTCTATTCCAATATTCTTTTTTTTGGCGATTTTTAGCTTAGAAGCATCTGCCAAAAGCTAACTGAAATCGCTAAAATAAAAAATAAAAAATAAAAAATATATTTGACAAAGCTTATTTTTGCTCATTGGATTTGCACTTGTTGATTGATATATATACTAATCCAATATTGTACAATATAAAAAGAAAAGAAAAGAAACCTTAATTTATGTAAATTTTACTAATTTTGAATTCAATTTTGCAACTTTTAAATGCCTAGCATAAATGCAAGAAATAGAATAGATTGCGCCCAACATATGTAATAGTAACTAAACACAGACATAAACTTTATTGCAAATGTTTTTTTCCTTGAAATCTATAGTCCAAGAATCTTCATTGTAAATGAATTCTACCCTCAAAATGTTTTGTCCAAAGAACTCATTTCAAGAAACCCGGTATCAACTTATGTTAAAGAAATATTATTTTTCAAACACTTCAAACATTAATTTCTTGCAATTCAATGCTTTGAAATATTTTCCACACAGTCTTATAGGAATCTAGTATTGAAAAAAAACCAGTTTTTACATTTTTTTTCAATGTGTTATAGAGGGAGATTTTTAGTGTTTTCGAGCAAGACATAGCAAAGAACTTTAGGGGATAAACCGTCCCTAAACCTCCCTATATTGGTCACAGTATGGCGAAGAGGCCTCCCCAGAAGGCCTAGCTGCCCGACTCCACCTGACTCCGCCTGCTTATGAATGGGTTGGGTCTACATACAAAACTAGGCAACGGGCAGGCCTTTTGAGGAGACTTTTTCCCCATACTATGACCAATATAGGTCATCCCTAAGGTTGCAAACCGTCAAATGCATTCATCAATCGAGTTTTCATTTCTAGGTCATTTTTAGACACTCCGCAAGGTCACATTTACACAACTCAGAAGGTTAAATACAATTATCAACTCGAATTTGATGTTTGCATATTCTTCTAAATAAATTAATAAAAAAAAATTGAAAGTCAATCATTTGTAACTTCCTACACTGCCTATAAATTTTCAGATTTATAGGCAGTTCATTGAATAAGCAGTTCCTTAGTTCTCATCACCAAACACGACACATGACTGAAGCTTCAGGCCACGGAGAATGATTCAGTGGCCACCAGAATAGAAAATTCAGCAAACCTCACAACAAGAAAATAATGGACGCAGCATCTGGTCACATAGAGCACCACAAAATGTCAGTGGAGCATTTGTACTAACAAAGTACAGTCTATCCTCCATACACTGACACTCCATAATATGACGATATTATTGTTTCAAGCATTACACATGTGACAAGTCATTTCTGTGACTAATTCATCCATGCCGGCCACATTAAAGGTAGGGCTTCCCAAACATGTCATAATAGAGAGGGACAACTGTAAGGAAGAACAGGCAGCCTCACACTTGGAGGAATGACAGACAACGGCGTTGACTGTCATGCTCTACACTTACCCATCTTGTAACAAATTAGCGTCATTCACTGTTGTGACAAACGCTCACTGACCAGCCCAATTGAGTGACAATTCTACGACACCGATGTCCGAACCTAAAGGGGGGTTTTGACAACCTATAAAACTCATTCTCTTCCGGGAAACCACCATAAATATTATTGCAATCCAACCAAAAAAAGGGAGAGGGGGGGTAACAGATCAAGCAGCATACGGTGGATCAATCATAGCCCACTCAAAGACTTGCTCATACTGAAGAGCAGACCGAGTCCACGACATGTCTTTCTCCATACCGCGCAATTGCATGCGAGCCCAGCCTTCCTTATCGTTCCGGAACGCAAAGATAGCACCCCAAACAGAGTCAACCATGGCGCCTTTGGTCAAGGGAGAGAATGTCCATCCCGTGCCCGTGCCTCGCCCATTGTCAGCATCCGGGTTATAAATCTCAATCGTATCACGAAGGCCCCCGGTGGCGTGCGCAACTGGGATGGTGCCGTACCGCATGGCATACAGCTGGTTCAACCCGCAGGGCTCAAACCGCGAAGGCATAAGAAGAATGTCGCATCCCGCAGTGATCCTGTGCGCGACAGGCACAGAGAATCCCACCCAGCCACGGAACTTCTCCCGGTACTGCGTCTCCGCCCACTTCATCCACTTCTCCATTTCGCTGTCCCCGCTGCCCAGCATCACGAGCTGCACGTCGTCTGTCATGAGCTCCGGCAAACCCTCCTGCACAATGTCGGGCCCCTTCTGGTAATCCAGCCTGCCAATGAAGCCAATCAGGGGCACGTCTGGGCGCACGGGGAGGCCGAGCTCGCGCTGCAATGCGGCTTTGCATTCTGCTTTCCCGGCAAGATCACCAGACGTGTACGTCGCCGTCAAGTATCGATCTGTCGAGGGGCTCCAATCGTCAACGTCCACGCCGTTCGTGATGCCATTGATGACCGCGGCGCGGCTCGCAAGCAGCTTGTCGAGCCCGCATCCGCCTTCTGGCGTGGTAATCTCCCACGCGTAGCCCTGGCTCACCGTGAGGATCCGGTCGGACGTCACCACCGCGCCCTTCAGATGGTTAACAGCCTCGCCTTTGTCAAGTGCATGCAGCCTCGCCCACTCCGGAAACACCCACTCTAGCGCGCCGTACCATTCCTGCGGCACGCCGAGATTGTTGTACGTCGTCGCAGGCTCCACACCCTAGTGCGCCACAGTGATTTTTATATTATTTTTCCAAGGGAGTCCCATTGGCAATTTGAAAATTGAAACTTGAAAAATAGAAAGCATTTTTTGGAGATTTATAATTTTGCATAGCATACTAGAGCAACAAGGAGCTTTTCAAATGGGACCACAATCTAGTTATGATTAGAAACTAAGTTTACATGGCAATTACAAGGAAAATCCCACAATTTATGGGATACAAGTGGCATTCATACATCACTTAGAAGAGTGAATATTCTCCTTGAGATCCACTTTGAAAAGGGTGCTCCCTTCTAGTGCTCTATTATGCTATGTTATTACTACAAATACATAGCTTTCTATAGAGTTCTTGGCTATAATACATACCAATGATCAATAAGGGAAGATGATGGCGATGATATACTCTAGTTTTTTACCCAATTTTTCTTATAGCAACATAATTTTTCAAATAGCAAGTTGGCGACTAATATAGCCACAAAAAATTACCTGGTGGGCAAGGTTGTGAATTGCCAGAATGCAGCGCGAGTTCACGTACACGCCATGACGCCGGTACTTGGACGCGAGCAGCACAGGCACCAGCCCCGCATGCCAGTCGTTTGCGACAAACACACATTTCTCCCCATACGTATAACCGCCGAGAGCCAACACGAGCGGTGCCTCGCACGCTGCGTGACAGAGCAACGTGAATCGAAATTGGTTGTCGCCAAATGTGCCACGCGTGTCACCATACGGTGTCCCTTGGCGGTGATACGAAGGATGATCCACGAACACCCAGTCCACCCCGGCCCGAAACTCATGGAAGAAAGCAACCTGCAATTTATTTTTCATTCTATCAAGGGAGTACCATTGGCGATTTGAAAATTGAAACCTAACAAAATAGATAGCACTTTTTGGCGATTTAAAAAGTAAAGAATACTATAAATAAATAGCTTTCTATAGAATTGTTGGCTATTCGTACCATGACAAGGGAAGATTATGGCGATATACTAGGGGTTGTCACACCTCTTCCTAGAAGATTGATTCTCTGGAGATTGAGAACCTTGGGAGTGAAACGTGGAGCCAATTGTGGCCATTCTCCATGAAGAAGGTGTGACTCCCCTTCTCACCGTGTGAAGAATGAGAATGGACACAGCTTGTTAATCTTCTCCACAGCTTCTCAATCTTCACAGTTTCTCAATCTTCACGCCCATTCTTCACCTCCGGAGGAGAAGAATGGGACTTCTCAATCTTCAGAGAATGGGTCCTCCACGATTCAAGAAGAAAGTGCCAAGTACGCATTCTCTGAAGATTGAGAATGGGAAGAAAGAGGTGTGACACTCCCTAATACATACCAATGATCGATAAGGGAAGATTATGGCGATGATATACTCTATTTTTTACTCAATTTTTCTTACAGCAACATAATTTTTCAAATAGCAAGTTGGCGATCAATATAGCCACAAAAAAACAAAGCACCTCGTGAGTCGCGCCGAAGCAGGTGATGGGGATTCGGCACTGGCAGTCGAAGGCGGGTTCGAAGATGGCATCCGTCACGCCGTTCATGTAGCGCGGCGACACCACCATCACGCGGTGGCCGCGCTGCGCGAGCGCGATGGGCAGCGACCCGCAAACATCCCCCAATCCTCCCGTCTTGGAGTACGGCGCCACCTCCGCGGACACGAAGACGATGTTGAATAGGGTTTTGGCTCGCTTCGTTGAATCCGAGTCCGCCAGGTCTTTCAACATCTGCTCTTGCTCCTCGTTCCGCTCCGCTGGGTTCGTGGAGAATGTCAGCGTGGCCGTTTCCGTTTGTGGCCATGCGCCGATCGACTCCACTGCGCTGCACCGCACGCCACGGTTTTCATGACGGATTAGGGTACTACCCTTCGTTAGCGGCGCAATTGCTGATGATTTCTTCAAGCGGAGAAGAGATGCCGTTGCGCCATAGGTTTGTACGCCTGTTGTTGTTTTTGTTGTTGTTGCTACCCCCGCCGATGCCACGCTGCAGCTCATCACCTGCACTGTCGCCATGATCTCTCACAGCATTCGACCCCCCTGGCCACAATCCCATTCCCCCACCCCCTCTCAGCATGATCCCTGCACCATCACAACCTAAAACTTCTTCAAATCCTCTCACAACCTAAAACTTCTTATCACACATCAATCTCTCAACTCATCTGCTTAATCCACAAGGGGAAACCCTGGTGATGCTCTAAGAGTCACCACCGAATGGCGATCGTTGCATGCACTCTTCCACATTGACAATGCCACATCCAACAATCAAACGCGACAAAAATCACCTCCCGAATTGCAATTCTCAATCAATGCCGACATCATCACAAACCCCACCGAAATTCTCACAGAGGCGCAGGGGGGGTCTAGTCACGAAAGCATCAATGCAAGACGCAATCAAACGACATGCGAAATCGCGAGTGTTTCCTCGATTTCAACGACGTACCAGCTCGCGCTTCTTCTTCTTCGTCTTCTTCTTCTTCCACCTCCTCGTAAAGGTCGTCGCCTTCTTCTTCCCAAGCGGAGTTCACGACCAAGATGCAATCAACTTGTTACGCATCAACGAATCGTCATTCTGCGAGGTAGGGTAACCACAGATCCTCGATCTTATCGTCACCGCGCTGCAACTCGCAGCAACCAGCAGCATGGGGCGCTCGTAGTCCGTCACTACTGGGCTTGCTTGAACCTTTCCTCTTGCTCTGCCTCCAACATTCCCTTCCGTAATACCTACCAAGTGAGGCTACGAAGCTACAGACAGACCAGGGAGATTCGGTAGGTAGGTATGTAGGAACGACGGAGGGCGTGCCAAGTGGTGCGTCAGGACAAGTTGTTTGCTACCAGTCCCTACCTACAAGAATGACAAATTAAAAGATGAAATATGAAAGATGCCATTTGTATAAGAAAATTGGAAAAATGGGTCATTGGGCCCTTTGAAAGGATGTCGCCAAAATGAAGATATTTCGCTTTGGAAGATGAATTCTACATGCATGGTCTTTCAGTCAGTAACACTGTAATTATTGTGTTGCAGTTGACCATTGTACTTGGACATCTGGACAGAATTTGACAGAAATGAGATCCCTATGCATCATTGTAGGTTTTAGGTGTCTCTACCTTACTGGAGATATTTTGTACCAAGAGGTTATCAGTTGGGGTCCTTTTCATAGCAATGGGACCTAACACCCTTTTGCAATGGGACCATAGTCTAGTGGTCGTCAAACTGGGGGAGGGCGCATAGGGCCGTTCAATTGGGATTTGAGGTTTTTCTTGGTTGAGATTGATTTCAACCGGAGGCCACATAGGGAAACTCAGTTGAACTCAAGAAAAAACTATTCAGTTGTGGTCTTGTTGGGAGGGAATTTTCCAACTGTGATCCCCCACACCCCAATTGAAAATTACACTACTTCACTCAACGGTGCCTCCTACCACCGTTGAGTGAAGTCTCCTACGATCTTCTGTCCTGCGAACAGAAAATTATCTCACGATTCGGTGTGTTCGAATTATTTTTTCTGCACTCATCAGAGCTGGATTGTGTTGATGTTTCAATTGCAGAGGTTGTTGAGGGTTGGCACGAGTTAATAGAATTAGTAGAATATTAGGGGCGGTTTACACTATGGACCAAGAACTCGTCCCATGCAGCTCTAAAATATGTGATTGGCTCCATCAACTCGTCCCGGGATGACTTGGGTTTACACTACAAGGAAAAAAAAAAGTGACCAAAGGAGTTGAGGTCCTCAAAAGGCCTAGAAATAGGTCTAGTGGATAATGTTGAAGGATCCCCCGGATTTTGTGGTGAGAGAGGCAAAAAGGGTTCTCTCATTGCCGAACGAGGAGACCATGGGCTTAAAATGCCATTTTTTTATTTTTTTATGTCCCGGTCCAAGTTCGGTTTATACTTAGTGAGAGGCCCAAGGGCTTTAAAATTTACATTTTTTTGAAGTGTGACCATGGAAGTGTGACCATGAAGTGTGACCATGGAATTAATCCATTTTCCTTGGTCACGGCTCTTGGTTCGTAGTGTAAACCGCCCTTTAGTAGAATTACTTACAAGTTGAAACTGAGGTCGCAAAAGGATAATTACAAAAAACTAGAGTAGTTTGCACCTAGTCAGTTCCTATCAAAAAGAGCATTTCAAAATTATCCAATTTATATATGTGTCAAAATTTTCCAATTTATATCAAATAATATAATTTATGTCTCAATAATCCGATTTGTGTAAAAATAATCCAATTAGTTTCTTGATAATCTAATTTATAAAAAAATAATCTAATTCTTCAAAATAATCCAATTTATATCAAAATATTGTAATCTTTTTGAATTAATCTAATTTATTTTAAAACGTATCATTATATTCCAAAATAATATATTATACGCCAAAATATAACAATACATTCTTATTTATTTGAATATGACTTTCAAATAATTTATTCAATTAAGTACAAATTAAAAAGTTAGATGGTATAGGTTCATACACTAATTAATAATTGCAATTGAATGATTTTTATGAATTAAAGATTTAAAGGTGCATTGATGGATTATAATTTCTCATCCATCTCTTTATTTTCAACTAGTTTTCATGTATAGCCTACAATTGAAAGACGTTTAAACTGGAGTTGAAAACTGTGAACTGAATTGATTAAACTGAACTGCCTGTGAGGCCTACAGTTCAGTTGGAAACTTCCAATTGAGAGTTGAAATCTCAGCTGAATAAGTTCAACACAACTGAATTGGGTTCCTTGTGCGCCCCCCCCCCTAAGTTTATGTGCCAATGCTACACAATAGTCCCAAAATTTATAGAATATAAATGGCATTCTTTCATTACTTAGAAAGGTGAATCTAAGTGAAGATTCTCTTTTGATTTAGTTTTCAAAAGGATGCTCCATTGCATTGATCTATTATGCTATGTAACTTGCTTTGCTTATATAATAGAATCTTATAATTAAAATAAACTCTAAATTTTGACTTGCTTTTTGACAGTAGTATTCAACATGTCATTGTTTTGTCTTCACTTGCTTTTGGGTTGTAAGAAATTATTGCATTCAATCTTTCCCAATTTATAACTAAGGGATAATGCAGAGGAATGTTCCTTTGTAGTAAAGGACCTCGTTTACTTTGTTCAAGAATGTTACGTGGACTTGGTGATGGTAATCAAAAATATGGTTATGAAAATAATTTACAACTTCCTACAAGTCAACCTTCCCTAAGGCATCCTCTATGCATGAGGTATATGGTCTTGCATCGTGTTCCCATAAGTCTTTCCCAATGCAACCTTCATCTTTTTTTTGTTGATTTTGAGGCCCATGTTTTTGTAGATTTTGAGGCCCATGTTTTTGTATTGTTCACAAAGCATTTTCACACTTCTTGTTTGTTCAAATGCCCTTTTAGAACATCATAAATGTCTTTTATAACTTTGTGAATAATTCTAAGAGGTTGATATACTCTTTGCACCGTCACTTCACCACTTATGTTCAGTTGTCTCTTTATAGATGAAGTACCACCTCCATAGTCATACGGTTTAAGGAGTCAACAAAAGAGGTTTAGTGGCAAGTAGTTGGTTGTGATCCCATCAATATGCAATGCGGATGTGACACTTCCATTTGTGCACCTCCTAGTTTTCAACATCAACTGCTCTTCTAATGTAAAGAAGCGCATATGGCATCTTTTCTTCATTATAGAGGTATGTTGAACATACATGTTGAATATGCACTTCATGTATTTATAAAATACCAAAGATCAATATAATCAATTCCTAAAGGACCCTTTGTAATTCTAAAAATGACTAAAGATTTTTCTCAAACCTTATCAACCATAGGATCTTTTTGTTGGTTGAATGGTCATCTTAGGAAGTTCCATTTTGTCTTCAAGACCATTCCATTCGTCTTCCTCTAAGGACGCATCTCTTGTTGCTTGGATGGTCTATTGTTCCATTTTGTCTTTCAACCGTTTCATTACATCTTCGTCAAAGTTGTCTTTTCTATGTAGTAACCTTTATAGAATATTAGCTCAAAACTTGTGCCTTTTCACATTCATGCCTTTTCAACATAACACAATCAGTCCTTATACAATAGATTATAGTACATGGTACCTTTCATTAGTGTACACCAAAATATATCAACATATAACCATAGACATTGTCCATAGAGTCATGATAGTAGCAGTGAACCCTAGACCGCACGAATGGCATGTTCACATTCCCTTCACTACATGTCCATTGCATATCCACGTCGTTACTGGTTGTGCAAAGAGAAGCGCATAACTAATGTTTTTATTCAATCCTAAACAACCTAGTGGCCGTTCCATCCATATTTCAAACCTTTTTTTAAATTTTTTTTATAAGGTTTGTGATTTATGAAGGTCCACTATTACTTATGTTGGTGTGAGGGTTTGATAAAAAAAACTAGTTACAACATATTAATGATAATATTAGATCATTTGAATATTGTATTGATATTGTATTAGTATACATATCAATGAACAAGTGCAAATCCAATGAGTAAAAGCAAGCTTTGTCCAATAAAAACTGAATAATTCCTACGAAAAAAATTGCATGAATGGATAAAGGAGTTTTCAACATTTGTCTAAAGTCATGAGCTTAGTGTAAATTTTGCATGTTGTTACAAAATATTTGGAAGTGACTTCCCCGAGTCTTTTCATTTAATTGTAACTTAATCCTTAATTGCTCAAACGTTCATTTTTTGAACGATGTACAAATTTCATCCACTTTTTCATCCATCATGCACTTTTTGGAGTGTGGATTTTTTACTATAAATTTTATAGGAAGTTAACTTCATGCATGTGTGAACCGATAAGAAAGGGGATGATTTGTGAAATTTTTATGCCTCATTTCATGTTGCAATGATTCACCAAAAATTTCTAAGATCTTAATTCAAAATAGTTCAAAAGTGCTCTTGGAGAAGTCAACTCATAAAATTAAGCAACCAAAAAATCCTCAAAAATCACTACAGTTAGAGTATTACATTTCAACTCATCACAAAAAAACTCATTCATTGATTGTCAATATCTTATTCATAATCAAATTAATTACAAAAGAATTTGGAATTTTAAGTTTCAAATTTTATACAAAATATTGGTGATAGCAATCATACCTTATAGATAGAATCTAAAATTCATAATGTACAACTTTTACTCATACATCAAGTTCAAAATATCCCTCTTAGTTGCATTTTATAATGCACCTTTGCAATTCTCCAAATCTGGAGAGGACTTTGGGCATTTAGGGATTAAATGACTTGAGCCAATTGTCCTATATTGGTATTTTTGCATTCCAAGATTTTTCGTTACATGTGCGACATAAGCAAGAAGTGTAATAAAGGTACAATAAGGGTTTAAGGTGATTTTTTTAAAGGTAATTTTTTTCTCTTATCGTGGATCTTTTATATGTAATTAAGAAGAAGAGGTGAATAGTGATACAAAGTGAGATTTTTTTTCTTCTTAAGAATAAAAAATGTATTCTCACTCTGAATTAAGTTCCAATTAATAAAAGCCCACAAGGTAATCTATTATAAGAGATTCTAAAAACCTCTTTAACCCTAAAGGACCACAACTATGTTCCTCTCCAAACACTCCAAAGTACCCCTTCTCATAAAAAGACAAATATTTTTTGATCTATGACCTTTTTGACCAATCCAACCGTAGGATATTTCAAGCAACTTGAATTTATTACAACCTACAAATTTTCAACTGTTTAGGGTTCTTCAATAGTAAGATTATAAGCTTTAAAGTTGGTTGCACCTTTTTTTTTGGCTTGCTGCCCATAGTTGAAACTTTTTGAAAATGCCGAAAATGCAAAGTTTAGTCTCAAATTTGGTAAAGTGAATTTGGCAATTGTGTGCATGAGGGTGTTAGCTCATTGTGTGCAAAAATTCAGATGCATGGCTCATTGTATGAAAATTTTCAGGAGCTACCCGCAGTTAGGTTTTTCACCTTTGCATGATTGTATCTTTTGATTTATACATCACCTACGTATGCAAATTACCATCCCATCTTCGTTACAAAGAGTAGAATCACTACAAAAAATCTCAAGAATTGAGGATCAATACTCATTCCACAGTGAGCTGACCGAACTTGGAAAATCAGCCTTAGTCCTTGATGGGTTAAAATACAACTACCTAGTTAAGGTTTGTTTATGGAATTGTTATTATATGGTTTAAAACTAGAAAGTTTACTTTATTAATAAATTATAACTCCAAATAATGAATAATAACATTTTTTTAGAGAAAATATTAGAAGTTTGAATTCAATTGGTGCTTGAGTTGTTGAAGTATAGCATGAAGTCAATTATATAATGCCAAGACAACAATATGATGAAAGTTGTCCCCGGGGCAGGAATTGGGCGAAAATTTTGAAATAATTTGCGAGAAAAATATAGGGTACTTTTTATTTGTTCAAGCAATTTAAAAAAAAAAAAAAAAAAAAAAACGTTAGAAATAATGAAGGGCTTGGACAATCTAAAAAGTTTTTTATAAAAAATATTAGCCCCATTTCATATAGACAAATTTACTTAATTTTTTCTTAGATAGCATATGATAAAATGTTTTTTTGTTTATTTTTGTTTATAGGGTGTGTTAAATATCACCACTCTGAAGGTTTTGGATGAAAAATGTCCGTTTATCGTTGGGTTCTCTTGACGAGGTGTGGATGACGGGGTTGTAGAGAGGGGAAGGTGCGATTTCTCCTTGACGAGGTGGATCTCCGATGCTTTGAAATCCTATCATGTCGTTTCTAGTCGCCTTGCTCTCCTTCCAATTTTTAGATGTTTCTCTTCGATTCGTTCTCTTCCTGTTTTTTGTAAAGCGCGTAGCGATGCGGATTTGCAATTGCAATTCCTAAAATTTTAAACTAATATATGGTACCCGAAAATAGGAAGTATTTAGATTTTAAAAGAACTATAAGTATATTAAAATACTAATATTTATTTATTTTTCTACTTAAAGGGTATCAACAAATAATATATAGATATATAGTGTGGGGTATTATATCAATAATTTATATATAACACCCACACTCAAATACATGTTGGTCGCACGTGTATACACAAATTAATAGTGAGTGTCTGTCCCAAGGGTTGCCCCAAGAGAATATGTTATGACATAGTCATTTCACCTATTTAACCCTTAAAGTACTGACTAAGACCACTAGCTTGGTTTTCTCAGTTTTTAAACTACTTTGATCATGAATTGCAAACTTGGAGAGGACATTTTGTACTTTTTAGCAATAATTGGATATTAAAGGTTCCCTTGATAATAAAATTAATTTGTACTACAATTAGTAATATTTAAACAATTTGATTCTTTTAATCAATTTTGAGCACCCTATATTAATGTAATTCATTTATAAATTTTAATTGTCAACAATATATTGTACTCTAATCATCTTTTTTTTGCACGTTGTTACGTACTATTTGGAAGCGTCCTCCCTGAGATTGCTAATAATGAAGAAACATTTTTATGAATTTTCTTCTTCATGCATCATCCATGACAAGAGCAGTATGTACTTACATTTTTAGGAATGTACAGTGGGGTCCTACATGGAATGGCGTTTTTGGTTTCGCAGTGAGAAATGTTTTAGTACTGCCAACTTTGGAAGCCTCCCGAGAGCTCAAAAATTGGTATCTTACCACGAAATTTTTACCAGAGACTCATCTTTAAGTTAATTATATGTATGACAAATTTCAAGGCCGAAATATTCACCCAAAAAAAGTTATTTAGAATCTACCAACATTGGTAGCTGTGGAATTTTTTTCACTGCTGCCAACTTTGACAGCCTCCCGAGAATGGAAAAAAAAATTCCTTACTTTGGTTTTTTTTTGGTAGAAACCAATTTGTATTAGTAATATATGGTAAAAATCTCAAGTCTAAAAGATTAGTAAAAAAAAAGATATTCCGAATCTACCAACATGTGTAGTTGTGGGAAACAATGGGGGAAACCATTTCATTGCTACCAACTTTGACTACTATGTTGGTAGATTAGGAATAACTTCTTTTTGGTGAATCTTTTGGCCTTGAAATTTGGCATACATATAATTCACTTAAAGATATTTCTTTGGTAAAACTTTCGTGGTAAAATACCAATTTCTGAGCTCTCGGGAGGCTTTCAAAGTTGGCAGTATTCAAAGTTGGTAGGAATGAAATGGTTTCCCCATTGTATCCCACAACTACACATGTTGGTAGATTGGGAATATCTTTTTTTTTACTAATATTTTAGACTTGAGATTTTTACCATATATTACTAACACAAATTGGTTTCTACAAAAAAAAAACCAAAGTAAGGAAAAAAAATTTCCATTCTCGAGAGGCTGTCAAAGTTGGCAGCAGTGAAACAATTACCACAGCTACCAATGTTGGTAGATTCTGAATAACTTTTTTTGAGTGAATCTTTCGGCCTTGAAATTTGGCATACATATAATTAACTTAAAGATGAGTCTCTGGTAAAAATTTCGTGGTAAGATACCAATTTTTGAGCTCTCAGGAGGCTTCCAAAGTTGGCAGTACTAAAACATTTCTCACTGCGAAACCAAAAACGCCATTCCATGTTGGACCCCACTGTACATTACTTTCACAATTTGAAGTTGAAACTCAAAAATACTCATTTCTTTTTAAATTAGGGAAGGACTTTTATGGGTTAAGATAAAGGGACATTGTTTCCAAAGTTGAAATCTTAAAAAAATATAGAAAATTAAAAATAACATACTTTCATAAAAACAGTTTTTAAATTTTATTTTTACGTTTATCTTCTAAAATACACAAACAAAAAACTCGAGCAAGACCCTATATCCAACCCTTTAAAGTCATGTCATTATAATTATACGGAGTGTTTGAACATGATACAAAAGCAAGAATTTGTTTGATCAATGCATAGCAAATTGACATCCTTAAAAGGCCATTTGGATGCACTTTTCATAAAAAGAGCATTATGGATGAGGACGGAATAAGACTTGTACCTCTACTATATTGTTATGATTTGGTTGTATGTAGCAACCGACGTTATGTGCCAAAAATAAAATAAGAATACCACTTGCCACACCAAAAAGGTGATTTATTACAATCTTCAAACTAATGTGATTAAAAATTTACTTCTATGACAATTGTGAACATAACCACTTTCCATTTATGACACGTTGGAATTCATATATAAATTAGTGTGGAACTTTTCAAATAGTGTAGACCATAGTAAATCACCTTGTTGACCCTCCCTTCACTGTCGGATGAGCGATCGAACATTCATCCATTACATATTATCAATCATTCATTGGGATATCATCCATCATCCATCGACGACGCGCGGTTTGAACAAGGAAGTCCATCAAGCTTCATAGAAACTCCGGGCTGCATGCAGATTTACAATCACCGTAAGTTAATGCTTGATCACAAAAATGAGAAGACGATGGAGGATCAGCTTCGCTTCTGCAGCTTTTAAGCATAGGATGAAAAAATTCCACACTCTTCTGCTGAACTTTTAGAGTTTTTTCTTTTCGATTTTGGAAAGCAAATGAAGGAATTCAGTGCAATCAGTGCTGTAAATGGTAATTCAAGAAAACAACACTCCGGTGCAGAATGAAGCTTCATGCAATCGGTGATTTAATCCTGTGTTTTTTGACGGAGGAGTGGAGAAAGCAAAGACAAGGGACTCTCGGGCGAATTACGTCTTCTGTTCTGCAAAGTATTAACCAAGGTACTTGATATTCTATTTTGCAATGGCCGCTCTTCTTTGCATCTTGGAGAGTTTTTGAAAATTTTGAAAGATCTATGAACTACGAGTCACATTGTATGTAGAAGAACCACACACTTTGCATTGAGTTGCTGTCTTCCAGATTCTTGAAATGGTTTAAACTTCACTTCACGTACTGTACTAAGGTAGGAGAATAGCTGGACATAGTGAGTTAGGTCTTTTGTTTATCAGAGTCTTAATCAAGGTACTTGATATTCTATTTTGCGACGGCCGCTCTTCTTTGTATCTTGGAGAGTTTTTGAATTTTTCGAAAGAACTACAAACTACGAGTCGCATTTTATGTTGAAGAATCACACACTGTGCATTGGGTTGTTGTCTTCCAGATTTTTGAAATGGTTTAAACTTCACTTCATGTACTGTACTAAGGTACGAGAATAGCTGGAAATAGTGACTTACATGACTCAATAGCGTGATGTGATCAATTAAGGTGCACTGAGTGGTTGCATTGAGCTTTACTAATAATTTAGGATTTTTGTTTGGGGTTAAATTGAGCTGCATAATGACAGTGAGTGTTGTGAGAGTGATATGTTGTACAAATTTACAAGATCTTGTGTTTGAGGAGTTAGGGTTTAGCAAGGAGATGGCGAATGATTACGTTGAAGTTGCTCGTGCGTTGCAAGGCAGATTGAGTGGCTTGACAACAGTAGGGGATTCTTCCGATTTGAAGAAGGTGCTTGAAATTGCAGCTGAGGAATTTGGTATTCCAAGGGACGAATATTGGTATGTCTACAACATAGATAACTAGCCTACTACGATAACATTAGAGCGAAACATCTTTACACCGAAAATCTTAACAATGTTTTCACATCTACTTGTCACAAGCTAATCAATAAAATTTTCAAGCATGCAACAGAGCACCAATCAGAAGGTGCTCATCTCCGCGTCTGCTAGTTCCTTGGGTCACGGGCCTCTCAATGGACGTTAACAATTCATTTCATCTCACAACAGTACACGGAGGAACGCATCATTGAGGGAGGAAGCAAGAGATAATGTTGCAGAAGAAACATCATATAGACACTTGTGCAGTGAGCATGAAGAAGTGATGAACGCAAATTGTTGGGGGAAACTACCACAGGAGTTGTTGCCACTCGTGTTTGCTCGTCTCCCTGTAAAGCAAATTCTCCAGTTGCCATGCCTCTCCAGAGGTTGGAAGGAAAACATGATGACAAGAGGCTTTGAGTTTTTCAGGGTTTGTGATGAAGTACATCCAAAGATGTTTGCATTCATTAGGTACTTCTACAATAGACGTGAGAACGTGTTTCTGGTGCGGGTGTTTGATACCAATTGGAACAGATGTCATACCTTCCATCTTTCGTTGGGCAATCCAGATGCTGGTTGGAGTCATCTAAAGCGTTATCGGGGACGTTTTATACACGGAGGTTTTGATGGAGGGTTGGTGCTATTTTATCTTCAAGTACATATAGCACAGAAAAAAGAGCAATTCTATGTTTGTTCAGTACGGTTGTGAATCCACTAACTCAAAAATCTTTTGATCTGCCTCCTATTCTAGATTTCATGGGAGTTCTTCTGCAGCGTATTGTTGTGGACCGGGAAAGTAATCATTTCAAGGTGCTCATAGTGGTGAACATGCGAGACACAAATATAGATGATATTTGAGTCTTTGACTCTAGTACGGGAGAGTGGTCCCAAGCAAACAAAGCAAAGGATATCACGTTTGGGAATCAATCTGCGTACGACTTTGCAAAGGGGAAAATAATGTTGCTGAACAATCGGAGTCCGCGTCCTGATGTAGATGCAACGAAACAAACACTCCTCAAGAACCATTTGTTTGTAATGCTGGAAGATACACATATCCCTAGAGTTGATGAAGCAACATATCAACCATCAACAAAGGTGTATTATATCAAAGAGTATGCAGTGGAGTATCATCCCCAACATCCGCCTACATGGTTGGAAATGGATATTCATAGGTGTGGCCCTTTTGAGCGCGCTCCAAAGACGAATCTTTACAACTTGATGTTGCATTCATCAAATGGAGTCTTGATAGTATTTGTGAGCCTTGATGAAAGGGAGCCTTTCCATATTGATAAAGGGTGGATTTATGACCTCTCTACAAGAACTTGGCGTGACCTTCCGAAATTGCCAGGACCCCATATGACATATGCCGATAATCCATGTGAGATTCGATGGACTGCTCATCCATGATGTAAGTCAGTATCCTTTCTCGTATGCAGTAGTTGAACATATACAAATCTGCTGAGAATCCTGTATTGTTTTATGAATTCATGGAAGCAGTTATGAAGATTCCTGACTGAAGCAACTGTGCACATGAATAGACGTGTTATATCTGGTTGGAATGGAGTTGATATGCCCTTCTAGAAGCATATTTTTTGTAGTTTGGGTGACATCCCCAAAACTGTGAGCTCTAAGTGTACCCGATTTTCTCTTTACATATTAAACCCAGCCATTTCAATGCCTTGCAGGCTCCCTGTCTAGATGAGAAAGTCCTGCCTCCTCAATGTTTTGATTCAAATGCATCATTTGAGTAAGTAGTGTGCGTGAATGTCCTTGCATGGTTGTTTTGTGTTCTGACATGCCTCCTCTGTATTTTAATGTAGAGGTAATCCAACACAGAAAGAAGAGGAAAGCTGTTATTTTTTTATTGTTGTGCAGTTAAAGTAAGAGAATATCCACAGAGCACTAGCGACGGAGGAGGTAGAAGATTGAAAGAGGAAATGGCTTCATACAGGATATTGGACATAGAAGGGGATGAGGATAGTGTCAAAATTAAGGTGTTTAGTGCACTGTCACATCCTTTTTGTATTTTGGTGTAAAGAATGCGTAGTGTACTTTGGAAAACAATTGTAGTGTGTCCAGATGGAATTTGTTTAACTCAATAGGGTATCCTCGTGCTTATAGAGCCGGAGGTTTATAAACTTGTACGATTTACCACTTTGTTGCAACTTTAGAACGCAGCCCAGTGTGTATTTTCTGTATTATACTTCATGTCAACAGCTGATGTGCAAGGTGTGTTTCTTCATTCACAAGAGCAACTTTTTCTTCTTTATGGTTGCGTGTAGGTGCCGCACTTGCAATGAAACTGCTGTGAATTTGACTGGTTGTGAGTGGTCCTCAGACTTGAATTGCCTGATGAGCACTCATAACGAATCAACTTCATGGAAATATCAAAAAACTGAGGAGATAAGGTAGGTGTGCTGAATTCCGCGCGTGTCCCATTGTCAACCCCTACATTTCGGGACTGGGTCCTTAAAACCGCCTGGCCAAGTTTGAAAAAGCACCCAAGAAGCACTCTAAAAATTGTTCTTTTATTGGCTGATTTTGAGAATCCAATCTGTGGATAAAGCACGAACCCTATACGCGAGTAATGGCCAGTCTACGCTTTTAGACTTACAAATTCATAGAAAATTGTAGACATATTCAAAAAATGTGTTTTCTTTTGGGATGCCTTTGCACGAGCTTTGCGGAACATCCAAAAATAATAAACTTTTTCATTCACAAATCTAACCATGCAAACCTGAAATTTGGACGGAAATATGAACATCTACCTTAGCACCACAATTCATGGTCATGAAACTCCTCACAACAAAGAACTTTGGATGAGAAGTTTTATTGCATGCTTTTTGATCTCTCAAGTGCCTAAATGACCAAATGTGTTCATTATCATATCTATAGGACTTTAACCCCTAAACGTCCTCACCTTCCCCAAATTTGGCAGTTTTGCAAAGATGCATTATAAAATACAACTAAGGAGAATATTTGGAACTTTGAATAAAAGTTGTACATTATGAATTTTAGATTTTATCCATATGGTTAGATCTACGATTGCTATCACCAATATTTTTGTATAAAATTTGAAACTCAAAATTCAAAATTCTTTTGTAATTTGATTACGAATAAGATATTGACAATCTTTGGATGAAATTTTGAAATGTAATATTCTAAGTGTAGTGATTTTTGGAGATTTTTTTGTTGCTTGATTTTATAAGTTGACTTTTCCAAGAACACTTTTACATTGAAATCTTCAAAAAAATTGGTGGAACAATGTGGCATGAAATGAGGCATAAATTTTTCACGAATCATCCCTTTCTAGTCCGATCACACATGCATGAAGCTAACTTCCCATGAAAAATTGAGTAAAAAATTCTCACTGCAAAAAATGCATGATGGATGAAAAAACAGAGTTCAAATCTGTTCATCGTCCAAATCCGAGCCAAAATCTGGAGAGTTGGACGTTTAGGGGTTAAGTGAATCATTTGAAAGTTTCTAAGAAGGAGCTTTTTATATATTAATAGATAATTATATGGTGCAAATGTATTTAACCCTTTGACGCGCCAACGTCCATATTCTGGACGCTGGATGATTTCTGACGCGTCCCTTCACCACATATGGTGATGTTTTTCATCCATCCAAAATTCTCTTGATTCTTGTGCTAGTTGACTACCATTTGTACGGTATGGATCTTCAAAATAAGATGTTGTGAATTTTTGAAAAATAACAAAAGTGATTATGTCAAGTTTCATTATTAGTTCAAAAAGTGAGACCTTAAACATGATTTTCCAAAATGAGTAGAATCAAATAATGGAAACCATACCATCTTGTAGTGCATGTTATTCCAATTTCATTACATTAATTTTTAATTTTTTTGTGTTAATTTTGGATTTTTAATTGAATTTCAAGAGAAAACCTTGCAAAATTAATTAAAAAATATTAATAATGAATATGATGAATCCAACCGTACAGATGTTATCTTCACATTGACATTTATAATTTTTCTTTGTACATCAAGTGCATTTTTGTTTTTCATCAAACATTTTATAACGGATCTTTGAAAACAGTGTTGAATCGGGACGTTAAAGGGTTAAGGTTTAAACTGTACTTTCTACTTTTGCACTTAGCATAATGATCATCGTGCCAGGTGAGTCTCCTCTGAGCTTTTATTCGACACCCATTGTATTTGTACAACAAGGTAACTATACCTTAAAGCGTTCACCTTACCAATTGAGCCTATTTACACAGGTAAAACAGAAAATATTTTCAGTGGGTCGTAATGGCAAGTTCAAGAGGATTCCAACGCACTTTAGCATGCATAATTTGGACACCGTATGAATAAGTTATGAATTTCCAAAGTGTTGACTATAGGTTGACCTTAAAGCGACCCTAAACTCTGATGTTCAGATTGTGCACATTCTCATCAATAGTAGGGTGTCAAAATCTACTTATTATGGAAGATTGAGCTATGGACGCTTTAAGGAAATGGTCGCTTTTAGATATAGTTACCTTACTTGTCATTTTGGTTCAGTGTTATAACAACTGGTTGAATTGATGATCAGAAGTTGGCGGTTCAACTTTTGGCTATAGATCTTTAACGTCGTTCCTCATTTGACAACCTGTGTTATTTGTAGTGTAAAGAATTCCAGAAATTGCATTAATGTATTTCAAGTGATGTTCAGCGAGCATAACTTCACTTACAAGAGTGAGAATGTAAGCTAAAGCGTAAACCAGTGCAAGTAGTTGAAATTGGTGTATGAAGCCAAACCTTAACCCTTTAACGTCCCAATCCTTTGTAGAATAGTCAAACTACACTATCAGACACAATTCAACCATTGAGATTTATCAAAATATATTTTGTAATATTTTTCATGTATGAAATTGTATTTTTCCTATTAGTCCTAAAATTTTCAGTTTTCTTTTATACAAAATGAACTTTTTACAAATTTTTAGGTCAAATACTTTCAAAATTTCATGTTAATTACAAAAAATCTTCAAAAAATATATAATTTTGGAGCATGTGCAAGTTACAATGGAGAATCACATGATATATTTTCTGTAGAATTTTTTAATTTGAAATTTGAAATTCAAAAGGTGAACATCCTATGTAGTGTAATTCAAACCTTGAGCTACATAGCTTGCAACAGAAATAAAATACTCAATACTTGAAATTTATAAGATTTGAAAAGTAAAGTGCAAACTAGACTCAATATACTTCATTTTCTTATTTGAAAATAATAGCAAAATTTTTCATCTTCAGGGTCGAAATTGGATTTGACCAACAAACATCCGCAATTTGGATGCGCGGTTCTCAAAGGGTTAAGCACCAAAAATCACAAAGTTTTATTAACATGGTAGCAATAGTAAGTTCCTTGCAACATATTCACAAATCCACATTGCACTGATTATCCCATTTAGTGCATGCGATACTAATTCCCAAAGCGTTATTTTGTAAAATTTCAAAATTAGTGAGGGCTAATTTTTTTAACTAAGTGGCTGAAATCTTCATATCATGCTAATTTTACATCATAATGATATTTAGTATCACCTTCACTAATTTCCCACACGTACTATAAACCCTCCTTCACTAAATGGATGATTAGTGTACATAGTAGAGTAGAGAGAGGGAGTACCCTTATGAATGTGGTCCTCACTGCACTTCAATATAGAAAAAAAGACTACATGGCATTTCCTCATGAATCCCGCAATTCATGGTATGCATATGACATTCCCTCATCAGTTAGTAAAAATGGTTCAACTCAAGATTTCCTTGGGATGCTCTTTGGAAAAGGACACTCCCCACCACTAGTCTATTATGCTATGTAAAATATAATAATTGAGAGGTTAAAACCTAATTATTATCATAATAAGAATAATAATTTTAAAACAAGAAATAAGAACCTATAACTCAAAATTTGAAACTCATTGAATACCTTTGAAAAACAAGTTATGGAAATTCCAAACTTTGTGAGAACGGATTGAACTTTAGTCCACAAGATGAATTTAACCCCTAACTGCCCAATATGCATGATGTACAGATTTGAACTTTGTTTTCTCATCCATCATGCACTTTTTGCAATGTGGATTTTTAACTGAAAGTTTTATGGGAAGTTAACTTCATGCATGTGTGATCCAATTAGAAAGGGGATGAATTGAGAGAATTTTATGCCCCATTTCATGCCACATTGTTCCACCAAACATTTTGAAGATTTTAGTTTGAATGTACTCTTGAAAAAGTCAACTCCTAAAATTAAGCAACCAAAAAATCTCCAAAAATCATAACACTTAGAGTATTACATTTTGACCCATCACAAAAATTTCATTCTTGGGTTGTCAATATCTTATTCATAATTAAATTACAAAAGGACTTTGAATTTTGAGTTTCAAAATTTATACAAAAATATTGGTGATAGCAATCATAGATCTAACCATATGGATAGAATCTAAAATTCATAATGTACAACTTTTATACATACATCAAGTTCAAAATATCCCTCTTAATTGCATTTTAAAATGCATCTTTTGGAAAATTGCCAAATCTGAAGAGGGTGAGGATGTTTAGGGGTTAACCCTTTAGTGCCCAGCTGACCACATTATGGTCACTACAACGTCTAAAATGCAAATAGCAGAGAATCCGTGAAGATTTGGAACTTCAGTTTTGAAGTTCAGATTTGCCCATATACATTACACACCTTCCAGAAAAAGAAATTTTCAATTTGGAATTGTACAACTATCAAAATACCTATCAACAGAACGCGAAAATACTGCAAATACTTGAAAATACAGTAAATACTTACAAATACAACACATGTATTATGCAGTATTTCTTGTGTTTGGAAGTTTGTTATCTTGTTTTATTTTTTTGGATTATGTTCTTTTCTTCATCTCCATTAGTGTGTGTAATCCGATCTTGACTAATGTACCCACTCCTGTCAATTTTCAACGTATAAAATTTTGTCCTAAACCGTATATAGATAAGTCACTTTCACTTATAAAATTCACAATAATTATGTGTGAGTCTATTCTTGATATGAAAGATTGCAACAGAGAGGTGTTGACATAGGGCATAGTTGAACTTCTTTCCTTTCATTTTTGAAAATTTAACCCAAATTCTATTTAACTTTGAAGTCACACACCCCCCAAAATCTCATTTTTGAGCATGCATTATACAGTTCAAATACATACTATAATCTTCCAATCCCACCATTGGATGATTCTCAAATTTTAATAAAATGTGTGCTCTCCAGTTGAGAATAGAATTATACGGCTACTTTCTAATTTAATCCATTCTATTTCTGGTAATCTCAATCACAGTGGAAAAATCCACTGAAATCCAGTGCTCCCAGCTACAGTACCCTGGGCACTAAAGGGTTGAAGGTATGTACAGTACACCAAATTTTGACTTTTTTGTTGTGATATTGACTCAGTCTTATATTGGCACTAAGAATTGCAAATCAAAAGTTGGTAAACAGACATTGAAGAAAATTTGCATCCAATTGTGTCATGCAACTATGTTGCCATTTTTGGAGTTCATCATACTTCGGGGGTGCGCTATACTAAACACGTACAAGTATACGTGAATGCACAAAAGGAGTATTAATTTGAACACTGTCGTATGACATACACGTACAAGAATCATATTTAGAGTTGAAAATTTTGGCGTATACTTACATTAAAAATATATTTAGGACAAAATATATATATACAAAGGTTTTTAAACGTATAATCCCTTGTATACAAGGACTTTTTAGAGGGGATCATGAATGCACGTGATTCTCAAACACAAATGCAGAGTGCACCCCCAGTTCATTATATCCATTTTGCTAATGTTGTGCTCTAATTTTGTTGATCCCACCATCACTTCCTCATGCCTTGCTAAATTTAACCTCAAATGTGAAAATTTTCTCATTTATTTGTTGCACTTTTTTGCTTCCACTTGATATGACCTCCCTTTTTTATTTACATAGTGAAACACAACATATCCTTCCCCAAAACGTCAATTACAGGTGCACATACCTCACAGACAATGGTAAATATGAGGATGAAAATGTAAACCATTGTATTCGAACTGTTCCTTGCGTCATTCTGATGTATAATCCCTAAATGCTCAAACAACCATTTTCTGGTCGTTGCCCAAATTTTTTTTGAAAAAATAAAATATATTTTAGAATACTATATCAAGTCTACTTTCCAACACAATTTGAAATATGTCAATTTGAGTTAAACTCCACCTAGGAGAATTTATCAAAGTGGATCACCTCAACATTGTTTTAGTGTAATAAAATTTCTATTTGAGGAAAGTAATAATGTTCCTCCATCATTTTGTTTTCTTTTTTGAAGTTTACAATAATAAACCAACTGTAACCAATCATGCTAAATTTTAAACTCTAAAAGTGAAATTTATAATTTATACAAATTTTCAAAGGTTAATGCTTTTAAATTCATTAAAAAAATATCTAGAGTTATTATTGGAAGTTTGACTGTACAAATAATTTGTAGAAATGATGCCCTAAATTTTGTCTATTGAACCAAACTTCATCAAACATATGGAAGGCACATATTATAACACATCTAACACGCAATTCACTATTTATGCACTTGACCAAGTGTGCTCATTTCATAAGCATATTTGACTTAAAAAAAAATTGGTCAAAAAGTTCTCTAAAAAACATTAATGTTGTCTTTCTACAATCACTTACATTGTAAACAAATAATTATTTTATTTATTTTTTATTCTTATCTTTATCTTTTCTTTTATCCTTTTTTAATCTTTTTTTTTTATCTTGATTTCTTTCTTGTCTTCTTTCTTGTCTTCCTTTTTGTCTTTCTTCTTGTCTTTTTTTTTCTTCTATTTTTTCTGCAGTTGTGGCTGCTGAACCGTAAACAATGGGAGCAAAGCATTTTTTTTTTAAAATTAAATTTCTTTTGTGGCGGCCGCAATGTAGGGTTCAGTAGCACGCCGCAGCCAAAAAAAAGTTTTTTTTTTTTTTTTTTTCTTTGCTCCCATTGTTTACAGTTCTGCAGCCACAACTAAAGAAAAAGTAGAAGAAAAACAAAGACAAGATGAAAGACAAAAAGGAAGACAAGAAGAAAGACAAGAGGAAGACAAGAAAGAAGACAAGAAAGAAATCAAGATAAAAAAGAAAAGATAAAAAAAAGATAAAAGAAAAGATAAAGATAAGAATATAAAATAATTAAAATACTTGTTTGTTTACAATGTGAGGGATTGAAGAAAGACAATAATCGTTGGTTTTTATATTTTTAAATTAGACAAAAATTTATATGCGCTTGGGGACCAAGTGCATGATTATATGGCCAAGTGCATAAATAGCAAATTGTGTGTTATCTATGTTTTGTTCAATACCCCTCAGGCTTTTAGGGGATAACATAAATGTGCAGCAAATGAAGTGTTCACAATAGAGCAATTACAAGTAGGGCTATGTTTTTAACCCCTAAACGTCTGAACGTGCCGTGGCGACCAGTAGAATACGGTGTATTTTGGTTGTATTTGGAACGGATCCACACCTTAAATGGGTTTGGGTGCAGAAGAGAAGTTGAAATTTACATCAATGCGGTTCTAATGAGCTATTAAGATCCCAATTTAGAGTTTGTTGTTGGTAGTAAATCTCAATCATACGACAGCGTATATACCATCTCCATGGGACGTTTAAGGGTTAATTTGTTTGGTTTTCATGTTTAACCCCTAAAGGCCTAAGTGTCCTAACTAGGACATTTACAAAACCGGGCATGTTCCCATGATGTCAATTTTGAGTCTACTATTGTGAGATTTTTAGTGAACGTGAGGAATTTCAAGAGCTTTGTGGGAATATAATAACTTTTCCCTCCAAACATTGATAGAAAAAGTTATGGTGCCCGAAGCCTTTTTTTCACGAGGTCGGGCAATATGGGCAAAATGCAAAACTACTCCAAAAGTTCTAAAATTTGATATGGAAGCAAGTGACATGATATTATTTGGCATGGTAAAAATAAGAAAAAATAAAATTCTCCATAGTTCAAAAATTTCATTCCAAGAGGAGTAAAAAATTTCTAGTGTAGTCAAGCAAGGTGGGAAAAAATTAACTTCTTTTGGAGATAAAAATAGAGATTTTGTTATTTTTTTGTGATTTTTTTACTTCAAAAAGAGACAAGAATTTTTGTCTTCACCGTTTGGATTGAGATATTAAGAAAACCAAGTTCACAATAAAATTATGTGTTTGGCAATGGTTTGGACCTCCCCCACTTGCAATATTGTTTTCAATATGTTAAATCATTCTCCTACTTCTCAAATTTGGTATACAAGTAACTAACATTGTTTAGATTGTAAAAGTGAAGAGTGACAAGTTTTTGTAGTGGGACATTTTCAATAGGAAGAAAAATACGCAGCTAAAAATTTTGGATGAGTTTTTTTATTTTTCTCACACATTCTCACTTCAAACATATGTATCTTTTAATCTATACAGTCAAAGAGTGTGAATTTTTTTGTGCACATTCCTTTTCTTTTAAAGGACAATTTTCTAAAATTGGATTGTGATTTTATTTTTATTTTTGAAATTGTGCCCTAGGGATTAGAAATGGCAACATTGTAAACACACAATTCGCTATTTACGCACTTGGCCATATAATCATGCACTTGGTCCCCAAGCGCATAATTTATTTATTTTTTAATTTAAAAAAAAAAACACAACAATTATTGTCTTTCTTCAATCCCTTACATTGTAAACAAATGATTATTTTAATTATTTTTTATTCTTATCTTTATCTTTTCTTTTATCTTTTCTTTTTTATCTTGATTTCTTTCTTGTCTTCTTTCTTGTCTCCCTCTTGTCTTTCTTCTTGTCTTTCTTTTGTTTTCCTTTTTGTCTTCCTTGTCTTTTTTTTTCTTCTACTTTTTCTTCAGTTGTGGCTGCTGAACCCTAAACAATGGGAGCAGACCCAAAAAAATAAAATAAAATAAAATAAAATAAAGGTTGGGCATGAGGTGTTGCTGAACCATAAATCACGGCCGCCAAAAAAAAAAAAAAAAAAAAAAAAAAGGGTTTTTTTGAAAATTTTCTATTTTTAGCCGTTGGGGTGCGCGGCTGCGCACCCTAAGACCCTCCCATCTCCTTCATTTCCATCTTCATCTCCCTCTCCAACTTCATCTCCCTCTCCATCTTCATCTCCCTCTCCATTTTCATCTCCCTCTCTATGTTCATCTCCTCTCCATCTCCCTCCCCTCTCCTCATATATATAGGGGAGAGGAGAGGGTCTCTCCCATTCACTCTCCCACTCCTTCTCCCTCCCCTCTCCTCTCCCCTATATATATGAGGAGAGGGAAGAGGGAGAAGAGAGATGGGAGGGTCTTAGGGTGTGCGGCCACGCACCCGAGGCTAAAAATAGAAAATTTCAAACCTCCCCCTCCCCCCTCCCAAAAAAAAATAAAATAAAATAAAATAAAATAAAAAATAAATAAATAAATAAATAAATAAATAAATATATATATATATATATAGATATTTTTTTATTTTTTTATTTTTTTTGGGCGGCCGCCATTTAGGATTCAGCAGCACCCCATGGTCAACCCAAAAAAAAAAAAAAAAAAAAAAAAAATTATTTTTTTCTTTTTTTCTTTTTTTTTGGGTTTGCTCCCATTGTTTAGGGTTCAACAGCCATAACTGAAGAAAAAGTAGAAGAAAAAAAAGACAAGGAAGACAAAAAGGAAGACAAGAAGAAAGACAAAAGAAAGACAAGAGGGAGACAAGAAAGAAGACAAGAAAGAAATCAAGATAAAAAAGAAAATATAAAAGAAAAGATAAAAGTAAGGATAAAAGAAAAGATAAAGATAAGATAAAGATAAGAATAATAAATAATTAAAATAATTATTTATTTACAATTTAAGTGATTGTAGAATGACAACACTGATTTTTTTAGAGAACTTTGTAACCAATTTTTTTTAAAGTCAAGTATGTTTATGAAATGAGCGCACTTGGCCAAGTGCATAAATAGCAAATTACGTGTTTGTAGTGTTTTTTGAGCAAAATAGCTCTAGTCCGTTAGGGGTTGAATTAATATTTGCCATGTATTGTTGGGCTTTGACTCATACGGTTTTTAATACCTTGATGGACCACACCCTTTACAATATAGCAACACAGAAGAGAAACTACTAATAAAATAGTCTAGCTCTCCAATCCTCTTCACATAGACTAACTAAAGTTAGAGAAAATTCTCTGTGATTCCTCTAATCCCCTGATAGATTTTGTTGATGCCCGGGTGTGATCTCCCTCTGCTTAAGAACCTTATGCTTGTTTGGGCCATTGTTCTAGTGTCTTAGAAATAGACAACTCAATAGTCGACAAGTGCACTAGCACCAGTGCAAATATTATTGGCAAAATTTCACCAGCAACTTACCTGATTTTGGGAGTGACTACTTTTACACTAGAAAAAATGGGCAAAAATGTAGATGAAATCTCCAAAATCTTCTTTAAAAAAAAAGAAATCGCCAAATTTTGAACGAAAATACCTTATAATAAATAATTTTATGGATGAATATATATATATATATATATATATATATATATATATATATATATCCGTTTTTTCCTTACTTGGCTACATTCCCGAGTGTATATCACTCTACCAATAGGATTTCTTAAAGGAACCATTGACTAGCACTGTTCAAAAAAAGAAATCTTGATCAAAGCCATGCACATAAGGTCCTTTAGCAATTAGTGGAGTCCACCCTTTACAACTGTAGCACTGTAGAAGCTTTAACATTAAATACAATGTCTCACCATCCAATCCTTAGCTAAAGATGATGTGAACTTGTTTATGATTCTGAATTTGCTACAATGATTTGGAAATAGTAGCCAAGATTTTGAGGTCAACAATAGAAGGGCTACAGAACCTTATATACTTGATCAGCTTGTACAAGTCCCCGCTAGCGAGGATCATAGTGGAATGATTCCTCATACTTGTGAGATGATTGCAAGATGGAATATGTTATCAATTTTCATAACCCAAAAACACTACCGTAGTTGGTTGTCAAGATTGGCAAAGAACAATTCTTTGCCATTCTTATAATTATCTTTTCCCAATCTTGACTACATTACTTTTTGCTAATAGTGAGGGAAGGTTTATAGTGAGGGAGAGTAATTACTGAAGGTGATACTAAAATGTAAAATGAGTGTGAAATGAAGATTTCAGCCACACAGTATAAAAATTAGCCCTCGCCAATTTCATGATTTTGCCAAAATAGAACGTATCTTTGGAATTAGTACCACATGGACTATTAGCAAAAAGTAATGTACCAAGTATGGTAATACAAAACACAAGTATCAATGGAAGAGACGAGCCATGGCAAGGACGAGCTGGATGGGTCAATTTTTTTCCCCAAAAAAATGGTATTGGAATAAATGGTCCTAGGGCAACTAACATATGTACATGTACAATTCTTTTATGTACAATTCAATGGTACAGAGAATTAAAGCTATGATTCTGAGGGAAGCAAATGACCAATAGTTTTGAGCAGCTGCTGAATGTCAAAAGGCTTTCCCAGGTAGCCATCCATGCCATGGGTCAGGCATGTGTCTTGATAGCCTTGGATAGCATGCGCTGTTAGCCCTAAAATCGGCACCCTCGACCACCCTTTCTCACTTTCAGTTCTCCGAATTTGCTCAGTTGCTGCTAATCCGTCCATTACTGGCATCTGCACATACAAGTCCAATGTCAAAAATCGATTTAACAAAAAAGCACAATTAAAAACCGATTTTTAAAAACTGGATGCTTTTATAATAATAATAATAATAATAACTGTACTCAATTCTTAAAGTGACCGACGGAATTCGTTGTGGTTACCTTATTAACTTTTTACTAATGTTATTAATAACAAGATAGCAAACTGACCGAATTAGTTCTAGTTACCTTACTAATTTTTTACTTTGTTATTTAATGACAAGATAGCAAGTCAAAATACAAACTTTAACTATGATGGATTCAGGATGCTTCTAAAGAACGTTACTTCCTCCATTTCATAATAAGAGTCCACTTTTTTTTTTCCTAATTTTTGACCTATGTTTTATACTTCAAAAATGTGAGCATTGTTCACTTCAAACAAGGCGGACAATGACATAACATTCAGTAGCATGCACTGACTCTGCCTTGGCTCTACAATGGAATATTCCACACCCATCAGTCGCTAAGTGGACAGGTGGAGGCTCAAGGTGATGAGCAAAGTGCTTAAAGGAAAGGCAGTGGGTATGAAGGCTACTGAATGTTATGGAGAGTGACACAAAAACTACATACTACTATTAAAAAATCACCCATTTTTGGAGTATTGAGATGACTTTTTTTTGGCAAAAAAAACGTCCCAAAAAAAAGTGGACTCTTATTATGAAACGTAGGAAGTATGAAAGAAAGAAGCGGCAAAAAGGGGAGAAAAACACGTAGAATAATATAAGCTTTTTACCTGCACATCCATGAGGACAAGGTCGAACTGGTCATGCTGTGCACAAAGCGTTTCGAAAGCTTGCAGTCCATCATCCACGACGGTAACAACATGACCATGTTTCTGCAGCTGCCGGCTCGCCACTTTTTGGTTGATGGGGTTATCCTCCGCCAACAGTATCTTCAACTGCAGTTTCTTCTCCAACAAGAAACTCTCCATCTCGGCTGAGGAATTTCTGCTCAGCTCTGACTGCGGCGATGACGAGGCTTCCGATGGAATTTCAACCAACCTGCATGGAGCTTCACATGTTCCGGAAGTTGTTGGAATCACAGCATGGAACTTCTTTTCTGCAGTGACATGAAAACTGTCTCTCCTCAACTCTTGAAATGCTTCGTAATCGGAACTCGAGGATCGTCGTTCCTGAGTGTTCGATGTCAGTGGAACTTGATTATGTCTTCTAGCTCTCCCGTTGTTGAAAGATGCTTCCTTTCTTCGCGACACGTACGCCGACAGATCGTCCATTGAAATGACTGCATGACTCTCTGCTTCATAATACTCGGGATTGAAAACCAAGCTCTATGATGGTCTTTTCTTGTACGCAGGACTTGACAATGGAGTCGACTCGGCGGACGGTGACGCGCTCAGCAAGAGAGGCAAGCAGAAGTGAAACGCGCTGCCTTTTCCTACTTCACTCTCCACCCAGATTGTGCCGCCTAAAAGCTCCACAAACCTGGTTGACATTACATGCAACAAAACCCCAGTCATTTGACTGCATGATAACAGATGTAAAAGAAAAAAAACAGACTCTTAATCTTGACCTTTTGACACATGGATGGTCAACTCCTGGACCAAATCTGCAAAATTTTCGTTGAATGAAGTGAACACCTTAGCGTATTTATAAAAACCAAAGGTCAATGTGATCAGCCGATACAATCCTAAGCAGACTGGTTGTTCTTGCCTAAACCCTAAACCCTACTCGCGTAAGTTTGTGATTTACTGAGGTTTGCTATTCTACATACTAGCCGTAACATCACCAAGCAAGTTGGATATATCAACAACCATAGTAAGGTATGTCTTGCACAAAAACACCATATCAAAAAAACACCATATCAGGGTTGTTTTACTCGACCACTAGACAAAGTGTTAAACACGACGTCGAATAGACTTCGTTGTATGTCAAACAAGCGTATTCTTAGAATATACCTAGGATATTCATCCAAATTTTTTAACGTATTTGACACTCGTCTAATTAGACAGCGGCAGATAATACGTCTAATACGACGTCAAGTTGAAAAAAAGTGTGGTGAGAGGTGGTGGTACCTGTGGACTATACAGAGACCAAGGCCAGTCCCGCCGTAAAGACGAGAAGTGGAAGCATCTGCTTGAGTGAAAGGCTTGAACATATCCTTGAGCTTCTCCTTGTTGATGCCAATGCCCGTATCACGAACTTCAAAGTGAATGAGCATGCTGTCTGGAGTGTAAGCCACGACGGATTCGTAATGTGCCATTGTGTCAGGCACAGCCATTCTACTGCTACTATTCATGTTCAAACCTGGTACAACAACAACCACAGCAACGATAGTAAGAAACTAAGGAGAAAAACCCTAAACCCTAAAACCCTTAAAAACCACATGATGGGGCAAGCACCGTTGAATGCAATAGTGAAAAAAAATTGCATCAAGAAGGCCGGATCATGGTTTAAATTTTTTCTCAACAAGCAGACCACGGTTGAAACTTTTTCTGATTACTCTCCACGTGCACGCCTTGGCTGAAACTATTTTCAACCAAAAGCACCTCAACATAACATTCTTTAGCCAATGTAAGTACTCACCCTTTCTGTCCTGGAGAGTCAAAACTTAAAAATTTAATAACGAGAGCTTCGTGACTCGTGTATTACACTGAGTGGCTTCACTGCTAAAAAAATTGTTAAGAAAACAAGCCATCCTACATCACTTCAGTTGATCAAAGCAACATTTCTCCAAAGATTCCAATTCTTGTGGTTTTGATTCGGATTCCTTGACAATTCCCAAGGGTGTCCAGAAGGCGGGCTAAAGAGTTTGCATAATTGTCTTACCATGAACTGCATTCATCCTTGAGGCTATCAAAGCGTCAGAAGCCACCCTCACGTGCACGGATATCGATCCTTCATGTGTGAATTTCAGTGCGTTGCCCACTGCAACTCAAACCCACTGATTTGTCAGAAATTACTGCCCCAAGAGGTCCAAGTTGGCCTTCATATATATATTTTTGTAAAGCAGCTTTGAGTACGTCATATAAGGACTTTCTTTTGTGTAATTCTATTTCTTTTATTAAACAAAAACATGCAATAGTCTTCATAAAATTTGGCCTCATTTCAGATATATTTTTCACAATATGATCATTTTCAAACTATGAATCCATAGACATCAAATGTAGAAACAAAGCACACAACCCACGTTAATGACCCCTAAAGGACCCAGGATTCATGGTTTCAAAATGAAAAATTAAATCGATCATATTGTAAAAAATATAATTAAGATGGAGTCAAGTTTAATATCACCATCTGGAATCAATGAAGAACATTGTATGTGTTGGGTCAAAACACAAATAAATTTGAAATAAAGGAAGTCCAAATATGACTTGCTCAAAAATGCTAAAAAAACATGAGGTCCCATTCAGGCTTTTTGGTCCTTTAGAGGTTAAGTGATTAAAGAAATGGACTACGACATGCAACCCCTAAGCGTCCAAAACACCCAATCTGCATCACTAAACTTTGCAATGGTGGCATTTTCTCATTTTACCTTGGTTTTCTGATTGCAATGCATCATTTTAAAACTCTTGTTCTATACTACAAGATCAACAGTGTCGGACGTGTCAAACTGAAGTCATTTTCATATGAAGAGATGATTAGCAGCAGGAGATTCAATTTACCTACACTACAGAAAACACAGTGGACGCTTAGGGGCTAGAAAAGAAGAGAGGAGCAAGAACGGTGAAAGTGCAAGTTACCTAAGTTGATCAAGCACTGCTGGAGCTTTCCCACGTCTCCAGCAAGCGAGGGCGGCACGGCGCGGTCCACCTCCCAAACGAGCTTGAGCCCACGCTCTTGCGCTCGGGCTTGCATCATCCGGAACGTGCTGGACACCATTTTGCGAACGTTGAACGGCACGGTTTCCACTTCCAGGCGACCCGCCTCGATTTTGGCCAGATCCAGCACGCTGTTGATGATGTGCAGCAGCAGATCGGCGCATTCCTTCACTGACACCAGGCTCTCCTTCTGGTCCACCGTCAGTGAAGACTCCAGCAGCAACGCTGTCAACCCCAGAATCCCATGAATCGGCGTCCTGCACATCAATCACGCCATTGCAAACCCTTGTCACAATGCAATCCCTAAACCCAAAAAAAATAATAATGGTCATATATTTGTTCGACTGATGTGTTGCAGAGTGACATTCAAATGCACAAACCTCGAAAAATGGTATATATTCGTTAAAATAGTGTAATTCAGAGTGGCATTCAAGTGCACAAAACTCTAAAACTAGGACTGGTATATATTTGTTATAATGGCGTGTTCCAGAGTGCATCATTCAAGTGCACAAAGCTCTAAAACTAGGACTGGTATATATTCGTTAAATTGGTGTGATTCAGAGTGACATTCAAGTGCACAAAGCGCAACTTAAAACTAGGAATAGTATACATTAAATAAAATGGCGTGTTTCAAAGTGACATTCAAGTGCACAAAGCTTTAAAACTACACTAATAGAAACACCACCCGTGTAGACTAGCAAAAAGATCCACGAGAACACTCCACATGACGAACTAGACTAGTTGTCACATGTCTTTTTGGGCATGCATCTCTAGTCTACACAAGGAGTGTTTCTACTGGTGCTAAGAGTGGTACGCATTTGTTAAAATGGCGTGTTTCATAGTGACATTCAAGTGCACAAAACTACGACTGGTATAGATCTGAGTGTCTGGAAAACTGGCATTGCCATTTTAACGAATATGACGGAAAAGACAATTAACGAGAGGAATTTGGAGATCCTAAGATCAGTGAGTGGTGGATGCATTGAGAGAGTTGGTTCCTTGCCTGATCTCGTGGCTCATGTTGGCGAGGAAATCGGACTTGGCGTGGCTGGCCATCTCCGCCTTCTTCTGCGAGATTTGAAGCTCCGCGTTGGTCTTGTGCAGCTGGCGTGTTCGGCATTCCACCGTGCATTCCAGGTCCCGGTTCAGTTGGTGCAGCCTGTGCGTCAGGCTCTTCTTCTCCCTCACCGCCGCTGCCAGTGTGATACTCACCACCCCCATCACTATACTGAACAGCTGAACCTGCAATGCATGAGCTCAAATTCATAACTCTGCATTATAAACTTTCAAAACATCATCACATTCTCACTACTAGGATCATACTAAGATCATAACAACGTTATGGGAGTAGCTATAATAACATTACGGTTCCTAACTATTGCTTAACAAGCTTTAACATTGCTTTAGTTACTCCCCTACGTTGCTAGCAAACCTAGCACACAATGAATGATCCTAGTGGTGTTAGTTGTCCCTCTCTATTATGACATGTTTGGGAAGCCCTGACTTCAAGGTGGCAGGCATGGATTAGTCACCAAAATGACTTGTCACATGTATATTGCTTGAAGCAATATGGATTGTCATTGTATGGCAGATAGACTGTATTTGGTTCTTGCATCACATTCTAACATGGCTTGCCTAACCACTACACAGACTTTGAAACCATGACATTCTTTAAACCCCTAAAGGACCAAGTAGTTTGAATTGGACCTCAAGTTTTAGCACTTTTGAGTAGGTCCTATGTGTGTGGACTTTCTTTTGTTCAAATTTCTTTCTGTTTTTTTGTTCTTCACTAATTAATTCTGAACAGTGATATAAAATTTGGTCCCATGTTGATGATATTCTTGACTTTCTCATTTTAAAACCTTGGTCCTTTAGGATAACAAGCACACATTACGTTGCAAAAATGGCTGACATTCGAAACTTGAAGTTCGTCACACATTCAAATAGAGCTACGAGATTAATGCCAAGATGAGAAATTTGGTCCCATGCTGATTATATTCTTGAATTTGTCATTTTAAAGCCTTGGTCCTTTAGGGTTAACATGCACACTTTACGTAGAGAATCAGACAAGATTGGCTGACATTCTAAACTTGAATTTTGTCAAGCATTCATGTGCAGCTGCGTGATTAAGGTCAAGATGAAAACTTTGATAGAATCAAGTGCCTGGGAAAGAATGTGATGAACTTTGAAAACCATAAGCAATGTACCTGAAGGACGAGATGGGTACTCCAAGGCTCAGAGTTTTGAACAATGGCATGCAGAGCGCCTTGACGACGAATACTCGCCAACGCACAGAAAAATGCCACGGTCGTGGACGTAACGGCCCAGCCCACACGATTGAACCGCAACCCCGTGTACGTGATCAACGGGAAGCAAAGGTAAGGCAAGGGACGAAACGCTTCGAAGTCCAAGAAGAAGACGACCACCAAAACACCGAGCGAAATCCCCGCCGTCACCACCACTTCCAGCACCTTCATCATGGAATTTTTTTGTTGAGACAGTTTAGCATTTTTCCTCCTTTTCAAGAGCAATCCAGGTTCCTTGGATGCTCTTTTCATAGGTAATATCAGGGTAATACACATGTGCTACCTAGGCAATACCTGGGTGATACTTACGTTTAAAGAAGCTACACATCTTGACTCCATGTAGGAAATCTGTTTATTTCTCCTTTTTTACTTTCAAAAATCCTTTGTATCGATAATTTGATGTAGCAATTTGGCTAAAATTAGCAATAAAAATATCACTGACCTTCATGGGGCGTTTCAGATTCCCCGAGCGCTTCCACGCCTTCAAGTGCACGAGCAGCGGCGTAACGGTGATCAGAGCCGCCAGAATGCCCAGCCACCACGTACTCCAGAACTGCCAGAAACCCCTCCACTGCGCCATCGGAGTAATCGTCACGCACAGCGAGATCAGCGTGGTGAACACTATGGAGGTCCCCGTGACGATCAGCACGTACCACACCGCGTCCGCAACCGTGTCGATTGTTGGGTACTTCTTGTTGCTTCGGCCTGAATGACAAGGATTACCAGTAAGTACTCAGCTCAACAACCAAAATCAACAGTTTAACTCTCCTAAATCAGCCATAGTCAGTGACATGCAATTTACTAGTGAACAACGCACCATTCCAGAGAATATATTTGCAGTCCATTTATATGGCCATCTGCATCATTGAACTTTGCAACGGTGGCATTTTCTCATTCTACCTCGGTGTTCTGATTGCAATACATCATTTTAAAGCTCTTGTTAGACTACACTACAAGATCAGTCATTTTCACACAAACAGATGATTTCCAGGAGGGGGTCCGATTTTCAGAAAATACACAGTGGACGCTTAGGGGTTAATGGAATGGTCGCTAGTTATTACCTTTGCACAGGCCCTTGTGGAGGTAAAATGCGCCCACATGGGATTGGATGGTGGCGAGGAGGCTGACGAGCACGAGCACGGCGGCGCTCATGGACGTGAAGTCGTGGTCGCGAAGTGACATGTAGATGCGCACCAGGTACAGCCCCACGAGGTTCCCCGGCGCCACGCCGAAGCTGAAGATCGACGCCATGGCCGTGGAGACCGCATGCGGGAGGTACAAGGGGAACACAACGGTGTCGCCCACGTGCGTCCGAAACTCCGAGGTGGAACTTTCCCACATCACGATCCCGGACACCAACACCGCCACGATTGTTGCCAAATTCTGCACCGCGAGATGCAGCGCGCGTTCCCGGTCGCACCACGCCGCGCGCGCCTCCTGCACCTGAGAATGATTTATTTTGTCAGGAAACATTTTTGCTACTTTTCCATGACTTCACGAGCAATCCAGGCTCCTTGGATGCTCTTTTCATAGGTAATATCAGGGTAATACACATGTGCTACTTACGGCAATACATGGGTGATACCTAGATTTTAAAGAGGCTACACATCTTGACTCCATGTAGGACAACGAGCAATTATTCCTCTCTTTTTTTTCAGAAATCTTTTGTATCAATTAGCCAGCCCAAATTTTATGTATCAATTTGGCTAAAATTATCAATAAAAACAAAATCACTGCACCTGAGTTGCGAGCCACGAACTGCAACGACGCGGCCGCCGCGGGGACTCGATTGCTAGTACTGCGACAGTGGGAGATTCCTCATACTTGCAAGTACTAGCTGGAGAATTGCTGTTAGACGAGTCATGAGTATTACTGGAATCTTTCATCGTCATGACCTCCAGGACTTGGTGATGCGAATTGCTCCCCGCCGGTGCTCCTGGTTCCACGAATTGCTCCCCAGGCTTCGTGACGATCCCGTACTCATGACGATCAATTGTCGCAATTCTCTCACACACCTTCACCATTCAGTTAGTAACACTGAAATTGATCTCGCGCTCCGCACCTCCACCATCCAGTAATCACTGAAACCCACTCGGTACGTAGCTCTTGAGTAACTCTCACTATACTGTACGTGTGATGTGGAAACTTGAACAAGCAGACTGAAAACAGTATATAGGTTTTCAGTTGAACTCTCACTGTCCTGTCAACAATGAACTGAACAGACAGATTCTAAAAGAGACTCACTTCGAAAGGGATATACCCTTAAAACGGGTACAAGACTTAACTCTCACTATCTTGTGTGACGTGGAACCTAGACTGAAAACAGTATGTAGTTTTTGAGAAACTCTCACTGTCATGTCAACAAAGAACAGACCAATTCTAAAACAGACTCAGGATCTACTCTCAAAACGAATACGGAATTCACACACCCAGCAATCACTGTAACACACTCCCTAACGTAGTTCTTGAGTAACTCGTTTGAACAAACCGGTCGAATCAAAACAGTAAATATGTAGCATTTCAGTTGAACTCTCACTGTCCTGTCAACAAAGAATAGACCGAATCTAAAACAGACAATGAACTAGTTACCCTTAAAACGAATCGGTACCCTCAGTGTACCGAATTCTTGACTGTACTTGGAATGAGAGAAGCTAGATCAGAGGGAGCTTGAGCGTGTTTCAATGACAATCTAGCTAGCACAGTACAATTGTGTCCACTCCTATAGACTGAAATTGCAACAGCGAGGTTTCGTATTTTGCTGTCAGTGCATTTATTGGTCCGTGCGCTAGCGCCAAGTGAGCACTTTGCAGGGCGTCCGGCGCTGTTTGTTTGTTAGTAAAGTTGTGCAGTGGTCAATGTGGAAAGTTAGCGACGGACTCTAACTTAGCGGAGCTATGCTATGCTTAGCTAGTAGCAAGTGGGGGTGTGTGATTGGGATTCTAGCATATTTTATTGTGAGTAGTACAGTGGGGTTAGGGTTGAATGGCAGTATGGGGCTCCGTCCAGGTTCATGGCCACATGGGCCACTGCAGTGAGCGCGGCATGGGTTTGATTTGGTTTGGAGGCAATTTTGTTTCCTGTCTGATTTGTCGCGGCACTGCCACTGCTGAGATCGTCGCCGTTCTGGGAAATCCGTGAGGTTCACACGGCGACGCTCGGTTGGTGCTTTCTTCGTTTCCTTGCCGGTAGAAGTGACCGGAGTATCTAGTGGAGGTGGGTCGCTGTCCTTAACCCCTAAAAAGGACGAAGCCGGCGTCCATATTTAGGACGATGTACAGAATCCATCACAGTTTTTTCATCCGTCATGCACTTTTTGCAGAGTGGATTTTTTACTATATATTTTATGGGAAGTTAGTTTCATGCATGTGTGATCCGATTAGAAAAGGGATGATTTGTGAAACTTTCATGACTCATTTCATGTTGTAGTGATTCACCCAAAATTTCGAAGATTTTAGTCTAAAAGCACTCCATCGAGAATTTAGGACCTCACTGATTTTTAACGATTTCCGTGCGACATCTGATATTTCATGGGTTCGTATATTTTTAGCATGGATTCTGCACGGATTTCGTGCTAATTCTACACTGAATCCGCACAGCTTCTACATTCACTCTTTTCGTTATTTTACATAGTGCAGAATCCACACGGAATTAGCACGAAATTTGTGCAGATCTCATGCGAAAGATGTACGAACCCATGAAAAATTGAATGTCGCACGGAAATTGTTTAAAATCTGTGGGGTCCTACATTCCTGATGTCTTCAGAAAGTCAACTCATAAAATTAAACAACCAAAAAAAATCTCCAAAAATCATTACACTTAGAATATTACATTTCAACCCATCACAAGAAATTGTCAATATCTTATTTGTAATCGAATTACGAAAAAAAATTGAATTTTGAGTTTCAAATTTTATACAAAAATATTGGGGATAGCAATCATAGATCTCACCATATGAATAGTACCTAAAATTTATAATGTACAACTTTTATCCATACATCAAGTTCAAAATATCCCTCTTAGTTGCATTTTATAATGCAACTTTCCAAAAGTGTCTAATCTGTACAGCGTGAGGACGTTTAGGGGTTAAGGAAAAAAATTGACAGAAGAAAAAATGGACATATAATAACCTATTGCAAGAATTGTAGAGCAAATGTATTCAAACATGAGTAGCTACACACTCACACGTTCGAACTCATAAGGTAGAGGTGCCAGAAACCGTGCGAATTTTAGGTTTGCTTACTTAGGACAGTGGTGGAAAAAGTTTAGAATTTTTTGATGGTCTGCAAAGTTAGTGCAAATCCATCCAAAAAAAAATACATTTTTTCAGTAAGTCTATAATTTCCTGTGAATTTCTGAGTGTGGAGTCATAGAGTGGCCATTAACCGTTCATAGGGTCCTGGTTTTCATAAGAGGTTGGATTCTGAAAATAAAGCGCTTTTGCACCAATCAGAAGCCCTCAATTTTTCCAGGCATGGACGGAATTAGAGCACTCTTGTACACTTTCTGAAACCAGGTTGGGTAAGTTTCTGGGACCAAACCCTCAAGCCTACTGCTCGGTTTCAGGATCCGCTCGGGTTTCTGCACCTCTACCTTAACTGGGACTCTTGTCCCTCGCCAGTTATGTGTAGGATAAGGTCTCATGACTACTTAGACGTTCCATGTGTAAGGGACCCCGAGCCCATAGGCCGAGGTAGATCCCTTACACAAGAAACACCCAGTCCAAAGGCTTCACCTGATGTAAAGAACATAGATGTTTTGTCGAATTTCATCTTCCAACTATACAGCTCCTCGATTTTCGAGGAGGGACGTTCTTTGTTGTAAGCAGTCTTCAATTTACACTAGAGAAAACATTAAAGTTCTTTACGTAGTCCATAACATTCTTCAGCTCCCCTACTGTTCACCTCCGAATTTTAATCATCTGTCAGGCGATTGGAGGAATCCCAAAGCATTTTCTCCAACTTTAGTTAGACCGAGCAACGACGATTGGAGAGTCGAATTATTTTATTAGCAAATTCCCTACATTGCTGCTACAGTGTAAAAGGAGTAGTCCAGCAAGGGCTAAAAAACGTTATGGTTGGAATCTAGGTGAGTCTACATTTTTTATTTTTTTTACTTTTTTTGGGGGGGTGAAGAAAGAAATGTTCAAGGTAGCAACTTAGCATCTATGCAATTGAAATATACTACCATAGTACCATAGCAGTGTTGCCACACTACGAGGAAGTTTCTTTTTTTTTCAAAAATAAGGTTCATCCCTCGAAAAAAGAATTTCTTGATTTTCGATTTCGAGGGAAAAAAATGATTCAAATGGCCCAAAATGGCTTGGAAATAGAAAAATAAAGCCAAAACTAATTTATTTTTTTGGTCCTCATGATTTTCCAATTCTTTCGTTGTCTTTTTTAAGAATTGTCTTTTGGCGACCCTACTATGATACGTACGGTACTATGCGATTATTTTTGAAATCTCTACATTGTAAAGATATTCCTTTCTGAAGAGTTGAGGCATACTTTGATTCATTTCCACATAAACAATTATCAAATGATCAAGTTGTTAAACAAGACATAGGACTTCAAGCTTGTTCTTAGGTTGGATGTGGATAGAGTGACATTTACTTCTCATACAGTATCCACAAAATAGATATTGTAGCACGTAGGGGTTAACCTCTAAATGTCCAACCGTCCAGAAAGTGAATGATGTACAAAATCAAACACAATTTTCTCGTCCATCATTGCCTTTTGGCAGTGTGGATTTATTACTATATATTTTATGAGAAGTTAGCTTTATGCATGCTCGGGGAGGTTACTTCCAAATATTATGTAACAACATGCAAACATGTGATTTCCAACCGCCTATATACTTTTTTATAAAGTTTGATTAAGCTCCAAATTTTTGAGTGTGGTCATATAATCATTACATCTTTTATTTTAAAAAACTCTTATTTCATTTGAATTCAAAACCAGCTCTAAAAACACAATTGAAACGTGCTCTAAAAACACAAAATTGGTTGTATATGTATTTATTTACTTCAAAAATTTGTAAGTTATTAATTTGAGTAAAGAAAATTCCCAAAAATTCATCATATAAACTTTCAACATAAAGAAATATCCTATAATTTTTTCAAGTTTTTTTTATTGATTATTTACAATGTAATATAGGGGGTCAAAGATTTGTTCGCATGTGATACGCATAAATCACATTGAGTGAACTCCCCGAGCATGGATGTGTGATCTAATTAGAAGGGGGATGATTTGTGAAACTTTTATGCCTCATTTCATGTTGTAGTGATTCACCCAAAATTTCGAAGATTTCACGAGAGGTTAAAACAAGTCAACTCATAAAATTAAGCAACCAAAAAATCTCCAAAATCACTACACTTAGAGTATCACATTTCAACCAATCACAACAAATTTCATCCACAGATTGTTGATATCTTATTTGTAATCAAATTACAAAAGAATTTTCAATTTTGAGTTTCAAATCTTATACATAAAAATTGGTGATAGCAATCATAGATCTAACCGTATGGGTAGAATCAAAAATTCATAATGTACAACTTTTATTCATATGTAAAGTTCAAAAAATCCCTCTTACTTAAATTTTATAAGACATCTTTGAAATTCTCCCAATTTGGAGAGGGGTGAGGACCTTTAGGGGTTAATTGATGAATTTGATTGATTATGTTTTGAAAAATGTAATTCAGGTGGGACCAAATCTTATAAACTTGGAAAAGACCAAGGTTTTCACCCCTAAAGGACCACGAAGCATGAATTGAGCCTCATATTTTTTTTCAGTTTATCACTTTTGTGTAAATCTTATTTAAACTTCCTTTTGTTATATTTTTATTTTTATTTTTATCAACAAATGCAATGTTCTTCAAATGCAATGTTCTTCACTGATTCCAGTGATATAAAATTTACTCCCATCTAAAACATATTTTCCATAATATGATCAGTCAAATTTGTCAATTTAAACCATGAATCCCTGATCCTTTAGGGGTTAAATTGACCAACTTGATTGATTATGTTTAGAAAAATAAAATCCAGGTGGGTCCAAATCTTATATCCTAGAAAAAGACCGAGGTTTCAAATTGACCAATTTGATAAATTGGGTTTTGAAAAAAATTATGAATTCAGGTGGGGCCAAATCTTACGTGTGAAAAAATATTACGTGTGTTGGTCCAAAATTAAGCAAAATTGAATAAATGATGGTCCCTATTTGATGACATACTCTAAAAGAAACATGTTATTTTGTACAATTTTATCGCATTTCAAGTGGAAAGCACATTAACCCCTAAGTGACCAAACAACCACTTTATGGTCATTGTCCTTTTTTAACAAGTTGTCCAAGATAAAAAAACACTTTTATAAAAAATGTAAAAAAATTTCAAATAGGAAATCAAGTTAACTTTCCAACCCAATTTCAAGAAGTTTGGTCCAAAAGAGAAAATGAGAAGCATGATGTTTAGTAATTATCCGTATAGTCAAATTTCCAAAAACACTTTTTGATATTCATTTAATGAATTTAAAAGCATTTACCATTGAATATTCCCCAAAATTACAATTTGAAATTTGGTATGATTGGTTAAAACTAGACATTCTACTCTAAAATTGTGAAAGGCAAAAATTTCAAAGAAGAGAACATCATCACTGTCCTGAAATAGTAAGTTTTATAACACTATGACAATATTGAGGTCTCTGTCTTTGAAAAATTCCTTAGTGAACATCAATATTGCAAATGAAATGCATCAAACAGCAGTAGAACATGATCTCTACCTCCAATTTTGACAAAAAATCAAAACTCGAATAATGTCATTTCGTGACATGGGCAATCACTAAGACCGTTCACACATCTTGCTGTAGGAGTCAAGGACTTTCTTAACCTTTGAACGTCAAAGTAAGCCCCATGGGCTTATTTATGAGAGAATAATGAAGAAAAAAGTGGATTTTCTCAACCAAATCAAGCGAGGATTGGTGCGTTGGAAAGCTACTGAAAAAGCGATCTAGATTCCAAATTTGTGCCTCATTTGGGAGATTGTGAAATCATTGACAAGCAATCAAAGTTATCAAAATGAACTAGAGTTGAGTTTGGGGCAGCTGAGGTCGTTTCTTGAAAAGTGCCGCAGTGCTACAATGCTGGCCAGCAGTGGCCAGCAGAGCCGTGTTTTCATTTTTTTTGTTTTTTTTTTTCTTTCTTTCTCCAAAAATTTAGATGCCTTCCGGGCTGCCCTGCCCAGGCCCTCTTGACGTTTAACCCTTAAACATCAGAAAAGCCCCACGGGCCTTTTCTGAAAGGAGTATTTGAGAAAAAAAGTAGTTTTTCTCAACCAAACCAAGCAAGGATTGGTGCGTTGGAAAGCTACTGAAAAAGCGATCTAGATTCCAAATTTGGGCCTCATTTGAGAGATTATGGAATCGTTGGTAAGCAATCAAAGCTATCAAATTGAACAAGTTTTGAGGTTGGGGCAGCTGAGGTTCAACAGTGCTATAGTGCTAGCCAGCAGTGCCCAGCAGAGCCGTTTTTGCATTTTTTTCGTTTTTTTTTTCTCCGAAAATATAGATGCCTTTCAGGCTGCCCCGCCCAGGCCCTCTTGACGTTTAAGGGTTAAGGTTAAAACAAGAAAAGACGAGCTCCGATTTTCACGTCACTGTTGCTGTGGCCTGCTCCTGCTGATTGAAATCGGCGGTCATTTGCCTGCTGCAGGCAGTGTGAACCAGCTAACTGCTGTTTGGGCTACGACCAGAGAATGGTAATGGTCAATTGGTGACTTAGGGGTTAAGAATGTTGTATTCTTATTGGCCACTCAAAATAGTATCACTGATTGGCTAAGGTCCCTGGGATTGGTGGACTGGTCTTTTACAAGTATGGCAGTCCCATGAAGTGCCCATCGTGGGAACAATCTGGGAACAATCTCAAAAGTACCCGGACACTGCATGGGTGAAAGAAAATACTTTATTCAAGATACGTCGGTGATATGGTGATTTCGGTGTAGCATGACTGATGGGGGGTTTTCACATTGCAAACTAGGGGACCTTTTACATTAACCCCTAAATGTGTGGGCCTGTCACCGTGGTAAAAAACTTTTGGATTCTAAGCTATATTTCACCACGATTATCAAACAAAAAATAAATTTCATATTTTTCCTACATGAGGCCAAATGTCAATTATGATCAGTATATTTTTCAAAATTATTAATGCAAAATTTAAATTATTATGATTTTTGGAAGTAAGGAAAGTAAAGAAAATTCATATCAATTTCAAAATATATTAAAAAAATACGAGATTTTTTCCAAATGTATACATCACAATGAAAACATCAGGTTGTTTACAGTGCTCAAAAAAAGATTCGAAATTTGGAAATATAAAGGAAAAAAACCAAAACCGTGGTAACATAAGAGCCATGGTAACAAAACTTGATCTTTTAATTGCTATAAATCATTCAATTTTAGGAATTTTTCAAAATTTCAAAATGGAGTGGAAACTAGACTTTGTAAGCACTAGTAGAAAAGGTGGTGCTCCTAGAGAGATGCCCGTGCAAAATTAGTGTGCATGCATGGAATTGGGCACCACATGCATGGGCAACTCCTTCGGCAGCATTTTTTTTTTTTCTGGCCACAAAAATTTGATGGCAGCTGCTTCGAAGTAGCTGCCAGCAACTTTTTGTCGCCAAAAAAAAAAACGTTGTCCTTCGGCAATGCCACCTTTTCTACTAGTGAAGCTACATTTTGTTAGTTCAGCTTGAATTCAAAAATATCATCTCGATGGTCAAAATTGTATTTCAGCTGCAAAAAAAGATGAATTGTGAATTCACTACACGATATTGACGGTTTTAGCTTTCATGAGGCAATAAAATTCATAATCATCTTAATTTGAAAAAAATTATACACCATTTGATTGATTCATCAACAATGTACAACATCAGAAAAAGACGAATGAAAGAAATTCAAATGGATGAAAATTATTGATGATGAAAGAATGAAATCAACCTGATTTTGGTTGTTCAGGCGTTTAGAGGTTATTTAGGGTCCGGTTCAATTCTCATCGGGTCCAATAAACCCATGTATTGAACTTGATAAACTTCACCTTTTACTACACTAAATGGGTTATTTAGTGTCCCGGAGATAATTTCTCAACCTGTCACTATTTGATTTTAGAAAGATATAGTGTTCTTATAAGAAAAAATGAATGTAGTGTTTCAATGACATATGGCAACTTTATACTCCGGCCTCTGTCCCACTAAAAACTTCAAAATAAAACTTCAAAATAATTTTAGTAATTTTATATTGTTATATAATATTATGATGCTTTTGTAATATATTTTTATTATTTTTATTATTTTTATTACTATATTATTACTGCATTGTTATATATAATTAGCTTGTTGATTCTAGTTTCATAGAATTAATCTAAAATATATATTTTGCAATCTAGTTTTTCATGTTTTTGAAGAATTGATGCTTCATAATGCACCTTTCAACATTTACAGATCTAGTAATTTATTTAAAACTTACTGGATTTTTTGTTTATTTGGTCACAATTTTCCTTGTTGTGTCTAAACCATGAGAAAGCGGGAGACGTCTATTGAACCCTTTACAAAAAACTGTTAAATATGTCAAGTTGCAACCATCATGCCCACAAGAACAGAGAATTGTTGATTTTCTGTTAGTTTGGTCGGCATTTTCTAGTAGTGTTAATAAACATCGCATGCCACTTCATGTCACTTTCATCATCTGGAAGGAACTTTTCACCCTCAATGAAAGTCGGAATGACAAGTGGCAAACTCCTATGTAGTGTAAAGACATTATTTCTCCTCACTTTTGAACAAATTGTAGTAAAAGAAATCCAATCTATCTAAACACTAAATAGACCATTTAGTGTAGTAGAAATCCTATCAAATGTGACTTGTCGTTAATGACTAAATTCCGATATGACTTGTTCATAGTGAAATTGTGATTTTGAGTCACTATAAACAATTCACTATGATCACTTAGTCTTTAAATAAAAGTCACATTTGACAAGATTTCTACTAGTGTTTGGATTTGAAAAGTTGAATAAAATCATGATATGCGAATTGGACCCAAATTCAAGTGCAAAGCCATTGGATCTAGTTTGAAGGTTTTTAAAGTTGAACCCATTTTTGATTGAACTCATTTTTAATTGAACTTGAACCCAAGAGTAAGCTTGCTTCTAAGTTCAATTCAATAGTAGGTACATTGGAATGAACTTTTAGGTGCCCAATAGGAATGTTCTAAAAATTTAGTATTTTATTGGATTCAAGGGAGGAATTGGTTTCTCAAAACTGGTACTTTCATTTAAACCTGGCCTTTGGAGCTTTGAGTTCAATGCTTGAGTCCGAAACTTTTCCTCCAAATCTAGGCCACTCAACCCTTAAACGAAATCGCTTTCCTATCTCCTACACCCAAAACATCTTTTAAAATCCACTTTAAATATGATTTTCTATATAATTTACTTTGCTTCTATTCGAAGTAAGTATGGATGCTTTAAATATATTTGTTTTGGCATTTTAAAAACCCCACTCATTTCAACAGAGTAGAAATTATGACCAAGATTAAAAGTAAATCTGTGGAGCTTAGCATATCGTTTAATCCTTAAAGGACCATGTTCAACCCTAAAATTTTATCACTTCTCGTGATGCTTTCAAGAACGCAATTGAGTCTCTCAATTGGTGATCATGTAGAAAATTTCACCATCGATGTTCAAAGAGGATTTAGTTTTAAGACTGTATATCAATTTTCGGGACAATCTACTGTATAGCACATAGCATTGGTCATTTCAATATAGGGTATATCGTGAGACCAAAATACATATAGTAATTATATCATTTTCATACAATTTTTTTATCAAACATAGACAAGAGCTTATATCGAATGCATATTGAATCCATATTCAAACAATATGGAATCCATATTCAAACAATATGGAATCCATATTCAAATCGTATTGAATCCATATTCTTTCATATTTTTGAAATATATTCCTATCACATTTAGTAATAAATCCAAATATTTAGAATTAATGCATAATTAAAAAATTACTTTTCAATAATATTGTATTAAGACGTTAGGGTCAAAAGTCCAAACCTAATAGTTATTTATTTTGCCGAAATGATGAGAAAATTCTCTAAAATTTGTGAATATTCTCTACACTTTACATTTTCACCATAGAATTTTATTTATTTTTTGAAAAAATAATTTCCTAAAAATCTTGGCTTCTGCTTTTATAATTCTTTTTATGTTGACCCTAACGGCCGGGTACGGTAGTCAAATGAATTATTAGTACACTCACAAACTTATGCAAATTTCATTATTTAACCCCTAAGCGTCCCTAGCGTTTTTGGGCTTAAAAACATCATTGCTTTTGAAGTATTATAGGTTTAAATGTAAGTGAGGTATAGAAATCTCAACCACACAATGTTGTAGTAAACATGATATAGATGATGTGGAATAAATTTGGAGTCATTCGTCCACATAGATTGCAAGAACATGATGTTTTAGTGTTGAAAAAGGATGTAATTATGTATAAACATATATACGTTGGTACAAATTTTTAATTAAATATCTTTGATGTGTCCAAAAATGGCTTTGAAATGTCAAAAAGCAACCCAAAAAGTGACCCATTCGATCCAAAAAAGACCCTTACACTAAAATAATTCCCAAACATCAGAACAACTTGGATTAAAATGAAGATTTCACCATAATAACTAGACTCCAAGGGGAATCTAATCCAATAATGTTTTGTTTATTGAAACGGACATTCGATGAAGGAGAAACAAGTCCCCAAAGTTGCAGCCATCAAAATGCACTTTGGTGAACCATAATTATGACCCGTGCACTAAAATGATTTCCCAAAATTTATTAAATCTTGGATTGCTTTGAAATTTTTACCACACAAACAAGACATTAAGACGCACGTTTTTGGAAATTTTCATTGAAACAAGACATTCTTTGCAAAAGTTACAGCTCTTCAAAGGTGATAGCAACCTCAAAAAACATCCAAAATATGGACGACCGGATGGTTAGGGATTAAAAGTGGTGCACAAATTAGTTATAAATTGAATGCTTTTCACCTTAACCCCTAAAGGACCAAGAAGCCCAAATGGGCCTCATGTTTTTTTAGTAATTTTCTATGTGAAATTCATTTTGTTCAAATTTAATTATTTTGCGACCAACACATGCAATTAGTTCTTCACTGATTTTGGTGATTTAAAATTTGGTTTCATCTAAATTATATTTTCACAATATAATCAACTGAATTTAACATTTCAAAACCGTGAATCCTTGATCCTTTAGGAGTTAACCCTTTGACACGGGCCACACGGCAGCGTTCAATTGTATGCCGATGAACGAACTCTCATCCTTTTCATAGCTACATACACTAATGTGTTCATCCATCCAATTCTTTATTGGTTTTTGTGCTAGTTGACTACCATTTGTACAGTATGGATCTTCAAAATATGATATTGTGATTTTTTTTTTAATTTTTTTTTAATTTTTATGTGAAGTTCAAAAAGTGAGATCTTAAAAATGTTTTTCCAAAATAAGTAGAATCAAATAATAGAATTTATACCATCTCACAGTGCATATGATTCCAAATTCATTACAAAAAAAATTCATTAAAAAGAAGTTGATTTGGGATTTTTAATTGATTTTTTTTTTAAACCTTGAAATTTTAGTTTAAAAAAATTAATAAAAATATGATTAATCCAAATGTACAGATGTGATTTACACATAGACATTTACAAATTTCATTTGTATATCAACTCCATTTTTGTTATTTATTAAACATTTTACAGCACGTCTTTGAAATCGGTTCATCATCTAGACCTCAAAGGGTCAAATAATGAGTAAGTAAGAAAATGCCAAGGATTTCTGCATTCAAAGTACTAAATACAATTAAATGAATAACGCTTCAAAATCATATACAGTATCCATACTACACTCACGTAATAGAGTTAGCTAAAAGGAGTTACTTGAAGAGGAAACTCCGCTCGAACTGAGCATGGACTCGTTTTTTGAGTTCATAATAGCAAAAAACTAATTTATGTGATATTTGTGCGTGGCCAATGAGAATGATTTGCAATTGTTAGGAGCCTCGATCCCTGAACCTCTCTGAGCCACGAAAATATCCCTAATGCATTGTAACACTCTCCCACTATTTGCATGTGATCTCCTATGCCTTTTACCCTTGTCATAATGACAATACTTAGTAAACAAGCGGCTAGTTGCGGAGTCTCTGCCTTAGTATTTATCCCAAATTTACTTTTACAGCTTCATTTTACTGTTCACGCGCGTAACTCCTGGTAACTCCTCAAAAACGAAGTGTTTCCGTAGTCTCTCCCCTGGTGGGCAGAGATAACAAACTAGGGGCATGATACAACATAAAAGTTGAGTTCTTTTCGGTTAGCTCAAATGTTTATAAAGTTTCTGTATGAAAATTGTATTAAAAATATGATACAAATACAATATAGCTTCAATGTAATCCTGATATTGCAGGCTACTAGAAAATTTCCCATATAGTTTCCATACACATAACATTCAGTAGCCTCTGTGACTACTGCCTTCTCTCAACAGAATGATGTGGAATACCCCACATCATTTCATCCCCCCAATGAAATGATGTGGGATATTCTACATAAGATCAGTAGCTATGGGGGCAGGTGGCATTAAGCAAGAGCAATCAACCATAGTGAATAGTAATCAAAAGCACTCACTCAATCACAATTCAACAGTGTTTTGTAATTGTTTATTTGATTCAATAGTGCATTCAATTACAAATCACTGGTCACTCCATATATAAAGGTGGATGAAACTAAAAGGCACCCTCTTGGAAGGCTACTGAATGTTATGCAGTTTCTCAATGCCTTTTACTTTCCTGATGATGCTGAGTTGCTGACGGACTTAGTGCCCATCATGGGAACAATCTGGGAACAATCTGGGAACAACCTCAAGAGTACCCGGATACTGCATGGGTGAATATACTACGTCGGTGATATGGGATAAAGTGTTCATGATGGACGTTTTCACATTGCAAACAAAACCAACTTCTAGTTACATGTACAGTACTCTAGTCAAGTGAAGTTGCCATTTAGCTTCATAACATTCTGCCTTTACATCCATCCAACAGTATAGAAGTTCATTCAGAAAAGGGATGGACAGAACCGGTCGCTGGAGTGGAGGTAAAAAAAATTGCAAAAAGACAAGGAGAAAAAAACCAAATAAAATAAAATAAAAATAAAAACCGATGCCTGCACTTGCCGGCATGTAGCATGGCGTCTGTAGTACCATCCAACTTTTCAAAACAAAATTACAAAAATAAAAATAAAAAGCTATCAGCCATCGTTGGTTGGCGTGCTGCTCTAGTGCCGGCATTAAATCACTGTAGTATTTAGAGCTTTGAGATCTTGTTGACCTTCCCCTCCCAGTTGCCATTACCTCCGCCTTCCTATAAAACAAGCTAGCTATTGATTTTGCATGGATGTTGATGACAAATATTCTGCACATTTTCCTCAAGAGCAAGGCAGAGCCAGTGAAGGCTACTGAATGTTATGTTATTGAATTTTTAAATCTCAACAAAGTTATCAGTGAACATTATCCACGACAAGAGCATTTCCATCAGTGATGTTCACTTCAAATTTTTTTTGCTAAAAACTGAGGTCCCGTTTTGACTTGGGAAGACTTTTTGCCAGCTATAGTGTTTGAGGTTGGTATATTGTTTGTAGATACCAATCAGACTCCTCATGTCGTTATATTGTTTGTGGATACCAACCAAACTCCTAGACTCCTCTTCTCTGAAAAAATTTAGATTTGGAATGATATGTGAGGTTTAGAAATAGGGATACCGATGTTATCAAGTTCAAAAATATGTATAGCCTTATCAAGTTCAGAAATATGTATGTGCATCTACATCATTCATTCTATATAGTGTCATTCATGATTTAATAAACATGATTGTAGGTAGAGGATAGGTTTGGAAAAAAAACTATTTCTAAAAAGAAATGCTAAACTTTGTGAAAATTTATCTTTTCAAAAAATAATAATAATAATAATTTTTTTTCGTATGGGGAAAAAGAAAATTTTGAAGAACATTTGTGAATATTTTCCTTCTTTTTTTCTTAACCCTTAAACGTCAAGAAGGCCTGGGCAGGGCAGCCCAGAAGGCATCTAAATTTTCGGAGGCGAAAAAAAAAAAAAAAAAAAAAACGAAAAAATGAAAAAACGGCTCTGCTGGCCAGCATTGTTGCGGAACTGTAGCACTGCGGCACTTTTCAAGAAACGACCTCTGCTGCCCCAACCTCAAATCCTGTTCATTTTGAAAACTTTGATTGCTTACCAATGACTTCACAATCTCTCAAATGAGGCGCAAATTTGCAATCTAGATCGCTTTTTCAGTAGCTTTCCAACGCACCAATCCTCACTTGATTTGGTTGAGAAAATCTACTTTTTTCCTCAATTATTCCTTTATAACAAGCCCGTGGGGCTTGCTTTGACGTTTAAGGGTTAAGCTAAACATCTGCCATAAATGTGTCAACCCTATAATGGTAGTGTAACACAAAATCTGTTTGTTATATTGTATGGGATCACCAACAAGAAACTTTTTAGTCAAAGAATTACTCAAGTAATAAATAGTCAACACAAGATTCAAAACCCAATAAATGGTGTTCACAAAAGCATAACATAATAGAGCAATTCATGAAGTCCCCATTTTCTATAATTGGCAGGTTAGTTGCATCCAAGGTCATTGTTCTTATGAGTATGGGTGTGAACATGGACAGTGTCAACTTCCAACAAGTGAATTACCATGAAGACCTACAAAAATGGGAGAACTGAAGTTCCAGGCACGGCTCTTGAAGGGAGAACCACCTTCTACCAATGGTACGACCTGTTGTAGAAGGTGAAAATTGGATCTCATTAAAAAATGCTCATCTGATCCAGTTCCAAAAGGGAGACATCATGAACTGCTCTATCATGTTATGAGTAATGACACTAGAGTTAACCAAAAAGAGTGTCTCAAAGTGAAAAGAAACCTTAAACTCACCTTAGACTTGAGTTTTGAGTTCAAAAAGACTGCAAACTAATCTATGGTGAATTGGAGAATAATCTAAAGCAAGGCCCTGCGCCACCACGGAGAATAATTTAAGCACAAATACCTCAAATCACAAAATTCTTTTTGAAAGTAAAAAGTTACTTGAAAATGCAAGTATTTTTAATTGAACAATACTCAAAATAAATTAATTTACTATGCACAATTGAGCCTCGAAAGTCTCATCACAACACATGTTCTTCTCATTCAACTCATGCACATTCTTCAGAGCCTTACTGAATTTTGTCCATATCTCATACATAAGAACTTCAAACCACAAAATTATTTTTGGAGGTCACAGACGACTTGGCTTTCCAACTTCTATTAATTGAAAACATTTCAAAATTAGATCATTTGATATGCTCAATTGTGCATCAAAATCTACTGAAAATATGGTGTGGTGAGAATTCACATGGGCTTGCAAGTTCTTCTTATCCCATATCATTTGGATGTGAGTTGGAATGAATTTGACTACAAGATAGCCCAATCTTCTCCAACAACTCACACTTGTCTACACTAAAAATATTAACCCTCAAGTGTGTAGACTATATTTATTTGGTAAAACCTCATCAATTTCTCACATTTTAAAATATACTATATTTTTTTGGTATTTTTATCATATAATTTGTTTTAAAATCGATTTACAGTGATTTTTTTCATAATTGTTGAAACAAAAATATATTTTATAACATTTTTCAAAGATTTTCTCTTATGATAGTCATAGTAATAACAAATATGCCTTAAATAGTACGAAAATTTAAGGAAGAATGTAAATAATAGTGATGAACAATAATGCGTAGGTGGCATGCTTCTCAAGCTTACTGGTAGCTTCTCCTTGTGAATAACTACTCGATAATCACTACCGAAGGATATGTTAGCTACCGAGGAGAAGTAAAGAAGAATTCAGTATGACAACACTAGAACTAACTCAGTAATTGCAAATTGGGGAGACTGTGGGTTAATCCGATAGCACGAATATAAGCAAAGGCTACTCGGTAGGCACAGAAACAGAGAAAGGAACTTTGACACAATAATCAAGTATCTTGGAAAATGTGGTGTGCCAATGAGTTTGGCTCTATTGCTTTTATACCATAGTACAACCAGATCTGACGGTTAGGTCAGATCGGTAAAAAAGTATTTCCTAGATCTACCTGCTGGGATAACTTGGAAAATTACCGGTGTAAAACTCAGACCGGTAGACCTACCGGTAGCTCCTAATTTACGGTTAACACTTACATAAAAAGAAATTTGATTGAAAACTTTTTCTGCAGTTTATATTGGAATTTTAGGGTTTTGAGCTTTGAAGTGTTGTAAAAAACGCAATTTTAACACTTTTGAAGAATAGTAAATTGGACTAGAAAGTACAAAATAGCTCCCACAATTTCTTAGTTGGGACCATTTTCATTTGAAATTAGGAACTAGGTGAAAATTGTTGTTTGACTGAAAAATGATCAAACATGGCCCCACGGGGGTCCTTGCACGCTTAAGGATTAAGAAATGTGAGAAAACGGTAATATTTCAACATTTCAACTATTACAAAAAAACAATTTATATGAAATTTAGTAAAAACTACATTTAATTTTCAAAAGAATTTGTCTTGGTTTTTTTTAGTTATTTAAAGACGAGGTATGATATGTGTTCATCCATAAAATTATCTATTGTAAGGCACTTTCATCCAAATACTGGCAATTGACAAATATTTATGGAGAAGACTTTGGCGATTTCATCCACTTTTTTGCCCGTTTTTTTCTAGTTTGAAAATAGCCATTCCCAAAATGAAGTAAGATTCTGGCGAAAATTGCCAGAAAATATTTGGTTGTATCACAATACCATACCTACATAGCAGCTTCAGCACCTTTTCGCTGAATATTCATTTTTTCTTAAAAAACTCAGTAAAACAAATATTCTTTTAATCCATTTTCTTCCTTACAATTTTTTAAAATCTCCTGCTATTTTTTACATATATTTTTAGAATTATTTTTTGTTGAAACTGCTGTGCAGGTATGATATGCAACGGTTGAAGTGTTTCTTCATGCCTTGGAGCTAATTGGGTGAGTGAAGATGTTATTCCACAATAGGGCCAATAACCGTTATTGAACCTTACAATCTCCAATCCCTAAAACCTTTTTCACACTCACTACAATGGTTTGCCAATCATCAAACTTTTCCTACAATACAGCTTGTGTATGACGCACTTTTCTGTCATATTTGGTGCAAGGAAGATGATCAAAAGTTGAAATAATGTCAATTTACTTTGATGTCTAATGTGAAAAAAATGCATATCAATTACACAAATGCTTCAAAGAATCCAAATTTTTGGTAGTAGGTAGAAGTTGCAATAAAAAAACAACATGGTGTCACAAAAAAGATGTATTCCTATGTATTTTTGTGTCCACATGCAATTCAAAATTATGAAATTAAGGCCAAATTTATATATGATTATATAATAAATTATTTAACCTACTTTTGTCACTTTATTGTGACACCTTATTGTTCCTCTAGAGGCCCTAAGTTAAAGAAAGTTGAGTGTACTACGTTTTAATTTGAGGTCAATGAGGTCCATTACCGATAGTTCTATTGTAATGAAACATTTAGCAAAAATGTCAAATTGAGACCAATTAGGGTAATCACAGCTAACATCAATTATGTTGAAAAATCGACCATGTACGTGTTGTTGAATAAAATGTACACCTAGCTTGATCAAGAGAGCTTAGGATTGATTTTGGATACATTTCTAATGATTACTTTGAAAACTCATAACTTCTTTATACAATGTCCAAAAAGTACATTTTAAATTCACAATTTATTTATACAATATCTAAAATCATTTTTTCATTGTATGTTCCAACCAAAACTAAAATAATTTAATAATAGCTAATAATTGTTCAACAACAGTTAATAATATTTATTGACAATTCAATAATAAGAACTATGCTCACATGCACATTAAAACATTAAAAACCATGTCGTTACCATAAGCTAGTCAATTTTGTCAATTTTGGCATGATGAGTCAAAATGGGGAAAACTTTTAACAAGAAATAATGAGAGGATTGCTAAATTTGGCAAAAACTACCTAGTGATCCATGTCAATGAGTGATTGAGGAAATCAAGCCTATTTTTAGTGATTTCCTATTTATTTTCACCAAGTAGCTCCTTATCAATAAAGTTCCATGACTATCTCACCAAGAATCATTCCGGTATTGTCATTTTCAATGCCAAGGGTCAAAATGAAAAAAATGCGATTTTTAGTATATCCGATTATAGAATCTTGGACTAAACTAGTATGAAAATGTGTTTCAAATATTCCAAAAGCTTTGACCACATAGATTGCGAGATATTAATGTTTGATGTGAAAAAAAACATTCTTTTTGAACCTTGCTTCACCAAGTCAATAGACTTTAAATCCTCTTAACTTTAAGATTTTCACACTATAGATTTTGAAGGTTTAAATTTTTCTGCCAAAGAATTGAATTAAGAATTTAGAAATAAAAAGTAAAAAATAAAAATACCTTGATTTCAATTAATAAAAAACTTATTAAGTAGAAGTAGTTGTAAGATGAAAGAAAAATTAATTAATTAATTTAACATAGAATTGAAACGTATCAATTACAAAGCCAAAATTATTGTAGAATGCAATCTAAATCCTGTAAACCATTCTTTTTTGAATTTTTTTAAAATTTGAGTTGAGAAACAAAACTTATGCATTATTTTTTTCAAGATTCATCATGATCATTTACAAAACAAGACTACTTATAATTCTCACATCACTAAATAATCCAAATGGGGCGAATCAAAACTTTCTATGTACATATAAATATGTTTCACAAAAAATCATTTAAAAATAACAATTTAGTGTTATATTATATATTATTCTAGATGCACAAAGTCAAACATTATGAGTTTAAAGCGGCATATCCTTTTTCTCCCAAGCACAATTCAAATCATTTAAAATAATGAATAAATTAAAAAAGATAAATCCATGAATACATTTTGACATAAATACTTAATCCAAGACTTAATCTAACCATATAGTTTTCATCCAAGCTTCATTATCAACAACTTTCATTTGTATAACAATTTCAAAAATGATTTTAAAATATTTTTTGCTATAAAATTTTGTAACTACCCAATATAGACATTAAAGAGTACATATCATAATAGAGCAATGGGATCCAACACCCTTTTGCAATGGGACCATAGTCTAATTGCACCGCTCTATTATGCTATGTAAAGACATTCAAAATGTGATTTAAAATAGACTTTTTGTTATTCAATGATTTGAGAGAAGATTGCATGAAGTTAACATTTTTTAAAATAAAAGATCAAAAATTAAAAATTCAAGAAAGTTAAGTTTAGAAAAGTATATTTAACAAATTTTAGGAAGACCAAATATGGTAATCTAGGCATTTAATTCCTAAGGACCTGGGATTTATGGATTTAAAATGGCGTATTTATTTGATCGTCTTGTGAAAAATATAATTCAAATGGAAATAAATTTATAACATTGCAATAAAACTTATAACATTGGAATCGAAAAATAACATTGCATGTGTTGGTTAAAAAACAAATTTTCCTCCGGTGAGAGTTGAACATTGAAAATGTCTCCCCAATTCTAGGCTTGGACAGTGTTAGTTAGAGACGCTTTGCTAAAGCAGGAGGAGGCACTCTAAGAAACAATTCTTGAACAAGATTTCAAAACTCTACATGAGGCTAAATATTTTGATTATGATTTGGAGATCAGGATTAACCCTTTGACGCGCCTACGTGGATGTGGACGATGAACATATTCATATTATTCCCTTGACTACATACATGAAAAAATTTCATCCATCTAAATTTCTTGTAGTTCTTGTGCTAGTTAACTATCATTTGTACGGTATGGATCTTCAAAGTAAGATATTGTGAATTTTTTTTAAATAACATAATTAGTTTATGTCAAGTTTCATTTTTAGTTCAAAAATTATAAGACCTTAAACATGATTTTCCAAAATAAGTAGAATAAAATAATGGAAATCATACCATCTTATAGTGCATGTTATTCCAAATTCATTACAACAATTTTTATTTATTTTTTGTTGATTTGGGATTTTTAATTGAATCTCAAAAGAAAACCTTGAAATTTCAATTGCAATTTATTATTAAAAAACATGATATATCCAGCTGTACAAAGACATTTACAACTTAGCTTTGTACATGAACTCCAATTTTGTTATTCATCAAACATTTTATAACGCATCTTGAATCGGGACATTAATCCCTAAAGGACCAAGGTTGATTTTCCAAGTTCAGTCAACTCAGTGAGGAATGAGTATTGATCCTCAACTTTTGAGATTTTTTGTGGTAATTCTACTCTGCAACAAAGATGGGATGGTAATTTGCATACGTAGGTGATGTATAGACCAAAAGATACAATGATGTGAATGTGACAAACCAAATTGCGGATAGCTCTTGAAAATTTCATACAATGAGCAATGCATTGTACACAATGAGCTAACACCCCCATACATACAACTGCCAAATTCAATTTACCAAATCTGAGACTAAACTTTGCATTTTGGGCATTTTCAAAAAGTTTCAAATTTAGGCAACAGGCCAAAAAAAAAGTGTAGCCAACTTTGTAACTTATAATTTTACTATTGAGGAACCTTGCATGGTTAAAAAAATTTAGGTGCTAATAAATTCAAGTTGGTTGAAATATCCTACGGTTGGATCAGTCAAAAAAGTTTTAGATCAAAACTATTTGCCTTTTATGAGAAGGGGTACTTTTAGGCAGCTTTGGAGTGTTTGAAGAGAAACATAGTTTTGGTCCTTCAGGGGTTAACCCCTAAATGTCCCAGGGTGTCCCCAGAATTGACAGTTTGAGAAAAATCACTATAAAGTGCTATTTAGAAGAATATTTCGGAATTGTTATACAAATGAAAGTTGTAGATATTGAATTTTAGGTTCCATCCGTACGGTTAGATTCACCAATGCCATTACTAATATTTTATTGTAAAATTTCAAAGTTATAATTAAAAATTCCTTGTAAATTTGAATACAAACAAAATATTGATATGTTTGAGTAAATTTTTTTGGAATAGATTTAAAATGAGATACTCTTAAAATGGTGATTTTTTGAAAATTTTGTGTTACTTCAATTTATGACCTCATTTTAGCAAGCCCACTTTTGAACTAAAGTCAATGCAATTTTGGCTTGGTCAACTGCTTGACATACTTCCACATTTGTACTTTTAAGAAAAAATGTACCCTAGTAACACCAAATCCAACCATTAGATAGGACAAAAATTTCATAAAGTACTTTCAAAAAATTAAATGAGTTTCATCCATGAAGTAATGTGAGTGTAGTGTGAGTTGGAATTTGTTCGTCGTTCAGAAACTAGACGCTGGGACGTTTAGGGGTTAACCCCTAAAGGTTGGGCCTATGACCATGGAATCATACTTTATCTGCCACACTCAATTTTGCGACTAAAAATAATACAAGAATTCAACTTTGTATTTTTAGTAGATGAAGACACATGTCTACTACAAATCATGAATTTTTCATAAATTTTGGTGAAAATTTGAAATACTATGGTTTTTTCAAGTGATTGTAAAGAAAATTCATATCAATTACAAAATGCATTAGAAAATTCCGATTTTTTTACCAAAGGTGTAAATTACAATGAAGAAAAGTTTAGTTAATGAAAATCATCCATTTATCTAAATTTAGAAATTTTGCTACACCTTGGTAATACCTACCAAACTTGTAACTACAATAAAACACTCAATTTTCAATTTTTTCAAAAATTCAAAGTGGAGTAGAAATTAGACTTGGTAAGCTTAATTTTGTTAGTTAAGTTTAAATGCAATGGAACTCATTTTCATGGCCTAAATTTAGTTTAAGTAAAAAAAGCCAAAAAAATTAAAAATACACTAAGGTAGGAGCACCTAATTCCAACAGTGTACCCAATGCCGATAATTTATTGACATGATAGTCATTCTAGACTGTAAATCTAGATAGAACATAGATAGCTTATTAGTTTGGTCAATAAACAATAAGGGCTCTATGACGTGCTTAGATTTGCGTTCTAAAAAGACTACCTTGTGTAGAAATTATCGACATTAGGTACACTATCGGAATTGGGTGCTCCTACCTTACATGGTGAACCGGATTTACACCTCTTTTTGTAGTTGGACCCCATGTAAAATTTAAAAATAGCTTGAATGATTTGAATTTAACTTGAAGGGGTGGCATGATCAAGCAAAGTCCTTTACAAAAAGAATTGGATGGAAATCATCCATGTAGCAATTGGAATTGAAGTCAGCTTCATTCATGAGCCAGTTTTTGGTCTCGGCGGCATTTAGAGGTTAACCTTTTAGCGCGCCAACATCCATATATTAGACGACGAACAGATTGAAGTTGTTTGGATCTCATCCCGATTGAACAATTTTCATCCACCAAAATTACTCTTGGTTCTTGTGCAAGTTGACTATTCTTTGAACGGTTTGGATCTTCAAAATAGGTTATTATGATTTAAAAAAAAATAACACAATGGTTTATGTCAAGTTTCATTCTTAGTTCAAAAAGTGAGACCTCAAACATGATTTTCCAAAATAGGTAGAATTAAATAATAGAAACCATACCATCTTGTAGTGCATGTTATTCCAATTTCATTACAATTTTTTGAATTTTTTTTGTTCATTTGGGATTTTTAATTGAATTTCAAGAGAAAACTTTGCAAAATTAAATAAAAAATATTAATAAAAAATATGATGCATCCAACCGTAAAGATGTGATCTTCATATTGATATTTACAAGTTTTCTTTGTACATCTACTCCATTTTAGGGTTTCATCAAACATTTTATAGCGCATCTTTGAAAACAGTGTTGAATTGGGACGTTAACCCTTTAGTGCCCAGCTGACCACATTATGGTCACTGCACCGTTTGAAATGCAAATAGCATAGAATCCGTGAAGAATTCGAACTTCAATTTTGAAGTTCAGATTATGCCACATACATTATACATCTTCCAGAAAAAGAAATTTTCAATTTGGAATTGTACAACTATCAAAATACCTATCAACAAAACGCAAAAATACTGCAAATACTTGAAAATACAGTAAATACTTACAAATACAACACATGTATTATGCAGTATTTCTTGTGTTTGGAAGTTTGTTATCTTGTTTTGTTTTTTTGTATTGTGTTCTCTTCTTCATCTTCCATTAGTGTGTGTAATCCGATCTTGACTAATGTACCCACTCCTGTCAATTTTCAACGTATAAAATTTTGCCTAAACCGTACATGGACAAGTCACTTTCACTTATAAATCTCACAATAATTATGTGTGAGTCTATTTTTGATATGAAAGATTGCAGCGGAGAGGTGTTGACATAGGGCATAGCTGAACGTCTTTACTTTCATATTTGAAAATTTAACCCACATTCTATTTAACTTTGAAGTCACACACCCCCCAAAATCTCATTTTTGAGCGTGCATTATACGGTTCAAATACATACTATAATCTTCCGATCCCACCGTTGGATGATTCTCAAATTTTAATAAAATGTATGCCCTCGAGTTGAGAATAGAATTGTACGGCTACTTTCTAATTTAATATATTCTATTTCTGATAATCTCAATCACAGTGGAAAAACCCACTGAAATCCAGTGCTCCCAGTACAGTATCCTGGGCACTAAAGGGTTAACCCTTTAACGTCCCAATTCAACACTTTTTTTAAAGAAGTGTTATAAAATGTTTGATGGAAACCGAAAATGGAGTTGATGTACAAAGAAAATTTGTAAATGCCAATGTGAAGATCACATCTGTACGGTTAGATGTATCATATTTTTTATTAATAATTTTAAAATAATTTTGCAAGGTTTTCTCTTGAAATTCAATTAAAAATCCCGAATTAACACAAAAAAATTGAAAAATATTGGAATGAAATTAAAATAACATGCACTATGCGATGGTATGGTTTCCATTATTTGATTCTACTTATTTTGGAAAATCATGTCTAAGGAATCCACAAAAGCATCTGGAAAATCAAAGAACTCGCACTTTCCATTTCTTTTCGGTGATGAAATCGGACGCACAACTGGCTGGTACATTAACCTTAAAAAACGACAGTAGCAGTTTCATCAACTGTATGGTTCTGTGAATTTCAATGTACAGTGTACCGCAGCCAGTATGTAAAGGAGCTAAGACTTCTGAACTGTATTAAGGCATTGTATATGCAATCATATGCGACTAGAAGCTGGGATTTGTTACGTACACAAATAATCACTTTGTAAAACTTCAGCAGGAACATGCTAAGTACAGCGGACAGAATGTCAAAGCACTGAGCATCGAAACAGGTTACGATCCTGCACGAATCATCGAAACAGAAGTTAGTCCTATCGAGAAAACTACACCATAGGGTCTTATGCTCGAAAAGAGAGCTCGACACAGAAAATCATTCAAGGAAACAAACGTTGACATTAACCCTGGGTCCAAAAACTCTTGCAGACAAGGTTCCAGGCGACTTTTGACTTCGCGGTATTTGCTCACAGACCATAAAAGCATTCACTCTTGAAATGATCACTCTGACACTATTAGAAATTTACAGAATCGTTCCAACTCCAAGCCTAAACTGTAGATTCCAACGGTGCAAAACTGTCCTCAGCTCTCATAGCTAAAGCATCAGCGGTGACTTTTTGGCAGACACAACCTCAAACTGCAGAGATAACTGCAGTGGAGATAGAGACCAGAGGAGACATGGTAGAAGAACGACATAAAGGGGGGTTACATAGAGGAGTGAGGAGGTACGAAGACAAAAGATGAAGAAAGGGAGTGTCTGCCACCACACTAGATCAATTTGATCAACAGTTTTAGATTTACATCACTGGACATTGCACCACTGGACATTGCACCATTGAGAAAACTCAGCCTGCTCGTTCAATTCAATGCCTACAGACTTCATCCGACACAGAAACAGCACTTTCCAAAAGCTGAAGATCTGCATCACAGCTTAAGTGAGCACTTTGAACGTTAAAGTTTGTTACTGCCCCTCGAGGAATCCAGCAACACACGTAAGAGCTGCACATCCGCTTATGCCTTACCCAACTTTCACTGCATCAATTGTCAATCCACTAGCATCACTCTATTTGTGCACAGAGCAGTGAGCAACTGAGTAACAACCGATCATCGCACAGAAACCAGGATCGACTAATGAGGAGTCTCAAGATAGAGCCACAAATTGGAATGGAGCAAATACAGCGCACACCATTGCATAAGACCTTAAAACATCTTCTGCGTGGAGTAAGTTCCAACATCTTCTCCCTCAAGCTTATTATCCCAGCATATTATCATCAAAAAATTGACACCTTGAAGTCACAGAGATCCAAAACACCTAGCAGAACGAGGAAGTAACCCTATTTTTAGCCCAACAGAAACCTCAACTGTAGATTCCAACGGTGCAAAACTGTCCTCAGCTCTCATAGCTAAAGCATCAGCGGTGGCTTTTTGGCAGACACAACCTCAAACTGCAGAGACAACTGCAGTGGAGATAAAGACCATAGAAGAGATACGAGGGTGACTAGAGTAGAAGTACGACATAAAGGAGGGTTACATAGAGAGGAGTGAGGAAGTACGAAGACAAAAGATGAAGAAAGGGAGTGTCTGCCACCACACTAGATCAATCTGATCAACAGTTTTAGATTTACATCACTGGACATTGCACCATTGATTTCTAAACATTCTCTACAAGAAATCGAGACCTAGACCGGAAACATGCACATAATTTACATTCCAAAAAATCCAAACATCAAGCTTGAAAAGTAGTTCTCGTTCTCAAAGTTGCAAACCCACATGCTTTACAGAACATCAATTACCTCAACTCATATAAGATTCGCCAATCTCGGTTTATCTAAAAACCGCTTGTGCTAATCATGCAAAATTAGGTGCTGAACACCTGAGATCTGCAACGAGATATCTAAGAATCACTGATCTAGCACTCATTCCATAAAGTGAAGGTGCCCTAAACAAGGCTGCAATATATCTGCAATTACGTGCCGTTACATGCATATCCGCACTATGCCGTTCTACAGTTAGAATAAAAGATGGGTGATATTCATACGGGCTGGTCATGTTCTACTCAGGCCAGGTCCAGGGGGACTGTCCGGTAACTGGTTATTGTTTGTGCACCATCAAGGCTATCATCGGCGTCATGTGAAACAGCATTTGATTGATACAAACGATTGTACATAGCGAATGAAGAGAGGGGAGGGGACAGACACCGGGGATGTTTCCTAATGGTTACCTTTGTCTACATGAATAGCCCCGTTCACACACCTCCCAGCAGCCTCTTCACGCCTGCTCTCTGCTCGGCGCTGAGTCTCGTCGGAAACTCAATGTCAAACTTGATCCGTAAACTGCCTCTCCTGCCTGGCTCCTTCGCCACGGGCATCCCCTCCTTCGGCAGCGCCTTCTCGTAGCCCGGGTGAATAACATCTGGAATGCTTATACTTAGCGTCCTGCCATCTAATGTGGAAATGGTAAAGCTGCACCCTGTCAAAGCCTCCACCAGGGATATCTTCTTCGTCATGATTAGGTCATTCCCATCCCGTTTAAAAATCTCGTGAGGTCTCTCGTCGATAACGAACACCAGGTCCGCGGCCACCATGCCGGGTTGCTCATTCCCCTTCTCAGGAAACGTAATTTTCGTGCCCTTCTTCCACCCAGGCTTGACCTCAATTGTCAAAATCTCCTCCACAGGCATGGTCTTCCCACTCTGATCTGCAATACTCCTAGAAATCTTCATCTTGCGCGTAGATCCTTTGTAAAGCTCCTCTAGACTGCACAAAAGTTTGTTTTCCACAGGCGCGGCTTTCCGAGGCTGCGCATGGGAAGGTCCTTCGCCGAACGACCGAAACGCCTGATTCCCGTCCGAGTTTCGGAACACACTCTCGCCACCGCCAAAACCGCCGAACATTCCATCGCCAAAATGACCTCTACCGCCTCTACCTCCCATGCCTCCCATCGCCCCGAACGGACTCGCCCCGCCAAAAAACTCTGCAAAGATATCCTCAGCATTCCTAGGATTAAACCGAAACGCATTAGGACCGCCGGCTCCCGCCGAGTAGCTTCCATGCGATGTGCCGGGATGCGGCGCTTGGCCTTTCAGCCCCTCCTCGCCTTCCTGATCGTAGATTAGCCGCTTCTGCGGATCGCTCAAAACCTCATACGCTTCCGATATCTGCTTAAACTTCGCCTCCGCTTCCTTCTTATTGTTCGGATTCTTATCGGGGTGCCATTTCATCGCCAGCTTCCTGTACGCCTTCTTTAGGTCATCCTCGGAGGCTGTCTTCGGCACCTTCAAGACGCTATAATAATCCACCCCCATCCCTTCCCCTTCGTCTCGCTTCCGCTTCCCCGTCACCTCGACGTCCTCTCAAAACTTCCCGGATCCCGAACTCCAAAGAATGTCAGAACAGACACGAAAAAATCAAATAAAACTGCTTCTACAACAACACCATCAAAATCTCTACAGAACCGTTTCGAGCGCAAGAATACAATGAAACCGACGGCCTGTTAAGTTAGTAACAATGCATGGCACCGGCCATAGCCAAAGGGAAGGGAAGGGCAATGGAGGAACTCTCTGGAAGGCTCTAGAAGGCTCGGGAAGACTCTGGACGAAATTAGGGCTTAGGGTTCCTCGCTGCTTTCGTCTTCTCTCCTTCTCCGCTGCCGAGCTTGTCCCATCTCACCGGCAACCGGCTGCCGGATACCGGCACGTGGCGAGGACCCAGTCGGCACGAGTTGGACTCCCGGGAAACCGTCCAGCGTGGACGGGGGATCTACGGTTGCGGGCGAGCATCGGACGGTGGAGAGTTTGCCCGCTCTACGTAATTGTTTCTGCCACGCGGGCGGGCTGTGAGGATGGCAGGTGTGATTTTTGATGCAGAATTTAGTACGCTGCCCTTGTTGGAAGTCAGGACCGGGCAACTGGTTTTTTTCTTTCATTTTGCAAACGTTGCTGAGTGGGTTGGCGACCAACTCTAAGAGCACTAAGAAGAAAAATCCGGCCTAAATAAAAGAGTACCGTAGCCCAGTAGCACTTTCGGCACTTTCATGCCGAATATTACATTTTTCTTTAAATAGATTTCGGTAAAAACGAATATTTTGCGGAATCCGTTTTTCCCCTAACCAAAAAATTTGAAAAATGATTTCTTGAAATTTTCGGTATTTATTTTTAGAATTATTTTTCAACAAAGGTGCTACTGGGTTACAGTAAGTTATGGATTACACAACCGGCAAGGACCAAGTCGCTTGTTGAACATAATTTTTATCAAGATCATATTATGGCCTTTTTGGAGTCTTATTATACTCAATAATATATCCTATTACTCTCTTCAATTCATCAACCTCCAAATCAAGACACAAATGATGTAATTTTTATTGGTCGGGGCGTCATGGGTTATAATCTAAACCCCATGGTTTGTGATTACGCCAGTCGCCATTGGGGTCCCAATAGTAATTCATAACACTCCTCCCAATGAAGATTACATATTACATAATTTATTGTGCACTCATCTAATCTAGGTCGTCTAATTTCGATTTTATAATTGATCTAGTGGTCCAAAAGAGCAACTTTGGCTATGAGTTCTAACTCATGAGTGAATAGCCTAGCCTATCATCTCGTGACACATTTGTTCAAAAAAACACATAGTAGGTTATGTATGATAAAGGCTTTACGTTCACCCTTAAAGGTCCAAAGAGCCCTTTCCGACCAATATTATACACCGTTATTCCATCGTATTTTTGGCATGGTTCCACACCTCCTATGGGTTTAAGATCAAAAGTGAAATTAAAATTCAAGTTGACATGAATTAAATGAGCTATTGGGGTCTCAATTTGGAACTTTCTATTTACAACAAATGTCAAATATACGCCAACGTATCTACTATCCCCATCAGCCCTTTAAGGATCAAGGTCCATTGGATGTTGTATTACTTTGGAAAAATGTGTGTAGTTATATATGTATAATTTTGATTCTTTTCTATTTTAATTTGCCTCTACAACAATTCAATATAAAATTAGTGCCTTGATTATTTTTTTGAATTCAAATTATCTTCAAATAAAATAAATATTATCATGTTTCTATTCTTATTACTTTAATGTGCAGCGGCGTACAAAAATAATTCAAATTTTTTCTCCTAACTCAGTAGCCTAGAACTTTGAGAAGTTCATGTGGGCTCAAAAATTCATCAAATCACAAAACGTAAAGTACATTGGAAATATAATAAGATCTAGATTTAAATTTTAATAATTTTGAAATGATGTTTGATATTATTCAATAGAATAATTTTAAGATTTGAAAAATAATTCTAGGAAAATAATTTCAAGTGTATTTTACTCCTAAACGCCCATTTTCAATTATTTGGTTGAAAGTGGGAACTTCCATATTCATCACAACTAGCTTGATACAAGATTGTATAGTGGAGTACAAAAATAATTCAAATTTTTATTTTTCATTTGTATTGCCACAAAAGATTAAAACCGTAGGTTCTATGAGTCAAATTGGGACATCTTGTAGTAAACAAGATGCACTACCCACACCTATGAGTTTTGACTGAAAACTACATAATTATAACACCCAAGACATATATTTCACAAGTGTCCATAATTACAAATTGTTTTCCATAACCATAATGAAGTTGGTCTTACAATTACATAATTATTTCACTACACACTCACTTAAGTAATGAAAACCTGAATGTTTGTATATGTTTAATGTACAATTATAAATAGTGAATTAATTAATTTAATATAATTAGTAAGAAACCAAAATAATTATTATCAAGATTTGAGCCTTTCGACCAATTTTTAATTTTTAGGATAAAATTTTATATTTTTATGATTGAATTCTTATAAATCAAGTTGAGAAAGGTTTACTATATATTTTTCAAGTCCAACCACATAAATAGTTTCAAAATATTAACATGCTTAACATTTTCTTTTGGGTTTAACGTTGATTTCTAAGAAGTTATAGAAATCGTGTACGATGAGACAAATAAGTTCTTCAAATATGATTAAAAATAAATAAAAAATTAAAATTTAATCTTGATTTTTTTTTCTTTTTTAAAATGATTTCACTTATCATATAGAATTCAAAAAATGAATTGGCGAGAATTCAAATCATTGGTATATTGTAAAATACTATCTATATTCATAGATGATTATGGCATGTAGAAGGTGGATAAGGGAAAACCCTATTATTTAAGAATATATATATATATATATAGATATAGATATATATATATATATATATATATATATATAATAAACATAAATTAACTCAAACTCTAGGTGACCAAGAAACCATTTTATAGTTGTTATCCTACTTTTAGTAACATTTTTACCAAGATTTCTTCTTCGAAATTTTGAATTTTTTTACACATATTAAATTGCGATTATTTTATTTGTATAATTAAAATAAAGATCACTATCAACAATTTTACTCTTTCAATGTAAAAATAATAATGGGCCCCGCACGCAGGCCATCAACATACTTTTGCATTGATATATAGTTGTTCGAGATTTTACATACAGTATTTTACACTTATTTATGTTTAAAACTGAGCTAAGCTAGTGTGAGTTGTTCAAAATTGTTCAAAATGCACATAGTTTGTTTTAATTAATTAATTAATTTTTAAACCTTGAGTCTAGTCCTTGAACATGTGTACGTTGTTGTCTTAAGACTCTAAGTATCTTTTTAAATCACTAGTGAAAATACACCCCTCCTTTAAATTTGTCCCCAACTCTAAGTTCTCTTCTAAAAATTATAAAAAGTATCAAATGAAAAATCTTCCTGTTAAATTCTTGAACATGTGTCAAGACCCTAAGTTTAAAATAAAATTCAAAAATTATAGAAAACCTCTCGATTAAAGTTGTCTCCAATCATATGTAAACATAAAAATTCAAAACTCAGAAAAACATCTCGTTTAACCCCTAAGCGTCCCTAGCTTTTTTGGGCTTAAAATCATCATTGCTTTTGATGCGTTGTAGGTTTAAATGTAAGTGAGGTATAGAAATCTCAACCGTACAATCTTGTAATATACATGTTGTTGATCATGTGGATCAGTTTTGGGGTCATTTGGCCATATAGATTGCAAGATCATATTGTTTTAGTGTTAAAAAGGATGCTGAAATTTTCCTAGCAACACAGTTAGAGGTGAAATTCGTTTTCAAAATTACTCAAATGAAAAAGCTTTGAACTATAAAGTAATTCAAAATCATCATATAAACACATTGGTACCAAAAAAAACTCATGAAAAAATTTAATGTGCCCTAAAATGGCATGGCAACATTTGTCAAAAAGTAGCCCGAAAAGTGACCAATTTGACCCAAAAAGCAAAAAGTGTCCAAACTAAACCAGTGCACTGAAATGACTCTCAAACATTTAGAACAACATGGATTGACCTGAAAATTTTACCATGATAACTAGACTGCAAGGGGAATCCAACCTAATAAATTTTTATATTGAAAACAGACATGGGATGAAGGAGATACAAGCCCCCAAAGTTGCAACTATCATAATGCACAAAAACTGTCCAAATAAAAGATACTTACTTTCAAATGATCACCACAAATTCAATACATCTCGGATTGATCTGAAATTTTTACCACACATTCCATACATCATCTACGTTTTTTTTCCAAAATTTCATTAAAATATGACACGTTTTGCAAAAGTTACAACTCATTGAAGGTGAATGTACCCAAAAAAACGTCCAAAATATGGACGTCAGGACGGTTAGGGGTTAAAGTTCTCTCTAACTCTATGTTGACATTACAAGAACATAAATTATTGAAAATAAAAATGATCAACAAAAGAACCTCAATTCTATTAAATGTTTGAACGTGTGTTTGTTGAAAGCTCAAGACCTTGAGTTTAAAAATTTAAAGTTGTCTTCAACTCTCAACAAACTTTCTAGAAAATTGTCTTATATAAAAGTAAAAGCCTAAAACTAAACATTAGTTTTATATGGAATTGTGTTAGTGTTTTACTTTTATATATTATATTACTTAAAATTGAATGTATTTAATATTAAAGTGAAAGACTCAAAATAAACACAAATTTTGTAGAACCATCTTGGTGATCACATGGATACATACATGTACATACACAAAAAAATCACCATCTCCCAATGTATAAGAATATATATATACAAAAGATAAGAATACAAAATCTCAAATTAATACGAATTTTAACATTTAAAAACTTAATATTAGAAAAAAATTGCTACAATTCTTTATAGAATAATGTAAAATCTTATTTTAGTCAATTACATTATATATATATATACTCTGTTGAATAGATATCAAAACCTAAAGGCTTATAATTTGATTTTTGAAAGCTATGTTTGATTGAAAGAAAACTTAATAATAATAATAATAATAACAAACAAAAGTCATTTTTGCAACTTTCAAAGTAATTTTTCTATTGTACTTTGGATCTCTTCTATTAGTATAATAGTATTTGTGCGAGCGAACATGTTACATTGTTGATTACTAACCATACTAATGACTTGGTTTTTGACAACTATGTCCTTTTCAACCTCCAATGTCTTTAACTTTTTTTGGTATGAAAACATCATTGCTTTGGAAGTGTTATAGGTCTAAATGTAAGAGAGGTATAAAAATCTCAACCATACATTTTAATAGTGTACATATCGTAGATGATGTGAATCAAATTTAGAGTCATTTGGCCACATAGATTGTAATATCATATTGTTTTAGTGTCAAGAAATGATGTAGAAATTTTCGTAGCAACACATTAGAGTTGACATTCTATTTCTAAATCTATTATATATATATGTATGTATGTATATTAAAGTGGTTCAAAATCATGATTTAAATACTTTGGTGTAAAAATTATTTAATAAATATCTTTGATGTGTCCAAAAATGACTTTGAAATGTCAAAAAGTAGTCCAAAAAGTGACCCGTTAGATCCGAAAAGCGAAAAGTGTACAAAATTGACCCGTGCACTAAAATCATTACGAAATATTCATAACAACTTCAATTGACATGAAAATTTTAGCGTAATAACTAGACTTCAAGGGAAGTCTAATCCAACATTTTTTCTTGCAAACGGACATTGGATGAAAGAGAATCAATCCCCTAAAGCTGCACGCACCATAATACACTTTGGTGAACTAAAATTGATACCCGAGCACTAAAATGATTTCCAAAATTTCATTACATCTTGGATCGATCTGAAAATTTTACCACACAAACTAGACTAGTAAGCGCATATATTTAACAAGTGGTATTGGAACCGGACAGTAGATGCCAAAGATACAAGTCTTCAAAAATGAAATTCCCAAAAAAGTCCAAAATATGAACGTCAAATCCATTAGGGGTTAATTATATACTACAAAGTGTAAATTATAGAATAATTATTACCATCATTACATGATAGAGGTGAAAAAAAAAAATGCTTGCAAAAAATTCAAATTTAATGTCTTACCAATGATTGTTTGACGTGACTTTTATTTCTAAAACATTGTAATGTCAACGGAACAATAGCAAACATTGTAATGCTTAGTTCATGTAGAACAATAAATGGCCTCCTGTGCTTTTAATTCCACAAAGAATCTTCAAACAATATTCATACTATTTTCATGTGTGTTATGTTGGAATAAAAATATCTTTAGATAAAATGGAAATTGTTTTTCTACAGTGATAATGAAAATGGATTATATGTGGTTTATAAAAAAAATGACAAAGAATATGGCAAATGACATAAAAAAATATAATCACAATCCGCTTTTTTAACTAAAGTGTTTTTCAAATAACACTCGGAAATTAACCTAACATAATAGTTGTTTTTGACATTGATTTATTTTTCAATTATAGTTGTATTTTGCGTGAATATGTTTTTAGAAGAATGCAACCACTGATGTACTAAATATAGTTGTGTATTACCTTTTATGTTTTATTTATTAATATTCATGATATAGCTCTTTGAATACAATATTATTGGCTCAAATCCAATTTTGAAAAATATTGGTACTTAAAACATGACAACATGAAGGTTCTAAAATGGCCACTTATTCAATGATGGTTTTAAACAATATGATCTCATTGTTACCATTAAGTCACTCACAAAGAACTGTAGAATTTTTTTTCATGTATTTTCCCCGGGGGTGCACTCTACATTATGTTTGAGAATCACGTGCATTCATGACCCCTTCTAAAAACTCCCTTGTATACGAAAGGTTATATGTCTAAAGACCTTTGTGTATAGATATATTCCGTTTTAAATATATGTTCAATGTAAGTATACGTGAATATTTTCAATTCTAAATGGGTTTATTGTATGTATACGTAATATGGCAGCGTTCAAATTGATATCCCTTTTGTGCACTCACGTATACTCGTACATGTTTAGTACAATGCAGCCTTTGAGATATTTTCAATACAAATACATAGGATAGTTTTATTAGATGCATTGATAAAGAGTAATAATGAGTTATGCATTGTAAACTTGCCCTTCACTAATTTGTATTTCTTTCATTATAGGATTCCTTTTATATATATATATATATTGAAGAGAAAAAATGAATCCCTTCATCTTTTAAGGATTGATTCAATTCAAAGGTTTTTTTTCCTTATTTATAATATCCATTCACTTATCTCTTTCATATCTTTACTATTCATTTTTATTAGGGTGCAATTTCAAAAATCATGGTCTTTTTCAACCAATGCACTATCCAAAAATCTCATCCGTATTTCATCCCTTACAACTGAGGTTTTGGTCCAAAAGTCATAACCATGTTTCATTCCTTCCAATAAAAATAGGGTGACATATGAATTGGGGTGACATGCATTGTAGAGAATTTAGTACACATAGAATTACATATAATTTATGTGTATCTAAAGGGAAGTTTTTGGAGGGGCTATAAGTGATACCTTTGAAATATAAATAATTCAAAATGTATGTAGAATGATTGAAGATTATGTTCACGTGTAAATTTTGAAGACCTTTTTTACTTAAAAGTTTATTAATTTCTTATTTGATGAGGACAAATGTCTTTGTATGATTGGATTCATTTAAAATTCCTAAACTAAGACAAATTTTCCATATCATGCACACATAAAATTAGCAAGGCATATTGAATTAAGGTCTAAAGATATAAACAAGCAATTCCCTATTTTTGCAATTGGCCAAGTGCAATCATTTCGGCACCTAATTGTGCTAAAAAAAACTTATAAAAAATATTCACGAAAAAACATCAATTTCTTTCTTTGTTGAAACTTGTACTATATTGCAATAAAACACTAAAATTTCAAATTTTTCATAACAAAACATTGAATTTCATTTACTTTTAAAATTGCGAGATTGACTATTTGAAAACTATTACAAATTATGAATAGATTAAGACACTATAACACCGCTGCTAGAGTGTATGGGAGAAGACGTGATTTTATTTTTCTTATTTTCTTTTTTCTTGTTTCTTCTTTTGTGTGCCAAAAAGTACATAAGGGTGTGTGACTCCTTCCTCCATCCTTCAAAACAACATTCAAATGCCGCGTATCCTCACCCCCTCCACCACACCCCAAAAATTATTATTATTATCATTATTATTATTATTATTTATGGGTTTTCTAGGGCGAGAGGGTCTATGCGCGCGGATTCTCTTTTGTTCTCTCCTCAAGAAAACATCAACATGTTTTTCTATGCTCCAATGGCTGAGGAAGAAATCATAGGGACAACTATGCATCATTAGCCATCCGCAAAAGTAGATAGATTGATTGATTGATTGATAGATGTTTAATGTTTTTTTTTGTTTTAGTTTTTTGTGCAGATGGTTGAGGGTGCATAGTCACGCATTCTTTTTCCTTTTTTTTTTAGTGCATTTAGTAGCCCCATTGGAATTGACAACGACGTTGTTCATGTAGAATTCCATGGACTTTGTATAGAGGAGTGAATCGCTCGGCTCGTTGTTCTTACGAGTTTGTTCCAAGAGGTTGGACAATCTATTTTGATAACATAGTAAAGAAATGTCATGGTGGAGTTGCTATTTGGAGGGAGGAAGTAATAGCTACAACAATAGCACTATATGATTACGGGTGGATGAAGCAAATCACTATTTCAAATGAAGCAAAGTCGCACATACTTGAATATGTTGCAATGTAGATTGAAGGCATAGGTGACAAGAGGTTGCATAATGAACTAAATGCCCCTTACATTACTGTATAGTATGTGGGTCTTTTAGTTTAATTGTCAAGGTACTTATTTAAAATTTTGCACTATTCTTATAAATAATAAACCTGTAAAGTGTTTTTGTGTACTAAAATGCATATTTATAACATGTTCGTCTATTTGTGGCCTACTTTCAATTAAATTACAATATATTTATATGGTTTTGTAACATGTGTACTCAACTTGTTGTTTGAGAACTCCAACGTCCTGTATTTTTCTAGCATACTATGAGCCAAGATCAAATTCAAAGAAGAGTTTTGTTGCATATAGAATCCAATTCGAAAATATTCAAAGCACAAATAATGGTTTTAAAAATTAAAAAACTCGAAAATTTCCAAGAAATTGCAATTTATCCTTTTTGCAATTAAATCTGTGGAAGAATAAAATTGGCTAAAATTTTCATGCAATTTCTGTCGGTTTGAATTTTTAGTGTGCCCGGAAGCCAAATGCATGATTATATGGCCAAGTGCAAAAATAGGGAATTGGATGATTATACCAAATCATACCAAATAGTTACAATACTTGTTGCTAAGTATTAAACAATTCTATTTTGCGATGGTTGCAACATGTATTATGAGATTGCAAAAAGTTAACATTGAAACATGCAATATGTATTGCTAAATATTTCACAATATCTTCATGTGAGGATTGCAATATATGCCACTACATTACAAAATAAACTATACAATATTTATATGTTGCTAAGTATTGTTTGGCTATAACAATTGCTATAACAATTGCTATAAAGTGTGATGACATTAATGTCGAGTCGTAGTATATATAACAGCAAAAAGAAAATGTTCAATAAGATGGAAACCAAACTGAAAGCTAGAGCCAACATTAACGATCTTAATTTGTTCATTACATATGATTTGTAGTAATTGTGCTCAACCAATAATTTATAAGCAAAAACATAGCATTTAACTTGAACAAAGGTAAACGTAGGGAATAATGAAATATTACAATGACGTATGGCATTTGGATTAAACTCCAATTCTTGTTCATATCTTAATCCTAAATGACATTTGGAGTGTCTGCAGCCAATACTCTCATTTTCCTTATGACAATGTCAACAACATAAAGAATAACAGCGGAACTCTTAAATATCAATGATTGAAACCAAAACTCTATGTTCATGATTGAAACCAAACCTAAAGCACTTGTTAGTTATGTAAATTTTAGAATAGTCATCAAGATGACATTTAGTTATAAAATTGACTAAGTAGCATAATTTGACATGAGATAATAGAGTTATTTGTAAAGTCCCTCAAAACCCTTCTTTTTGACCTATAATTTGGAAAGGACAGGATCGGCATGATCTCACTGTAGACCCAGAATAAAACACTGGATAGATTGAAATTTTTATTCATAAAAATTTGGAGGGAGGGAGAAGAATTGGGTAGAGGGGTAGGACCGTGAGGAGGAGTGGTGTCAAATTGATGACGACCAGCTCTAATACCAGTTATGGTCCATGAAAAAAGGAGGACAAAAGACCGGATGCCTTTACAAATAACTCTAATTAGAACAAAAAACGAGATAGTCACTTGATGACAATATACTTTTTAAATGATTAATATCCAATTTTTTAAATATTTAATTTTAAATTTTACTTAATTTTACTTAAGTTAGTAATTAATATTGAATGTATTTAAAATCTTTGATAAATTTTATTCTTAAGACCCAGTCTAGTAGTGTCATAAGCTTCTATGCATAGAGTTAAAGTTTGTGAATATATGAGATTATATAAATTATAACTCATAAATAAACTTAATCAAGATATTGAAAGTTTTTTCATAGCTATTTTGTTAGGCGTTTGTATATATATATATATATATATATATATATATATATATATATATATATATATATATATATATAAAAGAATAATTAAGCAACTAAAAAATCAAATAAAAATTGGTTATCTCTTTTAGATATTAATGATTTTTTTGTCTAATATTGTATTCTAACTTTAATATTTAAAAATCAATGTTTCATACCTTAAACTTTCTATTTATATAGAAATCTAGTATATTGTCATCATCATTCACTGAAACTCTCTAGGAATCACCTATTCTAAAATAAAAAATAATTAAATATTTAATAAACACATATTATATTAAAAATCAAAATCAAATTAGGTGTGTTTTCAAAGTTCTTTGAAGCACCCAAATATTATCTTTTAAGCCTTACGTGCCTAAGCCATTTTCAAGGTGATTTGGAGCCAAATTGAGCAAGTTAGAGAGATTTGACTTTGAAATTAAATTTATAAAGTTATTTGAAAAAGTAACCGTAGGATATCTTAGAAAGCTCTTTCTTTATTATATGTGTCAAGTGTGGTGTCAATTCAAGTCACAGATTGCAAGATCTAAATCAAAATGTGAAGGAAGTTTAGTATGTTTAGTAAAATGATTTAGTGAAAATTGCACTTTGACCACCTCTAGTGTTTAGGTTATATTATTTTAACTTTGCATCCTAGGTTAATTTTCTTTGTTATCAAGTTAATCATTCATAAAAACAAAGCTCATTTTTTGGGCTTATAAAAGTTGAAATAATGATTTTGTAATAAAAGCCACATAAAATTGAGGATTTTGAGACTATGAGGGGAATTTATAATTTGAAAGATATTTGTTCGAGATTTAAAAAATCAATGACAATTGATTGAAAATAGACATAAATGAACATATGTTCGAACAAAAATAATAGACAAATGGTAAAATCCCAATCAAATATGTGCATCCAAATTGAAACTTTTGTCCACATGTCGGTCATGTTTAGAAAAAGTTGCATAGTATTAAACTAGTACTATGCTTGGGGAGTTGCCTCAAGGTGGCTCCTCATTGGTTGGCCCTACTTGATCTTTGACTTTTCAACTCTAACACCATGACCACCTAGCCTTTGTGTATTTTTATAGAATTCTTCACATATAACATTCAAAACTTGAGCATTCCTCTTTTTAACTAACTTGATTCTCTACAAAATCATGCCTTATCCCACTCGATTTGGACATATATACCTCCAGCAAATCCAATTCTTAAAACAAATCGACCCGTTTTGAATCGATTCCGCAGCTAAGCATTAAACGAGTACATCTGGAATTTTATGTAAGGAATTTGGAAAGAAATTAAATTCATTTTTGATAAACATCTCGTCATACCTATTCAATTGCCCTCTCTTATTTGCCATATTTCTTGAAACTATGTTACAAAACCTTTCTAAGTTGTCATGACAAATTCCAATCATTCATAAAAACAAATTTTGCAACAAAATCATTTTGATTAACAAATATCAGAACAACATTAATCAAAACTTCATCTGAAAGATACATACATGAGATGTATGTACATCCCAACAACGACTTTATCATTACGTTGATGAAATTTATCTACAATTAAATTGATAAAAATAACTTTCATTAAATGAAATTAATATAATCACAAATTAAACACAAATAAGTTCTTCCGACACAACACATTTGATCCGTTAATTATCTGAATGTCTCTTAATTCATGTTAGAATATCATGTGCATTATTGTAAATTGTGATGCATGTAAAATATTACATTTAAATATAAAAATGTTTCTCATACTTTTGAGATTTATTTCTTAAAATAAACTTATAAATATGTTTGCATATTTAAAGTCTGAATTCTTTACACATTACGAGACTGTAAATTATATTCAACTATAGAAATAAGCCAAATTATTATTTTTCACAAATAAATATATATTGTACAACCTACGGTATAACTGGATGACTATTGTCATGTACACCTAAATATACTCTCTATAAGTAAGTTTAGGAACATAAACACATGTCATGTTGCAACCTTTACATATGTTATCACCTGATGTATTACAAGTAGATATAACAATATAGATATGTATCAGCACTTGCTACAATTTTTGCATTCTCAATCTTTAAATTCACTTCCATAAATTTACAGTTACTTTGTGAGCAGCCCTCATGAATATCACAAATGACATAAACGTAAATACTCGACAACATCGACATGTCGGCCGATACCATGACACTGGTATTTGTATTTGTTTTATTGATTATTTAAACCAAACACAACCCTTGAGGCATTCACATCATGGATCTTAATTCTACTATTAATAGTCTAGAATATAACTAGTCCTTGATTGTTGGTTCTTTTGCCACTTTTAAAGATTATGTCAAAATTTGTGGCCGATTTTTTTAAAGATAGAAAATGCATGAAGATGCTTTCAAACTTCAATTTTTGCTATTGTTTTGTCTCAATGCTGTAAAGAGTAAAAAGTGGCTATTGATTTGAACAAATATCGTAAAGATAATATGAAGATATATTTACTAGTCAAGATGTAGTACCATTGTACTCGTTTTATGCCTATAATTGAAGATAGACCATGACTCATTTTATTGTAGATGCTCATAAGAGGAGGGTCAATGAGTTTCCTCAAACTAGGTTTGGACAATTTCAAAGAATTTCTTGCATCAACGGATTTATAATGTAGCTATAGTGGATACTACCAAGGAGATAGAGGCTGGAGTCGAACGCGCAACGCTGAGAGTGTAAAAACCATGGAGCATCAATAGGTTGGCAATGTTGACAAGGACGTCAACAAATTATTACGTTGTTGGTTCAATGGATAAAATATATATATTTGTCTAACAAAGATATAACCAGCGAGTGTTGACCGCCATTACACACGTATCGGCTTCAAACTCTTTTGGGGTAAACATGTGCTGTAAGACCTTGGGCATAAAAAAAAAATGCAACGAAGGAAAATTCGGTCATGTTGAAGGTGAACCATATGAGAAAATAAAGCTTTAAGTAATAATAAAAATACTGAGAAAAATACGGCAAATACAATACATTGTTTTCTACTCATTGAAGTGTAACAAAATTGCATGTTTCTTTTGAAATTTCAACTTTTCTTTCTTCACATAGTCTTCTTAAAGTGCAATTTTCTCATTATGAATCACAACAAACAGACATTACATAGTTTCACAAAAAATTGTGCAACATAGTAATTGTTCATTCAAATATCTATTTAAACACAAATCATTACAAGATGTTGTAAAAGTTGAACATTATAAATATTAACTAAATGTAGGACTTTCCAATAAGGATAAAAGATGTTATTACCTGATGAGTGTATCATCGCAATTGAACTACATTTGTTGCGATATTTTAAAAGCTTTTTTATGTTTATTTCACGCTGATATTTGCTAAAGTTTAGTAACACAATATAATAGAATATGGAGCAATTTTATATAAACATATATCATTTCGATTCTTTTTCTAAATCAAAAGATGTTTAACATTTATTATACAGAATGCAAAATAATTGAATCATTGATAATGACGGTTGCTTAAATGTTTAAGCAAATGTTGAAAAATGAATCTCAAAATTTATGGTCATAATCCATCAACATAAGAACCTAAAGGAATAGTTCTTTGTATTGGGAGACCATAATTACGAGACCTTGCAATGCGTATTTCACATAATTCAACATGAGTGATTGATTTCACATTTTAAAGCGATTAATATGGTTTTGCACGATATATCAGTAGATGCCCAAAATTTTATAATGTTGAACGTGAATCCTTTTCTCATATAATGTTCTATAGACGTGGATAAACAACATTAAGTTGTGACTTTAAAATTGATATTACAAGATATTTTTGTTAGGTTAAGCAATTATACATAATGTCATAATGATTGATAAAATCAAAGCTGAGTATAATGCTTTTAAATATATAATAAATTTTGACATTAATCATTAAAAAAATGACGAATAATAGAGAATCTAGACAAAATGACATTTGTTTCTTTATCAATTTTATGTAAATAAAATAAAGTAAATGGAACATCTGATTTTGAAAGTGGGTGAAGCAAAAAATCTCTCCTTTGTAGAATGCAATGTGTGAGTTTTTGGAATTATTAACGAACTTCGATTTGAACATGAGGTATGGAAACTTCAAATTGAAACATTTTGATGAGAAATTAATTATAACATATGTGATTACATACTGGGTTGGGTAAAATATACATTGCGAAATATGTGGTCTATGTACAATTGTTTTTATTAACATTACTTTATGACGATTTCAAATTTTGTAAGCAAGTTTTGACATTAAATCATGTACATTTTATTACAAAAAGAAATCAATTGAAGATTATACACATTAATTTAAGCTATTATATGTAATTTCTATCTTTTTCAAATACTCAGTATAGTATGTGGATATCATTCAAATTCAGTATGATTATATACGTTCTTATTATATAAATATATATATATGAATTTTAGGCACTTCAAAATACATTACATGTGATAGGTAAACCATATACATAGGACCGTTTTTGTAAAAAACATTGTGGAAACATTGTTAGCATGCGACCTTGTGAATGCATGAAATATTTTTCTCAAAGTGGAGATAAATGTTATATAACGCTACCATAATAGTTAATGCAATTTGTGATTTCTTTCAAATAAAATCTTTAATAATATTTTAAAATCATTAATGATTTCAATATGGAATGTATGATACAAAGTTAAACCGATTCCATAATTTACTACAAACTTTCATCAATTAGGTAATGTTGTGAGTGTAAAAATCAAGTTGCTATTCGCAAACATTTGTTAACAATTCAAATATTAACGAGTATTGAGATTTAATACATAAGGAGATTGCTTCCATTTCAAAAGCAACTATTTTATCAGGAAAAAAATGATAATTATGAAGATGAAACATAGTCTTCACACACTTCATTTCTAATCAACATATTGAGCTTGCACCTAATCATCTATATTAAGGTATTAATCCAAATTTCTGCAGTTTATATTCGAATTTAGGAGGTTTCAGCTTTAAAAACACTTAATTCATTACTTATACACTTGGCTAAGTGGGTTAATTTCATAAACGTATTTAGCTTAAAAAATTTCTCCAAAAAACATCAGTTTTTGTTTTTCTACAATCACTTATATTGTAAACAAACAGTTTATTGATTTATTTTTATATTTATCTTATATTTATCTTTATCTTGTTTTCTTTCGTGCCTTCTTCATGTCTTTCTTGTTGTGTTCTTTGTTGTCTTTCGCTTTGTCTTTTTACTTCATTTATTATTTCTTCAGTTGTGGTTGTTGAACTCTAAACAAGGATCGTTAAACAATTTAATTTTTTAATTTTTTAAATTTCTAAAAATGTTTAATACTTTATTTGGCCGTGTGGTGCTGTTGAATCCTATACAGCGGCCGTCAAAAATTAAAAATTAAATAAAAATAAAAATAAACTTTATTTGGCCGTTAGGTACTACTGAATCACACGGTGGCCGCTCAAATTTTATAAGTTTTCTCATTTTTCAATATTTATTTATTTTTAGCCGTTGGGTGTGCGGCTGCGCAATTAAAGTCCCTCTTCCACTTTCTCACCCCTCTCCACATATATATAGGGGGTAGGGGAAAATGAAGGGAGTGGGAAAAGACGTGGGAGAGACTCTTTCCTATTTTATATATATATATGAAGAGAGGGGAAGGAGATGCAATAGGTAAAGAAGGAGGGAGGGAGATGAAGAAGGACTAAAGTGAAAGAAGGGAGAGAGATAGATTTTGAGTACGCGACTATAAATAGATTTTAAAATATTTTATCATTATTATTATTATTGATATTTTTAGCGGACGGTGTGTAGGGTTTTGCAACACCGAACGGCTCAATAAAGTTTTAGGTATAGACAAAAAAGAAAGAGAAGACGAAGAGAAAAAAAAAAACTAGATAAAAGAAAAGATAATTATAAAAATAAATACACAAAAAATTATTTGTTTACAATGAAAAAGATTGTAGAAAGACAAAAATTGTCATTTAAAAGAAAATTAAATTCTTTTTTTTATGCGCATGGACTAAGTACATAAATAACGAATTGTGTATATTAAGTATTGTAAAAAAACGAAATTTTAAGTATTTTGAAGAATTGTCAATTGAACTAAAAAGGTAAGATCACTTTCGTTTGAAATTAGAAATTAAGAACTAGATTGAAATATTGCACATTATGCAAATAACGATTCATTGTTGTACATTGTACACTTCTGGCCAATCAGTCCAAAATTCATAACATAATGTCTATTTCCGCATAAAATAAAACAATAATCTCTTTTAAAATCAAATTTTAACATATTTCGATACTATTATTTAATTCAACCATATGAATGCTATGGAAAAGTCATCATATACAATTCTGGATACTATTAAAACCTCAAAGAATAAATTTAGTGCACATTTAAAAGATCAAAATCTTAAGGTTGTGTTTATCGATTAATACTAATCTCTTAGTACGATCAATTGGGATAGGCCTGCAGAGAACACTTGAAGCGACCAAATTCTCGTTGCAATTAGATGTCAAAATTTTTAAGCTTTGCAATCGAATCTAATATTTGATTTAGATTGTGTAGAAAAGTGTTGAGTGAACATGGTCGAGCTTAGTAAGGTCAGTCAAGTACAGATGTTCAACAAGACGAAGTATTGTACAGTTGGTTTGAAAACAAAACACTTGGTTCAATCGAGGTACAAAGGAGTGTGAAGAAGATATCAAGATTCAATCTAATTACTAATATCCGAGCCTGATCGATGTTGTCGATTATCCGAGCTTAAGCAATCATTTGCACTTTGTATATAATTATCAGACATATACCATGATGACGACCAGCTGTACTACCTGCAAGGGGTGGAAGAACTGACTGTCAACGATGAAGCTATCAAGAAGCTAGGTGATGGTTAATTTTGAGGGATCAAGCATATGCTCTTTAATTTTTCAAGCGTGTCAAAAATCAGAGTCTCTATAAACCGAAAAGACACTACTCCAACGAGATTTGGAGGTCGCAAGTGAGTAGTAAGAATTTTACAAAACAAACAAAATGAACCGTTGCACACAAAGGATCTTCTCACTACTTTAAACAAACAAGATATCTTCATGCTACAAGACAAAGTTGAAGAGCTTATCAAGATTTGAAGATATCGAAATATTTAATAGAGGAGTGCGCAAAACATTTCCTTACTACGAGACGAAATTACAACTAAGGAGCTTACTAAGTTTTGGAGACATTTTCTCATTACGAGACGAAGATACTATTAAGGAGTTTGCCAAGCTTTGGAAGATTTAAAAGAAGCAATTGCGGCAAGCTCGACGCACTCTCTTCTATCACATTGGTTACCTTCTATACTGTCACACTATTTTTCATCTCTATTGTTACACTATTTTTTCTCTATATTGTCACAACATGTCATCTTTCGACTGTCACACTACATCTCTTATCTTTCGTCATATTGCTTAGTTTACTTAATTTCATATTGTTTATCTTCTTTACTATCACATTGTCTATGTTTTCTACAATCATAATGCCTACCTTTTTTACTATCACACTACCTACATTTCCTATTATCACACTACTTACACTCTCTTGTATCATATTTTTCACTCTTTTTAGCATCACACTCTCCACCTTCTTTTGTATTACATTTTCTACCCTTTTTAGTATCACATTTTTTTCGATCTTTGATATCGATCTTTTCATACTCATTCGTATCTCACTATTACAATTTTTAATATTGTATTATATATATTCTATTTAGAATCACATTCTTCATATTATTTAGTATTATATTGTCTCAATTTCACTTCGCTATTACAATATTTTTCACTCATAGGGTGCTCTGTGAAGGCTCTTTCATTCATAGCCCTTTCACCTCTCGTTTTTCATATGACCTTCTGGTCATCTAGATTTGTAGTCAGACAAGTGTGGATGGCAATTACCTCTAGCAGCTATATAATTTTCCTTGAAATCAGGTATGTAAATCTCGTAAAATCATTTAATGACAATGCTTATCATCTTTATTCAATAGCTTAATTTACTTGACAATTAATCTTATTACGCAAATTGATAGACCTAATTATATGTCAAATTAAAAATTAACCTTCATTGAAGAACGGACATTAAAATTTCTTTATTGTTGCATGATGTCTTTTATTATGTTGTTTAATATTAAAGTTTTGATTCAATTTAGAAGACTTTTAACTAACTAAACTACTTATAGTTGTTACTTTGCTTCTAAATATCAAGTACTCATAGATAACTATTTATAAGTCCCAAATAGTTAACTCACTTCAATGTTATAATGTATTAACCCAATCCTTTCATTGTAATACACTATGTCAACATGAGTAGATACCACTTTCGAAACTATAGAAATAAACTACCAAAATTAATAAAATTATACATTCTTCTACTCTACACTACAAATTTATCTGAAAAGTACCGAATCCTTAGACTACATTTTAGCACTATACAAATCTATTATCTTTATCAATCTCAATAGTAATCGAAATATCCAATGTCTTTTTACTTTCCATTACTAATTGCTCTAGCTTAGATCTCCTACCCACACTCATACCCACAAAAAATTTCATATACACTCTTAAATATACCAATTTTTTATAATAGTGACCATTTACTTTATAAGTACCGATATACATGAACACCCACATCCATCCTATGAGCTGCCAAGTCAATATCTAGTGCTCAAAGTTGCAATTTTCTAAAAATTTTGTAACAAATAAAAAAAAAGTAAACAAATGTGGGAAAATAGTTGGGAAAATAAGGTTGTTTACATATTTTGATATTTTTCTCGTAAAATTGTGAAGTTATAATAAAAAATGTTTATATTTATAGTTTTTTACTTAAAAAGACAATGTTATGAAAATTTATAGATTAATTACCGACTAAGAACCTCTTTTGAGTTCTCAATAGGAGAAACGCCTTCTAGGGTAAAAATGTAACATGAGATAAGAGATTAAAAAGAGTTATTGAATAATTATTATTTTAAACAACTAGTAATTAATTTAATAAATGGTAAAAAAAGAAGGGGATAATAAAAGCTCTGTTGAAAGGTTAATAAAAAACTTTGAGGACTCTCAATAAAGTTGTAGAGTTTTTGCATAATTACAAAAGGTAAAACGCAAATGTTATAATCGGTAAATATACTTTGAAAATTCATAGAAAATATACCAATAATGTTAAATTGTTATCAAGGACCTTTAAGTACTTTAGTTATGGTGGCCAAGTTTGAGAATCATCGGACTTAAGGACCTATGTTTTTTTTAAAGCTAATATTTACAGACTTTTGTCATTATCACACACAAGATCAACCGGGCGCCTAATTGGAGGTTACAAAAGGTTTTATCCACTAGAAGATGTTTTTGAAGACCAATGGTAAAATCACCTGAAGGAAAAGTAACATATATTAACTGGTGGGAAATTCTGCCGGTAGTAAATCTTACGGGCATTAGAAGGCTAAAATGAGTTAAAATCGATTAAAATGTCTTTTTTAGTCCTTAAAAGTCTATTTAGACTATTTTTGACCTTCTGTATTTATAGTGAAATCTGTTTGTCATCTGTTTGTGAACTTTATTTATAATTTAGAGTTTGGGATTAATTGTGATTTTTCTTCAATTAACTTGATTAAGATAGGATTGCTAAGATCGGAAGTTATGCAGTTTGTTGAATCGAGGTTTAAATCCAAATTTTGTGCTATTGATGGCATTTTTGATCGTCATTCGTGTTTTTAGGCTGTTGAATTTAGTATTTTAAACGCTTCATATTTTTTGCAAAACAAACAATTTGATCACTTAAATTGATAGTTTGGTGTTGTTTGTGATAATTGTCTTCTATTCTCTTATAATACAACATTTTAACAAAACTTGTAGTGTCTTATACGGTGTTGTGGCGAAACACTCGAGATGGATTGATATCGGTAGTGAAAAATTTCATCATTTGTGAGTTGTTGTATGATACTTCAATGAAGAGAAATTTTTAATTAATACTTTATATCCTTTACATGTGATGTAGTTGTAAACTTTGTTGTTGATTTTGTTGATGTTTTTTTCCCTTGTTGTGATAAATTAAGTGTTATATTTTGTTGTTCAACTAATCTTTGTACTCATCCATTTATCTTTTATGTACTAATGTTTGTTCTGTGAAACATTGTGTATAAAATAAGAAGATTTGAAGAGTGAAGTGTGAGGACTAATGTGTGACTGTGTTTCTGTGTGTTTATGTGTGTATTTTTGTGAAAAGAAGCATTATGATTTATATATAACGAGTTGTTCAGACGTGTGAAAGTGGCGTGAAACGAAATCAAAATACTTTAATTGACATCCCATATTCATTCAAAGGTGGTATGTACGTCCACAACTCTTAAACATTTTGTTTTGCATAAATAAACTATTATAACGAAACTTCATCCATCTATATTTTCCATAATATATATTGAATAGAAATGTGTTTTATATTTTTATAAATTGCATGAAAGATAGAAGACTATGATGTGGTTGGTTTTAAGAAAGTTAATTTAATTAGCAAATAATCGCACGCTATCGTTCAGAAAGTAAAATAAATGAAAAATGTAACAAAACTTCATCCATTTGATTCTTCTATTATGTACATCCATTTTAAGTGAATTGTATATTTTTATAAATGACATAAGAGATGCAAGAACATGATATGGTTTATTTTTTTATTCCGCAGTTCATGAGTATAATTGAAAATTGTAGTTTTTAACTTAAAATTCATTCAAAACATAAAAACTCATAATTTTTGCATACTTTATTCAAATTAAATGTATTTTAGTACATCAGAAATATCATGAATTATATTTTAACATTATTATAAAAAATAACAATGAAAATTATAAAAGTAAAAGTGTTCATTGCTTGAAAGAAATACTAAAAATGTATGATGGATAATTATTTTATATTTTAGTAAAACTTAAACAAACCCTAGAAGAATCATGTCATTAGTCACTTGTCGCACTAAAAACTTGTGTGTGATATAAAGGGAGGATCTCTTACTCACATATCTTCTTTCAAAAACACTAAAAACAAATTTAAAAACATAGAACATCCCAATCTTATTGGATATTTTACTTTCCTCACCATATAAACAACAAATAATATTAACTACTCTGAATCTCCATCTCATACAATAGCTAGTTTATGATTAGTTACTTCAGCTCATTCCACATGTTCTCAGAAATCAACACAATTTGAAAAACGAAATACCTTTGTGCTTCCAGTTGCTAAGAAGGCAAGGACTGCTTCTCTCTTAAAAACCACCTGATATAGCACCAATATGAAAAAAAAGAAATAGTAATTGAGAGTCAAAAGCAAGCTTCAAGCTTCTCATCAAGCGAAGATATCTAAGAGGCCAACCATTTTGACAATAACTCTATGTCGATAAGCAAACATGGAAGTAGTAGTCAACAAGGTTATCATAATATACTATTCAACTCTTTTAGTTTTACATCACGGCATGAACAATCTAAATCCAAAGTATTATATCAAAACATCAACGCTTCAAGAATGGCTTACGACAGTTCATACAACTATAAGCCGTGGTATCAATCTGGAGCATATAAAGCGGTTGACGCAGATTATGCACTAATCAATCTATACTGCAAATTTGTACTGCAATTTATATACTATCAATCTGTACTGCAATTTATGGTTTGCCTTTCATGTACAAGAATAAAGAATGGTTGACTTGCACATACCCATCCTCAAGCAACAAAAGTCAATAGTCGACTTTCAGAAGTTGGGCGTCGCAGATTTGCAGATAGCGGAGTGGATGACATGCTCGCAAACATTCCCTCATGTCCCTCTAGCTCTGACTCTTGACCGTCGTTCAGTCAACATCAGAGGGAACTTTGTACATCTCACACAACTGCCAAGTGACTGTGTCACAAACCCAAAAATAAGGCTGAGCAACTCATACCAACTCCTGATTAGATTTGACAAGGACTTTGAACAACTCACACAACATGAGGTGACTGAGCTTACAAAAAAAACGCCTTGATTTTATGCACATAAATTTTGTTACTAAATATAGAGAACAAATCAATGTATTCACAAGATAATATGGTTTTGATCAGGGTTTATTAAAATAGACCTCATGAACCCTAAAGTAGATGCATACTCTAAGAAGTGATTGACCCTTTGCTTTGCGCATTGGAACAAAAGAAAACATGATCATAGTCAAAGTCGAAAAAGACTACGACTTAAATTTCGAAGAGCAGCAATTCTTTGATTATCAGATTACATAGTAGGCTACACAACCACAACGCTTCATATTGACTTAATATGCTTTATGTACACGGACACAAACTTGAGATAGTGAAGGTAGACAAACCAAAACCCCACATAAACTGGGCCTTTGTTACCGCACCCACCACCAAGACACAAGAACACCTATTGCAAGCTCCCTTTTCTTTTAGAACATACCCCATAACCATTAGTCTCCCACTCTTCAACTCAGAGAACCGAAACCTAGCAACTGCAGGGACCAGAATCAGTACCATAATAGTCATCTCCAACCTCAATCTTCACAAACCCTAAAAGAAAGTCACTACAATTATACAAACTCTTATCTCTCCTAAAAATATCATCATCTCTTATGAATCAGCCAAATTTGGTCATATGGGACGACACCATGGCACCTGCTATGTACAACTATCAAACACGACAGTCTACACCAAATGGTCCTATATGAAGTCCCTTAAAATGCTTGGTAAAGACATTCAATTTAAATCCCATTGTAAGAATATGGATGGAGCAACCCCTCCCCAACCGTAGCACAACAAGAAGAATTATTCACACGGGTTGTACCTATCCATAAAATGGAGATACACTACTAGAAAATTCAGTGTCCAAATCAACAAAGAAGCGTTAATATTTTCAGTTGTTTCGGACGAGTAGTACAAGACAATAATCAATAGAAATTTGTTGATATTTTGTGTTGATCTGATCAAAAAATAATAATAATAATTTTTAAAAAAATTAAAAAATTAATTTTTTTCACTGCCCGGATTTTTCGGTCAAAAGATCTTTTTTTCTTGTTGTTTGCCGCCTCTGTGCAACCAAACTTTACACCCACGTTTGCTACTTGGGTTTGAACTTGCAACAGCACACTTATGTCTCAACACTCTAACCATTAGAATTTGATGAATAAAACATTTTGTTTTTCTTACATATACATTTACAATTTGATGTTCTTGAACTCAGCAGACTTTTAAGACCATTTTGGCATAGTAAATTTATTTATTTTCAAAAATCTTTAGCTTAAGAAAAGCTACAAAATCAAGCTAACCCTTAAAGGATCGTAAGGCCCCTGGGGGCTTTTGTGACTAGAAATTGACGTTGTTGGACTTGTTAGGCTTTGAAAGGTGGATTCAACGGCAAAGTGACCCTGGTTGTTTTTCTGCACTGAATTTGTCGGTTGTTTGCGATCTGAAAATGGTGGAGTGTGCGATTTTTAGTGAATTTTTGGAGATGTGGAAGAGTTGTCGAGGGCGGAGATGGACTGACGAGGCAGCAGCGCTGGAGCAATCACGCAGTACGTTAGCGTGCGATTCAGAAACCAAGCGAGTGAGGGGTGCGATTCAGAAACCAAGAGCAGTGTCAGGAGTTCTGAATTCAGCCAGAATTCTGGCACTGCAACGAGTCCGACGACCTCGACCAGTGTCAACAGCACAAATGGGAGTGATTCTTTTTAATTTTTTGATTACTTGTTATCTCCCACCTTTCTGAGGCAATCAAAGCCCATCATTGGGAGAAGAGCCTTGGAAGAAGAGCCTTGGGAGAAGAGCCTGAGTGATTGGCAGTGGAGACAGGGGCCTCAATTCTTGAGGTGGCTCAACTGAGTTTAGAGGAGTGTGCCATGAGCCGGCCCCATGGTCCATCCCATGGTCCATCCCATGCTCCAAACTGGGTTGGACATGGGGCAGTAAAAAAAAATTCAGTTTTTGGGCCCAATCTCATTGCTTGGAGACTTCAGAGTCTCATATCTTTTTTTCTACACCTCAGCATTTGACGAAAAAAATTCCACATGAGGGTCATGATTTTCTTTACATGTGGTAAAAATTTCAGAAGTTTTGGAGCACTTTTAAGCAATCCGATTTCAGCATAAGTACAAAGTACCCCCTGCCCGAACAATTTCATCAATCTTCTCAACGGTGGCATTTTCTCAAAAATTGTGCAATCTTGTTGATCTTTTTTTCATAAACAAGCTGTGTAAGTCTTCTTTAGTTTCAACGGTGTCGATTGTGAAAATTACCCCACACTATTAAGAAATTGAGCTTGCTACAAGAGCTAGTCAAGAAAACAGGAGCTAAGCTAAAACACCCCCGGTCCTTTAGGGGTTAAGTTTCATCTCCAAAAATCCGTTTGTGATTTTGAGCCTTCATTCAAAGTTATAGACAAAATTTAGAGACGGTGTTTTTAAATATGAAAGAAAATATTCCTTGCTACCCCTCTTTGAATTTTGTTTATAATTTTTGAATGGAGGCTCGAAATCTCAAATGGATTTTTAGAAATGAGTGTTAGCTTGGTTTTCCAACTTTTCTAAGTTCAAAGTTTAAAATAAAAAAATTATTCTACTATGACAAATGGCCGCAAAAGTCTGGTCAATTTTTATTTTTTTTAAATTGTGAATGATTAAGTTTAAAAAAAATCAGAGTACATAGAACTTAAATTATGGTGTTTTAAATGTTGTGCAAATGAAGGTTTTAAAATGTTACAAGTGTTTTGAAAGTCATAATTTTGTGCTTTGATGCCCGTCAATTTTGGGGATTATGTTCACAATCTTGTAAAGAGTTTGTATAAAGAATTTCAAACCAATCGGATCTTTTTGTCACGGGTGTTTGAAATTGCCTAAAACTAAAAAATATCACATTTTGAGAAATAGCTTTTTAATTGCAACTTGAATTGATCAAAAGAATTCTAGTCATTAATTTGATAGTGAACCACAAGTTTATTAAAAATTTCACATCTTGTACAAGAATTGTATTCAACAAATATTATATCAAGAAGGGCCTACTCAAAAGTGGAAAATAGTTTGAAATCATGACTCATGATCTTGAAGGTTAAATAATTATTTAGCATCAATGTGCCAACCTTGCTCCTATGGTAGAAAAACAATCCAAAGTCTTATAAACATAAGAATTGAGTCCGTAAATTGCAAAAGATTTCAAAAACTCCAATAGATTGTAGAATATTTCAAAATAATCCAAAAAATTCTAAGGGATTCCTATATATTCAAGAATATTTCAAATGATTCTAAAATATTCCAAACAAATTCCAAAACAGATTCCAGGTTTGCTAAAATTTTGTTGATTTGGGAACGCACTATTCAAATTAACAGAAAGTATGTAGCAATTTGTTGATTTTTACAAAAGTTCAAAAATCTGTGAAATTGGTCATTGCAGTGCCTCTATAACATAAATCAATTGATTTTTTGTTGATTTGGTCACAATTTTCTAGTAGTGATACTAGCCACTCTACATAAATATTCTCCTCCACTCAAGACAAAATACATCATCCAATGCTGGTGAAGTGCGTTTAGAGGGAAGACTCAGAAAGCTGGAATACAACATCGTATAACACACAGGCCGAGAAGTACAAAAACTCAAAGGACTAGTAGTAGACAAACATGGTACTCTTTTGGAGTCACTTGCACAACTCTCATCCACTTTTGGAAGCATCACCAATATGCTCCATAATGTGTCCACTGGATTACATGACGCTTTGCAAGCCTTGGCAAAGAATCCAACCATAAACCATGAGCTCGATGTAGGTACGTCACATTCGTCGCCACAACGCGACCGCGATGTAACGAGTAATAGGAGTGTATATCAATACGGTACTTCCTATACACTGCCATTCTCAACCAACAGAGACAATGTCACCGTCACGCAATCATCGCCCATTAAACAGTGCGTCTGAGAGTAGCCTTCAAGAAACTTCGAGAAACTCCAACCCGACTACCAGTCGAGTAAATCCATTCACTTTTGGAACTAACAGACCTTACAATACAAATATGAGAAATGAGTGAACAACCTCAGAAGACAATAAAGTTGTCTGAGAGGATACAACCATGGTTAAAGTTTAGACGATGGACATGGTTCAAACCATTAAAGCTTCAACTCATACCAACATATTAGAAGTGAAAAATAGAGAAGTAGAAACACTAGCATCTCCGAGTACAAATACAATGTGTATGTTCAATTACTCAAGATGTTATAATAAAGTTCGAGAGAACTACCTTCTATTTCTCAAAAACAAAATCCAACAACTTCCCAATACACTAATTCCAAGAACACTATATATAATATTCAAGACATCGAAATTCTCACAATGTCCATGCAAATCGTCATCATATCATCAATGTTGATATTATAAAAATACAACCAAACAGTATATTCGCGTTCCTCAATTGCAAACGCATATTAGCTCAAATTTCTTGTTCTTGTTCTTGTTCGTCATTTTCTTTTTACAATTACTTGTAATAGTCATTGTCTCCTTTTCCACCTTTCTAAGTGAAATCAATGTTGTTGTATTACACTTGTTTCGTTAAAAGTGCACATAGCCATGTGCACTATTTTTTAGTGGTATGTGCACTGCATTTCTTTTTATTAAAAAGAGGAAGGGGGGTGGGAACATACCCACCCCCTCTAAAATTAGCATTAAATTATTTTTTTATGTAATGTACATTCAATTCTGGCACTTCATAGGTAAATATGACTATACTTTTTTCAAATGTAGAAATTTCAGCATGTGCACTTTTTATATAGCACGTGCATTTTTAATGAAACAAGTGTTGACTAATTAAAAAAGCAATTGATTTTGCCTACACCAACTTGGAGTCATTACTACAACTCCATAATTAATAATCAACATAAAATTGAAATAACATCACAATACAAACACACAGTTAAACAAAAAAAAATACCCTACACACATAATAATTATTCCCAATACCATACAATGAAAATAATACAAAACAAAACCAATATAAATGAGTCATGGTCTCACATTCTACTCATCATAAGTTGAGATATTGAAACCAACCCAAGCCCAATAGAAGATATATCAAAATATTATCTAAGACCTCTTATAAAAAGACAAAATAAATACTTCTACTACAACACAATACACCTTAAAATGACCTATGCACATTTAGCCCTAGCATTTCAACAATCTCTTGAGCCCAACATCAATAATCACGAACAAGGCACAAACACATTTCCAAACCTTCTAAATCAATGCCTCTTGTTGAGATCATATCCACCTCAAAACATGATATTTACTTTCATAGTCTCTATTGGTCCTACCCTAGAAATATGTGAAGAATATCTCGTAACTAATACAAACCTTAGAGGACTAGCCATCCTACGAAAATAAAGTCAAATACCATTATTTGATACATTTTACTTAGGAAATCTTGAACCACTAAACATGTTTATTCAAAATTACCAAAACCTCATCTCACCACATCACATGATAAAAAAGAAATATATGACTATATTACAAATACACAACCTACTCCTAAAACACATCAAATCCAAGAGAAATATCCATACCTATCAATGCAGATGATCCTCGAAGCTTTAAAATGTTAAAATCCTATACTTGGTTACCAACACAAAAACCACGCCAATCTCCATCAATAGTCTAATTGATGGACTAGTTATTGATGGATATTATCAAGATCACTTCAAAAACAAGGGAGAAAACAGTTACTCACATATCATTCCTTATAGAAAATGATCTATATTATCAAAACAAACGATCAATGGGCTACACATCAACACATTATACAAATGTTAGATCCTTCTAAAAACACCCCTTCACCACCCTCTATAGGACAATGCAAAAACAACTGGATAAAAATACTATCAACAAAAGCAAAAGAAGCCAAAATTGCCGCTCAAAAAATCATTGCGAAACAAACAACAACAAATTGCCGAAAAGCCATTCTAAAGTACAAAAACATTCTAGACAAAATGCCAAAACAAATACACCAAATAATATTTAAAGGAGATAACACGTAAACATTGAATTGCATTAGAAACTCTTCAGACAATATACTCGTACACCCAACAGACATATCAAACGAAATCCATAAACAACAAATAAAAACTTCTAACAAATAGTCCCTGTTTGTACTAATCCAATTGATCTTAGAGAAAAATGTACTTGTCTAGTCGAAAAATACCCGTGGCATGAAGCTAATGGATTTATACTAGATAAAAAAAGATTACCATACACACCTATGACCAAATTATTCACACAAGAAATATATGATTTATGTTAATAATAGAAGTGAATCATAGTACCCTCTACAACACCTCCTCTGACTATCCAAGAGCAGATCAAATCTCCACCTTTATATTGATAAGTAGCAACAAAACATTTATAATACTATATAACAACACCCACCAAAATCCTACATATAAATAAGGTACCCATAGCTTAGCCAAGATGACACCAAAATCAACTCCAATACATTACAAACATAAAAACCTTCGAATGTAACCACACAACTGCTCAAAAAATGATACAAATCGTCCAACAAGTATAGGCTCAAGTATCTCAACTACAATTTCTAATGCTCATTTCAAATATGCTTGCTAGAATGACCACTGTAATTGAAGCAAAGGGTGAGAGCACTCAATGGTTGATAGTGTATATAATACTTCTAACTTGTTGTATGCTTTTCACTAATACATGTGTAAATTTGTAATGATATTTTAGTACACTCCAATGTGATTGCAACGCACTTTACGGTTTCCAAATCGGATCATTTTTTAGTACACACGTATTGTTCAAGGTTTCTGAATTTTTTTCTTGTAGAGGGGAATTCATAAGCAAATTGGATCTGACTGTACATTCTCATCTGGAAATGACGTGCCTATAAAAACTTTCGCAGTACTTTGTAGCTGAACATTGTATGTTTTAGCATTTATTCTTTCTACTACATCATCGAAGCTTGAAATCCTTGTTTATATATATCATTTGTTAATATTCTCATCAAGAACTTCAACCATCTTTCCAATCAGAGAACCAATAGTTCAAATTACTTTGCATTGTTGTTCACCTCTTGAAATGGAATTTCCCCAATTTCTAACATTCAATGGTTTTTTCACTGATTAAAAGTCTGTTGCAGTCTCCATACAACTGACATTCATGTTAACTTTGATTTTTTTTGAAAATGTAGCAGCTTACGATTTTGAACATAAGTTTCTCGTGGTCGTACTTCAACAATGGTTTTGGGCTTCTCCACAATTCTATTTGTGTTTTCCAATGTACCTACAAACAATTAAAAATCACATATTAAAAAATTTATTAAAAAATCAGTTGTCTATTTTTGAAATATATACATATGATATACAATTTTAACTTAGTTACATGATATTTTAACCTCTAAAGACCAAAGATTCATGGGTTTCAAATGAGAAATCAAATTCATCATATTGAGGTAAATATAATTCATATAAAACACCCAATTCCCTAATTTTGCACTTGGCCAAGTGCACTCATTCTATGAGCAAATTTGGCTTTAAAAAAAATTGTTTGAAAAATTGTTTAAAAAATAGCGATTTTTGTCTTTCTACAATCCCTTACGTTGTAAAAAAACAATTTATTTATTTATTTTGCATTCTTATTTTTATCTTTTATCTTTATCTTTATCTTCATATTTTCTTTTCTTTTCTTTTATCTTGTTTTTTTTTCTTGTCTTCTTTCTTGCCTTCCTTCTTCTTTTTCTTCTAGTCTTCCTCTTGTATTCCTTTTTTTATTCTTCACCTTGCCATTTCTGGAGTTTAAACGTTAAAAAAGTTTAAAACAAATAAAAATCAGAGAGCAACCGATGGTTGAATCCAATACAGGCCCAAAAAAAAAAAAAAAAAAAAAAAAAGTTTGCTTCTGCTTTTTCCGAGCAGAGAAGGTCCGCGCGCGCGGACCCTACTCTAATTTTACCCTCCCTCCCTCCCTCCTCCCCTATCCTTTTTTTTCCCCTCTATCCTACATAAACCCTCCCTCACTCTTCCTCCCTCTTCCTCCTTTATATTGAGGAGAAGGGAGAAAGGAGAGAGGGAGAAGGACAAGAGAGGAAAAGGGGAGGAAGGAGAGTGTGAGGGAGGGAGAGTGAGGGAGGGTTTATATAGGGGAGAGGAGGGAGTGAAGGGGGGAGGATGAAAATTAAAGTAGGGTCCGCGAAGGCTAGAAGTAAAAGAAGAAAACTAGAAGAAAAAGAAGAAGGAAGACAAGAGGAAGATAAGAAAGAAGACAAGAAAAAAAACAAGATAAAAGAAAAGAAAAGAAAAGATAAAGATAAAGATAAAATAAAAGATAAAGATGAGAATACAAAATAATTTAAAATTTTGTTTTTTTACAACGTAAGGGATTGTAGAAAGACAAAAATGGCTGTTTTTTAGAGATTTTTTCAAACATTTTTTTTAATGCGCTTGGGGGCCAAGTGCATGATTATATGGCCAAGTGCAAAATTAGCGAATTGGGTGTTATAAGACCTAATCCAAATGAACGGAATCAATGAAGAACATTGTATGTATTTGTCAAACAACAGATAAATTGAATAAAAAGAAGTTCACATTGGACCTAGTTAACCTCTAAGTGCAAAGAGCTCCGTGGGGCTATATTTGGTCATTTCTCAGTCGAACGCTAATTCACCTAGTTCCTAATTTCCGAAGAAAATGGTCCTAATTAACCTCTAAATAACATAGGGGGTAAAGGTAAAACCAAGATGTGTTATAAAATGTTACTTCTGCAACTATGATGAAATTCGATCCAAAAGAGAAAATGAAAAGCATGATGTTTAGTAATTATCCGTATGGTCAAAGTTCCAAAAACACTTTTAGACACTCATTTAATGAATTTAGAAGCATTTACCATTGAATATTCACCAAAATTACAAAATCCTATTTTTAGATTTCAAAATTGGTATGACTAGTTAAAACTTTACATTTTATTCTAAAATTAGACAAGGGAATTTTTCAAAGGAGATAATATCATCACTTCCTTGAAATAGTAAGTTTTATATCAGTAGGAAAATATTGAGGTCTTTGTCTTTGAAAAATTCCTTAGTGAACCTCAATATTGCAAATGAAGTACATCAAACATTAGTAGAACATGATCTCCACTCCTGATTTTGACAAAAAATCAAAACTCAAGGAATGTCATTTCTTAACTATAGCAGTCACTACTATTTGGAATGCGACCAAAACATGGTCAATCGGTCACTTAGGGGTTAAAAGAGTGTTGGAGCTTTCTTCTACTTTCTAATCCAATTTTTCATTCTTCATAATTGTTGAAATCATGTTTTTTACAACACTTTAAAGTTCAAAACCCTAAAATTCCAATATACACTATAGAAAAAGTTTTTCTATCAAATTTCTCTTTATGTAAGCTCAAGGCGCATGTCACCTACACCTTCTTGTTCATGACTATTATTTACGTTTCCCTAAAAATTTCATACTATCTTAAGCATTTTTGTTCACTATAATTTTCACAAGATAATACCTTTGAAAAGTCTTATAAAATTAAATTTTATTTCTAAAATTATGAAAAAATGAGGATAAATAGGTTTATCAATAACTTATATGCAAAAATACCGGAAGTTATAATATAATTTAAAATTTGAGAAATTGATGATGTTTATCTAGCCAGTTCCTAACACAGTAACGCACCGGCCCCCCCTCGAGCTGCCCGGCCGCCCCTCCGCTGCCACCTAGACCTCCGACCTTTGGGGCCGCTTGCCTCAGGCGCCCGCCCTCGGGACTAACGGCGCCTGGATGAGGCGCCGGCGCCTGCTGCCTCCCCGCCCGGTCTTCCTTGCTGGCCCGGCCGTCTTCCAGCTGCCCTGCCCATCCAGCTGCCCCGCTCCTTGCGCTCCCAATGGAGCTCCCGCCGCTCCCTCCGCTCCCCACAGCTGCAGTACCCGCCTTCAATAACCAGGGGGCTGAAAACCGCCTATATACTCTGTTCATCAAGCTCCGTACTGCGAAAACTAGGAGCTATTACTGCGACCTCCCCTCTCCAAGTATGAGAGACTCCAAGCTAAGGTGGTTACCTCTCCTCTCTCCAATTGAACAAGAAATACGGATGCATTGATGCATATAAAAAATATGAGGAATTGATATTATTTAGTATTATTATATTTTAGAGGTAGGCAAGAAGAAATAGATTACAACACAAGTTGAAACATAATTTTTGGATGAATAATTAATTAATTATAAATTTTCAAAGTTGAAGTATGACGCACTCCATTCACGTCATATAGGTACACCTTTTTTTTGTCTAAAGAAGATTTGTATTGCACACACTAAAGATGTCTAAAGCAACAACAACGAATCCAGAACCACACTTTTTTGAATTCTCCAATTTTATTCCAAACTCAAGTAACTCTCACAATTCTTGCACGACACATGGTCATCCCCTTTCTCCACTATTGTGTACACTTTACATTTGTCACAATGTACCTTACGAACCCTAGGAAATATAGTTCTTCTTTGCTTTGAATGAGCCACTAGCACATGAGCTGGACGTTTCGAAGGTGGTTGTGGCCACCTTCCCTCACCTTCTTCTTGAGCTACACGTTTTTTTCTATGTCCCATCCGTGTGCGCTTTACATTCTCTTGAATACTGGCTATAGATCCGCGTACAGGAAAATCAATAGTAGAAGGTCTTTCAAAGCTAAGTGGCTCTGAAAGAGATGTTCGAAACTTCTGCACAAGATTTTTTTTTGTGCATCACCTCTTCTTCAGTATAGGTTTGAATTGAAGTCCTCAATTCTTGAATCATAGTTTCGCTTCCACCAACACATCTAACAATCCTCTCTGCTGATCATCGTTTTCTACAAACTCCGTAGTCATGTCTATAATTAGAGCATCCATTTGTATAGGAGATAATGGTTCCACATTTTCGACATACTCCTCAATTGACACTCTTGAGGTTGATGGAAGAATAAAATATTCTTTCACAATTCGTTGAACTCCCATTATATGTTTGCAAGTAGACACATGACTTGCACATTCACAAAAATAAGTGTTCAAAGAAACACTATATTTTGTGTTAGGTGAACTCTCACTTACCACATAGAATAACATGAGCTCCAAATTAACAACCTCCAAGACTTCACTTGGATTCAATTGATAAGCTTTGAATATATGCTCTCCTCCTTTCAAGCGTCGGCGATGCTCCTTATCATTGCCTTTCCTAGTAAACCTTTGAGAATCACCTATACATCATACCAAATTTTATTAAAACCATAATGAGACCAAGTAAAATGTTCATAGTTACAAGTACATACATTCAAAACATAGAAAGTTTATTTTTAAAAGAACTTACTTATGAGTTGCACCATTTGAAAATGATCTACCAAAGTGGGCCTTCTAACACGACTTCCATCTTCCGCACTACCAACAATGGCAATGATAAGATCCCTCAAGGCACGGTTCACCTTGGCTTGGAGTAAGGAATACTTAATCCACTTCCAATGCCGTTCTACGTGGTTGGTTGTATCCATACGACCATACCACCATAAGGAAAGAGCCGGCCAAATCGTGGCCATAAATTCCTCCATTGTACTCTTCGACCTGTCCATCCAGCCTCCATATATTCTACCACACTAGGTATATGCTTAAAATCCTCATAGAGCTTTTTGAGATTTTCCTCAAAATCTTCTTCCTTTGAACAATGCATCAAAACATGTAGGGCTACCCAAAGTTTATTCTTTTCGGGTATGGGAACACAAGTTAAGAGGTTTTCACTCCAAGCCTTCATAACATGGAAATGACATAACAAAACTTTGCCAGCCATTTGTACCTTCTCTTCATTCTCAATGCTCCAACAATGCTCATCACTTCTAACAACGATGTTGATAGAATTCAATGACGTTTTGTCCTTGTCTATGACAATAGCGGAGGGTCTTACCACTCCCGAGGATGCAAAAACCGCAGTCAACGCCAACTCCAATGCAATACCTTGGTGACCTTGTTTTTTATCCTTCGTACACAACATGTAAAACACAGGGACTCCTTTTCCATCTTGATTTGGTACAACAACAGCATACAAAGGTAAATCGTACTGATTAGTTTTGAACGTAGAGTCTAGGGCCCAAGAGTTACCATGTGAGAATCTTCTTCCAACATCTCTCATCCAGTCATCTTGAATGACTACAATAAATGGCCGCTTTCTTACATCCTTGTCCTTTGGTGCATAAGGTTGATAAAAAATAACCTTCCCGTGTGTTTGCAACCTCATAATCTCCACTTGCGCAGCATCCCAATCATGTTTACGTAAAGTATCTACACAATACACAAAATAAATTTACTTACACATTCAAAAATCAACAAATTGTATCTAATAATAATAAACAACAATAATGTATTGAATAATTGAATAATAACTTACCATTTACTCTCATAGAGTATTTGAGTTGATTGACTTCTTTAGTTATGATGAAAAAGCGGTAGGTTGCACGCTCCAAGTCTCCAACCATAGCTTCTATTTTCTTTGCATCACGTTTGGATGCAAGAGAAACTGTAGATGTTGAAACCATTCTTTTCAAATTCTCTTTGGCCATGGTTATAACACAATGATGCACATGTAGAAATAATATGTCACTTTGAGATCTTGGTACATGGCCACTATGCTGAGTATGCACGGAAATAGTACACTCCCTTCTTTTGGATGCTCCACTATTTTTGTCATTCACAATAGGCTCCACGGTTTTCAATTGAAAAGTACAATCTCGTAACCTACTCTTCCTATCTTGTCTATTGTCCCTTACTTGAGAGGGTCTCACAGCAGGTGCCTTCACATGAGGTCGGTTTTTGTTTCCACTCCTATGACAACGATAGTACTTAACAACGTGATTTTTGTACCGAGTGTTTTGACGCAACCTACGTAAAACAACATGCTTCACGCATATTTGATCAAGGGTGGCATCTAGAACGTCATGAGGAACATTATGAACCTCATCCCACAACTTGGATTTATTGCAAGTGGGGCAAGATTCAAGACAACTCTCTACATACTTAGTGTGGATTCCTCCCACTCTAAAATCTGTGGTCCAATGTGCACGAATTGCATCAAGTGTAGAAGTTAGGCTCAAATGTTTGCCATTAACATCAACATCGGACTCTTCTACTATTGAACACCAACGTTCAATAGGAGGAATTTGCCTTCCTTTTAGATCTTGTCTCGTAGGAGACAAACCAATGCCCCCATTAACACTTATCAACTTCACACTATCTTGAAGTTTTTTCTATCGCTCAATAGTATGAAACGCATCATTAACATCTATAGGACGACCATGACTCTTAGAAAGAGGACGGAAACTAGCATCTGCTTCACGGATTTGCTCAAATACAGGTAACACTTGTTTTTGTAAACTCTCAATCATGAGGTTCATACTTGCAAATGTGAAATGAACATACTTTGGGAAAGTCTCAATAAGTACATGTTCAAACGAAGGAAGAGAAGGCTCATCTATAGGGAACTCCATGTTGCAACTTGAAGAGTTTGGAGGCTCATCGTGAACTCCCTGCATTTCCTCGTGCACTTCGTCATCATCATCATCTTCGGATTCGTAATCCGAAATGTTGAAATAAGTCTCACCAAATGTTGTAGTGAAATCAAAATCACTACTACTCCCGTGGGTACCTCCAAGAATTTCCTCCACCCCCGCAACATAGTCTAATTCCTCTTCAAAATCTGAAGGATAGAAACAATCATCCTTTTGCCCTAAACTACCTCCCTCCATGGACCCCTAAACCCTAAACCCTAAACCTAATTAAACAAGAATAATGTGGGAAGTTGCAAAATAAACCCTAAACAAAATAGGGAAGCTTGAGCACAAATAAACAAAAGAGTGTGGAAGTTGGAGAAATAAATGTGAAAGGCAAATAGAATGTGGAAGTGGGAGGGAGAGAGGGGAGGTAACCACCTTAGCTTGGAGTCCCTCATACTTGGAGAGGGGAGGTCGCAGTAATAGCTCCCAGTTTTCGCAGAACGGAGCTTGATGAACAGAGTACATGGGCGGTTTCCAGCCCCTGGTAATTGAAGGCGGGTACTGCAGCTGTGGGGAGCGGGGGGAGCGGAGGGAGCGGCGGGAGCTCCATTGGGAGCGAAAGGAGCGGGGCAGCTGGATGGGCAGGGCAGCTGGAAGACGGCCGGGCCAGCAAGGAAGACCGGGCGGGGAGGCAGCGGCCCCGGCGCCCCATCCAGGCGCCGTTAGTCCCGAGGGGCGCCCGCCCCTCGAGCCGCCCGCAGGTTGACGCCAACTGACGCAGGGAAACGCAGGGACCAAGCCTAAGCCAGGAATACCCTGAAAAACAGACGCCTCTCTAGGCGCGGTAGCGACGAGGCCCGCGCACACTACCAAGGGACAACGACCGGAATCTGCTGCGCCCCGGCCATCGCAACAACAGAGCTCTCAAGCTTTTCCCTTCTCCATAGCCAGCCCCGTTCAGTTCTCTCTCACAGCGACGACCTAGAACTAGAACGGAGCTGCCACGCCGATCCATCGATCGATCGCCATAGCCATGGCCATGCAGCAGGGTGCCGCGCGCTCGCGCTCAGTCGCCTCGCTCCTGTCGCGCCGTCTTACCTCAACCATTTCTTCTTCGAGCGGCGCGCAACGCCGATCGCTCTCCACCGACAGCGATGATGAGAAGATCATCACGGCCACTCTATTCCCTGGCGACGGCATTGGCCCGGAGATCGCCGTTTCCGTGAAAAAGGTTGCGATTCTGAATCTCTAGCGTTTCCGTGTGAATTTAGCTATAACCCATAATTTATTTTTCTTCTTGTGAGTACCATTTTTTATTTTTTATTTAGGGTGAATTTGACCTTGAAGGGTTTCAATGACCCTACGGAAGGAGAACCAAATGTCACAGCATTCCAGGCTATGACAATGTTGACTTAATAACTATGCGAGAGAATACGGAAGGCGAGTATAGTGAATTTTTATACACGATTTTTTTTTGCGTGTGGATTTTTTTCTTTTGAGTTTTAGGGTGTTGGTGGTTGTTTCTTCACCTAGAACATACATTTTTTATTTATTTTTAAATCTTCTTGTGAGTACTTTCTTTTTTAGGGTGAACGTTGAGCGTGGTGCTTTGTTTCTTTAGAATTCTAGTGGTGAATTTGACTTTTAAGGCGTGGGAAGGTTTCAATGACGGAGATCCGAATGTTACAGCATTCCAGTGTTGACTTAGTAACTATGCGAGAGAATACGGAAGGCGAGTCTAGTGGATTTTTACACACAATTCTTTTTTGCGTGTGGATTCTTATTATTTTAAGTTTTAGGGTGTTGGTGGTTTGTTTCTTTACCCACATTTTTTTTCCTTCTAGTGAATACCTTTTTTCTTACGGTGAAATTTGAGCGTGGTGCTTTGTTTCTTTAGAAATCTAGTGATGAATTTGCCTCTGGCATGGGAAGGGTTTCAATGATGGAGATCCGAATGTCACAGCATTCCAGTTTTGACTTAGTAACTATTCGAGAGAATACGGAAGGCGTTTTTTATATGCATTTTTTTTGTGTGTGGATTAGTGATGATTCCGACTGTGCAGATTTTCGAGGCTGTCAAAGCGCCAATTCAGTGGGAGGAGTATTACGTAGGCTCCAAAGTGGACCCAAGAACGGGCAGCTTTCTGACGTGGGAAAGCATGGAGTCTGTGCGACGGAACGGGATAGGCTTGAAGGGTCCCATGACCACGCCCATCGGCAAGGGTTTCAAGTCCCTCAACTTGACCCTACGGAAGGAGCTCGGTTTGTATGCGAATGTCAGACCGTGCCTGAGCATTCCCGGCTACAAGACACGATATGACAATGTTGACTTAGTAACCATCCGAGAGAATACTGAAGGCGAGTACAGTGGATTGGAACATCAGGTGAGTCTGGGGCAGTGATTTTTGTTGCTAATTTAGCCATATTGCTACATGAAATTTGGGCTGGCTAATTGAACAAAGGATTTGTGAATTTAAATAAAAAGGAATAATAGCCAGATTCTCTACATGGAGTCAAGATGTGTAGCGTCTTTAAACCCAGGTATTGCCCCAGTAGCACCTAGGTAGCACATGTGTATTACCCTGATATTACTTTTATATTAATATGAAAGAGCATCCAAGGAGCCTGGATTGCTCTTCTAGCCATGGAAAAGTGGAAAAAATGCTAAACTGTCTCCTGACAAAAAACAGTCACTGGTCTGGGGATATCTGTAATGCTCTTCACAACAGAACCATAGGGTTGCATTACCACTAGCTGTGGATTAGGGTTTCCAGTGATAATTCAAGTGTTGATTGCTGTTGGACCTAGTTGTTGAGTGTTTAGGTTGTACTGTGAAGATCAGTCATTCTAATGTGATAGTAACTTTAGGCATAGAATTGTTTGAAAGTAAAAGTAAAGTTTGATATTCTAGATTTTCTTGGATGTGATTTTGGCAACTTGACATACTGAGCTTTATATGTTTGCGTTCTTAGGTGGTGAGTGGGGTGGTGGAAAGTATCAAAATTATCACCAGGCAGGCCAGTATGCGTGTGGCGAAATATGCGTTTCACTACGCTCAACTACATGGCAGGAAGCGCGTGTCTGCCATCCACAAAGCAAATATCATGAAGAAGACCGATGGACTCTTTTTGGAGGTAAACAATTGTAGCATGTACTCAGAGGTCACATTGTTGTCTGGAGTAGGAAGGTTCACAGAGGCTGAAGTTTAACCCTAAAGAAGTTTTGAGTACGTCATATAGAGACTTTCTTTTGTCCAGTTTCATTCATTTTTTGACTAGCATATGCAATGTTCTTCACTGGTTCTAGTGATACATTATTTGGTTCTATCTGAAGTATATATAATCAATTTGAATTAGTCACGAATCCTTGCCCCTTAGGGTTAACTATGTTCATCAGTTTAATTTGATCTCATTGTCCACTTGAGTAGCGATGCATGTCATTTTCAAATGTGTTGCCATGAGGGCGAGCTTACATGTGGATGGTTAATGTTACAGTGTTGTAGGGAAGTGTCTGCGGAGTATCCAGACATTGTGTATGAAGAGGTCATCATCGACAATTGCTGCATGATGGTACGTCATTTCTATCAAGCTCACTATTACATATTGCAAATCCGATTCATTGGTGCAATTTAGAAGCCAGGTTGCATGCAGCGTAGGATTTTTTAAAATTGCCTCATTTTGTACTACATTTCCATCTACTTTTAGTGTATCAATGTTTTTTTGGCGGTCAGTACTTCCTGATCGACTCTTGATTTGTAACAAGAGTTACTCGTGGACAATCAACTCAGAAATTTGAAACACATGGATTACCCTGCAATTATCTTTAGTATGTCCCTATTCTCTCGAGCGTTAGGTTGTTAGGGCCCTCATTTATGGTTCTTAACATTTTTCTTGTTTGCACAGTTGGTGAAGAATCCAGCACTGTTTGATGTATTGGTGATGCCTAATCTTTATGGTGACATCGTCAGCGATTTGTGTGCTGGTCTTATTGGCGGTCTAGGGCTGACACCTAGGTAAGAATGGCTTCTTAAAACTGCTGCGCTTGAAAGCATTCCTGACATTTCAGCCTTTATTATGCAAGAAATCACACAGAAAGAAATAGCTAATACCTTTAGTTTTAGTTTAAATCTGTGTCCGCCACTGGGTAACTTAAGGTTCCCGAACATAGAGCGTTTGCTTGTGGACATCTTTAGTTTGTTTGCTCTTGCATTTACAGTAATTGAGTTCAGTGGGTAAATGTGCGCTTATGAGACTGCAATACACAATTTGGTAACGTATGATACAAAATTTGATCACGGTTACGAACTATGAAGCTGTTTCTTATGTTTTCTGGGGTGGTGGGTGACAGTGGAAACATTGGAGATAATGGTTTGGCCTTGATGGAAGCTGTGCACGGAACAGCTCCGGATATTGCTGGCAAGGTTGTTTTCTCTCCTTTCTCTTTTGCCCTTGCATCATGCCTTCTAAAATTGTGGCACACGATTACGTGATGTAACTTGTTCTCAACTTCAAGCTTGTGCAGGTGGTGTAATTGGACATAAATTGCTTGGTCTTATCATTGTAGTTCTTTACTGTAGCTCTTGCCTGCCCTCACCAAGCAAGAAGTGCCAATTAGCTAACTGGAATTAGTTACTAAATGCCCGTACTGCACAGGTTGTGTCAGGTAGCAATTGGTGCTAGCTCCCGCTTTATAACTTGGAATGAGTTCACATTCCTTTCCACCAGTTAAATTAACTCCCCAATTTTGACCTAACTGTGGTTTGAAGTGCTAAATCTCGGCCCATATCCACAACATAAGGTGGACATACCATAGACCGACACTTCAAGCACAGCGCCTATTTATAGTAATCTAAGGTGCAATGTGATAGTCTGAATGGATTAGCAAATTGATTCTAAATCTACGCCAAGTTGAATTATAATTTTTGGAGTTATATTGAATAAGTTTTGAATTTTCAAAGTCCAAGGTCTAGGTTGCCTATCAGTGACAGTAAACTTGGGCTGGAATTGACAATGAATATATTTTGAAGGATCATAAAGAGACTTAGAACAAACATAGTTCCCACAAATGAGGTGAGTCCAAGTAGTGCTTCAAAGTCTTAACTATTTTAGTGATTGTTGGTTTTCGACACAGTGGAGTGTTATTATTGATGAGGGTAATTATAGGAGTCTGTTTATGGTTGGTGTTGGTTATTGGCCACTCACCTTACCAACAGTTACCTAACTTAATATCCTCACTCCCCATTAACTACCTAGTTGGTTCGGGCACACAATGAGTTAGTTAACTTCCAACTGGCTAATGGGCTAATTGGCGTGGTGTGGGTAGCCGCTTATCGACCTAGACTCTTTTAAATGTTTTTATGAAGATCTAGGAATGTGAATCTGGATATTGAAAACAGTATGCCACAATATATGCTTAGCATAGAGCTCTCTTTCAGATTTAATGACTCGTTATTAATATTGATGTTGTCTGGACAGAATATGGCAAATCCAACGGCACTGTTGTTAAGTTCAGTGATGATGCTGCATCATCTTAAGTTAAGCGACTGTGCTGACCGAATTCACAATGCTGTATTATCGACAATATCCGAGGGGCAGTACCTGACATCTGATTTGGGTGGCAAGTCTACCACCAGCGACTATACCAAAGCACTCATCGACCACCTTTGAGCTTATATGGAAGAGCTTATATGGCTTTGATTAGCAGATTATCGGGGTATGTTTTTTCAACGCCATTGATTCTCAAGAGCCCCCGAGGCTAAAAATCGCAGTGTCAGTGCATGGCAAGTTGTAGCTTATGAATAAGACTCCTTTTTTATTTTGTTAGCCATGACGGGGAAGGCCCTGGATAATCATGCAGAAAGTGATTCTTTACAGCCAAAACTGGGGGTGCCTGCACTTGCCTTTCACATGCCGCAATGGGGAACAGCAGGGAACATTGGAATCTTGAACTGTGTTTTTTCTGAACAGTAAGCTAAAATGTCCCTGCTCTCTGGAATTCTTTTCCTACCTTGTTAGCAGCATTTACGAAGAATAAACGGATTGAATCATATATTGTTTCTCTTGCTTTTCATCTCTTGTGCAATGGGTTTTAGTTCAGAGGTTTTGCTTTAGCTTTAATTTTAACCCCCGAGAGAGCTCGCACCCAGTGACAGCATGATGAATTTCTTTGAGAGCTTGTGAAGTCCATTCAAGTATGTTGAAAAAGTGGTTTTTGTCTCGTTTTTAGTGGTGTGACTACTATTAAATATTAGTATATGATACACTATTTTGTAGCCTATTATTATCACATTAGGACATTTGGAATTGTAAAAGAAATTGATATGCATTGATAGAGTATTGATTTCAATAGATTTGGTTTTGGTACTCAAAGTCCTCTTTGCAGCTCCCATAATTGTAATCCTATATTTGTTAGAATGCTCTAACAAAATTAGTCTTACATTTCTTAAAGTGCTTAATGTAACACAAATGATATACTCTACATATACGCTTTGTGAGATGACTCTAAAAACATAAAAAATGGTAGTTGTACTAAAGTTATGCACAAGAAGTTTCAAAACTTCCTCCAAGATGACAATTTGTTTCTCAAATTTTATTTTTTCCTTGTTTCTCTCTCCATTTTGTGGAGTTCCAAGCAATGATTCTTGGTAATATTGAACTACAATTATTGTGCCATGTCACTCTACTTTATTGCCATGTAAATCCCAAAGCATCATCTAAAACTAAAAAGTTGTTCCATGTCATTGTTGCCACCTCCTTCATTTCCTCCCATGGGGTAACCATTTGTTTGTGTGGATCAATGGGAAATGTCTATTTTAAATGATTCTTCTTGTGCGGTAAGGGCCTTACTTGCCACAACTTTCAAAGTGCGTTTTATGATTGGGTGTAATAATATGTAACTACGTGTGCAAAGTAGAAATAAAGACATCCTTGAACGCTTAGAATTTAGCCATCTTTTACTTACCATTTTCATCTATTATTTATTTTATGCGAGAGTAAAATTTGTGACTTACATAGATTCAATGTTTGAAACACAAATGGTTACCGTAATACCTACCCTATTTTGGAAAAATAATAATAAATTTTAATGTAACAAAAAATTATTAAAAAAATGCTTCTACCTATATCTAACACATGAAGGCGTCAAAAGGTTCACATGGGATCCAAAAGTCCTAATTATGTTCATCGTGTCCAACCAAACATGGACCCAAAAGTTATGTTCTTTTCATTTAACCCTTAACCCCTAAGCGTCCCGGCGTCCATATTATGGACGTTTTTCACCCATGTTGTTCATTTCGGCGTCCAGAACTGTTTCATCCACTGATATTTTTCATCCATCTTTTGAAAAAACTCCCCGGATGATGTGTGCTGTCAAATGTGATTGAGTTTACTATCATACAAAAGAAACTGAATTTTGTAGAGGCCTCCAAAGTGGGGGTGCTTATTTTCCTGGACTGTTATTTCGGCCGCAGACGCCGAAATTTGTGTCTGGGGCATGCGAATTTCAGGCTGAAGGCTGCAAGGACGGGCATGAGGTGAGAGTGGTGCAATTTTTTTGGAGAAGTAGCCCAGAGACTAGAACGGTCAAAGTCACTGACAAGTGTTCTGACCGGTCTCATGAATGCAATTATGAATTGGACACGACATTCGAAGCAGACTGACGAGCTCAACCTCAACAACAAAAGCCATACATGAATGATGCACCAAAAATCAAACAAATTTTTGAGATTACAGTAACGAAATCCCTAATTTAGCAACAATCAACTGAGCGGCGCAATGAATCAAGCTCTCATGCAAAGTAGTGGCGGTTGTAGTCAATGAATAGCATTTTTTTTTTCTTCCACTGCCAGTATATATCAAATTCAAGCAACTATGCCTATCTAGGATAACAAAATCAACGGTTTAGCAATGTTTTTGATGTTGTTTACAAAATCCATAGCCTGCCAGATGCAAATGACGGCTATGGTTGCAATGGCGCAGACCTTTGGCGATTGTGAGTTACCCCAACAGATTCAACTCTGCTAGCACCTATAGCCATCTCTACACATACAAACAAATCTAGCAGATTGAGACGATGATGAACGAAAGTAGAGCAGAACTTATTGAGAGGGGATCAAATCTAATAGAAAAATGGGCAGGAGATGAGAGGCGCGCCACGGATAGACAAATCACATAGCTGAAGCGCTTGTTCAATGCGGAGCACTTGTTTCAGCTCCCATTAAAAAAGGGATTGAAGAAAAGGAACACGGCCGATGGGCTGCGATTTCTGTTATACCATCACGTCAGTCTTATACTCGGGTGGAAGGAGAGGCGGCCTGAAGGACATGAGGCCGGATTGAATGATGCTATTTATGCCGTGGTGAGAGCGTTGTAGCCATCTACCGTTGCAGTTGTGAATTCATGCAATGAAAGACATGAAGAGGTGATCACATCGGATACTCATGTCAAAGAATATCATGGATCTACGGATGCAGGAAGTTCAAATGCCGCTGGAAGAGGGTTCGAGGAAGCCAAGCAACAGTCGAGCCAGACCTGCGATGCCGGAGACAGCGGCAAGGTCTCTATGGGAAGTGACAGCATGGAGCACCGACAGTGCACAGCAGACAAGCCACGATCTGCAACAAGAGCTTGGGACGGGGCTTCAGGACCGGAGTGTGAGAGAGATGATAGTGGCAGCCAACATTATCCAAGTCCGCCCCGAAAGCGACCACGTAGACAGTAGTGCCCCAACAGTTGCAACTTGTCTTGAACGCAGTGACAACGCGGTGGGACTTCTAGAGGATAGACGCGCGAGGTTGGGAAAAGAGAGGCGATTTACGCCGTTGCCACGATTTGTGACCGAACCAATACTAGTTAGATTCGTAAAACTGCGAGGAGAGAGAGCAGACGAAAATATGGAGCTTTGTGATGATGAGGAAGGGTGGGCTTTGGGCACAGCTATTAGCAGTTTTGTCTGTCCTCGCTCTGGAAGGCTGATGTACAATGTCTGCACAAGAGGAGCACACATAAGGAAAGTGCTAATGGGAGAGATTGAAGTGCTAGAAGATAGGCCAGTATTAGAAGACTCTAGTGAGAGCGAATCTGAATTAGAAGAGGATGAAGTACAGGAGGAAACCAGTGGATCAAGTTGTGCAAGGTCTACAGATGAGGAAGATGAGGAACTAGAGTACCTTGTGACAAAAGACAACGTTGGGGCGCCCACACTGGAGGAGACAGAACCGGACTTTCTGCACGGGGACAACCAGCCTTCTGATCTGGAGATTGACATCGATATTGTCAGCACCGAATCAGCCGGGCTAGTTGGAGATCGAGTGGAAGGAGCAATAGCAGGAAGATCTACAGGCGCTGCAATACGCGGAGCAAATGTTAGAATAGGTAGAGGAAGAATGCGAATGCCGCAGATGACACAAATGCGACGAGCGCTGCAGCCACGGAATGGAGGCCGCCCTCATGAGTCCAGTCCAGAGCTTGCTTGCGCAGACAGTGAGCAATCGGAAGTCGGACTTTCGGCTCAGACCCCGGAGGTAGTAGCAGTTCTTGCAAATGCTGTGGGAGGAGGCGGAACTTCTGGAGATGGCCAATCTCGCGCAGCATGTGGAGCTCGGCAGCCACGCGGAGCAGGCTTTAATCAGCAGGCACGCGGAGCAGGCGGAAGGTGTCCAGTAGGCGGAGTGCGCCGATCGAGTACAGAGATTCTTCCACAGTTGAATTCGGAGTGCGCAAGAGATCAAGCAGGCTACAGTGGAGAAGGCAGTGCCGTCAGAGGCACGCGGCCATCCGGGAGGGGAGGCAGACAATCAAACAATCGTAGAGGTAGGGGTCGACAGAGGGGCGGACGAAGTCAAGGTATGACTTTTGCTGAAATTTATGCAGATGAATTTTGGGGCCACTGGAGATCACAATATTCACATAAGGTGCCTACGACGTTTTCCGGACCCAGCCCGGGGGTGCCTTACACTTTCCGAGAAGTACCTAATGTACAGTCCTTGTTTTCAAGGTTTCTGTCCAATCGGACGTTGAAGAAATTATGTAAAAAAACTAATCGTTATGCAACATCAATTGACCCAGTCACTCGAAAACTGAAAGGACCTGATAATTGGTGGCGTTTGAGATTACCGGAGTTAGAGGCATGGATAGGGATTTCGTTACTGATGGGTGGGTGCATTCACAATAAAACGAGCCAACCCCGCCCAGTTGTAACGACTCTTGATGAGTGCTTAGAAAATAATATCTTCAATTTATGTAGATATTAGAAAAATTTAAGGACATTTTGCGACATATTTTTGAACATTTTAGCACATTTTAGTCGTTATTAACGACTAGTTACGACCATATTTTAGTCGTTTTGGAGTACCAATAACTTCCCAAACATTGTCAAACTTTAGTATATTGTATAATGACATATATTATATGTAGTTACTAATTTATATTGCATTATCAATTCATATGATAAGATTATTGCTTAACAATCTGTTAAATTAATCATTGGTTACAGTTTCCTTGGGTCGTGTTACTGTGAATGTACCCAGGTGTGAAAGTTTTGCCAAACCGTAGGGCGTATTGGCAAAAATCACAATTATTCTTCTATTCTCAACATATAGCCTCCGTTATGACCCGGCAAAGATTTGAAGCCATATCCCGTTGCTTGCATGTGGTGGATGATAGGAATGCCCCAAAAAACCCGAAGGACCCTCAGTTTGACAAGTTGTCAAAAGTCCGATGGCTCTTTACAGAGGTCAAGGAGAGATGTGTTAGCAATTGGAATTTGGGCCAATTTGTTACCGTTGATGAACTTATGGTGAGGTACAAAGGTAAATATTGCCCAATTAGGCAATATTTGCCTAATAAACCTACCAAATGGGGAATCAAAGATTGGTGCCTCGCAGATTCGATATCCAAGTATGTATATGATTTTGAGGTATATACGGGGGCAAACTTGCGATCGACATTGCGTGGTGGAAAACCGGGCGAGGCAAGAACGGGATATCAGGTGGTAACCAATCTTATGGCACAGTTGCATGGGCGTGGGCATGTTGTTCTAACGGACAATTTCTTTACATCGCCGAAACTTTTAGTAGACTTGTGTGACTTGGGCACATTTGGAACGGGGACGGTTCGAACAAACCGAATTGGGCTTCCATCATGCTTGATTGACAAGAAGGATTGGATCAAAGAACCCCAAGGCACCATAGGTTGGCAAATGCATTGCAATGGGGAAATTTGTTGTGTCACTTGGATTGATAAAAAATCCGTCTTGCTCTTGTCAACGCATGCGCTGCCTTTGTCACCGGATTTAGAAAACCTGGTCACGGTGCCTCGAAACGTTGATGGCCTCACTATAAACGTTCCTACATCGCCAGTCCACAAAGAATACACCACGTTCATGTGTGGTGTAGATGTGAGTGACCAATTACGAGGGGTATATTCTTCTCTTACGCGGAGTAAAAAGTGGTGGCACCGTCTATTTTTTTTTTACTGGACACGGTCATTGTGAACTGTTGGTTATTGTACCAATCTATGTCGTTGACAATTGGTAAGAAGAGTCTTACGCATTTGGAGTTTCTGATGGGGCTAGCATTTTCTCTGATGGAGAAGTGGGGCCTTGGACATCGTGGTATTGTATCACTCTACAACAATCGTCCCGGTATTCACACATTGGAGAACATGGGCAAAGTTCGGCGCAAGTGTCGATATTGCATGTCAAAAAAGCGCACAAACCTCATGTGTTTCGACTGTGGTTCCTTGTTTTTCCACTTCGGCGAATGCTATCATCGGGCGCACTGGCCCTTGAGGAGATAATGCGAGGTACATTCCAATACTTGTCATCACACGTTGCCATTCTTATTTTCTTATTTGATACGTTGAAAACTTATTTGGAGATTCTTTGTCTATGTAAATTTCCATTTTTATTCTACATGGACAATATCATTTTTCTTAGTTTTGAGTTACAGATCGATATTTGTCCACAGTCCACGGGCTTCCATAACCCTATACTTGCCCCTGGACTCTGAATATGTGTTCTACACATGCACTCTGATCATAGGGCTAGGTGCTTTGATTTTTGACTACAGGGTATTCTTTGATTTCTACATCTACATGGAGGCAGGGCACAAGCTTTCATGGTTGGGCTTGTATTCCCTCATGCACTGACAACACTCCATGCTCACTGTTGCTGCCACATGTGGGCATCGACGTTGCACATGCGATGCAGCTGGTCCCACCGAAGTCAACGGAGGCTGTCCACTGTAGTTCTGTCGTGCAGACAGTAGACGGCCCAGACCGGGCAACACATGGGCGCCCACGACTCCGCTGCAGGCACTGAACGTTCGGTGCTGATTTCTGGCCTCACGGCTTTGGACGGCCTAGATACACACCATTGCTACTGTTACTGCACTTTTGCCATGCCCAGCGACCTCACAGTATTTTAGGCCTGCCCGTGAGATAGAACAGTGAGGCGTGGCCATCCAGATTCCTAAATCGGATTAGTCATACCCTTCTCAGGGTTTTTTTTCCTGGCACCATGGTGCCAAACTCCAATGTTGTGGCACAGTCACAATGGTCTAACTCTGGAGGGACCACTCTCCATTGCATGCATGGAGCATTGCTACAGTGCAAAAACTTAACCCTGACCCTTCTATGGTATCATGTACTTAGGACTGTCACGCTTATAAAAAAAACAACCCTTTTCTCTCCGAAATTCAAACTGCTTGGTCTCTTGCTGGTATATATTTCCTATTTTTGTTATTTTATAGCATTTGCCTTCCAAAAACAATATAATAAAACTTATTCATGAAGTGCTTCGGTTCATGGTTTTTTCCCTCACAATTTGTTATTCGCTGTAACCATACAGAACATGCATTGCAGGTATTTATTTCTTCTTGGGCACAATAGAGTAATCCGCAAAGTGATTGAAAAGTGGATGACTAGACCATACTTTCATTGAACAGTACATATGTTCCCCGATAACTACCTTTTCTCGGGAACTAAAAACAGAAGCTGGGTGCGAAGTTCGAAAGCACCAGCAACGGTGCTAAAACATTTGTACCCGAAGTTCTCTTACAGGCCCCGGATTATGAGGTTCAGCACTGAATTTTTAATTTCAGCATCATCAATGCATTGCTAGTATGAGCATGAGCACATTGTCGTACAGAAGTGGACCCCACTGAACAAAAGTATTTGTCCTTGGGGTTTTCGAATTCAAACAACCCAGAAATTGTGACAATTTAGCAAAGAGTCCAATGGTCGCACAAACTTACATGGTGGTGCCTTCTATCGTTTTCCGTCTCTGTGGAAAGTTTTGGACACTGTGGCTACGCCATGGGAGTTTTTTGGAAGATTTAGTGCTCTGTCGGGACTGTGACTAATACCCTACCAAGGCATTACTGACATTGGTCACAACGTACTCAGTCTTCTATGAAATTCGTATATTGGTTCCAAACTTCATGCCCGAACCCCTAAAGTTATAATAACACCAAATGAACACATTTTCGGGAATAGCTGCACCCCAGTCAACAAATGTATTGGTCATTTGGGTTTTCTAGTTCAAAGAACCCAAAAACTGTGAAAATTGATCTAAAACTCCACGGGTCGCTAAAACTAACGTGATGGTGCCTTGTCTAGTTTTCAAACTCTGTGGAAATTCTTGTACAATTTCGCCACTCCATGGGACAATTCAGGAAGATTCAGTGCGCTGTGACTAATGTGACTACGGCCCTAGTAAGGCATTAGTCAGATTAGTCACATTGTACTGAGTCTTCCATAAATTTTGCACATTCATTCCCAACTTCATGCCATCACCCCTATACTTATAATAACAACAAATGAACACATTGTCGTAAATAGCTGGACCCCATTGAACAAATTTATTATTGGGAGGGGTTTTACAGTTGTAACAACCCAAAACTTGTGAACATATATCAAAGACTGCAATAGTTGCAGAAACTAACATGATGGTGCGTTATTTAGTGTTCCAACTATGTGGAATGTTTTGGAAAATTTGGACATGTACATGGATAACTCTTATTCACAATATAAAAATATAGCACCTTCTACATTGCACTAAAATTAGTTTCCCGAACTTCAATGTCCCATATAACACTAGTTTGGTATATTTACTAGTTGGATTCATACGTCCCAAACAACTACACTTGGATACACAGGCTGTATAGGTACATTCATTCAGCTTTTTTTCAATGTAAATGTAGCCACATATAGAAATTGAAATTCTGGAATGGGGAATTTACAAATGTATGGTCACATTTTTATCGATTATGAGCATTATAATCTTCTAGGGGTCCACAGTTGAACCTACTATATTGGGAAAATATTCATTGGTACTTCCTCTTCTAATTACTCTGTGATCCCAATATATGGTGACTTCATGGCCCATTGACAGCAGTCTACTGCCGCTGCTGTGTTTGCGTTCCTGAAAGGATGGGAGATATAATGAAGAATCACAAAATTGTTCATAACTCTGTCTTTTCCTGTTGCAGCTACTGTTACGCACTGTGCAACTGCAATACACTACTGCAAATATAAGTCTCGTTAGTTGTTTCAGTTGCCTTGTTTTCTTCTTTGTTTAATTTTTTTTTCCTCACAAATATAGGTAACCATTTACTGCAAGCAGCCGAACAATGACACTCATAAAAAACATGCCAACCCCGCCAGGACCGGCGAGGCCGGGGTACACGTAGACAATGTTAAAACAACTAAATCTAGGACCGTTGTGGTTCCAATTGGGATAATCGCCGTCCCCTCTTCCAAAGATCCCCTTCGTACACCAAAGACTTTTGAACTGGGCGACCTGTTGCAATACAAGGTTTGGGTTAGAAGCCCGCTTTTTAACCTCAGACTGGGTCCGATCCCAAGCAAGGCGGCCGTAGTCAATCATGTCCAGCAAAATTGTACTACATTGTTGTTCTGTGTCCCAGGCTGATTCGCTGAAAACCACATCGTTCCGTTCCTTCCACATGGCCCACGTAACCGCACCGCAAAGAGGGGTCTATATTCGACTGCAGGTCTGGAATTCCTGTGCGATCCGATTAGTGAAAATACCCTGTCTCTAGGTGAAGGGAAATTGCTGGGTTTGTTGGACTGGTTCTAGCCCTAGTCTGAGATTGAGATCCGGGATCGCGTCTACTTGCTCCCTGCATTCATGAGCAGCAATGAGTGCCTTCCGCGGTCCCAGCGAGCCATGCGTGCCGTTAGCGCTGTGCGCGTCGTGCGCGTCGTACGCACCACGCGGGGTTTCAGTGGATAGACTATCTATTGTTCCTTGGTTGACGAGCACCTTTCCGTTATAGCTTCTCGGTTGTTGAGAGGGCTCGTCAGGCTTTGGTGGCGGCCTCGTGCTTTGAGTTGCGGTCCCAAGTCTTCTGTCCTCCTCTTCTGCGACAAGGGCCGCGAGAATGTGGGCTCCCTAATGCGAAGCCTTTGGAGCCGACAAGCACTCCCATAAACAATGTACGAGCGATTTTGTAGTCCCATTGCGACATCCGGGACACGTGCAATCAAAGTCTGCATTATCCCTATGTCCTTTTCTTCTCCACGCATTGACTGGAACCCCTGTCTGCCAGATCATCCACAGGAATCCGGCCTCGTTCTTCACGCGTTCCTTATCCCACGTATTCAGCCATCGGCAGTTGTGTGAAGGCGACAAGACTTGTGTCCACATCTGGGCTACCGATGCTGGAATTGGATGCGTGTTCAGGAGAGCCTTGCGACAAAAACAAATTGTGAAACTCATGAGGGGGATCTCCGATGACCATTGTACCGTGCCTGATTCCCAGTCCAACTTGAGCAATTTACCGTAGTAAAGCAGCACTATCCTCTTTTTGGGCCGTCGTTTAACCTGAACCACACGAACTCATTGCATCCGAACTTCTAAATTATTTGTTAAACTCTCACCTCCGGGTTCGTATCTTGATGTCGCCAGCCGCGCGGCCTCTGGGATGACCTCCACACTTGTCGATCGCTGGAGGAATATGAAAATTGGGGTCGCTAATGGGCCGGAGTGTTACCCTGGAATTCGTGGCGGCACAAATTCTTCACTGGTTTGAGATACCACTAACGGGGTTTGAGAGAAGTAGACAGGGAATACTGCCAACCACTCACCTTCGATAGTAGCCCGCAGAGGCCGGAGCACGGTTCTCCATATCCTCTTGAAGGACTGCATGACGACTTCCCAGGCTCCAGTGTTCTTATCAGGTACCCTGTATGCAATTTGAACTTCGTTCGCGTTAATGAGGTGCCCATGGAGCTAGGCATCTTTGTAGCGTTTTAGTCCCGCCCTGTGGAGTGCTGCCGCCAGTGTCTTAGAAAATCCTGGACCACTGGTTGGAGCCATTAGGCACCACCAAAAGCTTGTATTCATCAACTGCTCCCAATTACGTGGTTTGACATACTGTGTAATTGGGAGGACGGTCTTCCAGGCGGAGGCCACACAATTCCACACACTACAGCCATTCCGGGCCTGGTGATTTTGTAGCACGAAAAAATCCATGCTCTTGCCACATCGCCCCCCGCTGTACGGTTGGTACTGGGATAACTTGTGTTTGAGAAGTAAATGTAAATTGGAGACTCCTGGTTCGAATGCTTTGACTACCCATGTAGTCATAAATGTTGCCACTGCGTCGTCAGGGTTGATGAGGTTCATACCCCAAGATTTTTTGGGTGGGCAGCATTAAACCCATCGCACTCTTGCATGTGCGCGACCTGATATCCCAGAGGCAAGGTAATTGGTGATTGTCTGACACCTTCGTTTGAGGCCCACGATACCTCCTACTCTTCAGTGCAGGTTAGACTAAGCAGGTTCTGCTGCCTCTTCTAGTAGGCACTTCATGTTCTCTAGTTCGCGACGACTCCAGTGGCTACCGAAAAGGACGTAAGGGTGGAAATACGGTTCTGGACCTTAGATTCTTCTCCACTAAAAGTAATAGATGTATAATCGGCGTACTGAGCCATGATTTGCTGCTTCTCTTAGAAAGACAAGCTGATGCCATGAACATAACTTTGTCTCATTTCCGCTGTCACCATGGTGTGTAGAACTTCTACGATTATGAAAAAGTGGTACAGGCCTAGGGGACAGCCCTGTCGAACCCCCCTCTCGATGACAAACGTTAGTGACGGGGTGCCATTAACTTTGACAGCTGCAGCAGCGAAACCATATGCGTACATTCGTCTAGGAACCCCATATGTACCATGATTCAAAAGATACATCCCAAATTCCCAATTCTACCATGTCATATGCTTTCGAGAAGTCAAGTTTGACAACCAGCATTTCCTGATTTGATTGATCCGCCCATGTCATAATCTCTTATGTCAACAACAGAGTATCAAAAATAAATCTCATCGGTAAATCGGCTGTGTGGTCCAAGTGTAGCACTACCAGAAGGACTGGTTCCAAACGCAGCTGCAGCGAATTTGCGACAATTTTGTTGCGCATGTTCAGAAGGGTAAGCTGACGCCAGTTTCTTAGGGCCTTCCTTTCCCCTCCTTTGTGCAGAACTGTGATCATGTCGCGTGGTACACTAGCTGGCAGCCTTCCTCTCTGAATGCTCTGTTGGATCATAGTGGCAAAGTCCGAGCCTATAAGATCCCAATAACATTGGTAAAACTCCCGGGGTATTCCATCTGGGCCTGGAACCATACCCACCTTCTGATCCATAACTGGCATTTTAACCCCTAAGCGTCCTGGCGTCCATATGTTGGACGTTTTTGAGGGACATTCACCTTCGACGAGCTCTAACTTTTGCAAAACGTGTCCAATTTTGCTCCAATTTTAAAAATACTCCCCGCATGATGTATGGAAAGTGTGGTAAAAATTTCAGATCAATCCAAGATGAATTAAATTCATGGTGATCATATGAAAGTAGGTTTTTCTTTTTTGGACAGTTCCGTGAATTTTGATGGCAGCAACATGGGGAGCTTGTATCTCCTTCATCCCAAGCCCGTTTTCAATAAAAGTTGTTGGGTTGAATTCCCCTTGAAGTCTACTTATCATGGTAAAATTTTCAGTTCCATCCATGTTGTTATGAATGAGTGGGAGTCATTTTAGTGCAGGGGTCTAGGTTGAACACTTTTTGATTATTGGTTCAAATGGGTCACTTTTCGGGCTACTTTTTGACATTGCAAGGCCCTTGTAGGGCACATTAAATTAATTCATGAGGCTTTTTTGGTACCACAGTGTGTATATGATGATTCTGAACTAGTTTATAGTTGAAAGTTTTTTCATTTGAGTAATTTCGAAAACGAATTTCACCTCTAACTGTGCTGCTAGGAAAATGTCAGCATCCTTTTTTAGCACTAAAACACTATGATCTTACAATCTATATGGCCAAATGACCCCAAAATTGATCCACATGATCTACAACACGTATGTTACAAGATTGTACGGTGGAGATTTCTACACCTCACTTACATTTAGACGTATAACACATCAACAACAATGATGATTTTAAGCCCAAAAAAGCTAGGGACCCTTTGGGGTTCAGCTCTGAACCTGTACTTGGAGCTCGTCAGCTGCTCTTCATGAGGACTTGTACCTTACCAGAGAGGTATCCCAGGGCAATAGCTTCGGCTTCCGACGTCTTCTGTGTGGGTTGCCTAGCCCTGTATAAGGCCTCGTAGTAGGTTTGACATATGTACCCAAACTATTTTTGGCTGGTACGAGTGATCCCCTTAGAATCAGTAGGTTCCGTGATGTGGCATGCCGATGACTGCGCGCGATGACATCGGAAGAAGGCTTGTGCGAGAAACTCTCCGTGCACCTTCAATTTTAGCCGGCTCCACAATCGTTCACTCTCCAACTTTCACTTCTCCAAAGCGTTTACCTGCTGCTCAACCCCTGCAGCTTATTCCTTGAGGTCAGGATCCCTGGGTCGAGCGTGTAGGTCGGTTACAAATCTCTCTTCCTTCTGGCGGAGTTCGAACTCGAATAATCTACGTTCTATGGCTTTCTGGATACAGTGCTCTTTGTAGAATGTGAGGCACTGAAGGAGTGTTCCGTAGAATGGGAGCGTTGGTTGGCTCCACCCGAGTTCTGGGATCCTGTTTCTCCCCTCTGTGTATTTCAGGAAGGCCGAGTTCATAACGTGTTGTGATTTATGGTTCCCTCCGATTTGAGCCATATTTACCTCCAAACGGCCAAATCATAAGATGCCCCGCAATATCCTAAAACTTTGTAATCCGTGTGCGTAATATTGGACTCGCAGCCCTGAAAGGTTTACGTCCTGTCTTGACGGGCAAGGACCCTGTTGTTGTCCCAGCTGTATCTCACCCAGTTCCTGGCCGGGAATGAGTCACAGACTTGGAAGGTATCCTTGAGCTCCAAAAACACCCTCTTTTCCTTCCCTGTTGTGTTTGGCGCTCGGCGGTTGGATTTGTCAGACTTACTGTCGATGAACTTCCAATCGCCCGTGAACACCTATCTGCAGTCACGAGGGAGAGTGCCATGGAGTTCCATCCATAAATTGCATCTAGGTGCCGAAGTGTGGGGAGCATAGATAATTAGAATTGATAGGTCTTGTCGTGGGACCCCTCGTATCCTTATCCATGATGCATTGCCCATGAGGAATTGGCCGGATCCATGAACATGGTGAGTGAACTTAGAGGCGATCCACATCCATGTTCCTCCACTGCTTGCACCGTCTGCATTATCCTCATTAGTATAGGCTGGGTGTGCTTCGCTTCCAAAGAAACGCGCCTCCGGCCACAAAAAAATTACGGAAGTTCTAGATTATACATCCCTGTAGCTGAAGCTCTTGAAGACATACTATGTCTGCGTTGCTAAGGTGATTTCTGATGTAGTTCTCGATAACGCCTGCTTTGACCATATCGTTCATAACTTGAACGTTTTTGTTGATGATGGCTAACTACATTCAAAATTCTTTGTTAGGTTGGCCGCTACTGACCGGACGTGAGAACTTCTCTCGATGTTCCTGGGCGCCTGTGCCGGGCTCCTGCAGCACTTCTTTTTCCCTCGGGATTGCACACCTAAGTCGTTTCTCCGCTCTACAGTCTGTAGAGCGAATTGCAGCCGTGTAGGTGATGAAAGTAGCACCGTGTACACGCCTTGTTCAATGAGCCATTCTTGCATCTATGGAAGTACGTGCTCAGGTATTTGCTCCACTACTCCCCTGTTTACCACGTATGTCGTTTTGCCCCAGCGGTCAAGCATGGATCCTTTTTATCTAAAGCTGAGATGATCGGTGTGAGAGTTACTAATGTAGCCCCCTGTTCTAGTGCGCGGGATGTGACCAAGATTATGGGCCACTGGTTCACTTTCACAAGCGAAGGACTATTCCATGCCGTCGGTGGATAGTGGGCCCTGGGAGCGTGATGTTCCTTCGAGATTTTCGCTCTCTGCCATGGTACTTTTTTTGTTGTTTCGCTTATGTGGAGATTATGTGGTCCCCCGAACGACGTGTCTCCCTTCGGATTATCTGTGGCTGCCAGCATCCCAATTTTGACGATCGTGCCCGCTGCGTGGGTGACGCGTATGGCACTGAGGGTCGGGGGTGTGCCGGCCATGTTTTGAAATGCCTCACCTGGTTTCCCCGTATGCGATTTACGGTATCGGCATAGCTCCGTGCCTGCGAGGCTACCGGCCGTCGCTCCTTGAGACGCCACCATGTTTTCATCTTGCACTTGACGTCTTGCCATCCCTTTAGTGCAACACTATTCAAATTCCGCCGGGTTCATAAATACCGACTGAAGTGGTGATGAAGCGTATACCCGTTCGCGTTCTCTCCGACTCTAGCAGTGCCAATCGAGGGATGCGTTTGGCCTCTCAATTGGGCCCCTTGCTGGGTCCACATTTGGACAGCTTTGAATCCCTGCCTCCCCGTTCGCTACTTGTGTGTCCCTTCATCTAGGATGATTTGGAGTTGTGCTGGTACCTTCCGATGTATATGAATGTTCCTCGCTTTCTTTCTGTGATGTGTCGGTTTTTCCTCGAGAGTTGCTCCCTCGTGATTGACTTTTGTGCTTGGACATTCCTCTGGTTAACACGCGTTCCCTCAGGTTATTGCGATATGTTGGGGTAACCCATGTTCTGAATCCTTGTTCTCCCGTCTGTTGATTCTTTTGTTCTTGTGTACTCTTGTGCGAGTCCAGGGGTTTTCCTCTATGTAGGGCCCTGCATTCTCGGATTAGGTGTGACGTGGACAGACAAAATCTGCACCTAATTGGCAAATTGTTGTAGTCGACTTCTATATTCGTGACTGCGCATGTTACTGGATTCTCAGCACGAATTGTAAGAACGAATGGTTCCCCTGTTTGCACTGCAATGCAGTAATTCTGGTCGGGGCTACTAGGGTTGTCCAGGTTTTTACCTAGCACCATGCTGAAGCTTTGAGCAATTTCAAATGCGCTACTTATGAATTTATTTGGGACGACTTTACGGGTGATCCAAATACGCATTTTGGTGCCCGTAGGTTTGCTATGATTGAAACTTGGAATCCAAGTTTGCAAAATTCAAGTACCCCATTCCGATAAATGGGGAGTGAGCATTAGGACCTTTTGTGTGGCTGCCTCTTGCGTTCTGATAAGCTGGAATAAGCCGTGACCGAGTTCCCTTCCAATTCGACAATCTTCCTAGATCTCCATACTTACTATCGCTGCCCATTCTTGAAGTGACATTTGGTGAACTCTCCCTCCAACAAAGAACGCGATTATGACTTTCTTTTGATATTATTTCATCTAATGTTGGACTTTATCGTTGCTCGATGCCATCAATTCATCATCATATTTGACCAGGAAGCCGAAGCTGCTCCTTTCCACACGAACAGGGAAGTTCCCCCCATGATTGGCCTTAGTTCGGTGGAGTTTCGAGAATTGGCCCAGGTCAGTGGCCGCCGCTACCAGTGCGGGCTCAACCGACTCGTGACGTGCAAGTCGCTCAGCTAGTGCCCTCTGTTCTTTGACCGACTTCTTCATTGGGGCATGTGCCAGCTGCAATTTCATCGTATCCGAGGAACTTGAGGTCGAAGATTCGCCCATCTCTTCATCTTCCTTGTCCTTCCGCTTCTCCTGTTCGTTCTCATGACTCCTTCCTTCTTGTGTCCAAGTTGCTCCCAGCTCCTTTCCTGGATATTGCATCTTGGGAACTCATACGCGCCCTGCTACGGATTTTAGGGCGATCAATCTGGATCTGCCACTGCGATCTAACCAAAACTAGCGGTCTGCGAGATCGAATACTAACTCCTCACCAGCCCTTCCCACACGCATCTCTCTACTCCAGCAGCTTGTCCAGCGAAAACAAATGTCGAACCGAAGCCCTACACTAACTCCAAACAATCACGCGTTAGTTGGGAATCAATCTACGATTGAATTAGACGCAATGTGTAACATCGACAAATCGATCGGGCCCGTGCAGGCGCTCTCGTACCCTCATTGCGTCCCTCCATGTCCCCTCCACCGGTCAATGATTGATCCGTTGCATTGCTTTTTGTCATGCGGTAGTGTAATTCCTCTATGCATATTTTAGATTTTCCTATTTACCTCATATTCCTTCACAGTTCTCTGACGCACACATGCGTGCACCAGAAATGGTGTATGTGAACGGGCCTTCAGTGTGGGGGACGTGTATATATTCACGACCCGCATTGTCAGTTATTCATTATCCACGGCAGAAATAGAATATTATTGTGGACAGTGACTCAGCCATTCACTCAGCAATCGTCAGAGGGGGGAGCGAGCCAGATGCTCAACTGCAGCTACATGATTTAGTACCCAGCCCACCAATCACATGGTCGCAGGCAGCGCCAGGATCAAGGTTGAAGGCCGAAGGGCGGTTGCAGGAACATGAGAAGCTCCCACTCAGGGGTTGCCACCTGCCGGGTACATACTGCCGCGTCACCCTTTCTGACAACCACTCCATTCCGGGCAGTGAAGATGCAAGTGCCCAACGCGGCCCGTCTATTTTTTGCATGCCTGGACAGCTCCTCAGGCCATCATATAAACTTTTTGGAAGTGCTTTGGCCAGCCGGGATTCTGCGCAAAATTTTGATATTTCTATGACTCACCCCCATTGCAAGGAGACTACATCTTGGAGTTTCATTTAGAATAGCAAAATTCTTTCTCCCTGTCCTTCCTAACTTCAAGCTGACTAATACATTTGTTGGTAATATTTTCATATTCAAAAAATTGAGAACGAATTTCACCTTGAAATAGACCCTACCTCTACTGCCCGCCCATTTTAGTCACCTACTTTGCATGATCAAACTTTATAATCTTCCAATCCGCCCATCATTTCAAACCCATATTTGCAACAGTATCCCTTCTCCCTATTATCTTTGAGATCAAGCGGCTACAATAGTAAGATAGCCTCATACCCAAACGAATTTAGCACATGAAGTATAATGACAAATTCGGATGTTTTCCAGCCAAAAATAGCCAGGGACGTTTAGGGGTTAAACGTCAAGAGGGCCTGGGCGGGGCAGCCCGCAAGGCATCTAAATTTTTGGAGGAAAAAAAAAAAAAAACGAAAAAAATGAAAGAAATGCAAAAACGGCTCTGCTGGGCACTGCTGGCTAGCACTGTAGCACTGCGGCACTGTAGCACAGTAGCACTGCTAAACTGCTGAACCTCAGCTGCCCTAACCTCAAAACTTGTTCAATTTGATAACTTTGATTGCTTACCAACGATTCCACAATCTTTCAAATGAGGCGCAAATTTGGAATCTAGATCGCTTTTTCAGTAGCTTTCCAACGCACCAATCCTCGCTTGATTTGGTTGAGAAAATCCACTTTTTTCTTCATTATTCTCTTTTTACTAAGCCCATGGGGCTTACCTTGACGTTTAAGGATTAACCCTTAAATGTCAAAAAAACCCCACGGGCTTTTTAAAAAGGAATAATTGAAAAAAAGTAAATTTTCTCAACCAAATCAAGCGAGGATTGGTGCGTTGGAAAGCTATTGAAAAAGCGATCTAAATTGCAAATTTGCGCCTCATTTAGAAGATTTTAGAGTCATTGGCAAGTAATCAAAGTTATCAAAATGAACAAAAGTTGAGGTTGGGGCAGCAGAGGTTGTTTCTTGAAAAGTGCTGCAGTGGTACAGTGCCGCAACAATGTTGGCCAATAGAGCTGTTTTTTCATTTTTATTTTATATTTTTATTTATATTTATATTTTTTTCCCTCCGAAAATTTAGATGCCTTCCAGGATGCTCCGCCCAAGTCCTCTTAACGTTTAAGGGTTAACCAAGACATGAATCTAAAAGTTGTAATTGTGTTCATCCTTTTAACAAAGGCATGGGTCCAAACGTTGTAATCATATTCATCCTTTCAATAAAGGCATGAGTCCAAAAGTCTTATGGGTAGTGCCAAAATATTTTTAACTTAAGTTTTAAAATCATGAAACATTTAAATATTAAAATATTCCCTACTAAAACTAAAAATGGAAACTAATGAATCATTGGGCACTACTAAACCAAACTAGGGATAGATACTATGGTATTAAGATCCAACTTTTTTATATCATAGAATTACATTATTCATGTATTATAATAATATAATGATATGTACAATATAGTTATCTACTAAAAAATTACATTGCAAATTATTCGAAAAAATCTCATATAAAATCATAAAATAATCATTTAATATCTTAATTGTGTGACAAATTTTGAGTTAAAAATACACTTGATCATAACCATTGAACTAATTCTTTGTAATGTTCTATACACTTGATCTCTAAGTAAGTATAGTATGTTTGGTTAATCCCTAAAGGACCAATCCACCCATTTTAGGTTGATGGATACTTTCAAACTTTCATTTTTCACAAATAATAACATTTTTAGTGCTTTTTTTGTGGAAGTAACTTGGTAAATTTATTTTACTATGCAATGGTAGGATCTGAAACTATTAGAATGTACTCTTTATAACATTTACAATTATAAAAGTATGTGAAATTTGATTGAGTTGAGATAGATAGAAACTTCGGGCTTCTTTTTAGGCTGGCGTGAATAAAGTGTCTGTTCGTTGACAATGAGCCAGTACCCCACCGGAAAAAAGGCCATTGATGCAAGACTATTCAAATTGAATTGACTTTTAGTGTGATGGTAGTATTGAAAAAAGTGGATTTACAGATTTTAAATAACAAGAAAATTCAAAAAGATTACCTCAATGAGATCACCCTAGTTCATATCCATTTCAACAAATTTCATTGAAAATTAGAGGTTAAGGGTACATCAGGAACTTCAAGGCATGTGAACATGGTGCCATGATGGTGCATTGAAATACAATTAAGATAATTTGGTGCCAACTTCCATATCAACCTAGTATGGATAAAATGACACTAAAATGACCTACATGCGGCCTTTGGTGTCAAAATGGCACCAAAATAGTCTGGCCCAACTTTTTTGATGTACCCTCTTAATTGATCTTTGGGTTAATGGTACCTCTAATAATCACGCGGCCCTGCAAGCGTTTGATGGACATGCTCATGGCCCATTCCCACCAAACCCCTGCACATGCATTAGTGTTCCCGAAATGGAGAAACAAAAAAATATTTAAAGCTTTGTTTTTTCTCGCTGCAACTACTGTTCAAGCACTCTGCAATTGCATTAGAGCATCATGAGTGCAACACGGTAAAGCTCACTGCAAATCAAAACTTATTTTTTGACTGACCTAAAATTAGAAACTGAAATTACTATCATTAGAAGCGCATCTAAATAAACGTGAGATATTTCTCAAGCAAAAAAAATTGTAAAAATTTGACGAAGGTGAAATCCCTCATTGAAAACACCACATTTTCAAAATTTAGAGGGAGTGTGGTTAATTTTGCTTAAAAATGGAAAGATCCTCCCTTACTCCCTCTATATTTTTGAAATTTAGAGGGAGTGTGGGAGGATCTTTCCATTTTTAAGCAAGATTTGGTGCACTCCCTCTAAATTTTGAAAATGTGGTGTTTTCAATGGGACATTTCACCTACGTCCCAATTTCACAATTTTTTTTTCTTGAAGTGTAATTTCTGTAATATTAACTGCGCTTTTAATGTTGGTAATTTCACTTTCTAATTTTAGTTCAGTCAAAAGATAGGTTTTGGTTTGCAGTGAGCTTAGAAGGAGACGACTGAGGATGCCCTTAGAGCCTCTCCCCATGGGCCGCCCGTCCCCGCTCTTGCAGATAATAGACAACCGGTTCACTGTTCAACCTTCTCTGATTCTTCTTTAATAAAAGTGAGAGCGGGTCTCTAAAAGACAGCGGCCTTGGTTTGAGGAAGTGCCAAGCCCGTCCTATCGCTCTAGCACCCGTCCTCTAATCCAAAGCAGGAGCTAAAATTGGTTTATTCTCTCTGCAGAGAGTGGGCACGGGTGGCCTATGGGGACTCGCCCTTACAGTGCCGCAAGTAGAACCATGCTCCTTTTTTGCGTTGCGTTCCTTTCTATCATGCGTTAGAATAATTTCTAATTGCGTATTTTATATTTCTTGGTTGACAACAGATTCCCTCAAAGTTACCTGACGCATGCATGCATGCGGCAGCATTGGTGTATGTGGGGCCATCGAAGCCTGTAAACTCTAAAGTCTAAAAGAAGCACTCGCAGTCTTCTTCTCGCTCCCTTCTGTCCCATCTTGGCGGGCAACAATCTGCCATGCCGAGATTCGCAGATTGATGTGCAGCTCCCAATCCAACTGCCATTAGTTTTTCCTTCGATTGCATCGTCTCGCCCGTTTCTTCAGCTTTCCGCGAACCTTTTCGCGATCGAAATCCGAGAACTGTAGGACCAGAACGAACGATTGTTCCAATTGGCAAGGGTTTAGGCCATTAGGTTTTCCTTCGATTGCATCTTCTCACTCGTTTCTTCAGCTTTCCGCGAACCTTTTCGCGATCGAAATTCGAGAACTGTAGGACCAGAACGAGTGGACAATTGGCAAGGGTTTAGGCCATTAGGTTTTCCTTCGATTGCATTCTCTGGCTCGTTTCTTCAGCTTTCCGCGATCGAAATCCGAGAACTGTAGGACCAGAATGATTGTTTAAATTGGCAAGGGTTAGGCCATTAGGTTTTTCTTCGATTGCATCTTCTGGCTCGTTTTTTCAGCATTCCGTGAAGCTTTTCGCGATCGAAATCCGAGAACTGTAGGACCAGAACGAACGATTGTTCCAAGGGTTTAGAAACCTCCTGGCGATGGCGGACGACGAAGACAACGCATCGTCAGTGCTGGACGCGGACACATTCGTTGAAACCGAGTCTCCCGAGGTGATCATCGCCCGGATCGAGGGCAAGTCGCGGCAGGTGGAGCGCCTGCTAAGGGTTCCGCAGTACACCGAGGCCTTGGAGACGGCTCTTCAGGATTCGCCCACGCAAACACGCGACCAGCGGTGCAAGTCTGCGAACTGGATCCTGGTGCATCGCGTCTTGATGACCACGAAAGATGTGGACGGCCTGCTGATGGGACTCAACCCCGAGCTCCACGACATTCTCATGAAGTATCTGTACCGAGGGTTAGCAACAGGGGATCGCATCACGTGTGACCTCTGTCTTAGGCTTCATGAAAAGCTTTATGAAATGGCTGGCATCGGGTGCATCATGCGAGCCATATCTGACACTCAGAACCTTGTATAGCTGCTGAAATTTTAATCGCCATTTTAGGACGTACGTTTTCCACCTCATTGTTTTCTGGTGTATTTTTGATCTGTTTGCTCTTCCATGGTTGTGTGTACATTGTATTGGATTTTCTTTGCTTTCAATGTGATGAATTCTTCTTGTTTCTGATCGCCGTCCTCTTCCCAGATTAGGGTTGAAGTACTGGCTATTTTGCTTCTAGTGCTTTGGATTTGGCACTGTTAAGCTCTTGCATGCATCCATTGTTGTAATTGAAAGCTTTATGAAAATGGCTGGCATCGGGTGCATCATGCGAGCCATATCTGACACTCAGAACCTTGTATAGCTGCTGAATTGTAACTCGCCATTTTAGGACGTACGTTGGATTTTCTTTGCTCTCAATGGGATGAATTCTTCTTGTTTCTGATCATCATCCTCTTCCCAGATTAGGGTTGAACCCCTAAGCGTCCACTGTGTGTTTTCTGTAATGTAGGAAAATTGGACCCCTTGCTGCAAATCATTTGTTTATGTGAAAACGACTTCAGTTTGACACTATTGACACTGTTGATCTTGTATAGAAAAAGAGCTTGAAAATGATGTACTGCAATCAGAATACCGAGGTAAAATGAGGAAATGCCACCGTTGCAAAGTTCAGTGATGCAGATGGCCATATTGGGCGTTTTAGACGCTTAGGGTTTAGGTACTGGCTATACTTTGGATTCGGCACTGTTGAGCTCTCGCATGGTGCATCCATTGTTGTAATTGCAGTTGTCGCAGAGGCTGTGCATTTAGAGTTACTCTGTACAATTGTAAGGAACAATCAGCTTATTAATCGATTTTGGACACTATTGACGATTGAGAACTGCAATTGGTTCTTTTTTCCATTGAGAAGGGTAACATCAGATGCCTGGTTTGATTCCATGAAACTTCTCTCGCTCTTTAGGGTAAAAGGTTTTGTACTAATTAAGCCATTCGAAGGGTTTTAGGGATGTTATGACGTCGAGGGTTTACCCCTGTATTTCGTACTCTCTTGATTTCTCTCTTCGTGAGAGAATTCGCAATTTTGAAACAACTATCACGGAGAAGAGATTATGCTGGAACTGGATCTGGTCTTGGTAACTACGCTGTATTGGTTTGTATTGAATGTGACAAGGTTGAGAACGTGTATGCCATGGGAATCTGGGGTTATGCAACGTATGCTTCGTCTTTTTCTTTCCTCTGATATCTTCAATTTCTTCGCTGAAATTTATTTCCAAATGGCTTGGCATGAGTCTGTGCTTATCTTTCTGTTTATGTCACAGTCGCTACATTTTGGTCAAAATGGTGTTTTCTTTAGTCATTTAAACCAGAGAATTGCACTTGTGGAGTTGGTCCATCAGAACCCGAGCAGGGTTATGTTTTTCAGGGGGGACTTTGACGGCTTCATTGGTACGATCAAGAAGGAGAGGTATGTCCAAGTTGCCTCTTGCTTCACATTTGTGTATCCTCCAAGTGTAGAAGTCCATGTTTTATTTGAGATGAATTTTTTGTTATTGATGAAGGTAGACAAGGCAATTGCATTGAGCATGCATTTGCTTCAAACGTGGAACATCATTATTTCTGGACTTGATAAAGGCTGTTCTTACGTGTGTCATGTTACATGAGTAAGGAAACTACGTTCAAGCCATAATGTTCAAGTCCTTCAAGCCTTGGATGGAGAAAGGAGGATTGACATTAAATACAGTGTTGACTGTAGGCCAGTTTGTGAAGCAAAATCTTCCTGTCATGGGGATTTTGAGGACATGCGATTCATGTGAGACTTCGACCTGGAAATTGCAATGGGATCATGAGGAGAACCTACCGGTACAGAGGAGAAAACATGGGTTGTTGAATTGGTGTATGACTATGACCTATGGTACGTATGCAAACTTGCTGGAAACCAACGAACCAACTAACAAGTAACTAATATGTAGGCCTGGAGAGGGAGACATTGAAGTAGTAGTTCGGGAAGCTTGGTTATGGAAGTAGGCCCACAATGACAAACGATTATCTCACTCAGTCTATGATAGGAGATTCGTGATCCCATAATGACAAAACGATTTCGAACAGGGAATGTGAACCCGGAAGGAAATTTGTAGCCTTGGTGTGAAATTGCGAAGCCTCATAATTGTTGAAACATGCTTCGCCGAGGTCGAGGAAGGCCGAGAAAGCAGGTCTCTACCTTGACTTCATCATGGAAGGTACACATCTTAACCAATTTCTTGTTTCATCAATGTTTTTTACCATATAATTTGGATGAATTTCTATACATATGTCGAACAGTATCCTCTACCTTAATTGAACAACTGAAGTCAAAAACAGTTGGGCAGAACAAGGCTTTGTGCATGTGAATTTTTCAGGGTTGCAAGTCCTCACCGATTGCTCTGCGAACTCCACTGCATCGAAGCTACTACAGCTGGCCTCCCCACTTGAGTGCCATGATTGTCTGCCTCCCAGGATAGGGCAGCTCCCCTTTTAAACTTGCAGATGCTACACAGCCTTGCCCTGTATGGCCTTGCCTCGAGAAAACCGTCACAGGGAACCTTGTCCAATTCACTGAGAAGTAAACATTACTGCCAAACTGCTGTTTATAGCAAGTTTTGTAAATGGTTGTTAAAATTAGTATCAAGAATTTACCATCATTCTTGTACCCATTACTGCCTGGTAATATGGTCAGGGTTCCTCGTGCATCAAAATTTTCCAAGCTACCCTTGATGGCTCTACAGGCGCCCCTCCTCAGCGATGATACTTGCCAAAAGCAGACTCTAGTCTCAGGAACACCACAATGCCGAATTGCTTAAAGGTAGAGGATACTAAAACCGTTAGGGACCTGATCCCGTCTCCTATTGATCAACAACTCTCTCTTTGGGTTGGCCTTTTTAGCAAGTTGGCTGTAAGCATGACTTGGGCTAAATTGGTGTAAATTTGAATCATGGAAATGAGGTTGTTTCAACAACCTCCCACTTTGAATGATAGGATAAGAAATCATCATACACTCAGTGAGAAAAATTGGATCTCAAGAGAGTTTGGTCCTTGGACGCAAAATGATGAGCTCCTACTTGATGGTTAAAATGCTTAAAGTGACGCAAATTGTATCCCCATGGCGGAAACGCTTTACAGAGATTGCAACTTGTGTCTTACCCTGGGAGTTCCTACTTCCTCTCAATTGGAACTGACCCGATCAGAAAAAACCTAAATCCCAGGAACCAAGTGCCAGTAGAAGACGAACCTGCAGTGTGGCAGTGGGAGACGAATGCATTGCAGGGCCATTGCGGCACATGGCGAGAGACGATGACATCAAACCCCGAAGACATTGGAGACCTTCCGCCAAGTCTGTTCATAGTTTCTCGTGATTTTGTCTTTTTTTATGGTTATAAAATTCATGTCCCATGTCTTATCGACCAGGTATAATATTTTGGCATTTATGTACCATATCCTCAGATAATCATGTGCTAATGACACTCTGCAAATGTTTCCACGATTGCGTGCTTCCAGGCGGAGAGATTTTTATTCCAGATGAGATTGAGTACTGTCTCAGTCAACTGATGGACGAAGTCATTCTTGAGACGCAGGTGCACTTAAGAAGAATAGGGAATGTGCTTCATAGAAAGCAATGGAATCGGCGACGCCAAAGGATTTTGGAACTGGCTACTGCCAATTTCTGCTCTGCAATCACCGGACGCAGAAGTAGTTTAAGAGGTTTGAAGGTCACCATTCAATCTTTTTCTCTTTTCATATCGAAGTTCTATCCAGAACCGTTCAATGTCGGTTTAGTGGTGATTTCACTAGGAATCAGTTGCTGTATTATTAAGGATTTCGTATATTTGTGTTATTCAAAGCTATTTTCTCTGGACTATATACCGTAAAAATACTAATTTGTATGAGTGAAGCAACTACTAGTTTATCATGATCACTGGAAGGGAAGAGGTTTGAAGAGGGTTTATTTGCTCCTTTAACCTCATCCACGACCTTGCCACACCACACACTGTTTTAGTTGTCCCTCTCTATTATGACATGTTTGGGAAGCCCTAACTTCAAGATGGCAGGCATGGATTAAGTTGTCACATGTGCATTGCTTGAAACAATAATATCGTCATATTATGGAGGGTAGACTGTACATAGAATTTTCTTTGGAGTTAACGTGACATCTTCTAGTATCTTACTCAAGCTTTTGGTGCTTGCAGCATTTTGCAAGGCAGCTTGGAAAGAGGACAATACGTCCTGTGCATCCTCTCTGCCAACAAAGGGCTAGCGGTGTCTGCAAATCATCTCCTCAATGTGTCGATTGGAACAGCTCTGAAACGGGAGACATTGCTAGTTTCGAGGACATACTTGGGAGCAGAGAGGGTGAGTTTCATTTTGATGGCCACGTGGACCAGTGGGTTGGTGTTGAGGTACTTTTATTCGGCAGTGAAGTTGGTTCTACAACGTCTAACGTGTGTGAGAATTTGAGAAGTGTCGTAGCCGATCCAGAAAGAGAGCACTTACATGCCTCTTTTGCCAAGAGGAGGGACGAACGAGAGGGTAAAGAATGGCAGAAGAATGGTATCGTTCCATCTTGGGTGAGTTGCAGAAGGAGCATCACCCGAATGAACACTTCTGGTGGAATTTCTGATTGCCACATCGCCGCTCTACTTGCTTCTCTACCAAAGATGGGGAGCCACGTCGGTACCACTTCATGCATCCCTTGCTTTTGGTGCCAGTCAAAATTGATGTGAAAAGTAGAAAGTTCAATGATTCTGTCATCGAATTGTCCCAACCATTCTCATCTTCATCAGATCTAATTATCAATAGATGTTTGATGCTGTCAAGATTTAGTCCGCGATTTTTAAACCTCAAAATCCCAAATTGGGCTCCATGTTTTATTAACAGTTTTGAGTAGGTCTTATTTGGACTTCCTCTTGTTCAATTTTCTTTCTTTTTTGACCAACGCATGGAATGATCTTCACTAGTTCTGTGATATAAAATTTAATTCCATATGAATTATATTTTTCACAATATGATCAATTGAATTTGTCACTTTAAAACTGTGAATCTTTGGTCCTTTAGGGGGTTAAGTAGTTAGCTCAACTGCCTTGTTGCTCAATGAATGCTTTCAGTTATTATAATCAAGAGCAGTAGCTAGCTGGGGTACGTAAATGACTTCAACTCGATGAAATTGATACACTTTGAGGATGCAGGTGGCCAGGCAACGACAACAAAGAACATTTCTTCGATTGAAGAAAATGGTCTGTATCCTTGTGCTGATAAGAGAGAAGATGTCATCCCAGTTGATCGATCTTCAGCAGCACTCATCCCAATGGCACAATCTTTCGCTTCCCAAGAGTCAATTGTGAATTCCGGCAAGGGTTCGTCGACTCTTGACTTGGGTCAGGAGAAGCAATTCAATATCTCTGTGCTGCAAAGGGATGCAATTCAAGTTTGCCCAACTACGCCTGAGAAGGCGCAGAAAAGGAGACGGAGTTACCAAGACATCATTCCAAACCATGACGACAGGGGCATGGATGCCTGTGAACCGTCTAATGGCAGAGTACCTAACGGTACACTCACTATTCTCTCAAAAGGTGCATTCATGGTAATAGGAGCCAACATAAGTGTATCCAGTGCTTATTTTGATGAACTATTAAGTAATAACTTTATCATTTGAATTGATAATGCAATATAAATTATTTCCTACATATATTTTATGTCATTCTAACTTATACCAAATTTTGACGATGTTTGAGTAATTATTCGTACTCCAAAAGGACTAAAATATGGCTGTAACTAATCCTTAATAAGGACTAAAATGTCCTTAATTTTTTTCTAATATCTACATATATTGAAGATATCATATCCTAAGCACTCATCAAGAGTCCTTAGAATTGGGCACCGTTGGCTCCTATTACCATGAATGCACCCCAAACTATATCTATAATGATGTGATTCGCCTACATGGGCTCTTGTCAAGGCTCACTCATGTGCAGTCTCAAAATATTTCGCAGGCAATTTGGATCTTCGTCTTTCAGCTGGTGGCAATAGTATCAAAGAACTCGGTGGTCAATTACTCTTAATGGACACTTTGATGAGCTCCTATTCTATGGACTTTGAGAGCAGCTGCAACTCAACAGGAATAGGTGAACGGGGTCTCAACGTTGCAGTTGCGGAATGTGCCAGATCATTAGTCGACTCCATACAAACACCAGCTATGGCTGATCCCTTTGGCAGTATCTCTCATGTGGCCTGTGTCATCGTAGATCCTCTTCAAGAGAATTCTCAGCCCATCCAAACGCGTATGCCGACTGGCCCAGTCCTTGTTGTGGAATCTAAGAAAAGGAAAGAGAAACGTGCTAAACCAGAATTACACAAGGCCCCTAAGGTCAGGAAAAAGTACAAGCCCAGAGTTGCCAAAGTCAAGCCAACTGACAAATCCTGTGCGAGCCAATTGCAGAACAGGAACACAAGGAATCGTGGTGTCTCCAAGCATGCAAGAACTGACGTCGTCTGCCATGAGATTATGCGAGGAGGTTTTTGCTTCTGAACTTAACAATATATACAGTGAACCCTCTTCATTTGAATTATTCAGTGCAGAATAGTATGAAATCCGTACGGAATCTGTGCGAAAAATGCACAAACCCATGAAATATCGGATGTCGCACGGAAATCGTTGAAAATCCGTGGGGTCCTAAATTCCTGATGTAAATAATTTTTTGCTAGCTCTGGTTTGAGTTTGCTGATTGTATGTCGAAGTTGAAGCTCATCAGTTACACATGGGCGATTCAGGTGTGCACAGGGAAGAGATTATGGAGTCGAGGATAGGCGAGCTGGCATCTGAGCCTGTTACATCAATATCATCAACGGATTATACTTCTCTAGCAAGGAGTATTCTCGAGGAGTACATGCCGTGTCGACATCCTCATGGGCCTTTACATGACAACATTGTGTCTAAATGTTTAGTGTGCGGTACAAAGCGGAAAATGACAAGTGATGGGTCGGAAACAGGACAGATAGAGCAGGACCAGATGATATCAGATTCGTTTACTGAAAGAGAAAAATATTTTGAAGCACTATCCGTTGCGCTTTCCAACAGGGTTCTCGCTCTTCTAGACCTGCCTTCTATTGGAAAATCACACTCGCTGTATACAATCACTGGAGCGCCGGAGAAATCACCTCCTGTTCAATCTTTTGATGTCTCGCTGTGCTATGAAGAGCCTGCTTATGAATTTTCGTCGTCCAGGGAGGAATGGGCTGCTTATCATGCCGGGTCGGCAGAAATGACTGCTCTGGATGCTTTCAAAGAGGCAGAAATGAGCTTCGGTATGTTCTACAAGGAGCAGCAATCTGCTGTACCCGAAGAGACGCTCTTTGCAAAATTAAACGAGTGTTTTTCTGCTATTGTTGACATCTGGGTCAGAGAATGCCCATGTGAAGAGGACCATCGTAGTAATTCGCTTGACGAATTATGCATTATGCAACAAAAGTGCCCAGTCCCGGAGTCACTCGTGGCTCAGAGGGTGTCTCCAGAATCTGAAGAGGAGAGGACGATGAGTTCTTTCTATACTTCGACATCTGCTGGAGTTAACAACAGTCGATTGAACGAAATGATTGAAGAATGTGTTGCGAAAGATGTGAATGTCGAACAAGACTTGAACATGGATGTGAATGCCAAACGGGACTTGAACATGGATTGTGGTCAAACAGAAGCACCCAGTACCTGCTCGGTACAACAAGGGATGGGACTATTGGGAGATCATTATCGTGAAGAAGAAGATCTCATGAAAATGAGAGACACGGTTCTTTGCCAAATGCGCTCACTATTTCAGAACCCTAATTTAGGTTCTGCTCTCGCTACCGAAAATGTTGTTGTGCCAGCAAAGGTCAACAATGGTTTAGAAGACTGCAGTCATGCTACACTGAAACAAGCATGTCCTCGGAAGGAGAACGCGGAGACAGCCTTCCACCTGATGACGTTTGATGAGCTCGTGGCGTACTTCAAGAAAAACTTGATGAGCTCATCGAAGATGTCGCCATTGAAGTTATTATGCCACATTCAAGACCATCTACCGGAAGAAGAGAGGGCAGGGTTTGAGAAACTATGGCCGATACTATTGCATCCGGTTAACTGTGAGCAACTCCAAAAATTGATAGACCTGGCAGAATTAGACTTGCCCTCGTTTATAGAAGTGATCCAGAGCCAGTTGGTAAAAGGACAAGATGATGGAGCTAAAGAGGACCCCTGCATGGAGGTGATCCCGTACCAGCAGAAAGAACGACGAGAGAAAGGACACAATCGGATGACTGATATAGTGCCTTTTGTGAACAATGCAGTAGTACTTTATGATGGCTCCTTTTTACTACGGAAAAGAAAACCTAGGCCAAAAGTCAACTTGGATAATGAGAGCATTAGGGTTTGGAAACTGTTGATGGGAAAATCCGAGACCACGGAGAGCAATCCTGATGTGGACAATGAGTTGAAATGGAAACAAGAGAGACTCATTATGCAAAAGCAAGCTGAGACTTTCATTGGACGTATGCACTTGATTCAAGGTAAGTTATAAGTGCTTACAGTCTCACTTGGTAGGAAGATAATCATATAACAACGAATTCAAAACCTTGAGAGGAAATCTCTTAAGGACCAAAAAACCCAAATTAGGCCTCATGTTTTTTTAGAAGTTTTGAGTAGGTCCTATGTGGACTTCTTTTTGTTCAAATTTATGTGTTGTTTGACCAACACATGCAATGTTCTTCACTGATTCCAGTGATATAAAATTGGGTCTCATCAGAATTATTGATTTTTCACAATATGATCAATTGAATTTGTCATTTTAAAACCATGAATCCTTGGTTCTTTAGGGTTTAACAAAGACAGATGTTCTGTTTGGTATCTAGCTCGTTTTACTTGTTGCAAGAGTACGTGTTTCATGATCAGGTGTGAATTGCGATGATGATACAGGGGATCGTAGTTTCTCTCGTTGGAAGGGATCCATAGTGGATTCTGTGATTGGAGTTTTCTTGACCCAGAATGTAAGCGATGTGCTATCCAGGTACCTCTCTGCTAGCTACAACCTGCCTTTTTCGCTGGTCAACTACGTAATGAATATCCAACATAAACCAAGATCACTGTAAATCTCTACGAAATTGATGATTAGCCTCGTAGTTGTACCAATTCAAAATGTTTATCCTTGCAGCTCGGCATATATGAGCCTCAGAGCACGCTTTCCTCTTGGTCGAGGGCCTGTACCAAGCAAGTGTGATGCTGAAGAAATACTTCAAAATGACATCGAAGTTAATCCTGGATCTTTTCAAACCTGTCAAGAACTCCAAACTTCTTGTTTCTTGTCCAATTGTGCATCAGCAAATGAGAATCGACTGAATTTACAGGAAGAATGCCATGAGAAGAGTAATACATCTAATCTGGAAATTAGACAAGTGGGCACGGTACCTTTTCCGGGAAGCGAGAATCAGTTTTCCTTGACCTTAAAATCCCAACAAAATGAACAGCCTGAACAGCCTCTAGCAACTGATACTTCCGTGAATGTTGCCTTAGAGTTGGAGATTGGGCAAGAAAACATGTTGACAATTAGCACGATGGAGTCTCAATTGGCACTGTCAACTGGCATTCACATACAGAAGGAAGTGCTCACTGGAATAGAACGGGCGAGATTGGAGGCAGTGCAAGTGCGTGCACGAAAGTCGTCGAAATGGAATGCTTTGGCAGAGAAGTACAATGCGGAGTGCCAACAAGCGGCCGTGGATGCAGCGGCATCGCCCCGCACTGAAATCACAGAGGATGGGGTTGATTGGGAGGCTGTACGTTGTGCAGATCTTGAAGAAATTGCGGATGCAATCAAAGAGCGCGGCATGAATTGGAAACTCGCAGGCAGGATTAAGGTAATACCCATCAGTAATTTTTTTGTTGTTGCTAATTTTAGCCAAATTGCTACATAAAATTTGGGTTGGCTAATTGATACAAGGGATTTTTGAAAAAAAACGAAACGAATAATAGCCAGATTTCCTATATGGAGGAGTCAAGATGTGTAGACTCTTTAAACCTAGGTATCACCTAGGTAGCACATGTGTATTACCCTGATATTACCTATATATTAATATGAAAAGAGCCATCCAAGGAGCCTGGATTGCTCTTCAAGACATGGAAAAAGTAGCAAAAATGCTAAACTGTCTCTTGACAAAATAAAATCACTGTGTAAAGGTACCCATGCAATACAACCATGCCTTTATTATTTTTTCTCTTTTGGATGGCAGCTCTCTTGCATGTATTTTCTTTTCATCACTTCAAACTAACGAATTCGTCAAAAGTACTCAAAGCTATATGCACTATTTTCTACCTTACTATCCCATTTCGTCTATACAACTTTCAATATTGCGTTCATTGTGCTTCTAACATGGTAATAAAAGCTGGAAGGGGTAGACAACTGTCCACCCCCTTCCCAATATCTTTGATGATAATTTTTTAGCAAAAGTTACTTGATTATTATTTAGCACTTTTCAAAAGTCACACGCGCTTTTAACAAATTTCTTTCACAATACAACAATCCATAAGACCGGTTGGAGCACACACAAATTGGCATACATCTTGTTTGGCAGGGCTTCTTGGAAAGACTTCGACTGGAGCAAGGAGCAATCAACTTGGAATGGCTGCGTTCAATTCCAAGTGATGATGCCAAGTAAGAATTTATTTTTGCTAGTTTTCTGTTTGAATACTCGTAGCAATTCGATACCGTTTGAATTTTTAACATTGTGACTTCGATGTCTTTAAAATAAGCAGTTACTGTTATGCTGCTAACATGATCTTGTTTGGCAGGGAATTTCTTACTAGCGTTCATGGGCTAGGCTTGAAGAGTGTAGAATGCATACGCCTCCTTTCACTCCATCACCTTGCGTTTCCTGTGAGTGCACAACTGATCTTTGATCTCCTGCTTGTTTTTCCAAGGATGATTCTATTTTTATAAGTGCAAATCGACCGTATTTCTTCTGGTGCACTTTTCATGAATTGCATAGTTACATTCATCTTACCAGGTGGATACAAATGTGGGACGTATTTGTGTGAGACTCGGTTGGGTTCCGTTGGAACCACTACCGGAGGAACTACAGCTGCATGTGCTAGAACTGTGAGACATTAAGCCAAATTGCAATCGTGTTTATGATTTCAAGCAATGAAACTGTTTATTGTGAAGAGTTGAACAGTCCTTTAGAACATTAGGAATTTTGGACCTCACTGATTTTTAACGATTTCCGTGCGACATCCGATATTTCATGGGTTCGTACATTTTTCGCACGGATTCTGCACGGATTTCACACTAATTCTGCACTGAATCCGCACGACTTCTACATTCACTCTTTTTGTTATCTTACACAGTGCAGAATCCATGCGGAATTAGTGTGAAATCCGTGCGAAAAATGTACAAACCCATGAAATATTGTATGTTGCACGGAAATTGTTTAAAATCCATGGGGTCCTAAATTCCTGATGAACTCGGTGAAGTCCTTGCTCAAATTTTGATTATATTTTTAGGTCTGTTCCTACAGCTGCTTTATTTTGTCGTTTCAAAAAATGCAGGTATCCCGTCCAAACAACTATTCAGAAGTACCTGTGGCCCCGATTGTGCACCCTTGACCAGCAGACTTTGTGAGTAAGAAATCGTTGCTAACTTCCACTGTTGGTACTTCAATCAAGTTTGTGCAGCTTTTGCCCTGCACTTGAATATGTGATAGCTGAGAAGTGGAGCAACATTCATTTTTTCATCCATCTAGAGCAGGAATATATATATATAATTATTCATTCTTTAAAGTGGGTTGATCATGCAGGTATGAGTTACACTATCAGCTGATTACATTTGGAAAGGTTAGCAATATCCTAACCAAAAGTTTAATTTCTCTTGCTCCTATTTTGATGCCCAAAAAAGTTTTCCATGAGTTTAAAGACCACCAAGCTCTTACACACCTAATAATGATAAACCACCAATATCTTCCATACCTTTTAACTATTTGGAGTGAACAATTAAAAATATATTAAAGCAAAATTCATGGTAGATTCTTTAAACTTAAGGTGACTTTACGGATAACTCTTATGTCATCCCCAAATGGTACGAAACTCCAGAACATTGAGATTGCCCCAACGGTGTGGTTTTAGAAATGTTTTAAAATGCCAGGAATGTATGAATGCGTCTGACATGCCAGGATATACTGCTTGTGTTTAGGTATTTTGCACCAAAAGTAAGCCCAATTGTAATGCCTGCCCCATGCGATCGGACTGCAAGCACTTCGCCAGCGCCCTTGCCAGGTCCTCGTCGGTGTCTCATCCTTCAATTGCCTATTTTTGCTACATTGTTTGGTACAATTACGTTGGTGAAATCTATACTAATATTACCCATGCAATTTAGACATTTGTCAAATCTCTTCATTAGGAAGTCCACCTAGTACCTATTCAAAAATGATATAGAAACGTGAGGCCCAATTGGGACTACTTAGTCCTTTAGGGGTTAATATGAATGAAACATCATTTATTCGTCTAAATACATGTACGTTGGTTTATAATTTAGCAATGCCATCCTACTTTCAAAACAATTGATGATTTTCAATGATTTCATTCACTCAAAAATGGATTTTTTTTTCATCTTCTGTTGTTTGAATCACACTATGAAAAAAATATTATTACCAGTAAAAAACTAGAACGACTCTACTACTTGGTGTTGCTTTCAAAACCAAGTTACTTTATTTGAGATGTACAAATCATATTTTCAAAGCCTTCTTTGTTAATTTTGTCAGTACAAACTGACGTCTACTGCAGTAAAATTATTTCAGTAACTTTGAGACAGCATAGTAAAGAGAATCTTCGAGGTCTCTCTATGTAGAGGCCTCCTTATGTATCATGGGGAAGCCTCTGTGTGATCATTGTAGCCATAAGCAGACCTCCTCATGAATCATGGAGAAGATTCTCTTTATGGTGTCTAAGTTTCTGAAAGAATCTATTTTTAATGAAAACTTTCTTCAGTATGAAATTCATTAGTTCGTATTCTTGGGGCGATCACTGATTTCTGGTTTTTTTGTTTTGGTGGTGACATAATGGCAGTGCCAAGCTAGCTCTTCCCCCTCCAGAGGAATCATCAGGTGGTGGTGTTACACTCGCGCTTCCACCCGGAAGTACCCTACGTCACGGTCAGTTTCGACATAAATTAATCCACCTTGTGCCACATGTCATCTTGTGATTGGTTTAGGGTGACGTGGTCCTCTCAAAAATCTGACGTGGAAATCAAATTTCGAACCTCACATACGGTTGTGTGTTTCTGAGAAGCAGGGGACGAAGGTGCTCTTCCATTGGCCAAGGCTGCACAGCCAAGTATGTGCATATCTCAGTATTGTCAACCCATAATTGAGGAGCCAGTGACCCCGGAATCAGAAGCAGACTACATGTCGGAGTTTGATATAGAGGATTACCCGTTTTCTGTAGAAGAAATAGTGCAGGAGACAATGATGGAATTGTTTATACAGGAGATTCAGGAACGAAAAGAAATACAGCATCTTGATCAAAATTCTTGCAAAGTCGAATCAGAAATTGTACAGGAGATGGACATGACAGATTTGGAGACACCTGTACATGATCAGCCCGAGGTGATCAACTCGGCACCCATGATAGTTGACAGTAGTGAGGAGGAGCTGGGGAGCAATTGTATTGTTTCAATTAACGATGCATCCTCAAGGGAGGTTGTATTGTTACCTCGTGAAGCTACGTTTCTACCTGTTCCAAAGCTGAAGAATATCGAACGCCTTCGGACCGTTCACTACGTGTAAGAGCTACAATTCTTTGCACCAGTGATTTTTTTGTTGTTGCTAATTTTAGCCAAATTTCTGCATAAAATTTGGGCTGGCTAATTGATACAAAGGATTTTTGTAAAAAAAAGAAGGAATGATAGCCAGATTTCCTACATGGAGTCAAGATGTGTAGCCTCTTTTAAACCTAGGTATCACCCAAGTATTGCCTAAGTAGCACCTAGGTAGCACATGTGCATTACCCTGGTATTACCTATGAAAAGAGCATCCAAGGAGCCTGGATTGCTCTTCAAGCCATGAAATAGTAGCAAAAATGCTAAATTGTCTCCAGACAAAAAAAATCACAGTTTGGGCCTCTTAACCATAGGATGCCTGTTACTACAGGAATAAGCATGTGTAGCTGCGTGTTTTGCCTGCAAAAGTGGCTATTCGATTAACAAAAAGTTCTAACAGGGTTTTTTGTAAAAATATTAGACTGTATTAGGAAATTTTAGACAACATTATAAAGAGGATCTTTCCCATGATCCATGAGGTCTCCCTACGGTCATAGTGGTCATTTGGAGGCCTCACCATATCTCATATGGATGATCACTGTAAACATAAGGAGACCTCCCCATGAACCAGAAGAAATATTCTCTTGATGATGCTGTCTCTTGACTGAAACCCTTTTTTTCTCTGCACATTGTCGTATTGATAGTGTCATTACGCTTGATCGGATGTGGCCTGAGAATCACAACGCGCTTACTGAATTGAAACATTGTTAAAACTGCCAACTGTCACCGACACTTTAAGGCTGAGATTGACAATGTGTGGTATGATGACCTGCAGGTACGAACTACCTGATAACCATCCTCTTCTCGAAGGGGTCGGTAATCCCTGTTTCTCAACTTACACATCTTAGAGTACTAGGTCTTTTATGCCTTAGGCTTTCGTATGTACAGTCGGGTACAAGTTGCTTACAAATTTTTGACCCCTCCCTCATAAAAACAGAGTCCCTTCCCTAAATTGTAATGTGCTCGATATGGCACCCATATAGGACATTCCTACTCTAGTCCTCTATTGATAGGAATTTTTTCTTACCATATTTGCAATCTTCAGAACCAATGCGGCCGCTTGATATAGGATCTACCTACTTTCAATGCTTACAATAAAATTTGTACCCATGTTGTACCCGACTGTACTGCGTTATGTAAAGCTTTTTTTCAAGATTTGAGCTTACAGACATTAGCAATGCCTATGAAAACAGATGGATGTCAGAGAAGCTGATGACCCATGTTATTATCTGCTCGCCATTTGGAGTCCAGGTTTGTCAATCCCTGGAACTAAGTATATTACTCACCAGTTGCTTGCTTTTGACTATCTCTGTGTGTATCTGTACTGCCAACGCTTTATTTTGAAAGCCCTGTGGGGAAATGAAATAATAAGCTTATTTTTTCCAAGGTAGATAATCCTTTTGGTGTCTTCATGATTCAAGATGAGGTGCCCGAATCCATACCAAACATAAACGACGACAACGAGGAGGTCGGCTTCACATCCTCCAGCGACGAAGAAAGTATTAAAGCCACTCTTCTGGTATGCACGAACTAACATGCCATCACATTCAGTAGCTCTCCTGGGGGTTGCCTTTTGATTTCTTCTGGCTTCATCCAACTTCATTGTCGCCGGAAAATTTGTAAATCTCACGAGGTTTTGCCCTCCAAGAATGTGGGAGGGCCTCCCGCGACGATATTTTGACCTCCCACATTCTTGGGGGGAACTCCCGCGTCGTGAGGCCCCCACGAATCCCGTTATAAAATATCCCTCAGGGCATTACATTTGGAATAGAACTTGTTTAAATGTGCCAAAGTACTAAACTTGCACATACAGACACACATCATAAAAATTAATTTGTTTATCTGTTGTCACTTGTGGCCTCACTTCCTTGAATTTCCAACCTGACATGTGTGAGGTTGTGAGCCTGAAAAAGCATACATTAACATATTCTAAGCATATAACTCTGTTCACTACTGAATGTTATGGCGTTAAGAGAATCTGGTTTGTGCACTGGATTTCTAGGATTTCGAAGGATCATTTCATGAAATGTTTGAAATTTATTACCATTTGCTCATGAATGGCAATGTTAGAAATCCGGTTACACTGAAGCAGGTCGTGGTCATTTGTGTATGACAGGTGCCTTGTAGAACCGCCATGCAGGGCAGTTTCCCTCTCAATGGGACCTATTTTCAAACCAATGAAGTATGGCCTCAACGAGTCCAACTGTCGTCTCCTTTGCTCGTCTCTATCTATGGTTTGCAACTACTTTGCATGTGATTAAATACATTATCTTGGGGTAAGAGCATTTTCCTTGAAGTGGTTTCTTATGTGAATGCATCAACATGAGTGTTAACCTCGGGGGGTGCACTGTACTAAATATGTACGAGTATACGTGAGTGCACAGAAGGGGTATTAATTTAAATAGTACCGTATTACGTATATATACAATAAACACATTTAGAACTGAAAATATTCACGTATACTTACACTAAACATATTTTTAAAACGAAATAAATCTGTATACAAAGGTATTTTAGACATATAGCCTCTCGTATATAGGGGGTTTTTAGAAGGGGTCATGAACGCACGTGATTCTCAAACATAATGTAGAGTGCACCCCCCGAGGTGTTAACATGGGTTTTTTTTAATTAAAATTAGATTGTTTCAGAAAAGTTTAACCCCTAAGGACCAAGAAGCCCAAATTGGGTCTCATGTTTTTTGAGCAGTTTTGAGTAGGTCCTATGTGGACTTCATTTTGTTCAAATTTCTTTCTTTTTTGACCAACACATGCAATGTTCTTCACTGATTCCAGTGATATAAAATTTGGTCCCATCTGCATTACATTTTTCACAATATGATTAATTAAATTTGTCATTTTAAAACCATGAATCCTTGGTCCTTTAAGGGTTAAACATCATCATAAGGTGAATCTTCTCCATATGATCAGTCATCATATGGCCATGAATGATGTAGAAGATTCTCTTTATGATGGTGTCTGAAAGTTCCTGAAATAGCCATATTGAATACGGTAAATGACAAAAGTGAAATTGTGCCGGCTTTCAAAGAAAGAATATAACGAACTTAAAATACCTGCAGGTTTTTGCAGACCACGCAAGCAGTTTGCAGCCTATACTAGTTCCACGGGTACTGCTGTGGAATCTTCGTCGCCGATTTGTGTACTTCGGCACATCTGTAACGAGCATAATGAGAGGTGCTCTTGGCTTTCCAAATTCCCATTTTAATAATTCATCCTAATTATTTCGTATTAGCTGCACTTACACTGTGATAGCTTGGCATTCTGTCAACAATTAATGACCTTTGAAGTTATTCTCTCTCATGGACAGGTATGACTACAGAAGAGATTCAAGCATGCTTCTGGCGAGGTACGTCCAAGTGAAAAATCTTGTCTCTGAGCTCTTAAGCAATCTACTACAGAGCTACATTATTTCGTTTGTAACGTTAAGATTCGTGTTATCTGAACTAATAATTAATTGTCAAAACTCTTGATACAAGCACGTTCGCTATTTTGTATGGGTGGCACAGGTTACGTTTGTGTGAGGGGGTTCGACCGTGTGACACGTGCACCCAAACCATTGGTGCACAGATTGCACTTTCAGCCCACTAAATCTATCGTGAGAAGCGCGTCCGTGAAAAACACTAAGACTTGAGAGTGTTTCCCGGTTTAAAGAGTAGATTCCAGGCACATTGAACTTACAACAATGTATCAAGACTTTTGTGTACAAATGAGCACACCTGCTGTTTCGTTAGGCTACTGTAGCTTTCATGAATATGCTCAGATAGACAGCAAAACTTGGTCGATTTCCAACAAAACTTGCAAGCGATTCCCACTTTCCTTCAACAATGCGCCAGCTTCAATTCTGACATTGCTCAAGTGGAACCAGAAGGTCGTCTTACTGCTCGTAATTTGGACCTTCTCTGTAGTACTACCGTAACCAACTGAAAGAATGGCTTTTCGACCAATGACAAGTGAGTATTTGAGCCCATTTGCACATCAGATTAGGCCTGAATCTTAGTGTAAAAAGGCCCTAGGTTATGGCATGTGACCGGCCAAACATTTTTTTTTGCTAGAATCTTACCTTATTTTGGGAGTAGCTACTTTTACACTAGGAAAAATGGGCAAAAGATAGCTACTTTTACACTAGGAAAAATGGGCAAAAGAGTGGATACAACGGCATGTTTCCAAGCAGAGACTTGAAGACCAACATCTCAAATACGTCACATTAGAGAGGTCTTGAACTCCATCAGCTTCGTTTTCTCTTGGCGCATGTACCATGTAAAGCTCATAAGCTACATGGCTCCGGTTCATAGACGACCGGTTCATTTCTTCAAGGGAGCCCCTTTGGCAATTTGAAAATTGAAACTTGAAAAATAGACAACATTTTTTTTGTTCTTTCGGCGGTTTACAATTTTTTAACTACAAATACATAGATTTCTATAGAATTGTTGACAATGATAAGGGAAGATTATGGCAATATACTCTATTTTTTTACCCAATTTTTTCCTACAGCAACATGGCAAGCTCATTTTTCAAATAGTAAGTTGGCGATATATAGCCACAAAAAATTTTGCTGCCTCTAACCTAGGATGGCTTTTCTTGATTAGGAATACGGTAGCCATGGCCGATTCTTGGGTGCTACCTCTTGGGTGATGGCTTGATATGGGTACCCCCCAAAAATAGTGTGATTTTCAAGAAATATCTTTTTGGTAAGAAAAAAACATTGAAAAGTTACAAAAATTAGAGGGTGTTATGAGCACCATGGCTGCAACTATATACATGGTGTTAAAGACGGAATTTCTAGTACACATAAAATGAGACGCAGTAAAGTCCCACTATAAAATAAAATAAGATAAAATAAGTCACACTATGTGAGGCGCGTAAAAGTGGTACCCATATCAGGCCATTCCCTTCTTGCAACAGATTTGCTTCTTGATATGTGCAGTCTTGCAGCAAGAACATCACTGCCTTATCAGCAAGCATGTTTATGTAGAGTATTGTTTTTGTACTCATGTGATCCAAAGCTTCACAGTATAGTTGGGAACTTCCAGGGGAACTCGGTCCTGTCACTGATCAATTCTGTGGTAAGTTATCTTCCGTCTCGTGACACCCAACCGTTTCGCCATCGAGCGAACCATGCATTTTCTGCAGCAGGCTCCATATTGTTTGGGTTCGATCGTGTGTTAGTAGTCCGGACATTTGAAGAAAGGGAACTCACATTGAAGGTACAAATTATATGATCTGTCTGGTTTAGATTTCAAGAGCAATGGTGAGCCACGCGCCCATAATAGGCTTGCCGGTGGATATCCGGGGTGAAGCTTATGAGGTTCAGGTAATCATTTGTCTTTCTTTCTGATGCTCACAGAAGTTCTGATGCTTTCTTTTTTGAGCGTTTTGATATTTCGGTTCAAGAGCATACAGGTATGAAATTCTTTAGGTTTTGTTATCTTAGGCTGCAATAGCTGTGGAACGTTTAATACCCTGATTATAGAGACGGTGCACTGTAACCCTCCAACAAGGTCCCATCAAGAAGTCATGAAACAGAATTGAGAATTTTTGGTATAGACCAGCTTGACACATTTTCCATGGCATGTCTCTTGATGTGCCTGCTGAGGAATACATTTTGATACGGTGAATTTTGTATCGATTTTTGTATGTGGAGCTTCTATCCATTTTTGAAAACAAACTGATTGGAGCTCTATGTGATTTCTTCGTTCCTTGTAGTGTCCTGTGCCTACTGACGATAAGATTTTGTATCGACTTCGGGGTCAGTGCATCTTCAAGATTAGAAATACCCAACAAAGATGCTAAGTCGATCTAAACTGTTGTAAAGATTATTATTAGGCGTGCAGATCATGGTGCTTCAGGAAGCTGTTATGGTGTAAGTATTGTGGCTCACGAGTTAACACAAAACGGCATATATGAATACTCGATTTGCAGGAAAAAGGAGAGATATATTTCTTCTACAAACCCAGAGCAGGAGTTGAGACCAAGGAAGATGTGCAGCGTCTCTACATTGTACTGCGACCTGAGGAGGCCGAGAAGAAGGTCGAGGAAAAGCAAAGCTCGGACTCAGGTATCTCTGTTCACACCTGTTTGAGATCATACGATCAACTAAATCATAAAATGATCAATTTAGATGCGACTAAAAATGCTAAAAAAACCATAAAGCCCAGCTTGGGCTTCTTGGTCCTTTAAGGGTTAAGGATAGATAGGCTTTTGATTGGGATCCTACTACAATACTTATTCATACGATATCCAATTAATATATATTATAGTGTGATGGAATCCTGGGCAAAAAATTGAATTCCATTTTACTAATGGAAGCTACTCAAAACAGCTGAATGTTACTGGTATAGATTCTCTGATATGTTTAGTGACGTTGCATATGTCAAATTCAGGAAAGGAAGGGAAATTCAGGGCGAAAGAAGAGGAAGAATCCCACCAATCTCCTAAAACCGGGGTGAAGGCAGCAATGGAGGCGGAGCGAGATTGGGAGGCTCATTTAGAGAATTTACATGACAGCACAGTCCATGGTGGTCTAAAATTGACGGATGAGCACGAACACAGAAAATTCCTCCCTTACAAAACTGTTGGTGCAGGTGGCCATGGCACTGAGGTATGATGAAACTGGACAAAGGAAAGCTCTTTCGAAACCTGTGTCACCATCACCCAACTTTGGATTTTAACCCCTAAAGGACCAAGAAGCCAAAATTGAACCTCATGTTTTTTTAGCAGTTTTGAGTAGGTCCTATGCGGATTTCTTTTTTTTCAAATTTATTGAACCAACACATGCAATGTTCTTCACTTATTCTGGTGATATGAAATTTGGTCTCATCTAAATCATATTTTTCACAATATGATCAATTGAATTTGACATTTTAAAACCATGAATCCTTGGTCCTTTAGGGGTTAAATTCAAGTCCATGTGTCTGCACCGTTGCGAAGGGACTGACTTGGACCGGGTTTCATTCTGCAGAGAGTGGGAATAGGAAAGAAACCTTTGTTTCGGTACTTGGTGATGGGAAGGAAACACCTTCCATCGCCGAATCACACCAGTCCGTTCTGGGGGTTCGTCGAACTCGTGACCACTAACCCTGCTGACATTCAGAAAGTCCTTAACGATGGTGAGTATCTTCGCTTAAAAATGATGCAACAGTGTACAACTCTGCCATAAGTACATGTTGGTTTGGAAGATCTTATGTGTAGAGTCCTTTTCCATGGAATACAATTTGTTACATAATTTACTAAATCATAATGTCAAAATCCAAATTGCCGAAGCCAAAGACGACATTGCCGAAGCCAAAGGCCACATTGCTGAAGCCAAAGACCATATTGCCGAAGCCACAGACCGAAATGTATCATATTGTGGAGTGTCATTATTATGGAGGGTAGATGCCGGGGTGCGGTCCTGCAGGCACCACCTTGGCTTCGGCTACATGGTCTTTGGCATCGGTTACATGGTTTGTGGCTTCAGCAATGTGATTTTTGGCATTATGATCTAGTAAATGTAACAAAATTTTGTATTCCATAGATTTCCTTTGAATCATGAGTAGAGACTTAAAATTGTCACAATTAAATTGATATTTACAGTGGTTATGTTGTGCAGAGAGTACTGAATCAGATGCAGTCCAGGGTGAGAAAGCAAACGCAGTTGCAAGACCTGTTGGTGAAGGGGTATACAGCCTTGTCCGACATCACACGGCGGTGAGAACAAGCACCCACCTAATCTACAAACTGGAGAATCCTGGGCCGCACAGAAAGCATGAGCCACAAGACGCACTCAACATCGAACCCCAGGCTTCCTTCGTCATCCAGGTTTAGTTAAACTCAACATCCTTCCAGAAGAGCTATAATTGTTTGTTGCTGGTACCAATCAAGGTAGAGGATACTATAAGTTATTTTAACCAGTGTGCTCTCATTATGAGGAAATTATGCTAGATCTTGAATGGCCACTCTAGATCTCACTTTGAGTACTACTCCCTCTGTCCGGAAATAATTGTCTTAGTTTTTGGCATTTTGTTTTCCCAACATATTTGTTCTATATAACTTTATACTTCAAACGTGAGCCTTACCCACTTCAAACGGGGCAGATAATGAGAGTGACACAAAAACTACATACTTCTATTAAAGATAGACCATTTTTTGAGTACTGAGACAAGCCAAAAAAAAAAAGTGTTAAGTTGCAAAAAACAAAAAACTAGGATAGTTATTTCCAGACTGAAGGAGCACAAGAGTCAAACTCTCTTGAGATCAGATTGTTTGAATTTTTCTTATACAATCATTTAAAGTAAAAAGTTATACACCACTATTGAAGGGACAGTAGAGAATTCCATTTTTATTTAAAGAATAGTGATTATAGAGATTGTTAGCCAAGTCATGTTTACACTGAACTTGCTAATTGAAGGCCAAGAAAGTGTCAATTGGAATCAGGACACTATAAGAAAACTTGGTAAAAAAAAAAACTGCACAAGTTTGTCATGTGCAGTCTTTTAGACCACCAATTTCTGGACTGCACAAGTGCAAAATCTTCATTTGTTCACTATGAGTGCAATTTTTGGAATTAGGAAGCGTATGATATACCGTTGGAAAGGTATAGAAAATGCGCTTCATTGTGTTGATTCATGTACGATTGACAGATAAAAAATCCAGAGCAGCCAGCGCCAGCAGCAAGCACCGGTGTGGGAAGCAAGCGCAGGGCCTTTTTACCGGCCCATTTGCAGGGCCGAATCGGGTCCAGACGGTTCCTGCCAGCCGACCCTCCAGATCTGCTTAACTACGAAGGCGTGGAATTCATTCTCCTGTCCGCGCATGATGACGTGGATGCTGAGTTGGGAGCTGACCTCAGCTTCCATAACCACGACCCCTTGACCGTGGAAGCCCCGGATGAGCTCATCCAGTATTTGGTGACCGGGCCCAAGCACCACAAGCATCTCATCAGACCGCTCATTGAAGGACAATGGGCCTAAGCCTTAGCTCAATTTCTGGTACACTCACAACTCTTTTATATCACCCTAGTAAACGTGGAAAGTGTATACACAATAGCAAATATTATGGAATGTGATATTGGAGAGTGTGATAGTAATAAGTTCAAAGTGTAAACTCAAATATGTTTAATCCTACCACTTAAAGTCTCAACTTTTTCACTATGAAAGTGTGGATGTGTGACAAGTGTGCTACAATCAATGATAGTGCAACTTTTTCACTATGACAATTTGGATGGGTGACAAGTGTGCTGCACTCAATGATAGTGCAATTTTTTCACTATGACATAGTTTGGATGTGTGATAAGTGTGCTACAGTCAATGATGGTGTAGCAAGTGTGCAGGATATTTTAGAATATCATTTTAGAGGATATGATAAAGAGGTTTGAGTGTAAGGTAATTGCACTTGATTAAGATAGGGTCATAATATGGACACCAAGATAGATCTTTGATGATGATGAGTACAAATTTAATTTGAGAATGTACACAATGTTAACATCATGACTCATGCCGTCCATTTTAGGTCATGTACCATAAAAACTTTGAACTCTTATAACTTTTGCACACAATCTTTATCAATACGTCATTCTTTAAAATCTCCTTGTTAGGATAAGAATTGCTTACAAGATTATTTTAAAACTAGTCATAGTCTAACACTAGGAACTATTCTCAATTCTTAAAGTGTCCAAATTAGGTGTAGTTACTTTACTACAAATTCCAAAACTCAGTTGCTCATATTTACACAGAAATATGTATACCGTATGTCAGTTTTATACATTGGTAACTAAGACCTAGAAAGAACTTAAACCTTTAGGATTAGCGCAATGACATACGATATTAGTGTTTGTAGTTGGAAAACTCCTAACCTGACGGTTTTTTTTATGACTCCAGTTGATTTTTTTAGAAGCTATGGCAGTCCTCTTTCTATTCTACATAACATTCTTTACAGGCCCATTGCTGCACTCAAGAATCCAAATCTTTAATTCTCATTCTATGGAATGTTTTTATAAAGTTTGCATGTTGGCTTACTATCTTGGAAATAATAGCATAGCAAAGGGCCAATAGAAGTATGGGAGTAAAAGGATGTTTAACTTAGATAAATAGCCAATCTTGGGTCACTATGTCAATGTGATTCTCATTCCAATTTTCAAATCAAAGGGTGTAGGCTTGTTGCATGGAATTTTGTTTTTCAAAACTTTTTGGAAAATTTGGAACAAATGTTTCAAAATTTGGACAAACTTCAAAACTTGCATAATTATTTACAAAACTCCTTTTCCCACAGGAAAGTGGTGAGACTTGAACTAAATCTAACCACTTGTAATCCCCAAGGAATGTAAACCCGACCATTTGTCATCCAATCAAAAGGCTTCTACAAAAGAACAAAACTGGGACATCTAGAATATGTTTTGTGTTGGAAAAACCACCATTACCTATTATAACATTCTTTAGCCAGTGTTAAACCTTACCCTTTTTTTTGACACACAAATAACTGGGTACAGTAATGGGCTCCAATCACAAGCACTTTTCCATTTGTCTTGAGCTTCATGATGACATGTCTGTGGCTAAAAATGACGTGTCTTTGTCACTATTCTCCAATGATATTGATTCTTTGCACTTTAATGCTTATTATTTGACATTGTGCATGGATTCTAAAGGTGTGCAGTGGATGTGCTTAAGAATGTTACTCCCTCCGTCCCACAAAAAGACCATGATAACAACTTAAATTTTGTCCCAAAATAAAACCATGATTTCCAATTTTACTCATTCACCGTCAGCAATTATGCTTCGCTTGCGCTCGACAAGGCTCTAAGGCATTGCAAACAATGCTAGCAGCTTAATCCATGGATTTTTATCATGTTGATAATGGAATATTGTCACGGGATTTTGATTATGTACACACTTTCTGGCTGTCAAAGTACTCACTCCATACTCACTTAACCCCTACCGTCCCCGGCGTCCATATTTGGGACATTTTTGGGGGTACATTCACTTTTGAAGAGCTGTAACTTTTGCAAAGAGTGTCCGATTTCAATGAAATTTTGGAAAAACAAACCGCATGATGTATGATTTAAGTGGTAAAATTTCAAATCAATCCAAGATGTATTGAATTTTTGGTGATCATTTGAAAGTAGGGTTTTCTTTTTTGGACAATTTTTGTGCATTTTGATGGCTTCAACTTCGGGGGCTTATATCTCCTTCATCCCATGTCCATTTTTAATAAACATTATTGGGTTGAATTCCCCTTGAAGTCTAGTTATCATGGTAAAATTTTCATGTCAATCCATGTTCTGAATTTTTGGGAGTCATTTTAGTGCACGGGTCTCTTTTGAACACTTTTTGCTTTTTGGGTCAAATCGGTCACTTTCGGGCTACTTTTTGACATTGCAAGGCCATTTTAGGGCACATTAAATTTTTCATGAGTTTTTTTTGTACCAATGTGTTTATATGATGATTTTGAACTACTTTATAGTTCAAAGTTTTTTCATTTGAGTAATTTTGAAAACAAATTTCACCTCTAACCATGTTGCTCATCAAGAATTTAGGACCCCACGGACTTTCAGACAATTTCCGTGCAACATCCGATATTTCATGGGTTCGTGCATTTTTCGCATGGATTCAACACTGATTTTGCACTAATTCCGCACGGATTCTACACTTTGTTAGATAACGAAAAGAGTGGATGTAGAATCCGTGCGGATTCACTGCAGAATTAGTATGAAATCTGTATGGAGTCCGTACGAAAAATGCACAAACCCATGAAATATCGGATGTCGCACGGAAAATCATCATATAAACACATTGGTACAAAAAAAATCCGTGGGGTCCTAAATTCTTAATGGCCTAGGAAAAAATTTAACATCCTTTTTTAACACTAAAACACTATGATCTTGCAATCTATATGGCCAAATGACTCCAAATTTGATCCACATCATCTACAATATGTATATTACAAGATTGTAGGGTTGAGATTTCTATACCTCACATACATTTAAACCTATAACACATCAAAGCAATGATGTTTTTAAGCCCAAAAAAGCTAGGGACGCTTAGGGGTTAAACCAACGTTTTCTAGGAAAAACACTTACGTCACACAAGAACTCCCAACAAACTTGTGCCAAAGAGGAGAGCTCCCAATAAGCTTGTTCCAGAGAGGAATGGAATGATGTTATGTGAGGGTTTCACCTTTTATACATGGTAACTAGGATTAATCCATAGATTTGCATTACAATCAACGTACTCCCTCAATAATCACGCTTAATCCATAGATTTCAATGAAAACAAGGTCTTTTTGTAGGACGGAGGGAGTATGATATAACACAGTTATGACTAAATTTCCACTTTCTAAATTGATATAAATTACATTTTAAACAAGAATTTTTTTTCACTTTTATTCATGAATTTTATCTATCAGCCAACCCAATCTGATTTTCAAAAATTATTGCTTAACCCTTTAACGTCCCGATTCAACACTATTTTCAAAGACTTGTTATAAAATGGTTGATGAAAAACGGAAATGGAGTTGATGTACAAAACAAAGTTGTAAATGTCAATGTGAAGATAGCATTTGTACGGTTGGATTCATCATATTTATTATTGATATTTTTAAAGTAATTTTGCAAGGTTTTCTCTTGAAATTCAATTAAAAATCCAAAATTAACACAAATTTTAAAAATATTGAAATAAAATTGGAATAACATGCACTACTAGATGGTGTGGTTTCCATTATTTGATTCTACTTATTATGAAAAATCATGTTTAAGGTCTCTCTTTTTGAACTAAGATTGAAACTTGACATAAATCACTTTTGTAATTTTTCAAAAATTCACATTATCTTATTTTGAAAATCCATACCGTTCAAATGATATTCAACTAGCACAAGAATAAACAAAAAACTGGATGGATGAAAAACATCACCATACGTACAGAAATAGAGCAACTCAAACTCATCTGGCGTCCAGATTCTGGACGCAGGCGCCTGAAAGGGTTAAATTGACAGGTTTAGATGCCTCCACCTTACAGCAATGAAAGATGATCAAACTTGTAGCAAATGTTATCTAAAAGCACATAGCGTAAACCTACCAAATTGTAACATCATCTAACAAAACATGCAAAAGTTACAAACAAAATTGCTACAAAGGATTAGAAAAGGATCATAATAATTACCAATATCTGTGTCAAGAGGCTGTACAAAAAGATACGTACAATAATGCTCCAAGTAAATCAACCAAATCAAACCATGACAGACTTTGTAGCCAAACCTTGTAGCCGCACAACCTCTGTTTACAAAACTACAAAACACTGGTTCCAATACACTTGTCCCTCTCTATTATGACAAGTTTGGGAAACCCTAACTCCAAGGTGGCAGGCATGGATTAGTCACATCACAGATGTGTATTGCTTGAAGCAATAACATCGTCATATTATGGAGTGTCATATTATGGAATGTCTTATTGTGGAGGGTACATGCCGGGGTGCGGCCCGGCATGCGCCGCCTTGGTTACGAATACATTCAACCCTCACTGCTTAAATGGGCTTTTCTGTTACATGAGGAAGTTGTCAACACATGACAGATATACTGAGAATGTGCAATTAAAGAGGACCGAGTGTAGAACTTACAGTGCAAAACTTCTACCTCCAAATTCACATGACTCTAATTTAGTAAACGCTCAACACATTGGTTACAAATACATTTCAACCCTGGCTCACTACTAGCACTGCTTTGGGGTTCAAATGAGATGTGTCCACAACATGAAAGAGTTACGTAATCTCCAATTACAGAGTGTGCAAATGGATGTTCATTACGCAATCGGAAAGCAAAGACAGAACTCCGACCACAAAACAAGGCCCGCAATCTACATAGATTTCAGAAACAGAGCAACTTCAAGTTGTGCACACAAAAATTCTCAGGATATACTACGAAATGTGCAGTGTGCAATTAGAGGGGGTTGAGTGTACACATTAGAGGGGTCTCGGCTCTACATGAGCAACGACAAATCAAGCGGTTCACTGCAGACCTTTTCGATCACAGTGCGAGTGTTCATTACGCAATCGGAAAGCAAAGACAGAACTCCGACCACAAAACAAGGCCCGCAATCTACATAGATTTCAGAAACAGAGCAACTTCAAGCTGTGCGCACAACATGACAGAAATTCTCAGGATATACTACGAATGTGCACAACTAGTGTGCAATTAGAGAGGGTTGAGTGTAACGCATCAAACACTGCTCTCTAACCCTCAAGATTATTCACAAGAGGGATCATCTGGTGCAATCAACACATTACATGGAACAAGTGGTTCATTGCAATCCTTTTGCCATTGTGACCCGTTTTCAATTACCCAAAAGCAAAGACAGAACTCCGAAACCGATCATAAACAGAGAGAGTTCAGAAACAGAGGAGCAAGAATACGCTTACATCTTCCTTCTTGAGCTTGCCGCCATACTTCTCGTGGCCGGGCAAGATCCCGCTCAGAGCAGCAGGCATGTGTCCGCTTCCCTGGTGTCCCGAAGACTCGTGATACTTCTCCTCCCTGTGCTTGCCGTGCTTGTCCTCCTTGTCGTGCTTGTCATGCTTGTCATGCTTGTCATGCTTGTCATGCTTGTCGTGCTTGTCGTGCTTGTCCTTCTTGTGCTTGTCCTTCTTGTGCTTCTTCTCCTTGTCGGAGTCGGAGCCGGAATCCGAGTGACCACCCATTGAAATGCTCCTACAACAGAAACTGTGCCTGATCGACTGAAGAACTAGAAGATGCAAAGGTTAGAGAAGAACTGCAATGCAAAGGCTGTCCTAAAGAGAAGGTTTATAGCAGGCTCTGGGGGCTCGGGATGCGCGTCACCATGCCCAGATCGATCGGATATTTTGTAATGACATCATCAGATCAGGTTCGGTTTTCTTTTGCATTTCTTTTGGTTTTGTTTTTGTTTTCTTAGTCAAACAATGCATTTATTCCACTGCAAAAAACAGCACCGTTGCAAGCAGGAACGGCGGGGTAGAGTGGTAGACCTACTGGCAAGGACTGTACTTTGAATTTTTGTACCTGATAATGGTTTTGGTTTTTGGTTTTTGGTTTTTGGTTTTTGGTTTGTTTTCTGGTTTGGATTTTTGTTTTTGGGTGGAGGTTTCAGTTGCCTGTGTTGTGTTTGTGCAATCTGGACGGTGATGAGGTGGAGCTTGGACTGGCTCCATCCTTGTGAGTCCCCGACTGCATTATAGTGGATGGCCCATAAACCAACGCTTTAAGCTTTTCACGCAAATCTAGTACTGGTATAGAATTAGAAGCTTTCAATGAACACATGTTGTAGATATTGTTGGTTTATAGTACACATCAGTTATTGGGTCATCCATCTTACACCCTGCCCAAAAATTTGAGCATGGCATGGTGTGACAAGTGTGCTCTAGGTGATGATGGTGTGACAAGTGTGTAGGGTACCGTTTTAGAGAAGGTCATACTAAGGGGAGTTTCAAATATTGGTTTTTGAGAAGGTTGTGTTGGGGAGAGTCGTTCCAAATGTCACTTTTAAGAAGGTTGTGCTAGGGAGAATTCAAGATGTCACTTTAGAGAAGGTCGTATTAGAAGTTTTAGACAAGGTTGTGTGAGGAGGGGAGCTTTAGACAAGGTCATATTAGGAGGGATCTCATAATATCACTTTAGAAAAAGTCATGTTAGGAGGAGTTTAGAATATTACTTTGGAGAAGGTCATATTAAACAAGAGTTTAGAATATTGCTTTAGAAGAAGTCATATTGGGGAGGATTTACAATGTTGTCCTAGAGAAGGTCATATTAGGGGGAATTCATATCATTTCCTTAGAAAAATTTATATTAGGAAGAATCCATAATATCTCTTTAGAAGAAAATGTATATTAGAGGAAGTTAAAAATATCACCTTAGAGAAGATCATATTAACCCCCAAAGGACCAAAGTCCTAAAATGAGATTTTTAGAATTTTTGGAAGTTGCTATGGTTAGATTCTTTTGGTATTATTTTGACTTGCAAGTCAAAAGTTATAAGGATTTTGTGAGGAACCTTCATTTTTAGGTAGATTTTAAAAATATGTTTTTTATTCTTTTATTTAAAAAATCTGATGGTTTATAAATCCATTTCTATATATTTGTATTTGATTAATTTCAATTTCATTAATGAGGTGAAAAATATGAGGGTTTTTAATTTGTGGGAAACCAAGGCATCCCCTATTTTTGAGCTTTAGAAAGTACACATTTGTGTATTTATTTATTGACTTCTAAAGCAAGCCGCAATCTTTGTATTGAGCATTTGGATCAAGAAGTTATAAAACATTGACTTCATAAAAAAATCAAGTGATTTGGTATTTTTTGCACCTCATTCATTGCAAGTTGATTTGGTATAGATAGATAGAAACTTTGGTTCTCTTTCAAGGGTGGCGTAAATAAAGTATATGTTCATTTTGATAATGAACCAATGTCCACCGGAAATTTGGTATATGTTACACTCATTTGTGTACTTTGAAAGTTGGTACAAAATTATCTAACATGAACTTTATCTACTTTCCTCATCGCATTGCACTACTTTCAAGCTTTTCTTGAATGTGCCAATTTAAAATAAACCACCATAACGTAAAATGGGTTGAATTTCTTTTGTAAAGTATGATTTCTTTAGATATGGAGCTAGGGAAAAAAATGAAAAATAAATATTATTTATAGGTTAGGGCTACAATTAAAGTGAAATTAAACTAAATCTCAATCCACAAAAATTAATAAGACAAAAATCTAAAGTGAGACAAAACTTCATGTTTTCTTTTTCATTTCCATTATCTCGGTCTATTCTGAGTATCTTTTCTTGGAATTTTAGTTCGGTCTACCTCAAAGAGGTGGGGATGAATGAAATTTTGGAGGGCACAAATATACGTACTTTTTACAAGCAAAAAAGTTGCCCTCCGTGTCATCTTTCTCTCCCACCTCTTTTGTGTTGTTTTTCTTAGTATACCAGTAAAGCCGATTTTTGAATGCTTCTCAATTTCAACCAATCACAACCTGAATGTTTTTCTCAACTCTTAGCTTTTGCCCTTTGAATTGTAAAATAGGTCCTCGTAGGTTTCCTTTGAGATCCTAATTGGTTTCTTTCTGGTTTTTAATTTTAGTTCTTTCTTAATAAGATTTAATTCGCACCTTTCTTGTGGTTCATAGACAGACAAAAGGCTATTTTTGGACAAAATTGTAAAAGAAATGGTTGGCAACGTTTGGCTTTCATATTTTGTTGTGGTACTTTTGTCATGATATTAATGTATTATGAACATGAACAATAAATCGAATAATAATGAACAAAATGCAATGCTAATGTAAATGAGGAAAAGGAATAAAATGAACATTGTTTGAATCACTCACAAGTAGAAGTAAATTCCAAAACACATGATCGATTATGACTTTCATTACGGTTGTACTTAGCATCGCATAGTCCTAGACTTTTATATAGTAAGTGATTTTTCAGAAATCCAAAAATATATAAACTATAATTACAAGGGGACATCTTCCTTCAACATAAATTTCTCCTCTATTAGCTAACTACTTCAAGGTTTAAGATATATGACACTTCATTAGCGCAATTGGTGTGGAGCAATGGTCTGATATGGGTACCCCGAAAAGCCCTTTGAATTCTAAAATCAGCCCCTATGGCAACTTTGAATGAGTCCCTCTTTAAAACAAAATAAAAATTGAATTGACCGGATGTGGTTTTGATTTCCCACACTCATGCAATACACAAAAAAAAATCACGTAAAAATTGAAGAGGTTTAAAGATTTTAAAAGAGACTTTTGTACAAAAATCAGAATCTGTCCCAGTTGCTTAAAGAAATCGAAAACATTTGTTTAAAATATCCAATGCTGTCATTTTGGTACCAATTTTCTATATGAAGTACATTTAGATATGTGTTATTTAAAATGATTAATTTGAACGATTCAATATATTGTTTATTTTGTACTACAATGCCTGCAAATGCTTATTTTTGGCTATTTTTGGCACAAAGCATAAATACATGAAAATTAATGTATTCAATTGAAAATTTGAACTTGAATTGAAGTGCTTCATGTCATCTAGGTGTGGTTATTTTTATTTATAATTTTAGTCAATTGAAATGGACAAATTCGTCAAAATTTGGAAAAACAACTATGTGTTTGAAAAACTGAAATTTTGAAATTTTGACAAATTTGTCCATTTCAACTAAATAAAATTAACTATTTCTATTTAAAAACTATCCATGCCTAGATGACATGAAATACTTTAATTCAAGTTCAAATTTTTCAATTGAATACATTGATTTTCATGTATTTATGCTTTGCTCGAAAAACTGCCAAAATAGCATTTGCAGGCATTGTAGTACAAAACAAATAATATTTTTAATCGTTCCAATTAATCATTTCAAATAACACATATTTAAATGTACTTCATATAAAAAATTGGTACCAAAATGACGTCATTGGATATTTTAAACAATTTTTTTGGATTTCTTTAAGCAGTTGGGACAAATTCTAATTTTTGTACAGTGGGGTGACACCAAAATTGGCACCTTGTGCAATTTCAAGGATAGTGCCCACACTGCTGCCAACTTTGACATCTTCTCGAGCGCTAAAAAATTGTTATTTATACATGAAATTTTAGACACAAAATCATTGTTATGTTGACAACATGTGTACCAAATTTCAAAGCTAGAATATTGATAAAAAAAAGATATTCAAGATTTACTGACAAGGGGTAGCTGTAAGAAATGTTTCACAGCTGCCAACTTTGACACCCTCCCAAGGATTGAAGAATTTTTTTTTTCACATGGAATTTTTGGAGTAGGAATATCTTTATGTTGTTTACACATTTGAAAAAATTCAAGTCCAAAAGACCCACAAAAAAAATGATATTCCAAATCTACCAACAGATGTAGTTGTAAGAAACAAAGAGGAAAATTGTCTCACAACTTTGACTGCCTCTCTAGGGTTGGAAATTTGTTATTTTAAAATGGATTTTTTGGCACAAAACCACTTTTTAGTTGATAACACGCTCAAAAACTTTCATGTTGAAATAACAAATACTCAACTCTAGGGAGGCTGTCAAAGTTGTGAGACAATTTTCCTCTTTGTTTCTCACAACTACACCTGTTGGTAGATTTGGAATATCATTTTTTTTGTGGGTCTTTTGGACTTGAATTTTTTCAAATGTGTAAACAACATAAAGATGTTCCTATTCCAAAAATTCCATGTGAAAAAAAAAATTCTTCAATCCTTGGGAGGGTGTCAAAGTTGGCAGCTGTGAAACATTTCTTACAGCTACCCCTTGTCAGTAAATCTTGAATATCTTTTTTTCATCAATCTTCTAGCTTTGAAATTTGGTACACATGTTGTCAACATAGCAATGATTTTGTGTCTAAAATTTCATGTATAAATAACAAATTTTCAACGCTCGGGAGGATGTCAAAGTTGGCAGCAGTGTGGGCACTATCCTTGAAATTGCACAAGGTGCCAATTTCGGTGTCACCCCACTATACAAAAAGTCTCTTTTAAAATCTTTAAACCTCTTCAATGTGTATTACATGAGTGTAGGTAATCAAAACTACATCTAGACAATTCTTTTTTTTATTTTGTTTGAAAAAAGAACAGTTTATTTAAAGTTGCCTGAGAGGCTGATTTTAGAGTTCAAAAGGCTTTTTGGGGTACCCATATCTAACCATTGCCCTGTGGCCAAAATAGAATGATTGTTTCATGCATTCATCCTATTCATTATTATAATCTTTTTCTTTACTTTGTATCTCTTTCTACTTTATGTCTTTTACGTTATATTAATTCCTTACCTTGTTTTTAATTTCATCTCTTTTACTTTATATCTTATGCTTTTAAAACAAAGTATATAAATAAGCTTCGTAGATATTCCAATTCACGAACGTATGATATTCGTATCACTTTAGTCGATGGTGTAACTTTTTATTAAATAAGAATTATTTTTTGTACAGTTAGACTTTATAACACAATGACAACATCAGTAATTGTATATGTTGCTAGATTTGCGGGTAGATTTGTCGAAGGTTTGTTGAATTCTCAAAATCGACAAACCCATTTACAATTAAATGACGTAGCATGTAGCATTTGTCTTGAAAAAGTATCCAGGAAACAATATACCACCAAGTGTGGACATTGCTTTTGTGAAGAATGCATATTACAATGGTCTGCAAGCCAAAGTCGTTTTAACAAATTTTCAAAAACATGTCCATTATGTAAAAGTAATATTGAAGAAGAATTTAAAAATTTTGAATTCAAAATTGATGTAACAAAGTCTGACTTAAATTATCCAGAAGAATTTATAGATGAATTAGAATCTTATGTTTTTAAAAAAAGCAGCGATTATAGAGGTTCAACATTCATAGCCTACGAATTACCGGAAAATGTTTTAATAGATGTCAAAAATTCCATCAAAAGAATTATTCAACATTTTAGTGAATTATCATAGTGGATAAAATCATAAAGCTTTTATATATATATATATATATATAATTTATGTAAATTAAAAATATAATAATAAATTACAACTACATAAATTCCTATCTTTTAATAAATGATACTTGTTGACGGAATTTATTTCAAAATATCCATTATGTATGATTTTGCATAAATATAATCCATTAACTAGATCATAGATTTGAAGGTTTTAAAATTTTGTTGTTATATGATCAATGAGAAGCTAGGCTTTTGAAAAATCTAAAATATCATCTTCACGAAGTTATAAATTTGACGTGAAAGTTGGATAATGAAGTAAACAACAAACCATTGAGAAATCATTGTACAAAACATGAAATGAGTTTAAGCAACCAGAAAGGGGTGTAACACCTCCCTAGCTATACAACCGCAATTTATCATTGTAATTATTCACAATGATTCATTTATAGATTTTACAAATGTTGCTATAATGGATTTATAGTGGAGATTGGAGAATGATAATTGAGTTATCCATAAAGTCCATCAAATTTTGAAGAAGATACCATGAATATTGTTTTATTAAACTCTTATTTGTTCACTCCAAATAGCTAAAAGGTGTGGAAAATTTTGGTGGTTTATCATTATTAGGTGTGTAAGAGGTGTGTAAGAGCTTGGTGGTCTTCAAAAGTTTTTTAGCTCCTTTCTTGGTGCTAAAAAACTTTTGAAAACTTTTGAAGACCACCAAGCTCTTACACACCTCTTACACACCTAATAATGATAAACCACCAAAATTTTCCACACCTTTTAACTATTTGGAGTGAATAAATAAGAGTATAATAAAACAAAATTCCTTGTAGATTCATCAAATTCAAGGTGACTTTACGGATAACTCAAATATCACAAAAGAATTCTTCAAGTATCAAATTTTACTTCAATTTCAAGCTTCAAGACTAGGAGTTGAAATGGGTGTACCAATGTATAGAAAAGGGACCAAACATTAACAATTCAAAAATGCGAGTCTTTACAAACCTAGTCATGAAAAGCCATGAATTAACTTTGACACCTTTAGAACGTAAAATGGAGGTTTTTCATGTTGTCTTATTTTGTCTTGAGTAGTTTCATTGTAGGCTTCGTTTTTGTTTTTCAAAGGCATGTGTTGTACCCTTTATCGAATGTTTTAAAATATTCAAATTTTGGTGATGTGGATATTTTCCCTTGAAAGTAGTGAAGTTTATAAAAATAAAAATAAAAATAAAAGAACTAGGCAATTTTGCTTCATCCGGTAGCAACTACCAGTAGAATTTGAATCCATGAACAAACATTATTGTTGAGCTTTATTGTATGAGAGATTATTAGTTTAGGTTCTCATAACATTTTTGAGCTATTATTGTTTGGTCCCTTTTCTATAATCCTTTCTCTAAAAAAATCTTGGATTGATTGTGGTCGTTGGCTTTTCAACAATATCCTTTCAATAATATTGAAAATATACTATTCTTGAAGAGATACATTGTGTTATGAAAAGGAACAATAAATAGGTACAATAATGAGCATAATGAATTGGTAATATAAATGAACAATTTGAAGGTAGTTTAAATTGGTTACAAACGAAAGTAATTCCACATGCATGATACATTATGATTTTCATTTTGACTACGGTTGTGCGAAGCATCGCATAGCCCTAGTTTTTTTTCTTTGTAGAATTTTTTCAATTCAATTTAAAAGAAATTTTACATTGGCCTGAGTGGTGACCAACCAAATGTGTATTTTCACTTATATAAACCTATTTTGTAAAGGTTGCAGAAAAAATTGATGGTCACATCATTGTTTTGTATAAAAGGGAATAATCCACTATTAATTTATTTAAATCATATATATAGAGTTTTATTTTTTATGATTTTAAATAATAATTTATTTCTATGTAAATGAAAAAAAATTATCATCATTAATAATCAATTTGTGTAGGGTACCTTGTCACAAGAATGGGGCAATATAATAACATTGAAATGAATTACCATAGGAACATTCAGTTTGATGTTATTTCAAACACTAAAACGTTTAAATGTCACATAAATTTTTTCATGAAAGTTGTAAATGCGTGTCTTATAGTGGAAGCATGAAGTTTTTTATAGTCAAACATTCTTACATTTTCTTTGCCCTACTAACAAATGTTGCCGCTGCTAGTCAAATTCAATAATTTTACATTAAAGAATTTACTTTTTATTGGAAACTTTCAAAATATACTTCAGGTGGTAACTGAAAATTGATGAAAGAAAATACATTTAATTTATTTGAACAAACCTTTTTTTCTTAAAAATATTACATATGATAAATTCACAATAGTATTAATGATTTTAGCTCCCACAATTTATGCGGTATTAAATCTTAACAAATATAGTTCAAAATATTCATATGTAGTTCATATATTGTTCATGTTTACATAGTAATAAATCTTAATGAACATATATTTTTTAATATAATTCAAAGTATTTCAATAAATCTGAATATTGATGATATTACAATATTTTATTGCAAAATTTATATACTAGGTTTCCATGTATTTTAATGATATTTGTATTCATTTGAATGGTAGTTTGATCGTATTTACAAGTATTATAAGGTATTTTAAGGCAATTCATTGTATGTTAATGGTGCTGCAATAAATTTCAATGGTGATTTGATGGTATTACAATGTATTTCAATGTTCAATTGATAGTATCAATCATATCATTGGTATTTCAATTATGTTTCAATGTTATTCTCCTCTCGTCTTCTTTTTTCAAATTTTTATTTTTATTCGAATTTTTATAATTTGGTTATACTTCTTCATGCCTTGCAATTTTTATGTTTTATATTTTTGAATCACACCTTTTTACATTGTCATTGGTTGTGCGGAGCTTGCAAAACTCAAATATACATGTATAGTGGCATGGTTTAATGTCTTTTAAAAGTTATTTCAATATAGAATGTATTTTGGAGATATTACTTGAGTTATATTTAAGACATTAATACTCCAATTGATATCGGGTATTATGCATTCTCTTTGGCATACCGTTGTTTACTAACAAGTTCGGCACCTTGTTGCCTAATAATTAATTAAAGTTCCAAAAGTAGGTTCGGCACCTAAAAATAGTATATTAATAATTTCGGCAATTTTCTCCTTTAATTTTTAAAAATTCGGCTTGTTGTCAAGTCCAACTCTCTTTCATTGGTTGACATGTAAGATTTGAGTAGAGAGAGTCAAGAATGCTCTGTGGTTTATACAAGTGGAGTGGAGTTGTATCCAACAATGCATGTGGGATATGTGAACTTTGAGGTGAAGCTCCTAGTTGGTCTTTATTTTTATTCTTTGTGGACTAATGTAAGTAAGCTTGATTACAAAATGAGCACCTTCTCTCCATTGAAATTCACACAAGCCTCCCAACTAAGTTAAAACCCAGTGAAAAGTAAAAAATTCTCACTTTTCGGCAATTTTGAATTATAATTTATATAATATTCGGCAAAAGATGCCAATAATTTTCCGAAATTTTAGGCATCTGATTTTAGAATTATTTTCTGCCGAACCTGCTAATAAACTACGGTATATTGAATAAATTGAGTGAGCGCCAGACTGTTATTCCATGTAACCTTCCTACATTCCTACCGATGGTTGAAGGATGTGATGTTGTCCAACAACTCCGTATCAACAATCCAACCTTGAATCCATCCAATTGTGACTTTGACACATCCTGCTTTGATGACGCTCCATTGAAAAAGGCTTTGGAAAAAGAAACATTTACTTCGTTGTCACTAATAAGTAGGTGATTACAACCTTCACCACCATCAAAAGTGTCAACGTGCTTAACAAATTGGGTGTCGCTTCATAAGTCGTCCTAGGGAGCATTGAAATCATCGTTAGCATCATTCAAGTAGTTAACTCCTTGATCAAGCTTATGATTAAAAACTCAACAATTTTTAGAACATGCATCGTTTTCATGTGTTTATGTGTGAAGTTGCACAATTGTGCTTAACTATTTTTTGTAGTGGACTACTCATATTTTCAAGTTTCTCCAATCACAACCGACATGCAACATTTGTTTAAATGATGTCTTTGGAAAGAAGTGTGTTTCCTAAATATTTGTCAATTCCATATCAAATTGGTTTTTATGCTAATTCAAGATTGCAAATCCAACGGCATCACACTTTGACAACAATATTGAAAATCTTACATGTTCGTATTGAAGAATGTTTTTTTAAACTATGCTCATTGCATTTCGTGGGACTTTTCAACGAACTATCCTAATATTGTAAGGTCACTTTTGACTGAACTTGAACAACATTGAGTCATGCTAAAGTCGGACAAAATTTGTAATGCCTTCGAGTTGGATGCATCGATGACATGATTTGATCTACAATCACTTTGTGACGTTTTTTACAATTCATTCCGTAGCCAATTCTTTCTCTTCTTTTTAAAATCCCCTATATTGATTTAAGTGCTAAATATGATAGATTTTACCCCCTGAAAAAGTATGTAATTTATATGACACTCTCACTAGGTGTTTGCAAGGTACGGTGGACCACATTGAACACCCAATTCCCTATTTTTGCACTTGGCCATATAATCATGCACTTGGTTTCCTAGTACATTAAAAACTTAGTTCGGAAGAAATTGCATGAAAATTTTGGCCAAATTTTAATTCCGTTGACTTTGGTTGCAAAGAAGGTTATTTTGCAAATTGTTGGAAATTGTTGAGTTTCTTTATTTTGGAAAATGCTTTACTTGTTTTTAGAGTATTTCATAATTTGATTCTATTTGCAACGCATCTCTATCGTGAAACCGGGAAGTTAGAGTTATCGAACACCAATTTCGGTATTAATTTTACAAAACCATACAAGTACATTGTATGCAATTGGAAGTGAGACACAAATAGATGCAAATGCTTTCAGCCTTTCCAAAACTCAGCTGCTAAAACTAGTGCTGCATTGAACTCAGACATTTTAATGATGGCGCTCTATAAAGGGCGGGGAAATGAAAGAACTACCGCAGAATGGAAGTGTCTCTTGGAAGCTCCTAGCTTTTCTCACATCTCATTCTCACTTTTCAAGGCTTAGATCTCATAGAAGCTGTCAAACTTAACCCTTAAGCATGCAAGAAGCCCCGTGGGGTCATGTTTGATCCTTTTTCAGTCAAACGTTGATTTTCACCCTATTTCTAATTTCAAATGAAATTAGTCCCAAATAATGTGTGGGAGTTGTTTTCTACTTCCTAGACCAATTTACGGTTCCTCAAAATTGTTAAAATTGCGTATTTTACAACACTTTAAAGCTCACAGCCCTGAAATTCCAATATACACTGCTGAAAAAAAATTCAATGGAATTTATTTTTATGTAAGCTCGTGAAGCATGCAACCTACACCTTGTCGTTCATCACTATTATTTACATTTTTTCTTAAAAACTCATACTATCTTAGTCATTTTTGTAATTACTATAGCTATTACAATTTAAAAACTTTGAAAAATCTTATAAAATTCATTTTCATATAAATAATTATGAAAATATCAATGTAAATCAGTTTAAGGATATATCATATGAGAAAAATACCAAAAAATAAGATACATTTTAAAATGTGAGAAATTGATGAGATTTGACCGGATAAATGTAGTGTGGACTTTTAAGGGTTAACTTCCATGGACATAATAAGGATGAAATTTCACTGACTTTGTTATGTTTATTTGTCTTAGTTAAAGGAACTACCCAAACACAATCTTTATCCACACAACATCTCCTCTAGCACTCTAGATAGTTTTTTGGCTCTGGAAAAAACGGATGTGTATGGATTGATCAACAATTTATTTGGGGGAGACACTGAATACAACAGCCTACTCATAGTCCAAGGCCCTCAAAATGACTCAAGCTAGTGTATATTCTCTTTTTCATCATTGCACAGTCCATGCGTGGTGACTTGTGAGTGGCTTACTGTTTATTTCAGAGTCTAATTGAATGATGTTGGTTGGGAACTACATGGTATGTCGTGTAATTTTTGGATGTCCTTTAGAGTGTAATTCGGAGTTGTTGTTGGAGATGCAATTACAATCAGAGTTATTTTTCTTCCCAAATCCAATTCATATGATCAGACAAAGAAGCTCTTCAACTTCACCAAGAGGAGATTTCACAACACAACAAGTGAGAGGCTTCTCAACTTTCATGTACAGTGGGGTGACACCGAAATTGGCACCTTGTGCAATTCCAGGGATAGTGCCCACACTGCTGCCAACTTTGACACCCTCCCGAGGGCTCGAAAATTGTTATTTTAACATGAAAATTTAGAAACAGAATCATTATTATGTTGAAAACATGTTTACCAAATTTCAAGGCCAGAAGATTGATAAAAAAGAACATATTCAAGATTTACTAACAAGGGGTAGCTGTAAGAAATGTTTCACAACTGTCAACTTTGACTCCCTCCCAAGGATTGAAGAATTTTTTTTTTCACATGGAATTTTTGGAGTAGGAATATCTTTATGTTTTTTACACATATGAAAAGATTCAAGTCCAAAAGACCCACAAAAAAAATGATATTCCAAATCTACCAACAGATGTAGTTGTGAGATACAAAGAGGAAAATTGTCTCACAACTTTGACTGCCTCTCTAGGGTTGGGAATTTGTTATTTTAAAATGGATTTTTTGGCACAAAACCACTTTTTAGTTGATAACACGCTCAAAAACTTTCATGTTGAAATAACAAATACTCAACTCTAGGGAGGCTGTCAAAGTTGTGAGACGGTTTTCCTCTTTGTTTCTCACAACTACACCTGTTGGTAGATTTGGAATATCATTTTTTTGTGGGTCTTTTGGACTTGAATCTTTTCATATGTGTTAAAAACATAAAGATATTCCTACTCCAAAAATTCCATGGAAAAAAAAATTCTTCAATCCTTGGGAGGGTGTCAAAGTTGGCAGCTGTGAAACATTTCTTACAGCTACCCCTTGTCAGTAAATCTTGAATATCTTTTTTTATATCAATCTTCTGGCCTTGAAATTTGGTAAACATGTTTTCAACATACTAATGATTCTGTTTCTACATTTTCATGTTAAAATAACAATTTTCGAGCCCTTGGGAGGGTGTCAAAGTTGGCAGCAGTGTGGGCACTATCCCTGGAATTGCACAAGGTGCCAATTTCGGTGTCACCCCACTGTACAATCCCTTGAAAACTTTACACTCCCTACAAGTTCCTAAATTATCTCTTCTTTTGTCCTATCATTATATTGAAGCAATATTGAACTTCAAAAAGTGAGATGAATCATCTCTTAGCACAATCAACTTCCACACGCTTGAAACTCAAGCAATATAGAATGAATGCAACTAGTTCTTTGGATTTTGAGTTGTGTGAATTGGGCCTAAATCAAGGAATTTTAGAGAATCAAGGAATGCGACTGAGAAATGCAACTACTGATTCTCACTTGAATGTCATAACTCAATCTTGATTAAATGGATATTCTGTGGCTTTGAAATTTGAAACACATCTTGCATTAACAGTAGGCGGATAGCAGTTCCAACACAAATTAATTCAAAATTTCATGAATTTGTCACGTGTCGCTTTTTGATTGGATGTGACATCTGAAAGAGTTGACGTGGCAGGCCAAACAGTTGACGTCATTTCCCAAAAGTGTCGGAACTGCTATCAGCTTACAGTATTTGTATTTGTTACCACTACATGTGATTTGTAGTTGCACTTGGAGCTCAAGCTTCTTGCCCACCTTGTAGTTTTGTGAGCAGAGGAGGTAGGATTGGCATTTTTTTTTTAAGAGCCATCTAGGCTCAACCCTTGAAGGTCCAAAGAGCCCGTTTCAACCAGTCTTATATGTTAGCATTTTGTTGTATTTAGAATGGATCTTCACCTCCAATGGTTTAAAATCAAAAGTGAAGTTGAAGTTCATGCCGCCATAGTTCTATTGAGCTATTGGGGTCTTAATTTAGAGCTTCTTACTTACAAAAAATGCCAAATATATGTCAAACGTATCTACTATCCCAATGGACTTTTAAGGGTTAACCTCCAAAAGACCAAGGATTTATGGTTTTGAAATGATAATTTCAATCTATTATTAATATTGTGAAAATAAATATTATTAAGGGGCCAAGTTTTATATCACAAGAATTAGTGAAGAACACTATATGTGTGTTGGTAAAAAACAACCAAATTTAAACAAAAAGAAAGTCCATATAGGACCTATTCAAAACTTAAAATTGAATTTGAAAATTAAAATAAATTAAAAATTAAAATTAGAAAAGTAGATGCCTAGTTGGGTTCCTTGTTTCTAAGCCCAATCATACAAATTTGTGTGATTAATTTCATAGAAGCCGGTGTTTCTTCTTATTTCCTTGCATATTTTCATCCATTCTTTTTGACTAACAACTCAACGAATATGTTGCAAATTGAGATGTAATTTGTGTTTTCTTAACTTCAAGGATTTCAAAATTTGTAAAAGATACTACAAATTTTGGTAAAAAATTGGGGCTCAAATTACTTATGAGGTGGGCCTTAACCCCTAAATGTTAGGAACACCATTATGTGGCGTTTCGATGACCAGAAAAGAGCACTTTGGGATGAAAATGACTCCCTTTTCATCCAATGTGTCAATGTGCACACATTTGTGCGTAGTGCACATCAAGGAGTTCTAAAATTAACTATGGAGGTGTTTGTCTTATTCTAAGAGCCAAAGCAATAATAAAAACGGATGAGCTATATGGTAGTACTATATTTTGAATTTTCTAACTTTTTATACCAAAGCACAATTTAGACCATGTAAATGGTCTTTGTTGCATTTGAGCACAAATCTAGTTTTCACTTCATTCTAAATTTTTGATAAATTAAAGAAATTGAGTATTTTATTGCAATTACAAGTTTAGCACCTATTTCAACGAGGAGCTATAATTACTAATTTTAGAACATGGATGGTTTTTCACTCACCATGATGTTCTTCATTCTGATTCGTACCTATAATAAAAAAAATTGAAGTTCAAGAGTTTATTTTATAATTTATATGAGTTTTCTTAGTAATTACTTCAAAACTTATGATGATTTAAAATTCTCATAATTTTTTTTGAAATATTTATAACTTCAAGTAGAGACATACTCTCATCTACCAAAAATATAATGTTAGATTTTTCTCTTAATCATCGGATCAAAATTTAATTTTGAATAAAGAGCTCAATTCCATGGTGATTGGCTCTTCTTCTAGGGGTTAACCCTTGAATGCCCAAGCGGTCCTGTTGTAGCCTTCCAAAATGATTTTTTTAGCAAAATCACCCCCTTCCAAAATTTTCCAACCTGTGTATTGGAGTTCTTTATTTCTTAGAATATTCAATATTAGCTATGCACTCCATCAAAAACGTTTACTCGCAACAATAACTGCACGACAATGCCTCAACAACTAGAAATAAAAACCCTAACCTTCGTGCAAAGAATGCCATAAAGTCACAGAGCATGAGGGAGGAATTCCACACCTCACGCTTCTCAATTCTCTAATTGATGACTTCAACCACGCCACTCATAGATTTTGGTCACTTATTCATCCATTTTAGAAATCCTACCATGTTCAAATTGGAGCTACTATGGAAAACCCCCCCTTTTTGTGATATCCTTTTTTCTATTTCTACTTTATTTTTAAACGGATTGTATGTTCTTTTGTGTTGTATTATATACAATGACAATTTGGCATATTACTATAGCTATGGAAGATCAAATGATGATATAAAAAAGTTCCCAAATGAATTAATAAGATTGTACGGTTTAATTCGCGTCACTCTCTATTTGGCAGCCAATCACCCCTATAATATTTGCATGAACTTTAATGGTGTTTAAATGTATTTCAAGGTATTTCCATGTATTTGAATGGTATTTTCATATTTTTCAAAGTTTTCAAATTTATTTAATCAATAATATTGCAATACATTTCAATGGTGTTTCGGTGGTATTGCAATGTATTTGAAGTTGTTTTTAATTATTTCAATTTAATATATCATATTTTACGGGATATTTTAATGTATTTCAAACATTCCATTTCTTTCATTAGTGTTTCCATATATTTTGATGGTATTTTCAAGTAATTCAATGTATATCCAGAATAATTCAATGCCATTTTGATGATGTTGTATTGAACTGCAATGTTAAATTGATAAAAATAAAATTAAAATTAAAATTAAAAACTAAGAAGGATTTTATGCCTATAATCTTAACAACTTACATTTCTGCATGATATCTTCCACATTCTCACTACACCAAAATCACCATATACTGTGGCCCACGGTATTTACAAGAGACTTTATTATTAATTATTTTCTCAAAGTATTGTGGTAAAATTCATCCAAATGGATGAAATATTATTTAAATGGATGAAAGCCTATTAAAGGAGATGAATGTACCCATGACATTCACACACCCACAGTATATGGTGATTTTGGTGTACTTGTGCACAGCTAGTAGAGACTCAAGTAAATACTTCAAAACATTATAATAATTAGTGCAATAATGTTAATTTTTTTAAATATTAGTAATTAAAAATATTTATATGAATATAGAAAAATTTGATAAAAAAAATAAAATTTAAAACACAACTTCATATGTAAGCTTATAAATAACAAGCAGCTAGTTGCGTAGTCTGTGCCTTAGTATTTGAGCAAAAAAATTAATTAACATGACGATATTGTGGAACATAATCTGGAAGTGTAAATGCAAAATATATCGGTTTGTGGTCTGTCGAATATGCTTCAAGAACTCCAGAGATGCATTGTTGAGTGTGGAGCATTTGTCCATACGTGATCAATTTGGGAAGCATATATGGTTGTACTTTCCTGAAATTGGAGATGTATGTTATAAAATTTCATGAAATCTTGGAGTTCCTTAACATCAGATGAATTTTGGTTGAGCATGTTGATTTTAAAATCACCTAATATTGTTGTAGGACAAGAGGTTGGTATTGTACTCAAAAATTGTCAAAGGTGGTTCAAGAAAGCTGCGACAGGGAGCGTTGAAGTTCTATACAAAGCTAATATTATGTGAATGGATTTCCTCATGTTTGTGTTGAACGATGCTACAATGAATTCTGCTCCTAAAGTAAAATGTGTTTTATGGAAAAATAATTTGGTATGCTTATCGTAGACTATCATTGTGCCATTACGGTCGTATACACTTAAAAATGAATGTTTTGACGTATCAATAAAAGAAGTAATATTTGAAGTTTTGGGATCAAAATGTGTTTCATTGAGACACAATTTGTGAGAAGCTTGTAGATTATAATCAGAATAAATATCATCTTTGTAAAGAGATAATGATCTAGTGTTAAGTGAACAAATAACAACGTGAGAATCCCTAAATTCTGCTAATATAGGCACAGTAGGGACCCAACAAGAACACGCAATTCGCTATTTATGCACTTGGCCAAGTGCGCTCATTTCATAAGCATATTTGACTTTAAAAAAATTGGTTAAAAAGTTCTCTAAAAAACATCAATGTTGTCTTTCTACAATCACTTACATTGTAAACAAATAATTATTTTAATTATTTTATGTTCTTATCTTTATCTTTTCTTTTATCCTTTTTTAATCTTTTCTTTTTTATCTTGATTTCTTTCTTGTCTTCTTTCTTGTCTTCCTCTTGTCTTTCTTCTTGTCTTCCTCTTGTCTTTCTTCTTGTCTTCATTTTTGTCTTTTTTCTTGTCTTTTTTTATCTTCTACTTTTTCTTCAATTGTGGCTGCTGAACCGTAAACAATGGGAGCAAAGAAGCAAAAAAATAAATAAATAAATAAATAAATTTTTGGGTACTTTATTTGACTGTGGGGTGCTGGTGAATCCTAAATGGTGGCCGCCAAACAAAAAAATTAAATAAATAAATAAATAAAAATAAATAAAAGTTTTTTTGGCTGTTGCGTGCTACTAAACTCTACACTGCGGCCGCAAAATATATATATAAATAATATAAAAATAAAAAATATAATACATATATATATATAAACTTTGTTTTTTTTAATTTCTATTTTCTATTTTTAGCCGTTGAGGTGCGCGACCGCGCACCTAAAGACCCTCCTATCTCTCTTCTTCCTCTTCATCTACTTTCCCTCTCTTTATATATATAAGGGAGAGGAGAGTGGGGAGGGAGAGGGAGTGGGAGAGTGAATGGGAGAGACCCTCTCATCTCCCCTATATATATGAGGAGAGGAGAGGGAGAGGGAGAGGGAGATGAAGATGGAGATGGAGATGGAGATGAGGGAGATGAGAGGATGGAGACGATGGAGATGAGAGGATGGAGATGGGAAGGTCTTTGGGTGCGCGGCCGCGCACCCCAACGGCTAAAAATAGAAAAAATTCAAAATATATATATATATATATAAAAAAGAAAAGTTTTTATTTTTATTTTATTTTTATTTTTATTTTTATTTTTATTTTATTTTTATTTTTATTTTTATTTTATTTTTTCTTCTTCTTCTTTGCTCCCTTTGTTTACGGTTTAGTAGCCACAATTGAAGAAAAAGTAGAAGATAAAAAAAAAACAAGAAGAAAGACAAAAATGAAGACAAGAAGAAAGACAAGAGGAAGACAAAAAAGAAGACAAGAAAGAATTCAAGATAAAAAAAAAAGATAAAAAAAAGATAAAGATAAGAATAAAAAATAATTAAAATAATTGTTTGTTTATAATGTAAGGAATTGAAGAAAGACAATGATCGTCGGTTTTTTTTTTTAAAATTAGACAAAAAATTATATGCGCTTGGGGACCAAGTGCATGATTATATAGCAAAGTGCGTAAATAGCGAATTGTGTGTTCAAGTTGTCGTTCGTAGGCGATTCATTTCTATTGACACATTTGGATCAACTTGGAAATTCTTCATTTGTAAAGGTTGAAGTAAATATTATTATTATTATTATTTTTAATGCGGGATAGTGCGGTATAAGTTAAACCATGTCTGTAGACACTAGTAGGATCAAACGCCAAATAATCTAACGACAGTCCTTGTGCACGATGTATAGTACGAGCAGCAGCTAATTGAATAGGAAATTGAGTCCGTATTATGATGTGATTAAAATTTGAACCAATTTGAATTTCTTTAGAAATTGGTTCAATTGGTGTCCATGTACTAGCCAGGGTGTATTTCTTGTGTATATAGGTGATTGTTTTTAATTCTTATTAGATGTCCACTTTTGGAGTTGTTAAATAGGATCCAAATGATAGTTTGAGAATTTGGTAAAATACTCGATCCCTTAAATAATCCATCGGCCCTATTTACCAAACCGTCACGAGTTGCATAATTACCAGCACAAAGTTCAACCAACATGTCTTTTTTGACACAGATTTCAGCATGCAAGTCTGTTATTTCATTTGGATCATCTCGAAGTTGGAATGATTTTGGACATAAATCATGATTTTTATCTTGTTTGGACAAAACATAAACACTACCTTCAGTACGTTGAAAAATAGATTCATTGTGTTGAAGTCTTGGTTCATTTTTATAGAACAAGTATGGAAATTTGGGATCACGGGGAGGGTTTCGAACACATTGACTATTGAAAATATCAATGTCATTTTGTGTTTGTGTGGCGGTTCTAAATCGGTTTAATATATCTATGACTCGAGGAAATCACTTAGTGTAAATTTTGGGTACATATGAGCGAACAAAGGGTATTTAATGGGAGGCTATGAAATAATTGAAATATTCTACTATTTATAGTATATTTAGGATATATTCCATATATATTCTAGAAATATTCCTAGAATATTCCCACATTGGTTTTAAAACACCCTATATTACTTTTATAAATTTATAATTTTTATCTCAAATGAATAAAGGACACCCTATATTTGTTCTCTCATAGTTATCTAAATTCTTGACAGTGACTTCCCCGGGCTCTATGAATTGTTGATCACTTTGTCGCATGACTTGGCTCAGTTCATAGCATTTAATTTTGTCCAACCAAAAGTCTTTTGCTAAGTCATCCATAGATTCATTGGTATTTTAAAAAACTCTGAAATCCCGAACAAGTTGGACTTGGAAAAAACCTCCTGTAATAATGACATCAAGATTTCCAAAGATTTTTGTATGGAGTCGTTTAATTGATCTCAAACGGAGGTCAGTAAATTTTAGAATCCTTTTACCTATTAAAGATATTTCATCTAAAACCAGTAATTGTAGTTGGTCATATTTTTTACCAAAATGTCCAGCCGCTCAGAACTCAAAGATGGAAGGTTTTTGCAATTAAGGGGCAATGAAAGGCTAGAGTGTATTGTTGCCCCATCTATATTGTATGCTGCTTTTCTTGTATACGCCATAAGCAAGGCTTTCTTTTTAGAAGGATTTGAGTCAAGGTGTCTATTATAAAAACGAAGAAAAGCTTGAATCAAAAGCATCAATGTAAAAGTTTTATCTGTACCGGCTCCTCCTGTAATGAATAAATGAATTGGTTCCTCTGGCTTTTGTTTTTTTCTGTACATTACATCATCAAATCTGTGTCGTTGTTCTTTGTTCATTTTTCTAAGTAATGAGTGGTACTCTTGTAGTGGTAATATATGATCTTATGCGACATTAGGGGAAAATAATGTGGGGTCCCCAAAAGGCCCTGTAAGGCAGCCCGGGTTAGGTGACTGGTCTGCCCAAACACCCCTCCAATGGTGGCACCATTGGTCCTCGTCGCTGCCCACTGACAGTGTCGAAAGCCGCAGTGTTGGCAGTGTTGGCAGTGCTGGCAGCGTCGTGGCACCATTGGTGCCAGCGGGGAAAACATGCGGGCACCACTGAAATTTCACTGCATGTGAGAAAACCAAAGGCCTTTTGGAGACCCCACCTTTCTCCTAATGTAGAATCATTTGAGTCATGAATAGTTGAAACACCTGATTATGACAAATCAAAATATTTATGATTGATGTTGTAAGACTCAACGTTTGTACAATCCGTTATTGGTTGAGGCGACAACGAAGTATCTGCATCTGTAAATTTATCCATCCACACATTTGAATCATTTGCACTCGCTAGTTCATGAGCTTGTGATTCTATATCAACCCAATTCATGGTGTGTTCATTTTCATTTTGAAAAGTATATACAAACCTTTTTTTAATTTTTAGAATGTTTTCTTCATGTGCAATGTATGCATCATGCCACGTTGGATGGTGTTCCTTGAGAGAATCTTCACTTTCAACAAATGGAAATAATAATAATAATTGTTCCCTATATTAATTTTCGGGATCTTGATGTTGATTATAATGAACATAACGAACTACGTGTGATTTTTTCCTCTTCTTATTTCTATTGTAATCAGTAACGTATTCAATTAAACTAACGTTATGGATAACTCTTGGTCTTTCAATGTATTTGTCAATTTCTGACTTGCACATTACATCTGTAGAATCTGGGCTTAATTCTTTCAAGGATTTTTTATTCTTTAAGACAAATGTTCGTTCGTGAGGAGGCGAAGTGTTAATAAATTTAAATGATCTAGATGCATGGTATAATGGAGTAGAAAGCACTATATATATAGCTAGTTGTGCAAACATTTGTTGAGTATGGAGGAAAGCATTACCCATTTTTCGTATTCGAATGTTTGCTTCAATATTTTCTTGAGTACAATTAGCAATGATTTTATTTAATTCTTGGGTCATAGTTTTATCTATTTTTGTTCAATACGAAGTACAATAACTCGATGTTGCATATGGATCAAGTAGAAATTGAAGATCTGTGTTTGCTTGCCAAATATTCCTAGCATGTATACCAAATGGATTTGTATGTACATCCCTACAGGCTCGTTGCAAAAAAAAATTGGTTTTTTAAACTTTATTCTTAGCAAGTCAATATATGTTTGTTCATCTATAGATAATGAATATAAAAATGTTGAAAAAGACATCGTTGTTTCTATGTCCATATTATTCAAGCATTGGAAAGTTGTATATTTATATTGTTCAAGCGAGTCTTATCAATAAATGATATCGACTCCGATAATGGGTCTAAAATTCTTGTTTCTTCTATAGGAGGCCATGTATAATTGAAGCGACAAACAACTTGATTCTTTTTCCGGCATCTTTTCTTATGACAATGATTTTGTGCGTCATGAACTCTAGACTTTGTACAAAACATTTAGACCAAAAAACTGCATCATACAACGCTAATATATAAATTGAATGCATTGGCCTATTTCTCAAATGCAAGGGCATTAAGATGTAACAATGGTTCATGTTGCAACCTATGCTCTCTATACAATGGCCAATGCAATCCCATGCTCTCAATTCCAAAAGAATATTGAAATATCGTGAGAACCAACATCATTTGCATGTTTGTCAAATTGTGAATATTTTAAATTCTATAAATGTCAACTTCCTTCAATTTTTGTGTACAAAAATCTAAAATGATGTATACCAACATGCCAAGGCACAAAAAGCTTCTTTGACGCTCTAAGAAAAACTTGACAAAATTTCAAGTAGTTCCGAATTATAGCGCACAAAACCGAGTTTTAGACATGGCTAACTTTAAAATTCATTTTCTTTCACATCACAATTGAGTTTTTCTTCAACTTCCATAGTAATGTGTTATATGTTGCATACTACAACTTTTGCATATTCACTTTTGGCTTTGCCCATTGATGCTCGTAGTATGGTTGTTTGCATGGAAAAGTTTCAAATCAATACTCACTTTTGTTCGTCACTGTAGTTGGGTTCTTTTGTTGGAGGTTTGGCCTTTGGAGGTAGTATAAAGTAAATAGAGACCGCAAAATGGACCAAATCGTTTCTTTATCATAATAAAACTTCGTTTCTTTATCATAATAAAACTATCAACTTATTTATTAAAAATCACATCAAATTTTCTTTTCAAAACACAAACAACATGCAATTTGCTTTTCATGCACTTGGCCAAATGCGCTCATTTCATGAGCAAATTTGGATTAAAAAGAATTGGCTAAAATGTTTTTTAAAAAACAACAATTTTTGTCTATCTACAATCACTTACATTGGAAATAAATAATTCATTTATTTTTATTTTATCCTTATCTTTATCTTTTCTTTTGTATTTTCTATTATTTTGTATTCTTTCTTGTCTTCCTTCTTGTCCTTCTTCTTGTCTTTTGTTTTTCTTCTATTTTCTCTTCATTATTTTCTTTCCGTTTTTGGCTCTTCTTGTGCAACTGCGGATCTGAGACTTAAATCAAGGGTTTTTTTTTCTTTCCCTTCTTTGTTAGAGTTTTGCTTGCCACTCCTACCGCATAATCCTATCAAAAAAGACAATTAAAGAAAATATGGAAAAAACATATATTTACGAGAAAAAATCAAGGTGGGCACAGCCACCAACTTAACCCTAAACGGCAGCGAAAAAAAAAAAAAAAAAAATTTTTTTTTTTCCTTTTGTTTTTTCCAGCTGTAGGGTGTCCGGCCATGCACTCTATCCAATCCCTCTCCCTTTATCTTCCCTCTCCTACCCATTTTTCCTCTCTTCCCCTCTATAAAAAAGAAAAACAAAAAGAAGAAGAAAAATCAAAGAAGAGGAAGGAAAAAAAAAAAAAAAACATTCAGGGTGGGTACAGCCGCCAGCGGTACTCTATACAATGGCGGAATAATAATAATAATAATTTTTTTAATTTTTTTTTGGCTATTCTCGGCTATTGGATGCGCGGCGCTCACCATATCCCTCCCTTCTCCCTTCCTTCTCCTCATATAAAATAGAAGAAACAAAAAAAAATGAAAATGAAAAACAAAGAAGAAAATAAAACGAAGAAGAAGAAGAAGAAGAAGAAAGAGAAGAAGAAGAAGAGAAGAAGAAGAAGAAGAAGAAGAAGAAGAAGAAGAAGAAGAAGAAGAAGAAGAAGAAGAAGAAGAAGAAGAAGAAGAAGAAGAAGAAGAAGAAGAAGAAGAAGAAGAAGAGAGAAGAAGAAGAAGAAGAAGAAGAAGAAGAAGAAGAAGAAGAAGAAGAAGAAGAAGAAGAAGAAGAAGAGAAGAAGAAGAAGAAGAAGAAGAAGAAGAAGAAGAAGAAGAAGAAGAAGAAGAAGAAGAAGAAGAAGAAGAAGAAGAAGAAGAAGAAGAAGAAGAAGAAGAAGAAGAAGAAGAAGAAGAAGAAGAAGAAGAAGAAGAAGAAGAAGAAGAAGAAGAAGAAGAAGAAGAAGAAGAAGAAGAAGAAGAAGAAGAAGAAGAAGAAGAAGAAGAAGAAGAAGAAGAAGAAGAAGAAGAAGAAGAAGAAGAAGAAGAAGAAGAAGAAGAAGAAGAAGAAGAAGAAGAAGAAGAAGAAGAAGAAGAAGAAGAAGAAGAAGAAGAAGAAGAAGAAGAAGAAGAAGAAGAAGAAGAAGAAGAAAATCCATTCAAGGTGGGTACAGTTGCTAGCTGTACCCTTAAAAATGGTGGAAAAATTTAATTAAATAATTAATTTTTGTATTTTATTTCATTTTATTTTGCTATTCTTGACCATTGGGTGCACGGTTGCCCATCCTATCCTTCCCTCTCCCTGCCCTCTCCCTCATCTGTATACATGAGGAGAGGGGAGGGAGAAGGAGAAGGGATAGGGTGCGCATCTGCGCACCGAACGGTCGAAAATAGCAATTTTTAATTTTTAATTTTTATTCTTTTAATTAATATTTTTTCCATTGCTTTTTTACAGCTGGCGGGTGTACCCACGTCAAATGTTTTTTATTGCTTTTTCTTTGTTTTTCCTTATTCTTTTGTTTCTTCCTTTTTATATGAGGAGAGAGGAGGGAGAGGGAGAGGGAAGAGATAAGGAAGGGACAAGGTGCGCGGCCGCGCATGCAACAACCGAGAATAGCAATTTTTATTTTTATTTTTATTTTTGTCTTTTCCACTCTGTAGAGTTCAGCCGCTGGCTATACCCACTCTGATTTTTATTTTATTTTAAATTTTAAATTTTAAATTTTTTTGGTAGGGTTCGAAGGTACAAATGGCAAGCTAAACCCTAACAAAGAAGAGGAAACAAAAACACACATACAAAAAAAAAAAACCTTGGTGCATGTGTGGGATGCGCTGCTGCACAAAAAGAGCCAAAAATGGAAATAAAAGAATGAAGAAAAATAGAAGAAACAAAATACAAGAAGGAAGACAAGAAATAAAACAAGATAAAAGAAAAGATAAAGATAAGGATCAAAAATAAATAAATGAATTGCCTATTTACAATGTCTGGGATTGTTGCAAGACAAAAATCCTTGTTTTTAAGAGAATTTTTTGAACGAATTTTTTAATGCGGATGGGGGCCAAATGCATGATTATATGGTCAAATGCGTAGATAGTGAATTGCGTGTTTAACTAAATCTCAGCCCACAAAAATTAATAAGAAAAAAATACAAATTGAGACAAAACTTCACGTTTTCTTTTTGATTTCCATTTTCTCGGTCCATTTTAAGTATCCTTTTCTGGAATTTCAGTTAGGTCTACCTCAAAAAGGTGGGAATGAATGAAGTTTTGGAGGACACAAATATACGTACTTTTTACAAGCAAAAAAGATGCCCTCCATGTCATCTTTCTCTCCCACCTCTTTTGTGTTGTTTTTCTTAGTATACTAGTAAAGCCGATTTTTGAATGCTTCTCAACTTCAACCAATCACAACCCAAATTTTATTTCTAACTCTTGGCTTTTGCCCTTTGAAGTGTAAAATAGGCCCTTAGGTTCCCTTTGAGATCCTTATTGGTTTCTTTTGCTTTGTTTAGTTTAGTTCTTTCTTAACAAGATTTAACTCACACCTTTCACTTGTGGTTCATAGAGAGACAAAAGGCTACTTTTGGACAAAATTGTAAAAGAGAAAGGTTGGTGATGTCCGGCTTTCATATTTCGTTGTGATACTTTTGTAAGGATATTAATGTGTAACAAAAATGAACAATTAATCATACAATAATGGATTAAATGCAATGCGAATGTAAATGAAGAAACGGAATAAAATGAACATTGTTTGAATCGCTCACATGTAAAAGTAAATTTCAAAAGACATGATAGATTATGACTTTCATTACAGTTGTGCGTAGCATCGCATAGCCCTAGACTTTTATATAGTAAATGATTTTTCAGAAATCTACAAATACATAAACTATAATTACAAGGGGACATCTTCCTTCAACATAAATTTTTGCTCTATTAGGTAACTACTTCAAGATTTAAGATATACGAAACTTCATTAGCGCAATTGGTGTGGCAAAAATAGTATGAGTGTTTCATGCATTCACCCTATGCATTGTTATACTCTTTTTCTTTACTTTGTATTTCTTTCTACTTTATCTCTTTTACGTTATATTTCTAACTTTTATTTTTTATTTCATCTCTTTTACTTTATATCTTTTGCTTTTAAAAAAAAGTATATAAACAAGCTTCATAAATACATATTCATTCTATTTCACGAATGTACATGATATTCGTATAATTTTAGTGGATGGTATAACTTTTTATTAAAAAGGAATTATTTTTCGTACTTTTAGACTTTGTAACGCAATGACAACATCAGTAATCGTACATGTTGCCAGATTTGTGGAAGATATGTTGAATTCTCAAGATCAACAAACCCATTTACAGTTAAAGAACGTAGCATGTAGTATTTGCCTTGAGAATGTATCAAAGAACCAATACACTACCAAGTGTGGACATTGCTTTTGTGCAGAATGCATTTTACAATGGTCTACAAGCCAAAGTTGTTCTAACATATCTTCAAAAACATGTCCATTATGTAGAAGCAATACTGAACAAGAATTGAAAATTTTTAGATTCGAAATTGATGTAACAAAGTTTGACTTAAACTATCCAGACACGTTTTTAGACGAACTTTGGGACAAATTAGAATATATTGTTTTTCAAAACTGCAACAATTTTTCAACATCCATAGCCTACAAATTACCGGAAAATGTTTTAGAAGATGTAAAAAATTCCATCAAAAGAATTATTCAGCAGTTTGGTGAATTTTGTAGTAAATAAAATCATAAAGATTATATATATATATATATATATATATATATATATATATATATATATATATATATATATATATATATATATATATACAAATTATGTAAATTATAATTACAATAATATATTGCAACTATAGAAATTCCTATCTTTTGATTATTGATACTTGTTTATGGAATTTTATTTCAAAATTATAGTGCACCGTCGCATTGCACTAGTGCACTATAATCCACATTTTTTAAAAAGAAGGAAAAATGAGGGTTGTAGATGGAATTTTAAGCTATAATTTTTTTTCAATGTTCAAATATGTGAAGAAGAATATCATCCAATTTTTTTCAATTTTCAATTTTTAAAATGTGTTATTTTTGGTAAAGATGAATATTTTCTCTATTTTAAAAACATTTTTGATGGATTTCTTTTTTGAATGTGCTTGAGAATGAAATTTTGCAGGGAGACATTTTTAAAATCAAATACAGAATCAAACATGGACTATATTTACATTCAAAGATTGATCATGAATTGGTGAAATTGGTATTAGAATGGGAGTTTTGATACTAAAAATCTTCAAGAGAAAATCACTTTGACAAACTAAACTTTTGTTCTATAGCTAATAAGTACATAAATTTTAAAGTTGGTTCACTTCATTTTTCATTGTATCATTGCTACATATTTTCAAAATAGGCTTAAAGTTAGCCTTTTAGACAAAATTCACAATGTGTGCACCTAGTGCACAAAGTGTAATCAAAAATCGAAAGCCAATTTAGTAGACCGTAGTGTGCATTGGCCCTTTAGTTAACTCACTTATGTTGTTTGTGATCCACACAAGAGCAAAGACAAGTTTCACAAGCAAAAAAACACTTTCTATGCACTTGTCTTGTGATTTTGCTTTGCTAGAATTTATAAAACAACAACTTCAAATTGAATCATTATTTCCTAGGGTTTGGTAAAGAAAGAGAGGATGTAATATTAAAAAAGGTGACATTATAGACGTTCCATACATTTGGAATATGAGTTGTCTCCCGCCTATCATTTTTATACACCACGTTTGTGATGAAAACGCTTGGAACCCAATTGTCACGCCTCTTGTTGCCCTTCTCTCTCTTGGCCATTTCCTTCATCACCATGCCAAACCCTTTCCCCTAATGTTCAGAACCAAAGCTCATAACCGAGTGCTTTCATGAATTTTAGAAATGTCTCAAGAAAAAATTAATTACATTGGAGGCTATGTATAGGAATTAAGTGAAGAGTACATAGCACCTTGAAATCATCCATAATGCTTTTAATCTTGAGTTTTCATGATGTCTATTCTTCCATTTTTTTAATGCATACATACAACAAGAGGAAGCTTGAGGGACGTAATAAAAAATATGATGTAAGTATAAATGCATATGTATGGCTATAGAACCAAAAGAACAACAATTTTCCTTATTAGTATTTCAAGATCTATATCTACACTCTAATCTCTTAAATCTAAATGCCAAGGTTTCCGAAATATGACTACAACTTCGTTTGAAAGTGTGCTACAATCACTGATAGTGTGACAAGTTTGCAAGATATTCCAAAATGTCATTTTAGAGAACAATGCAAATGCTTCAAATGCAAAGGCAAGGTTATTATAAAGTAAAAAAGAGATTGTAGAGCAGTTTAGATTTTAGGCTGTAGTTGGGTTGGTGTTGTTTGGACTTTGCTCACTAGAGTGTTTAAAGGGGAGAGTAGTTTGCACCAATGGTCCTTTGTCCGGTGGGCACTGGTTCATTGTCATTACAAATAGACACTTTATTCAAGTTGGCCTCGAGTTTCTGTCTATCTTGTTTGGACTTTAAAGAATGGTACTTTGCTAGTGCAATATCTAAACAAAAATGGTGCAATGTGCTAAAGAATGTGATGCAAATGCAGGGGCATTGATATCATATAAGTGCAGAGGAGATTGCAGAAGAATTTAGACTGGATTGATGTTGTTCAAATAGTACAAATATCAATGCAATATGTCAACATTTGTAAATAGAAAAGGTGCAGTGCTTCAACAGCTAAAGAGTGTCATGCAAATGCAGAAGCATTGATATCATAAATTGTGAGAGAAAAAATTGATGCATGACGTACGTTTCTTCGAGAGGAATGTGATGGGAGCCAGACCTCAACCCCAGTCTCCCTGGATCCTCTTCTTCGACGGCGCTACCCGGGACACTGGAACCAACAACCACTCTGCAGGTCAGTGATGTTACACCTTTTTTTCAAACTTAACAAAATTATTACAACCTTTAACCCCTATTTAACCCCAATAGGACCAGGGATTCATGGTTTTAAAATGTCAAATTCAATTGATCATACTGTGAAACATATAATTTAAATGAGACCAAATTTTATACCACCACAATCAGTGAAGAATATTGCATGTGTTGGTCAAAAAATAAACAAATTTGAACAAAAAGAAGTTCACTTAGGACCTACTAACACTTGCAATGTTCTTCACTGATTTCGGTGATATAAAATCTGGTCCTATCTGAATTATATTTTTCACAATACGATCGATTGAATATGTCATTTTAAAACCATGAATTCTTGGTCCTTTAAGGGTTATCATAATTTTTGATACCGTACTCGGCAATCAGGATCGGCAACTCCTGATGAATATTTTAATTAAAGTGCCAAATTGATGCAAATATTCTTCAAGATTTGATGAATATTCCCAAAGTTTCTCTTTCACCATAAAATTATTTTGAAAAAACAAATTCCTAAAAATTTGGACATCTATAATTATTTTTTGCCGACCCTGACAGCCAAGTACGATAGTCATTTTGGTAGAGTATTCTAGATTCTTCAATATTTTTGAATTATATTGATACATTTATAACATTCTATAGGAGCTTTCTGCAACACTGATGAGCCCTTTTATTTGATCTTGTGTAACAACTTTGATGAGCTATTGATCATATGGTTGAAAATTAGGTGGTTTTCATAGAGGGGCTCAAGGGTTATAGGAGGTTTTTTCATCTTGAACTCATTATTATCACTCTCCAATATCACATTCCAATATCTGTAGAGAATACCTGCTATTGTAATTAGACACTTTCCATATAGCAAGTTTTGAATTCATGTACGTTAGTTACCAAAAGGGTGATATAAAAAAGTTCTAAGTATATAGCCTAAAACTCTATAGAATGTTATGTATTAAATTCATTTTAACATATTTTTTGTAGCAAATCTTAACTTTTATTCCCTTTGTTCCGAAATAAAAATCACTTTTTAGAACTGGAAGCAGTGTTTTCACGGGGGTTTTATTTCGGAACAGAGGGAGTAGCTCGTTGCCACCAAGAGTTCCTTTAACCCCTAAAGGACCAAGGAGCTCAAATCAGGCCTCATGGTTTTTTTAGTAGTTTTGAGTACATCCTATGTTGGACTTTCTTTTCTCTACATTTATTCGTTTCTTGACCAACACATGCAATGTTCTTCACTGATTCCGGTGATATAAAATTGGTTCCATCTGAATTATATTTTGATTAAATATGATCGATTGAATTTGTGATTTCATAACCATGATTCCTCGGTCCTTTAGGGGTTAATGAAATTACTCGAGGATTTTCTTTTCTCGCCACTCATTTAGCTAAAACAAAATTGTGTAAAAAAATTGGTGCAGCAGGCATCGGTGCCGTGCTGAAGAACAGCCGTGGCCACACGGTGGTGGAGTTGAAAAAATTAGTTGGGCCCGGCGTGTCTTCGGGTGTGGCCAAGTACAAGGCTCTCATTGCTGGCTTGAAGAAAGCCCTCTCCCTCGGAGTGGAGTTCCTCCTCGTGAAGGGCGACTCTCGCCTCGTCCACAGCCAGGTAATGGCCCCAAATCCCCACCATCCCTAGATGTTGAGGATATTATTTAGAGCATCCACAACCTTGCACTGGGAGGGTCTGACACACAGCCAATGAAACTGGATGAAAAATGTTGAGGGGCCTTTCAAAATAGCCTTTAGTCATACCCAATTTGTTTTATTTTATTTTTGGCAAAACTTAGTCAAATTCTTCCAAAGTTCTTCCCTAAAAAGTATCATGTATGAAGACTTAGGAGTTCAACTACCCTTAAAAAAAACAAAAACATTGGACATTTTGTATCAAACAATGGCTATTCAAACCTAAATTTAGTTAAATATATACTTGTGATTAGCCCATTGATTGTTAAGAGAACACATTGATGTATGAGGATGGCGAACTTTAAGTTGAAGAACTTTTCAAATATAGATGTGAGTTTGAGTGTGAACTTGGGGTGGGCATATACTAATTTGTGTATACACATGCGGTCATCATGTACTTTAGTGCGGGGTATTATATTAATTTTTTTGTTTTTTTTCACACCCTTTAATTAGATTTTTTAAATATCAGCATTTTAATATTAATACCCTATGGTTCCTTTAAAATCTAAAAACTTTCTATTTTAGGATACAATATATATAAAATGGGGCTAATATTTTTTATAAATCAGTTTTTAGATTGTCCAAACCCTTTTTTATTTCAAATGCTTTTTCAAAAAAATTGCTTGAACGAATATAAAATACCCTATATTTTTCCCGCACATTGTTTCTAAATTTGTCACTCCCGCCCCGAGAGTGTGAAAGAGTGCACATGCTTTTCAGCATTTTAATCGATATGTGGGAGTGTGCTTTCATTTGGAGATCACATAATAAGGTCATAGTTGCCACTTAATATAGTAGAGCAATGTCACTAGCATTGTTTTGAAATTGTTTTTATTATATCTTATCAAGAATCTTATTGGAAAATGAAAGAAGACTCCAATGCACTTTAGTATGCATCCTTTTGACACCACATAAATAAGTTATGAGTTTTCAAAGTGCTAAAAATAGGTGCACCATACATCAATAACAATCCTAATGTTATGATGGTGTACATGTTCATAATGAATATCTTCATTCCAAGAGCGATACGGTTAGATTTTAGGTAGTGACACAATTGCAAAGAGTGGCTATTGTAGGTGCACATACCTTCGAGTTCATTGAAGAGATCACTTAGGGTACACGTGCCAAACTCTTTTGTAAAAACTAGTGTTTTTTTTGCTAACGTGGGCTTACTCATTGTTGTCTCCTAATCCTATCTACAAATGTCTTTCATATTTTATTTGTTAAAATCTACAATGAGTTGGTTGGGGGGCAATAATGAGTAATCTTCTCAGTAATCTTACCTTATTTATAATGAATTCTTATGTAATTGTTCAAATTAAGAGGTTGTAGACTCCACAATTGAAGGAATAGTTGACAACTCCATTTTCAACCAAAGATCATTTGATAAGTCATTTTTACACCAAATTTTCTAATTGAAGACCAATCGAGTGTATTAGAAGACATAAATTGTTATTGCTGGTAGCTACAAGGGTTAATACTATACATTTGGGTCGGTTTGATACTTTGTAGTTATTTTGTCAAAATTAAATTTCTATGTCATATTTCACGATTACAACTAAGAGATGACATGTGTCACTTTTGACAAAGAATAATTGTTTCATGTCTAATCCAACCCAAACATAGGTTAGAGGAGACAAAATCAAGTCTTCTAATCTACAACGTCAATTCTAGTATCCTTTACTTTAAGATATTAATATATTACCAACCATTTCTATATCCCTTGCTATGACCTAGTCTAACAAAGTACCAGTTTGTGAATAGATTTTTCTTCCAAAATATATACGTAATCTGAAGAAAAAAAAACTTTGTTTTTCATGAAAATAACCTTGTTTTCACAAAAACAACCAAGATGTATTGTATTTGGAAAAGAAATAATAATCTAGTCATAGGTTGAGACCTCATTTGAAAATATGAATAAATAATGTGCACCTATAGTTGATACTTTTATAAATCCGCTTAAATGCAGTGCATTTTCAACAAAAGAATGTTGAGCGTAAATTTTCAAATCAAATAAAAAGTTTTGTTAAGTGGGTGAAAGCATGGTAAACTGAACCACTTGTAATCTCTGTGAAGAAGCAACAAATGCACGGTCCAAAAATCCATTAAATTTTTGTTTTTTGTGAAATTTTTTTGTAGATAAAATAAAAGATACAATGTTTAACAAAGTCTAACCAAAAAAATTGAAAAAACATGTTCAATAAGTATTTATGTGTGTTATAGTAAGGTTAAAGTAGTTAAAATTGGAAAAGTAGTTATGACCAAATTCAAAAGTAGATATAAAACATGCTGAAATCACATTAAATTTTTATTTTTTCAAGAATTTGTTTTTGGAGCCCTCAAATACACAATGAACTTATAGAATATATAATTTATATTTATATTGAACATGATTCAATTCATCAGATTTGCTCCCGAAATTTATTTTAGACATCTATTTTCAAGCTTTACTTTTAGTAACCTTTTTTTTATATTTTAATTTGAAACTTTGGATTGAAGTACCTAATAGAATTATGGAGGGCTCTACCAAATTAGAACTTAAATATATGAATTTTTAGTCATAATATATGGCCTTTGACCAAGAAAATTGTAATTTCAGCACTAAGAATGACTTTAATGGTTCAATTTACCGTGCTTTCACGTAAGTGCAATCGGAAAATTTTAGCCTAAAAATGATGAGCTACTCACGTTTGAAGTTGAATTTTGTAAAGCACAAATAAGTAATAGTAGTTGGTCAACCAAAATTAAACACAACATAGGTTGAAAATTATATAATGAGCATAAAAAATGGTGGACTTGCATGCATGATACAATTGGTTGCAGTAGAGCCTAAAAGTTCGATTTGTAACCATTCACCAATCTCTATTTTCATTCCTAATTCGAATATAGAAATTGATATTCATACGAGGGTTGAAAATAAATGTACATTTCTTATCTAAATGGCTACATGACTTTGACACAACCAATCCAAATGGAAAAAATATATATTTGGCCTTATATAGTGATTCCTTGAAGTTTGCACTCTACAATTGTCATGTATGGAGTCCTTCAAACTACATGGGGAGACTAAAGGTAAGTGAATCTTCATTTTAAATAACAAGCACAAGCATTTTTATTTCTTCATTACACATGTGGTGATTTATGAGTGATTTACCATCTATATATGGCACTACGGTTGTTTAGGCATTTATCTCTTTGCCTCGTCCTTCACTTAAATTCTTCACATTTGTCAACCTAATTGTATTATAAAACTTTGGTTATTATAGTATAAAACATTGGTCTTAAAAAACCCTAGATCCATCAAATACAATTGAGCAAGTGAGTAACACTACTACATAAGGGGGAATTTGCATTGCTTTGGGTGTTGCTCCATGCACTAAGATTTTACTAGAGGGGGGCGAGGTGAAAAGAGTGCTTTGTGCTTTAGAGGAACGTTGCTGAGGAAAGCAACGTTTTGGAACATGCATTAAGCAATGTTTAGAAGGGTTTTGGGAACGTAAGATCTCATGTTTGGAAACTCTCTGTTCTCATTGGATTTCTAATTTTGAGTTTTTGTCACATTGGAATTTATTTTATTTTATTTGAAACATTGCTAATTATATTTTATTTAAAATATATATATTGCATTAGGTACACAATTTTTACTTCAATGTAATGTAACCATGTGGTACTGATAGTGTACTACACACCGTAGAATGCACTACAAGGATATAGATACATTAGTTTGAGGATGCAATGCACCCATCCTCTTAGATTTATACTGTGAACTCTTTACAATAACAGATTAATATTATGGGATAAGTTGGTTCCATGGAAACAACACAAGGAACGTATAGGGAACAAAAAAAAGCAATGTTTGTGCACACAAACGTTGCTCTGATTTGAAAATGGTGGTCAAAACCACAAACGATGCTATTTTTCAATAACGTTTGCTCGAACAAGTAAGCAAAACATTGCTTAAAAAAGTTGCAAACCCCCCTTTTATGTAGTAGTGTGACCAACATTAAGCAAAAAAAACCAATAAGGAGGCCGTTGTCTATGGGTCTCAATCAACCTTGTAAGAGCATGTCCACCAGTGAAACTAGTATCCCTATTTTTCAAACCTAATATACCAGTCCATGCCTAAATTTTGCTAGAGAAGATAAATCTAGTTGTTATTCAAAAAGAAAATTAACAGCCTCGAACACTTTCGCTTGCAAAAAATCTTCCTAAGTCAAGTCAAAACCTCTATTTTCAGTAAAAAATTTGAGGATACTATACATTGGTAGGCATACTCTATTTTTTGTTGGGTATCTTCACATTCTTGCTAAAATTTCAGGTCCTAATTTGACTTGGAAAGACTTTTGGTCAACCACAGCATTCAAGCCTGGTTCAATTGTCTCTTTCAATTATGAAATGTTTGGAAAAATCTACCATGGATTAGTCACAGAAATGACTTGTCACATCATGTGTATTGCTTGAAACAATAATATCGTCATATTATAGATTATCATTATATAGAAGGTAGACTATAAATTTCTTGTGGATACCATCCATACTCCTCTTGTTTGGAAAAATTTAGGTCTAAACTGGTATATCAGGTTCAAAAAATAGGGATACTAGCCTCATTGGTGGACATGCTTTAAGAAAGAAACGAATGGAGTGTGTGTTGGTGAAGAAATGCAAAGTTTGAAACCTCCTTTTTGCAACGTAGCTAGAGGGCTTTTTGGTATTGAGGGTTGTAATGGACATTTTGTAGAGTTGTCCTCTCTATTATAACATGTTTGGAAAGCCTCACCTTCAAGGTGACGAGCATGGATGGATTAATCATAGAAATGACTTGTCGCATGTGTATTGTTTGAAGCAATAATATAGTCATATTATGGAGTGTCATTGTACAGAAGGTACCGGTAGACTGTACATCAAATTTTGGCATTTGATACAATTTCCAGAGTAACACTAGATTCAGAAGGGAAAGAGGATAAAGGATCAGTCGTACCAGAGCCCTACCAGGCATGGATTAGTCACACACTACTTCAAATCCTAGTTAAATTAATTGAGGCATTTCACTTAGGTGCTACTCGTAATTAGGCCCTCAAGAGTAGTATGGGGTCTCGATTGTTGGGAGCCTATAGTCTCCAGCCATATCGATTGCAAGACACATGCTTGCCAAAAGTCCACCTCCACTCTCTTGTCCTATTATGGTCCATTTTCACTCATCCTACTCGAGTGGGGCTTGGACAAAATAACTCAAAAACAACCAAATGCACTAGTTGATTCTACCAGGATTTGAGATAGTCATAGAATTGCCTTGTCACATGTGTATTGGTTGAAACAATAATATTGTCATATTATGAATTGTCATTGTATGGATTGTCATATTATGCCCTAAAGGACCAAGGATTCATGGTTTTAAAATGAAAAATTCAATTGATTTCATTGTGGAAAATAGAATTCAAATGGAGCCAAATTTTATATCACTAGAATAAGTGAAGAACATTGTATTTGTTGGTCAAGAAACAAAGAAATTTGAACAAGAACAAAGTCCACAAAAGATCTACTCAAAACTGCTCAAAAAACATGAGGCCCAATTTTGGCTTCTTGGTCCTTTAGGTGTTATGGACTGTCATTGTATGGATTGTCATTGTGTGGAGGGTAGACTGTAAATGGGAAGAAGGAAGGGCTGATGGAGTGTGGAATGGAATGTCCTCAGGTGGTAGGGCACTGCAGCGTGCAAGACGAGCGACTGGTGGAGTACCAAAGGAAAGTGATGACGCTGAGCAAGGACTTCCGGGCGTTGTTCATGGAGCGCATCTCGCGCGAGGACAACCTGCGTGCGGACCGCTTGGCCAATGACGCCATCGACAAGGAGCTGCAGGTGCAGTGATATATTTTTTTGGTCAGGAGACAGTTTAGCATTTTTGCTACTTTTCCATGGCTTGAAGAGCAATCCAAGCTCCATAACATTTAGTAGCCTTCATGCCCTATGCCTTTCCTTCATGCGCTCTGCTCACACAGGCAGATAAAAACAAGATTCCCATATGGGAAACGCGGACAAATTTCTCACAATTGTAACTTTCCTAGATCAAAAATACACTATGCCAATCATCCTAGGAAAGTTACAATTGTGGAAATTTTGTCCCACTTCGCAAATGAAACATCCATGTAAGGATGTCTTTGTCTCTCCATGTGTATCATCTTGGGACTCTACCTCTCCAATTAGCTACTGATAAAGTCATGTTGGGTGTGGAATATGTTGCACCATCTACTATGGGGCTAGGCAAAGTCACTACATGCTTCTAAATGTCATGTCCTTGGATGTTCTTTTCATATTAAAATATAGGTAATATCAGGGTAATACACATGTGCTACTTAGGCAATACCTGGGTGATATCTAGGTTTAAAGAGGCTACACATCTTGACATCTTAACTCCATGTAGGAAATCTGGCTATCAATTCCTTCAAGATTTTTTTTCAAAAATCCTTTGTATCGATTACTCAGCCCAGATTTTATGTAGCAATTTGGCTAAAATTAGCAACAAGGGTGCATTCACAATCAAACAACCCAAGGGCGCCCAAATCTAACAACTCTTAATGAGTGCTTAGGGTATTATATCTTCAATTTATGTAGATATTAGAGAAAATAAAGGACATTCTGATTGCTTAACCCCTAAATGCCTAAAGCCCTCTTCAAATTCGGCAGTTTTGCAAAGATGGATTATAAAATGCAACCTAGAGGGATATTTTGAACTTGATATATAAATAAAAGTTGTACATTATGAATTTTAGATTCTATCCATACGGTTAGATCTATGATTGCTATTACCAATAATTTTGTATAAAATTTGAAACGTGAAATTCAAAATTATTTTGTAATTCAATTACGAATAAGATATTGACAATCTACAGATGAAATTCTTTGTGATTGGTTGAAATGTAATACTCTAAGTGTAGTGATTTTTGGAGATTTTTTGGTTGCTTAATTTTATGAGTTGACTTCTTTTTTACCACTTTTACACTGAAATCTTCAAAATTTTGGGTGAATCACTACAACATGAAATGAGGCATAAAAATTTCACAAATCATCTCCTTTCTAATCGGAACACATATGCATGAAGCTAACTTCCCATAGAATCTACAGTAAAAATCCCACACTGCAAAAAATGCATGACGGATGAGAATCTACAGATGAAATTTGTACATCGTTCAAAAAATGGACGCTTAGGCAGTTAGGGGTTAATAAACACATTTTAATCCTTATTAACAACCGGTTACGGCCATATTTTAGTCGTTTCGGAATACCAATAATTTCTCAAACATCGTCAAATTTTAGTATATGGTAGAATGACATACAACATATGTAGTTACTAATTTATATTGCATGATCAATTCAAATGACAAAATTATAGCTTAATAATTCATAAAAATAATCACTGGTTACAGTTTTCGTGGCTCGTGTTACTGTGAATGTACCCACAAAACATTGTCGTTGTGCAGGTGGTGGACAGCTTGTCGGAGTTCATCGACCAGGAGTGGACCTCCCACGAAAATGTAAGTAAGCACGCCTCGCAGCAGCACTCCACGGTACATTCGCGAATGCCGCCGCACTCGCATCCATTGCCGCTGCCTGCGCCTCACCTCAAGGTCAAGCCTGTGGCCTCCGTGTCTCCCCATGTCGTCAAACGCCATGCCACTGACGTCGGCGCCAAAGGGGCTGTTGCTGCTCCTGCTGCTGCAACTAAGAGTGACGATCCCACTCCTGCAGCTCAGAGTCGACGATCCAGGCTCTTCTGCTCCGACGTCGACGACTCCTCACAAGTCAGTCAGTCTCCCATCAATGATCAATTGTTCTTCTCAATAACTGTGTTCAATACTAACTTTTGTACCAATTTTCTACGCTGACAGCCACAAGGAGAGAAAAAGACATTCCCACATGGGATTTCATATGGGAAGTGGGACAAAATTCTCACAATTATAACTTTCGTGGGACGATTGTAGTGTATTTTTGATCTGGGAAAGTTACAATTGTGGGAAATTTGTCCGCGTTTCCCATATGGAAATCTTGTATTTGTCTCCCTGTGAGCATCTCCATTAGCAACTCTGAATTGCACTTTGAAGATCATCCACAAATTACAGGCCGACATACCATGTAGTTCCCCACCAACATCACTCGATTAGACTCTGAATTTAATAGTAAGTAAGGCACTCACAAGTCACCACGCATGGATTGATTTGCAATAAGAAGAGAAGATACACTAGCTTGAGTCATTTTGAGAACCTTGAATTGGGTTGTTGTATTCAATGTCTCCCTCCAAATAAATTGTTGACCAACCCATGCAAATCCATTTTCCAAAGCCAACTTGGAGCTATCTAGAGTGCTGGTGGAGATACTCTTAGAACTCTTTTATACCGCCTCTTTGCTAAAGAATGGTACTCCCACAATCCCACTAAAACACCCAGATAAGTACTCTATTGTAGAGTAGTTATTTGGGTGTTTTAGGGCCTCCTTCCATGCAGAGTCAAGGTCGGTTCTAATAATCATATCTCCACCCCTAAAAAATAGCACAGACCACTTCCATGCACACTTGGTAGAGCAATCCAGTAGTTAAAATTAGAAACTCTCCACAACGCAACCAATCACGTAGCCCACCGATGGCATGGTGATGTGGATGATTATGCAAGTCCGCTTTCAATGCTCACCAAGCATGGGTGGAAGTTGGAACCTTTTTTTTTGTTCTTTAGTTGTTTCCACCAGCCCGATGCTCACATGGAAGCCCGTCCTAAGTGTGATTATAATTATTCCTATGGGCAAGTGCTCCCTCATTGAGTTGTCGCTATACTAGATTGCTCTATCGAGGTGTGCATGGAAGTGGTCTGCGCTTTTTGTTTTTATCGGTGGAGACCTGAATTTTGGGCCCGGCCCGACTCTACATGGAAGGAGGCCCTTAGTGGAACAGAGGGAGTATGTTATTTTAGCAGATCCTACTTTACACTTTTGGCTAATTGCACCAAAAGCTTCCTTAACCCCTAAAGGACCAAGAAGCCTGAATTGGGCTTTATGTTTTTTATAGCATTTTTGAGCAAGTCTTATGTGGATTTTCCTTTAGTTCAAATGTATTTGTGTATTGACCAACACATACAATGTTCTTCACTAATTCCAATGATATAAAACTTGACCCCATCGCAATTCTGCTTTTTACAATATGATCGATTGAAGTTAGCGTTTTGAAACCATGAATCCTTGGTCCTTTAGGGGTTAATGAAATAGGGTTTAGGGTTTAGGGTTTCTCGTCTAAAATTCGTTGCAGCAAGTGCAGGTGGACCAGATGAGCTCCCCAGTGAGGAATCATGTGCAAGCGGCTGCCAAGTTCATGAGGAGTACGCGCCGGCTGTTGAGTTCCAGTCCAAGGAGGAGGCCCGAGATTTCGGCCTCGCTGATGCCACATTGGGACAACAACCATTTGGATTCCTCGCCGTTTTCGGACGAATCCACATGTACATCAAAAGAAGGAAACTCCTGCAACAACCTGCAGCAACAACAACAAGGGGAAGCAAATTCCGCATCGGGAAGTGGCACAGTTACTACTACTGAGCAGGCTGGTTACGACGGTGCAAGGTTTGATACCCTTTCCAGCAGCAGCAGTGAGGAGGAGTCTGCGAGTGACACCGAATTCTCTGAGCAAGACTATGCAAGACTGGTTAAAACTTTATTGAAAGGGTTCCTGCAAAGGAAAAGAGCATAGATACAAGAGCATTCCCACCAGTGGCTGGTATCCTCAAATTTCTTGCTAAAAATCGAGGTCCCGATTTGACTTGGAAAGACTTTTTGTCACCAAGAGCACTCAAGGATGGTATATTGCTTGTGGATACAAAATTTAGATTTGGACTAGTATATCATTACGTTCAGAAATAGGAATACCAGCATCACAAGTGAGCATGCTTTAACACAATTGTCATGATGCGCGAACTTGGTCTTGGTGGCCAAGTGGGTAGCACTTCTTCCCCCAACAGACTCTTCATTCACGTTTAGGTTTCTCCCTCTCTCTTTCAATCATGAGCTTCAATTGGTTCCTTGTACATATTCTGGTTTTGAGCCCGTCTCAACAAACTAGGGCCCTCATAGACTTGAAATTATGTTGCCCAAATTGCCTCCATTTTCCAGGAGCACAAATCTCCTATTGATGTAAAAAACGGACGTGAAAATCGTTTTTGCTGCCTTTGAAACTAAAAATCCAGTTTTGCCTTGTCAATCTTCTTTTAGTTTTCCTAGACTTTACGAATAACTCAATTTTGTACATGTTTTTCCCCTACCGTGCCCTCTATCTTCAGTACCAATTTTCACTTACATAACATTCTCGAGGTGCCACCTCAACACCCTTCAAAAAGGAGTGCAAGGTAGGAGCACCCAATTCGAACAGTGTACCCAATGCTGATAATTTTTAAACACGGCATTCATTTTTGAGCGCAAATCTAAGCACATCATAGAGCCTTTATTGTTTATTAACAAAAAATGAAAAGCTATCTATGGTCTACCTAGATTTACGTTCTAGAATTATCAGCAATGGGCACACTGTCAGAATTGGGTGCTCCTACCTTAAATCATTTTCGTGAATAATCTCAAGTGAGAGGTACCAGAAAAGATGCGCATTACTCATTCATATCCATACATACACTTCACATGAATCTTTTTGGTTGCCATCTATGAATGAAGTCGCACACAAGAAGTTGGATTGAAAATTTTAGGTGCTTTTGGGTTGAAAATGCTTTTTAACCGAAAGGTCACATATGGAAAGTAATTTCGACCGCAGAAAAAAATACTCAACAGAAGCCTCCTCTCACATTAAATGGTGCCTCTTCCACCATTCAACTCAACCCAATTCCAACCCAAACGAACCCCCTCTCCTCTGCAGCCCCCTATTAGGTTGAGTTTGGTTGAAAACACTTAACCAGGTTGAAAAACTAAACCAAAACTTAATTCAACCCAACCCATATGAGGCCCCAGTTGGGTTCAGTTTGGTTGAAAACACTTGACCTTCAATTCAACTCAACCTTCTCTACAGCTCCCCCATATAGTAGAAAAGGGTAGATTCTCACAACTGCTAGAAGAATTGAGTCTAATACATGAGTCTATAGTGGAGAAGGGTGAACTCTCACAATTGCTAAAGACTGTTGTAACCCCCATTTTTTTCCAAATTGTGAGTAATCTGCAAATGGGAAACCGGACACAGTTGCATTGATTATCCCCTGCACCGAAGAACAAACAGCAGGCAACCTGCGTGGTAACTACCTAAATTCTACCTCACCTCTATTGCGAGGACTTAACCATGTCAACATGATAAAGAGTAATATACACCTACACCTGGTTAAAAGGAGCGACACTGCCATACAAGGGTTATTCTACCAGATGGTCATAAAAAGAGTGGACTGAAGATCTCTCATCAACTTCATGTGGACGCACAATCCTTGCAACTCTCTGGCTGAACTAAGAGAAGGGGAGGACACCTGCCAAAGCAAGACCACTTTTGTAGCATCTCTTCACCCTATAAAATGGTTGGCTTAACTACTACAGGTCTGGACCCTGGGTAAATACACATCTTGTCTCAGCGGTTAGAGTACCCCCATCCATCAGTTCGTTGTTGTGTGTCCAGCTGGCATTATAACACATGAGAAAATTTATTCTTTAGCAGCTATATTGGCTGAGAATCCAAATCTGCTCGGTTGGATCATAGACACTCCCTCGGGATCAGCTTGCTTCGTCATCTTGTGTTGTTGATACCACTTCGTCCTCTCTGATTAAAAAAGACAATTACACATCAGTACACAAACACCCTACCCTACTTTGCCCTCAACAGCCCACTGATGCGCATCATTTAGGAGACAAATTACACAAGGAGCATCCACATAATCAATTTTCCTAATAAGCATGGACTGTAATCAATCGCCTAAACAACCAATTACAAGAGCAATATGTTGTCTGCTCCACCTTACAACTTCGTTCCGAGGTGATAGATGATCGTAACGTATACACCAATTCAATGGGTAGATGAAAATGGCTATACAGGAGCTTCGAGATAGGCACGAGAGAGAGGATAGAGAGGCATTGGGAACGGTGGCGTGATACTAATAAAGGAAATGAGCTCAAAAACTCAAGCCATGAAGTTCAACTACTTGCAAAGGAAGAAAGAGCACAATGGACGAAGACTGCAAAGTTGAGTATTAGAAGAAAAAAGAATTGATTAATTCCGTTTGGTCAAAATTGTGACACCTTGTAAAGGATGTATCTAAAAAAATGGGAAATATAAGAAATAGACTATTATAGCTGCTCATATTGACGCCTGATGACATTGTCAAGAGACATACCAACGAGCTGATGGGGAAGGTTGAAATTGTAGTCCTCCTGAGCATTTCTTCTTCGAATGTAGTGATAAAGCCCATACGCGAATATGGAAGCAAGTATGAGCACTCCTATCACTAACACGGCTTTGGCTGCAGGAGACATGCCTCCCTTTTTCCATTTGTAAGGGCAGTCTGGCAGTGATGGCACTCCACACAGACCTTGGTTTCCTGCCAAGTTGATGTAGCCGCCGTGCACCCCAATCGCGTACACGGTCTCTGGAACAGGCCCAGACAACCGGTTGTCGTCCAGACGTCTGCACAGCATTAGGAATTTCAGCATCAGAATCAAGACTAATGCAAACTCAGAATTAACACAGATTCTCGGTTTCAAATAGTTAAAAATATAATGCAAACAGGGCTGATTTTTATATCGATGAAAAGATTGCATTTCAAGGTAAAAAGAAAGTCCCCATATGATCCATTTAATAGAGTTAGAAAATAAAGAAACCCTCTTTTGGGCGTTCGGGGTCAAGTTCCCAAAGAACAGAGCATATGACTACAAACAATCACTCTAAATGAAAAATCTGTCGTCTGAAATGTTTTCATTGCTAAGTAAAGTCGAACCTCAAGCTCTCATAGAGAAGATACTTACAAATGATTCATTCCTGGAGAGCCCAGGCTGACAGGAATTGGACCCGTCAGAGCGTTGAAAGACAAGTCTCTGTAAAAACAGTAATTTAGCTTCAGTAACAGAAAAGCATTGCACTTTAAGCAGATGTTAGTAAGCCACTAATATGATCTGATCGCTAAGTACCATTAACATGGGGGTAGCAAACACTTACAAGGAAACCAAGTTGCTTGCACCCAAGGTACCAGGAAGGGTACCAGAAATTTGGTTACTGCTCGCATTTCTGCATTGGAAAGCACCATCCAATGTTTAAGAATAGCCGGTAATACACCACCGACACAGGCCCTCTTCTTGACCGAGAATCAAGCACAAGTGCCCAAGTGACTTATATCTATATCAGTTTAAAAAATTGTATGGGAAGCTTAAAGGAAGGTAACAAAATGTATCAATAGAAAGAAAAAATTAGATCCTACATTTTTGAACGACAGAAACAAGTTTTAAAAGTTACTATAATTGACTATTAGCTTCTAAACGAGACTTTCTATTTCTCTTGAGGCCATGAAATTGTGACATGAACCCTATGTACAAGAATGGTGAGTATCTTTCGTTCACACAAAGAGAAAGGGTGCGGAGGAAACTTACAGTGTGATCAGGTGAGACAGGTCAGTGATCTGAGGTGGGAGTATGCCCGTCAGCCCTTGCACGGAAATGTCCCTGGAAAACGAATTTGGTTCAGAAAAAACAGAAAACAGTGGTGGCCCTGTCTATATACGGACTATTAAAAAAATATTGGAACTATTAGAAGCATCGATTCAGCTGTAGATACATTCATGTTGAGAAAGCAACAAAGCTCACATGTGAGTAATGACGAGTGAAGAACCATCAGCTGCAAGGTTGCATGTAATTCCATCCCACGCATCCCACTCCGTGGGCGCACAGGGATCTCCGTTCCAACCCATCCTTTCCGGTACATTCAATGCACTTTTCAATGCATGCATAGCCGCCGCTGTATCATGTAACAATCAATATCAGCAAAACAATTCACCTTGTTCATTGTTACATTACTCAATCAGACAACAAGAAAGTCCCACTAAATTAGTAAACCCTCTCTTGGAGGAGACCTTCTGGCGTTAGTAGAATACACGTTACTGACAGTATCTAGTGAATATGACAATCTACAATATCTGAAAACTTGCAGGCTGAACCAAACTTACGCGGTATCCAAATAAAACGTTTTCAAAAATGGGGCAATGACCTACATCAATACTAATAAGAGAGGCCGCTCGAAACAAGTGAATGAGTTCGTTACCTTATACAAACAGAACGGAAGTCAAAAAAATTACAAAGAGCATCTGATACTAACCTTCAGTGAGATTTGTTGCAATGTCCGCCTGCAGAATTGCCAAAACTTCAAGCCCACACACCAAGGGAGTTCCAGCTTGAGGAGTAAACTTAATGACGAGGGCACCACCAGTCAAGTTGCGAACGGTGTAGAGAAAGTCGAAAGCAGTGTTTAATCCAACGCGCTGGAAGAGATCAAGTTCAGCGAGGACGATCACGTCGTTCACGGAGATGTTGAACACTCGTTGTCCAGGTGCAGTAATATTAGGATCGATCTCCGCGAGGTGGAACCACACCTGGTAGTCAAGCTTGGCATCCACGAGATAATTGTAGATCACGGGCACACCAGGCTGCACTGTGTAGCGGCACGTCTGATATAATCTTACTGGCCAGTAATTGGGACTCACATCCGCACCTGCGATATTCGCGCTCGTGGTCAGAAATGTCTTCAAGTTGTTGGTGTAATCGTCATCTTTCTCCCAGGATCTGCCACCATGATCAGTGACATTGTCGAACCCGGGGCCAAAGGAGGTATCACCCGCTGTAATTCGGCCGTAATTCACGACGATTACGTTCTGTCCGGTCGAGTTTGCCTGGTACATGTAGTCGTCCACTTGCAGGATCTCAATTGAGCCGATGACCGGCGCGTCGGTGCCAATGCTGTAGAAGCAGATGGTGGCCGAGCCGTCTTGGATGAAGGCGATGAGATCCGAATACGCACCAAAGTTGTCTGCATCATCAGCCCATGGGTAACGCCAGCTGAACACCACGGTTCCTTCCACGGACACGTCGAAGCTGGGCGAGTGCGACAGGTTGTCGTAGTTGTTGTATGCGAAGAACATCTGAATCGCATACCGGCCCACGGGCACCCCAATCTCGTAGCAGTTCTTCTTGCCTTGCGAGATCGGGAAGAAACGCAGGCTGCGCTCTTGGTCGCGCAGGAAGTTCTGGGGGAGAGAAACGTTCGCGGACTGACCCCCGGAGAAGTAATTGTCCGCCATCCATGTCTGGTTGATGTTGTTCGTGAAGTTGTGGTAGCCACCGCAGTCTATATTCAGTTGATATTGATCTGCAACGCAAAATTTACAACACGTTCTCAGAGCAACGCGCCATCACCACAGTCGAAAGTGCGAAATTCCAATATGAAGAAATGCAACCCCAGATTCGGACATGGTAATGTAAAATGAGTGACAAGGACAGCATTTCGAAATCCACCAACAATGTACATATCATCAAGCAGTATGAAAGCGGCTACAACCGAAAGTGAATTCTACCTTCAAAATTCCAATATGGAGAAATGCAACCCCAGAATCAGACACGGTAATGGAAAAGGGTAACAACATTTCGAAATCCACCCACAATGCACACCACGTCAACAAGAAAGTGGGTACAACCGAGGTTAGGGTGGATATCTGAACAACAGCAAGATGCAACCCGGTGAGTTATGTGACGAGGGAAACCTCGAGGTAGCAAGACATAAGAGTCATACCTGCAAGAGTCGAAGAAAGAAGACCTAAAAGGCACAAGAAGCCCAAGAATAAAAAACGCGCCATGGAGGCTCTGTCAGCGCTTCCTTCACAAGAATACCTACGGCGGCAGCACCACCACCAGCTCAAAAAAATCCACCCCTGGAAATCCTTCTTTGCGGCGTGTTGGTACGACCCACGTCGACCACCATTCCAGCACCGCACTCCGTAAAGAAGAGATCCAAGAATTCCGTGGCAGCTCACCACATTCAAAATCTCCTACCACTACTACACCGTTGCACTAGCACCTCCACAAGTAACGACCAGATACCAGAATGTGGAACTTCGGTCACACCAGATCCAAACCCAGATATTTTCCGGTGTAGCAGAGTCCCTGTGTTCCAAACCTGAGTGCAACCACTTCATACACAGCGAACTGCCACCATTGCATGTACGACATTACACGAGGGTGCTTGCTTGCTACATGTGGGATGCAATGATTAAACCGCGTCTGGTCTCTGACAGAGCTCGTGTAATGTACCCTAGCGGTGTAACCTCGGGCCCTCGGACTGAGTGCGAGCACGAGTGGTGCAGCAGTGAGGTGCGGGAGGCAGTAGTGTGTGAGGTGATCAAAGGGATGTGCAGGAGCAGTAGTGTGGGTAGTGTAGGGCATGCGAGATCCGCAGGCAGGCAGGCAGGCAAGCAATGTGGGCAATGTGGGCAATGGGGCGGGAGGGTGCGGGAGGCGCGGATCTGGGCAAGTGAACGCGGGGAGGAGGTGGTGCAGCCGTGCTTCGTTGCAGTGGCGGCGAACGCTACGTCCTGGCTGGCGCGCATTGATGATCGATAGACCACGAGGAGTGTGAGTGGAAGCCACTAAGCGGGACGTTACACTAATCCTTGCTTAATTAGAGCATCTCCAATGGGGCACTTTAAGCATAGATGACTCGCCAAATAAGGCCCACTTTATACACAGGTTGGGGCTGGATGCAAGGCTGGCCCAAGTTTGGAGTTCAGGTCAAGGAAAACCTTGTCCTGATTTCATCAAACCCATCCAAAGATTCGGCGCCAAAATTATGCCACATAGGACACCACGTAGGAAAAATTGCTCGTTGCGGCCCGGCCCTAGTATAAAGCCCTTGGGCCGGATTTGAAAGAATCGAGCGATCCTATTGGTTGAAATTTGAAGAGTTCGGGCCGGCCCTCAATCCAACCCCAAGTATAAAGTGGGCCTAAGGATGAAAAGGAAGGAGGGCCCTTTCAAAAATCAAGTCAACATTAGAGTTAACCGAAAAGAGTGTCTCAAAGTGGAAACTCACCTCACACTCACCTGCAACTCATTTTCAGTTCAAAAAAATGACAATACTAGTCTATCGTGAGTTGAAGAATAATTTGAAGCAAGACCCTGCACCGCTCGTGAGAGTTGAATCCGTGACCTCCCCAATGCTAAAAGAGAGTTCCCACAAGTTCCTCCAAGCCTATGGCTCTATTTATGAAGGGACCAAGGGACTATTCATATATAAGGCGTGTCAGAAATCGCTTATATAAGATTGTTGACTCCGCATAGACTATGCATAGAACCCTACTTGTTTTTTGTTAACTCAACTCTCAATATTTCCTACATACCGTGGTTTCCTAGGAGTTTGATCAACTTTTTTCTCTAATAATTAATTAAAGTGCAAAAAACAGTTAGGCATCACGAAAAATAATCTATCAAAATTGAGCAGTAACATTATATATATATATATATATATATATATATATATATATATATATATATATATATATATATATATACATACATACATACATATATATAAATCGTTGGCCTTTTAATATATTTTTGTGGGGGGCAAACTAAGTCAGTAATTTCCCAAAAAATTAGGCACTCTTTTAATTATTTGGTTTTTTACCAAGCTACTAGGAAGCTACGGTAGTGAGTCCCCTCTAAATTATATTTAGATGTATTTTATTGTTATGGACAAGGCTTTTGTTCAACCAGTTTGCATGTGATTGGTTCTCTAATTAATTATGGCCATGCTTGAAGTGCCTCAGGTGGTGCACTTTTATTTTAGATTGTCTATATTTGGAATATTTTGAAGAGTCGTCCAAGTTTAGCGAGCCACCATTGGAGATGCTCTTAGCTTCAAGCATTTGCACCCTTGCACGCTAAACCTTACGCTCATTTGAATATTAAGAAAGACAACGTGCGCAAATGGTAAATGATGTTTATTGTGTCACTTGGCAGCCAATTATAAAAAAAGATATTAGACTTGTTTTGAGTTCAAAAAGACTGCAAAACTAGTCTATGGTGAGTTGTTGAAGGATAATCTTAAGCATGACCCTGCATTGCTATAAGGTATGGACTGTGGAACTCGTGGCCTCCCAAATATTAGAGGAGGATTTCCACAAGTTCCCCCCAAGCCAAGACATTTGGCCATGGGGATTATTCATAAACAACGTTCGTCATAAATTGTAATTCTAGGGAGCAAACTCCACCAAACTCATGCACCATTTATGCTTTTGGATAACTCCATTGGCTTATGAGCATCTACACCCTTGCACGCTAAAACTCACACAGTGAAATTACTCTATCTAAAATCTATACTATTAAACGAGCACTCACGAATTCATCCAAATTGATGGTCATTTTTTCATCCATACAATTTTCATTCAATAAGATAAAGGTACATCCAATAAATATGCTTTACAGTTTCATGTTTCAAAATGGAGAAAATCAATCTAAGCATCGTACTATTTCATTACAATAGGCTTTGTTCTACACTGATTTTCCCATTAAGTGAAGGCAACTTTAAAATGCGTGTGGGAAATTAGTGAAGGTGATATTGAATATCATTATATTGTAAAATTAGCGTGATATGAAGATTTCAGTCACTTAGTAAAAGATTCAGCCCTCACTAATTTTGAGATTTAGCAAAATAGTGTATGCCTTGGGAATTAGTATTAAACGCACTAAATGAGATAATCAATGTGGTATTAAGAAAGACAATGTGCACAAATGGTAAATAATGTTTATTGTGTGACTCGCTACCTAACCATGGAAGACAAAATCTGATGTTGTGATCTTCATCCACCAAGCCACACTTATTACGGTCCTAGTACTGTAGTACCATAGTAGGGTCGTCAAAATAATAGTCTAAGCAATGACCTTCAAGTCTAATTTTAGTTGAATATATCCCACATTCTACTTGTGATTGTTCCATTGAATATTTGATATACACATTTGGTGTGTATGGACGGGGAACTGTAATTTCAAGGGCTTAATTAATATAGATGAATAATTTTATGTGTAAGTTTCAACATACGAAGAAATTTAGATCAAAATAAAAACGTGTTATAATATATCCCTTCTACAATTTTGATGAAGTTTTTTTACAAGAAAAATGAGTTTAAAATGATCAATGCAGCTAATTTTCAAAAAATAATTAAAAATTTTGATTTTGTAAATTTAAAATCATTTTAAACTTAAAACATCATTAGTATTTACACAAGTTTTTTTTTAACCCTTTAGCGCACCAGTGTACAAATATTGGACGATGAACAGATTAGAGATGTTCGAATCTCATCTAGATTGGACATTTTTCATCTACCAAAATTACCTTTGGTTCTTGAGAAAGTTGACTATCCTTCGAACAATTTGGATCTGCAAAATAGGTTATTATGATTTTTAGAAAAATAACACAATTGGTTTATGTCAATTTTCATTCTTAGTTCAAAAAGTGAGACCTCAAATATGATTTTCCAAAATAAGTACTATCACATAATGGAAACCATACTATCTCGTAGCGCATGTTATTCCAATTTCATTACAATTTTTTGATTTTTTTGATTTTTTTTTGTTGATTTGGGATTTTTAATTGAATTTCAAGAGAAAACCTTCAAAATTTAAAAATAAATAAACAATAAATAGTTTGATAAATCCAATTGTATAGATATTTACAACTTCGCACTATACATCAACTCCATTTTTGGTTTTCATCAAACATTCAATAACGTTTATTTGAAAACAATGTTGAATTGGGACGTTAACCCTTCAGTGCCCAGCTGACCACATTATGGTCACTACAACGTCCGAAATGCAAATAGCAGAGAATCCGTGAAGAATTGGAACTTCAGTTTTGAAGTTCAGTTTTGCCCATATACATTACACACCTTCCAGAAAAAGAAATTTTCAATTTGGAATTGTACAACTATCAAAATACCTATCAACAGAATGCGAAAATACTGCAAATACTTGAAAATACAGTAAACACTTACAAATACAACACATGTATTATGTAGTATTTCTTGTGTTTGAAAGTATGTTATTATCTTGTTTTATTTTTTTGGATTGTGTTCTTTTCTTCATCTCCCATTAGTGTGTGTAATCCGATCTTGACTAATGTACCCACTCCTGTCAATTTTCAACGTATAAAATTTCGTCCTAAACCGTATGTGGATAAATCACTTTCACTTATAAAATTCACAATAATTATGTGTGAGTCTATTCTTGATATGAAAGATTGCAACGGAGAGGTGTTGACATAGGGCATAGCTGAACTTCTTTCCTTTCATTTTTGAAAATTTAACCCAAATTCTATTTAATTTTGAAGTCACACACCCCCCAAAATCTCATTTTTGAGCGTGCATTATACAGTTCAAATACATACTATAATCTTCTAATCTCACCATTGGATGATTCTCAAATTTTAATAAAATGTGTGCTCTCCAGTTGATAATAGAATTGTACGGCTACTTTCTAATTTAATCCATTCTATTTCTGGTAATCCCAATCACAGTGGAAAAATCCACTGAAATCCAGTGCTCCCAGCTACAGTACCCTGGGCACTAAAGGGTTAAAGGGTTAAACATATAGAATTTGATGTGATTGCATGTTATATCATAAAAAAGAAATAAATTCGAAATACTCATGTAAAAATATCACTATTTCCTGAAATAGTAAAAATTTCAACAAAACAACAACGTTGACATGTTCCTTTCTAAAAAAATTCTCACAAGTGTAATTTTATTCCAATTGACCCAATTCAAATTGGGTTTGAAAGTAGGCTTAATCTACTATTATAAAATATTGAATCATTTTATTAAAGAATTAGAATTTTGTGAAGCCCGCCAAAACATGCCAACATAATGTTCTTTAGAAGCCTAATATTGCACCTCCGAATCTCAAGCATTTGAAAAGGAATCGGAGGAATCATAGAGCATTTTCTCTAACTTCAGCCGATCCAAGCAACAAGGGTTTAATTATTTTATTCACAGTTTCAAAGACCACAAAATGGTTGATTGCGTTCTCACGGGATAAATCTACTTTGGCTAAGTTGATGGCAGTGTCGCTGAGTTAGTCACGGTTTCGCTAAGTTAGAGGTGATCCAGGGGAGGGGCGAGATTCCTGGGAAGTTGGGGCCCGGGCTGCGGTATGCTATGCTACGTTTGGCAGGGATGGCGCGGTTAGTTGACTCATTTTGGCACTTGCTATTTGGGCTCAGGGAAACTGGAATCCTTCTGCAATTCAGAGCCGGACTTAGCGGGACTGGGTAGCTTCTTCGCTCATTAGATACCGCCTGGGATTATTTTTTAATATATTTTCATTTACTTTTTTAAAACAAGAGGACCTGCATTAACCACCGTCACTCATGGCCCATTCGCACCAAGCCCCTGCAGCATTTGCATCTACGTTCCAGAAATGGAGAAAGGTAAAACAGAGAAACAAAAAAATATTCAAAGCATTGTCCTTTCTTGCTGCAACTACTGTTGAGATTAGGAACATCAAGGCATGTGAACATGCTGTTATGATGGTGCATTGAAATGAAATTTAAATAATTTAGTGCCAACCTCCATACCAACCTAATATGGATAAAATGACACTAAAATGACATGTATGCGGCTTTTGGTGTCAAAATGGCACCAAAATAGTTGGCCCAACTTTTCTGATGCAAGCATTGTGCAATTGCATTACAGTGCCACAAGTAGAGCCATGCTCCTTTTTTGCGTCGTGTTCCTTTCTCTCATGCGTTAGAGTAATTTCTAATTGCGTATTTTATATTTCTTGATTGACAACAAATTCCCTCAAAATTACGTGACGCATGCATTCATGCGGCAACATTGGTGTATGTGAATGGGCCATCGAGGAGCGGTGAAACTCACTTGGCTAGTCGCCGGCATGTGCGATTTGCTCCCTCATATGAGCTGGCATGCGCGGAAGCTGGTGGCGAGATCGTATGGCTGGGCATAATTAAAAGGGAGTTTGGGGAGGCTCCATAAAAACACGCAAGCTCACCCGATACGGGCCAAAACACTCGAGCCAAAATGCTTGCCCTCCCTAGCAAGCCAAAACACCTAACCCAAGGACCAAGCCGGATTCTAGTTTTTAAATGACAAATGCAATCAACTATATTGTGAAAAATACATTTGAGATGAGACCAAATTTTATATCACCAAAATTAGTGAAGAACATTGTATGTGTTGATCAAAGAAAAAAATAGAATTGAACAAAAGGAATGCTAGACAAAACCTACTCAAAGTTGCTAAACGAAATGTGAGACCAATTTGGGCTATTTGATCCTTTAGGGGTTAATATATCATCAAAATTCACGATTACTTATGAATAACTTATGATCCAATGTGGACATCTTTTTATTCAAATTAATTTGTAGTTTGACCAACACATGCAATGTTCTTCGTTGATTTTGGTGACATAAAATTTGGTATGATATGAATTATATTAGTCACAGTATGATGATTGAAATTGTCATTTTAAACCCATAGTTATATAAAATTTGAAAATGGTGGGAATCTCAAAGCAAACTCAACATGTTTTGAGGTTGCTTTGAAGTGGACTTCAAAGCACCCTCAACACACTTCCGGGTTGCTTTGAAGTTCACCTAAAATCAACCTCAATTTTTTTTTTCCAATTGAACTTGTCCTTGGTCCTTGGTCCTTGATCCTTGGTCCTTTAGAGGTTAAAATATCCTATAAATTAAAATTTTATATCATATTTATAGATTTTGAAAATAGACAGATGGTTAATTTTTTCTAAGTCTTGTTTATGAGATTTTTTAATTGTTTGTAGGTACATTGGGCTTTGAGTCAGACTTTCTATTTTCCATTTGTATCGAGCCTTCCAATGCACTCTATGATTATGAGTAAGTGAAATCATGTACTTGATTACACATGTGATGAACTCTTATCCTACATTCTACATATGGTAATTTGTGATTGATTTGTAACTCTATACAAAGCACATATAGTGTCTAGGGTTGGATCTTTAAAATTTGTAATGTTGATGGAGGATTATGTTACTAATGAAAAAACCACGTTCTAGATGATATTGAAATGTTACATTGAATGTGTTAAGAGGTGTGTTATGAATAAACAAGATAATAAAATTCACACATTATCTTGTTTATGCATAACAAATTCAACGTAACATTTCTATGTCATCTCTAACAAGTTTCTTACTTGTGCTTTAAAGTATGGATAAGTTGCATTATGTCAAGGATGCTCTTAAAAATTGAATGCAGACTCATTGATTATTTCAACCTTGTTGAACCAAATGAGGTTTTGAAAATACCAAATCAAACATATTTAAAGTATCTGTATTTCTTTAGAATAGAACCAAATAAATTTAAAAAATCACCTAATAAAAATGGAGTACAAACTGCGTACAAACAATAAATAAATTTGAATAAAAAGATGTCCGCATTGGATCATAATTTTTTCATAAGTAATTGTGAATTTTGATAATATATTAACCCCTAAAGGATCAAAAAACCCAAATTGGGCTCATGTTTCATTTAGCAATTTTGAGTAGGTTGTGTCTAGAATTCCTTTTGTTCAATTCTATTTTCTCTTTGACTGACAAATACGATGTTCTTCACTAATTTCGGTGATACAAAATTTGGTCTCATCTCAAATTTATTTCTCACAAGTTTTGTTCCAATGGCCCTTTGTCCGGTGGGCACTAGGTCATTAACATTACAAATGGACACTTTATTCACGCTAGCCTCCAAAGAGGACCAGAGTTTCTATCTATCTATCTATCTATCTATCTATCTATCTATCTATCTATCTATCTATCTATCTATCCGTCTATTTCTTACAATATGATCAATTGCATTTGTCATTTTAAACTAGAATCCGGCTAGGTGTTCAGTTAGGTGTTCTAGCTTGCCAGAGAGAGCAAGCATTTTGGCTTGCGAACGAGAACAAGCAATCGGCTTGAGTGTTTTAGCCAATGTCGAGCGGGCTTGTGTGTTACTAGTGGGACCCGTGTCGTTGAGTACATTGCAGAAAGAAGGAACGCCGTGAAAGAAGGAACGCAAATGAAGGGCAACCACTTGTTTTTGAGCTTGGGTTGTCTTCTCGATGGATTCCAACGCGGAACGGTCGAGTGAGACAAACCGAGCTGTATTGTATTATAGATTTTCGAGCCGTCCCGAATCCCAGTATAATTATGCCCACCCGTATGATCTCGCCAGTCAACTCCCTTGCATGCTAGTTCAAATGTCGTTGGCCATTCAATTTCCCTATGCGATCAGAGGGAGCAGATTGCACCTGCCGGCGACTGGCCAAGTTAGTTTCACTGCACCTAAGTGATGCAAAGAGCCCTCTCCAAATTCGACAGTTTTGCAAAGATGCATTATAAAATGCAACCTAGAGGGATATTTTGAACTTGATATATGTATATGAATAAAAGTTGTACGTTATGAATTTTAGATTCTATCCATACGGTTAGATCTATGAGTGCTATTACCAATAATTTTGTATAAAATTTGAAACGTGAAATTCAAAATTATTTTGTAATTCAATTACGAATAAGATATTGACAATCTAAGGATGAAATTCTTTGTGATTGGTTGAAATGTAATACTCTAAGTGTAGAGATTTTTGGAGATTTTTTGGTTGCTTAATTTTATGAGTTTACTTTTTTTAGAGCACTTTTACACTGAAATCTTCAAAATTTTGGGTGAATCACTACTACATGAAAATGAGGCATAAAAATTTCACAAATCATCCCCTTTCTAATTAGATCGCATATGCATGAAGCTAACTTCGCATAGAATCTACAGTAAAAATTCCACACTGCAAAAAGTGCATGACGGATGAGAAATTATGGATGAAATCTGTACATCGTCCAAAAAATGGACGCTTAGGCAGTTAGGAGTTAACCCTTTAGTGTCCAGGGTGGTTCTGGAAGAACCACAGTTTTTGGGTGATATTTTTTAAAAACTTTCTTTGTTGAAATTCAAGATACTATTAATAGTATCTAACCGTATAAATGTAAGCATAGCTTAATGAAACAAATGTTAGTCAAATCTTGATAAGATCAAACCGTTGGATTGGAAGATCATAGTGTATCTTTGAACCGTATGATGCACACTCAAAAATGAGATTTTGGGGGGTGTGTGACTTCAAGGTTAATTGTAATTTGGGTTAAATTTTCAAATAGGAAAGTGAAGATGTTCAGCAATGAGCTATGCCACCACATCTCCATTGCAATCTTTCATGTCAAGAACGGACTCATACATAATTATTGTGAATTTTATAGGTGAGAGTGACTTATCCATGTACGATTTAGGACACTAATTTATACGTTAAAATAAAAAAGGAGTCGGTACATGGATCAAGATCGGAATACATACACTAATGGAACATGAACGAGAGAACACAATCCCAAAAAAAAAACACGAGATAACAAACTTCCAAACACTAGAAATACAACATAGCACATATGCTGTATTTGTAGGTATTTGCTGTGTTTTGAGGTATTTGCAGTATTTTGGTGTTTTTTACTGTACATGGGTATTTAGATATCTAAGAAAGTCAGATTCCAAATTTTATTTTTGCATCATCTGTAGAATCAAAAGTTACACATCTGAACTTCAGAAACCATACTGAGATGGTTCACAGATTTTACAACATTTCATTTTCTGGTAATCTAGTGACCACTTAGCGGTTACGTGGGCACTAAAGGGTTAAACGTCAGAGCGTCCAGAAAGTGGACGACTAACAGATTCAAAACCTTCTCACGTTCTCATCAATGCTTGGATGAAAGTCATCCATTTTTTTGGAGATTCTTCACCAAGTTGTCGTCCTATATAACGGTTGGATTTAGTCATACTTGATTACATATTTTTCTAAAATTACAAATGTAGAAGTATGTCAAGTCGTTGACCAAGCCAAAACTGCATTGACTGTAGTTCAAAAGTGGCCTTGCAAAAATGAGGTCATAGATTTAAGAAACACAAAAATTTCAAAGAATCACCACATTTAAGAGTATCTCATTTCAAACTCATTCCAACAATTTTACTCAAAAACTGTTAAAATTTTGTTTGTAATCAAATTTAGAAGGAATTTTTAATTTTAACTTTCAAAATTTATAATTAAATATTGGTGATAGTATTAGTGAATTGAACCGTACGGATGGAGTCTGAAATTCAAAATCTAGAACTTTCATTTGTATATCAATTCCAAAATATTCTTCTAAATAGTACTTTATGATGATTTTTCTCAAATTGTCAATTCCAGGGACACCCTAGTACGTTTAGGGGTTAACTGAGCAATTTAAGGCCGATGCGACTAAAAAGAGAGTATAATACATGCCCATATAGCATAGGTGGGAGAACCAATATGAGCAAGAGACAAACTTAACCCTTAAATGTCAAAAAAGCCTTAACACCAAGTGTCCTAATTAGGACATTTCAATGTTCAGGTAGGTTCCCACGGTGTCAATTTTTATTTTTATTTTTTAAAATAAATTATGTGAATTTGGTATATCAATACAAAAATGAGGATCTAATTTTTTTTAATTTTGAATTTTTAAGTGGAAGTTATGGAGCAAAAAGGGTTTTTTTTGCAGAGAATGGGCAGTGCGAGAAAGGCTCAAAATAAACCTCAAAAATTATTATTTTTCAACTTTAACTGTAGGATCTTGTTATAGATTACCAAGAGAGTGCATGGTAAGATTTTCATAGAATTTGACCTGTACAGATTGCAAGATTATAGCGTTTGAAGTGAAAAGATGAAATTGCAGTCTTTTTGGATATTTTTTGATTGTCTTTGAAGACATATGAAAAATTGTTAAATTGGTCAAAAAAATCCTAAATTTTATTTAAATATTTGATTTGGTATTTTCTATCAAGAGGAAAAAGAAATATTCAAAAGAAAATGAATAGAAAGAGGTGAAAATGATGCTCCAAAACATGAAAAACTGCGGTCCTTTAGGAGTTAAGAGTACAATGAAGAAAAAAGTGGATTTTCTCAACCAAATTTGAAATGAATTGGTGCTTAAGAAAGGTGATGAAAAGGAGAGGCTAAATTTAGAAAATATGTTTGTTTTAGTAAATTGTACATTTTTAGGAAATTAGAAAGAGAAATGGTGAGGAGGAAGGAGAGGGAGTCGGGTAGTTGATGCATACTAGCGCTGTCAGCGTTGTTCAACAAAGTTTTTATTTTTTTAATTCAAAATTGCAGTGCTCACTGTTGAGTGGGAATCTCATTGAATTTTTTAATTTGTTTTTTGGGGTGACATTGTTCGCTCCATTTATTGTTCATAAAGAAATTTAGGAATTATCATCGGTTTTTCACGTTACTCAAGGGGCGACTATTGGGGGCATTTATCTATTTAAAAAAAATTCCTTTGGGTTGCCCGTCCACGATCCTCTTGACGTTTAAGGGAATCTTAACTCCTAAATGCATGGGCATATGGTCGAGGAGTCAAACTACAATATGTATTCATTTGAATGTTTCATATCATCACTATAAACTAATGTTACTATTTATCCTATATTTCCAAGATGAATGAATATATTAACTACCATCCACAAAAAAATTGTATTTATTTGTGAGATTTTAAAATTATAGTGATTTTTTAAGGAATTTTTTGAAAAGAAGTTGATCTTAATAATAAAACATATTCCAAAAAATATTAAAAATCAAAATTTATAATTATAATTATATATATTAAAATAGGTTTAATAATAATGAAGAACATTATGGTGGATGAAAGTCATCCTTTGATTCTCTATTTACACTTAATTTATGTGTGCATGTTGGTTGTGTTTGACTCTTGAACAAATGAATTTTTGTTGTTCGGGTATTTAGGAGTTATCGTCCACTTTACACCACGGCCCAACTTGATTGATGTTCCAAATCCAATTGACAAATAATTGATCGTATAGACAATAAAGATGCATGAAATCCAATGGTGGGTGTACAATTGAGGTGTTTGGATTCAAGTTGGGAACTAGGGGTCAAGAAAAACCTCAACCCAATTTCCGTGGGACAGCCCAAAGTTTTGGCGCCAAATTTATGCTTCATAGACCGCTACATAGGTTGAAGAATAATTTGGGTTGGATCCTAGAGTAAAGCCTTTTGGTCTAATTTGCCAAATCCGAGTGATTCTATTGGTTGAAATATGTGAAATTTCAACAATTGGGCCCTAACATATGAAACAATGCCTACAAACTAGATGTAGTATTTTTGTGATTGTTCAAGGATTAATCCCTTAACCCTTTGATGCGCTTGCGTCCACATAGTAGATGATGAACAAATTGACATCTTGACTACATATATGGACAATTTCCATTCATCTAAATTTCTCTTGGTTTTTGTTCCAATTGACTATCATTTGTATGGTATGGATCTTCAAAATAAGATATTGTGATTTTTTTAAAATAAAAAAATTGGTTTATGTCAAGTTTCATTATTAGTTCAAAAAATAAGACATGAAACATGATTTTCCAAAATAAGTAGAATCAAACAATGGGAATCATACCATCTTGTAGTGCATGTTATTCCAAATTCATTACAACAATTTTTAGTTTTTTTTTTTTTAGTGAATTTGGGATTTAAATTGAATTTCAAAAGAAAATTTTGAAAATTTAGTTACAATTTATTAAAAAAGAAAGATTAATCCAACTGTACAGATGTCATCTTCAAAGTGACATTTACAACTTAGCTTTGTACATCAATTCCATTTTTTTAATTCATTAAACATTTTATAACGCATCTTTCAAAATCAATGTTGACTTGGGACGTTAAAGGGTTAAAGTTACAATAGCTGCCCAAAAATGCCAAATCTCAAGTTTTGACCATCATAATATTTTTACTTTTGTTGAATCAATGTTTAAAAACTTGAAAACTATTGTGTAACTGACATGCATGTACGCATGCTAAGCTAGTTTCGCCCCTAACACAACGGCATTCTATAGTAAACTCATAGACTGCACTCTCTCTAATGAAATGATGAAGAATATACCTCATCATCTTGTCAGCTCCATCATTAGCTAAGGGGTACATGGCAAGGATAGGGAATAGTGAAAATTTCAGCTCAAAATAGCCCAATTGCTATACTTGAAATATCATGGCTAATTTTAATGAAGGATTTTTGAAAATATGAAAGGTAAAATAGCCAAATACTTAGTAAAAAGTTCAGTGAGTAGCCAAATTTTGTCTAGGTATTACCCAAATATCATCATGGTAACACCCAAGTATCACCAAAGTATTGTAAAAGAAGTTGGCTACTTGAGAATATTGAAAAAAAAAATCATTGGTAGGAAAAGCTCCAACGATGAAGTTGGATGAAACCCCAAGGCAACCCCGCAAGAATTACAGTCCTAAATGTTCATAACATATTAGAGCAATGGGAACCAACACCCTTTTGTAATGGGATCACAATCTAGTTACAATTAGAAACTAAGTTTACATGGCAATCACACTGTAGTCTCAAAATTCATGGAATACAAATGACATTCCTTCATTACTTAGAAGAGTGAATCTCTTGAAGATTCTCCATTGCACTGCTCTATTATGCTATGTTATGAGAATTGTCGTGCCAGACTTCAACAGTGGTCAACCTAATTTTTAATATGTAATTGATGTTATCAAGATTTTTCAGTTAGAATAGAGTTAACCGAAAAGAAGAGAGAATACATATTAGGTGAGGTGAGTCTGACCTGTATCTAAGGCAACCAAGCAAACTGGCATGGTTTCCAAAGAATTCAAAATAGAAAAGAGGGTGAACTAGTTTTGCCGTCACAAAGGTGACGAAACTGAGACTAAGGTGAGTTCACAAAGAGCCAAGGCTTGGAGGCGATGGCCCACATCCAATTTGAGATTAGGTAACTCTCACAACTTGGACTGACTTGCAAAACTCATATCTAAAATTGAAGTTGGAAGGTGTTGGGTTCACTATTTGCTTTGATTTCAGTTACACTCAAAGAAGACATAGACTTTGGTTTCCTGATATTTTGGGGGTCAGATTACCTATTCTGATTTCGGTTAACTCAAATGTTTCGGTTAACTCAAATGTCCAGTACCTGTTTTGAAAAATAAGTGTTTCACTGTTTATTCTGCCAGAGTTTCCAAACATCCGACCATAAAAGAGGCAAACAATCATATTGCAGACCACTGTGGAGGTTGGGCTTGGCAGACTGACATGTAAGCAAGAGGTGCAGTGCTGCGGCATCAATAGTCATGTTTCTATTGTAGTCTCTACTGTAGGTAAGTTAAAAAGTAACAACTTACAGGAGAATTCAATTCAAACACAGACGCCGACTAACTAACAACCTTGCAAGAGGTGAGTAACTTATCAAGGCACACTTTCATGAGCAGGAGTTCCTGTAGTAGGCCTACCGTGTACTCTTTGCCTGCTTTTCAGAACTAAGGCTTGTACAGAACAATCATCACGACACATTGTAAAACCACGACAAAGCTATAGGTTCATTTTCCATACAAACTGCGACGATAGTGATCCTCGAAAATAACTAGAGAATCCATTACAGAGAACTAAATTTTGTAGAAAAAGCAACAGAAAGTAGTTCCCGCAGAGCTTGAACAATCCATTAGGGTATGCAACTGTTTGAATTGGGATGATCTAAACCTAGCAGAGCTATAGAAAAGGAGAGCTAATTTTCTTTGGCTCCTTCGAGCAAACCTGGTGAATCATAAGACATCAATTTCTTCAAGATGAATGACAGCAGTGAAATGACAAAATCGCTCCCCTGCAACATGCCCCAACTGCCAAATTGGATCACATCTCAGAAGGAGCAATGCATTATAACACCAACTCATGAGGTACAAACCAAAACGTGCATCGTTATTAGAACGAGTTCCTAACCACTGACAGCCTCAATACACCAACTCAATGGTGATCCTTTGGAGCGGAGAACTTCGAAGAGATGCCATCCACAATGAGGTAAACACCGAAGAGGCCCAGGGCAATGCCCAAGCCAGGGGTAGCCCTCCTCAAATGCCCGTTCAGAATCGGATGCTTGCGGTAGTCATCTCGGGACTTGAAGAAAGCCCCTGTACTGACATGGCTGCTGTTCCCTTTACTCAATTTAAACCCCTCGTTCGCCATAGCTTCACTGCGTCTCAAGAAAACGCAAATTCAACACAACAATAAACCAAACACAATGCATTTTTGAGATCACGACAGGAGGAGAAGAATTGTGTGCAACCCTAAGTCTAGAAAAGAGAAAGAACACTACATGTTTGAGGAAAATCCGACAAATAGGTTTAAATTTCTACAGCGTCAACGAGATGAGGTCCAAGCGGCTGTTGAGGGACCGAGAAGCGGAGGCGAAGTGTATCAAACCCCACTTCCACCATACAAACACGGAAATGAAAACGAATGCAGGAAGCAAAACCGAAGTACTCACCAGAGAGGACAACACGTCGAAGAACCAGAGATTTCACAAGCAACTCCTTGACTGAGAGATGGCTTCTCGCGATCGGTGCAACATATCGAAATTTGCAACAAAGGGCTCTGATGCGCACCAAACCCTAGAAAACTGATGAAAGACCACACAGGCTCGGAGGAGCATCCTCTTGACGAAAATTTCGTCGTTCTGATGAACAGAAACATTCATCCTCTTTCGAAATCCACCGGTGTAGCAGCTTGAACAACTTTCTGCCTAATAGTTAATTAAACAAGTATCAATAGTCAAAAGATAGGAATTTCTATAGTTGCAATATATTATTGTAAAATTATAATTTACATAATTTGTGTGTATATATATATATATATATATATATATATATATATAAGCTTTGTGATTTTATTTACTACAAAATTCACCAAACTGCTGAATAATTCTTTTGATGGAATTTTTTACATCTTCTGAAACATTTTTTGGTAATTTGTAGGCTATGGATGTTGAACCACTAAAATTGCTGCAGTTTTGAAAAACAATATATTCTAATTTGTCCCAAAGTTCGTCTAAAAATGTGTCTGGATAGTTTAAGTCAAACTTTGTTACATCAATTTCGAATCTAAAATTTTTCAATTCTTGTTCAATATTGCTTCTACATAATGGACATGTTTTTGAAGATATGTTAGAACAACTTTGGCTTATAGACCAATGTAAAATGCATTCTGCACAAAAGCAATGTCCACACTTGGTGGTATATTCGTTCTTTGATACATTCTCAAGGCAAATACTACATGCTACGTCATTTAACTGTAAATGGGTTTGTCGATCTTGAGAATTCAACATATCTTCCACAAATCTGGCAACATGTACGATTATTGATGTTGTCATTGCGTTACAAAGTGTAAAAGTATGAAAAATAATTCTTTTTTAATAAAAAGTCATACCATCCACTAAAATTATACGAATATCATGTACATTCGTGAAATAGAATGAATATGTATTTATGAAGCTTGTTTATATACTTTTTTTTTAAAGCAAAAGATATAAAGTAAAAGAGATGAAATAAAAAATAAAAGTTAGAAATATAACGTAAAAGAGATAAAGTAGAAAGAAATACAAAGTAAAGAAAAAGAGTATAATAATGCATAGGGTGAATGCATGAAACACTCATACTATTTTTGCCACACCAATTGCGCTAATGAAGTGTCGTATATCGTTTTTAGTATCTTTAAAAGATTGTCAATTTTATGAAAGTCAGACAGTGTAATTTTTGGCAGCTTTTAACTTTTTGATGGTATTGAAAAGATATATATATATATATATATATATATATATATATATATATATATATATATATATATATATATATATATATATATATATATATATATATATATATATATATATATATATATATATATATTTTTTAATTTTTTTAATTTATTTTTGATTTGTTGGATTGATTATGTGCATTAAAAACTCTAGTCTTTGTACAAAAAACCTAGACCAAAAAACTGCATTAGACAACTCTAATATATAAATTGATCGCATTGGCCTATTCAACAACTATCTCAAATGCAAGGGCATTAAGATGTAACAATGGTTCATGTTGCAACCTATGCTCTCTATACAATGGCCAAGCAATCCCATGCTCTCAATTCCAAAGAATATTCAAGTATCGTGAGAACCAACATCATTTGCATGTTTGTCAAATCGTGAATATTTTAAATTCTATAGATGTCAACTTCCTTCAATTTCGTGTACAAAAATCCAAAATGATGTATACCAACATGCCAAGGCACAAAAAGCTTTTTTGAAGCTCTAAAAAAAATTGACAAAATTTCAAGTAGTTCCAAATTATAGCGTACAAAACCGAGTTTTAGACATGGCTAACTTTAACTTTCACATCACAATTGAGTTTTTCTTCAAACTTCTATAGTAACGTGTTATATGTCGCATACTACAATTTTTCATATGCACTTTTGGACTTTGTCCATTGATGCTCATAGTATGGTTGTTTGCATAGAAAAGTTTCAAATCAATACTCAGTTTTGTTCGTCACTGTAAACAAAACCAAAGGAAATATGGCAATAAGAACCATCAAGTCCTAAAACCCAATCCAAACAACAATTCTATGTAAAAATGGAAATTAATAAAAAAATTAAAGGAAATCCATTGTAGTGCATTGGTTTAATTTTCAACTTTCAATTTCAATTTGTAAATTTTCAATAGTCAACACATATAAATCTTTATAGTATAAATCTTATAATCTTGATTTGTAGTATAAAGGCACCTAGTATTTATAATTTCATAGTAAGTTTTTTATTAGTGTATTTGGTATAACATGGGTTACTCTTAATATTATGATTTTTTTGAAATTTTCATAAATTTCTTAAATCTTTGAATTCATTTTTTCAAAGTACGTATATATATATATATATATATATATATATATATATATATATATATATATATATATATATATATATAAAATTAAAACAACTAAAATTACATAAATAAAAATTATTACATTATTCTCATTGAGTTCTTGATCCGTTATGTAATATTATAGCAAGAACTAGAAAATTTTACGTGCTTTTAACCCCTAAAGGACCAAGAATATGTTTCTCTCCAAACACTCCAAAGTTGCCTAAAAGTACAATTTTTCAGAAAAGGGCATATAGTTTTGGATCTATTTGAACCTTTTTGACTAATTCAATCGTAGGATATTTTAACCAACTTGAATTTATTAGCACTTACAAGTTTCAAACTGTTTAGGTTCCTCAATACAAGCTTCAATAGTCAAATTATAAGCTACAAAGTTGGTTGCTGTTTTTTTTGGGCCCCTGTGCCCGACTTTGAACTTTTTGAAAAGGCCCACAATGAAAAGTTCACTTTTGCATTTGGTAAAAAGGATTTGGCAATCATGTGTATAAGGGTGTTAGCTCATTGTATGCAAAAATTTAGATGCACAGCTTATTGTATGCAAACTTTCAGGAGTTGCCCCCATTTAGGTTATTCACCTTTGCATGATATTATCTTTTGATCTATACATCACCTACGTACACAAATTACCATCCCATCTTTGTTACAAAGAATAGAATCACCTCAAAAAATCTCAAAAAATTCAAGATCAAAACTCATTCCACATTGACGTCACGGAGCTTGAAAAATTAGCCTTGGTCCTTGGTACTTTAAGGGTTAATTGTTGTAAGTTTTATTAGCTTTACCATTTAAAAATGAAATAAAATACTAAAATTAGAATTTTGGAGATATTTTAATATGTTAAAGTTTAATTTTAATTTTAGTTTTTTTATATAAGAAAATCAATGGTTAATAGTGTTTATAAAATAATTTGGAAGTTATCACTATCGGTAGTTTTTAAATTATTTATATTTTATGAAACAAATGGATGCATTATTTCCATAGCACAACAACGCGTTACAAACATCAAACGGTGACTGGTAGTTATTTTTTGCAATGATTTCAATCAGGAAGTTGTTGAGTTTCTTTGTGTTTTCATTTGTAAGATTGCCTCATTCTTCATCTATATTTGAATAACTATACAATCCAGTTTGTTGTTTATAAGCTTACATATGAAGTTGTGTTTTAAATTTTATTTTTTTAATCAATTTTTTTCTATATTTATATGCATATTTTTAATCACTAATATTTAAAAAATCTAAACACTATTGCACTAATTATTATAATGTTTTGAAGTATTTACTTGAGTCTCTACTGGCTGTGCACAAGTACACCAAAATCACCATATACTGTGGGTGTGTGAATGTCATGGGTACATTCATCCCCTTTAATAGTTTAAATAAGATTTCATCCATTTTGAATTTCTTCATCCAGTTGGATGAATTTTACCACAATACTTTGAAAAAAAAATTATTAGTAAAGTCTCTTGTAAATATCGTGGGCCACAATATATGATGATTTTGGTGTAGTGAGAATGTGGAAGACTTACATTTATGAAAATTCTAAGGAATAAAGAACTCCAATACACAGGTTGGAAAATTTCGGAAGGGGGTGATTTTGCTAAATAATTCATTTTGGAAAGCTACAACAGGGCCGCTTGGGCATTCAAGGGTTAACCCCTAGAAGAAGAGCCAATCACCATGGGATTGAGCTCTTTATTCAAAATTAAATTTTGATCCAATGATTAAGAGAAAATCTAACATTATATTTTTGGTAGATGAAAGTATGTCTCTACTAGAAGTTATAAATATTTCAAAAAAAATTATGAGAATTTTAAATCATCATAATTTTTGAAGTAATTATTAAGAAAACTCATACAAATTATAAAATAAACTCTTGAACTTCAATTTTTTTTATTATAGGTACAAATCACAATAAAGAACATCATAGTGAATGGAAACCATCCATGTTCTAAAATTAGTAATTATAGCACCTCGTTGAAATAGGTGCTAAACTTGTAATTGCAATAAAATACTCAATTTCATTAATTTATCAAGAATTTAGAATGAAGTGAAAACTAAATTTGTGCTCAAATGCAACAAAGACCATTTACATGGTCTAAATTGAGCTTTGGTATAAAAAGTTAGAAAATTCAAAATACACTACTACTAATCGTATAAGTCATCCTTTTTTATTATTACTTTGGCTCTTAGGATAAGACAAACACCTCCGTAGTGAATTTTAGAACCGCTTCATGTGCGCTATAGACAAATGTGTGCACATTGACACATTGGATGAAAAGGGAGTCATTTTCATCCCAAAGTGCTCTTTTTTGGTCATCCAAACGCCACAGAATGGCGTCCTGACATTTAGGGGTTAAGCCCACCTCATAGGTGATTTGAGCCCCAATTTTTTGCCAAAATTTGTAATATCTCTTACAAATTTTGAAATCCTTGAAATTAAAAAAACACAAATTACATCTCAATTTGCAAACATACTCGATGAGTTGTTAGTCCAAAAAAATGGATGAAAATATCCAAAGAAAAACAAGAAGAAACAACAGTTTTTTTGAAATTAATCATACAAATTTGTATGATTGGGCTTAGGGCCGCTTCACACTATGGCCGAAAGTCGAGAGGCCGTCAATTTCCACCAATCGGATTGCAAGAAACCAAGAGTTTGGCCTCTCGACCCTTCATACTAGAGGCCAAAGTCCAAAGGCCGCCGCCCTTCAAAATGCTTACATGGCGACACTTTTTGACCAAGGTGACGGCCTCTCGAAAGGAAGTTTGGGTCGGACGGGAATGGAAACCCAAACTATGGTCGAGAGGCCGTCGATTTCTTTTCACAAAAAATGAAAAATACATTTTATTGCCTATTTTCAGTAGATTTCTTTGGACTGTCAACAAAGTTTGGCCACTCAATCCCACGGCCTCTCGACTTCGACAGCCATAGTGTGAAGCGGCCCTTAGGAACCAAAGAACCCAACTGGACATCTATTTATAAAAAAAAATCAATTCAATTCAAGTTTTAAATTTATTTTTGATTTTATTTTTGATTTTTTTATAGTTTTGAATAGGTACTATATGGACATTATTTTTGTTTAACTTTGGTTGTTTTCTGACCAACACACATATAGTGTTCTTCAGTAATTCTTGTGATATAAAACTTGGCTCCATTCTAATAGATTTTTCCACAATATGATCGATTGAATATATAATTTCAAAACCATAAATCCTTGGTCTTTTGGGAATTAACCCTTAACCCCTAAACGTCCTCACCTCTGTCCAGTTTAGGCAGTTTTGCAAAGATGCATTATAAAATGCAATTAATATGAATATTTAGAACTTGATGTATGAATAAAAGTTATACATTTTTAATTTTAGATTCTATCTATACAGTTAGATCTATGACTACTATCACTAATCTTTTTTTACAAATTTTGAAACATAAAATAAAAAATTACTTTGTAATTCAATTACAAATAAGATATTGACAATACGTGGATGAAATTTGTTGTGATGGGTTATAATGTAGTACTTTAGGTGTAGTGATTTTTGGAGATTTTTTGGATGCTTGATTTTAATAGTTTTTTTTTTCATGAACACTTTTAGACCAAAATCTTCAAGATTTTTGGTGAAACACTACAACACAAAATGAGGCATAATTTTTTCAAAAATTATTTCCTTTTCGATCGGATCACACATACATGAAGTTAACTTCCCATAAAAAATTCAGTAAAAAAATCACACCACAAAAAGTGCATGACGGATGAGAAAATACGGATGAAATCTGTACATCAGGCCAAAAACGCCTGCTTGGGCAGTTAGGGGTTAAAGGTCCGTTGGGATGGTAGATACTTTTGACATATATTTGGCATTTTTTGTAAGTAAGAAGCTCCAAATTAAGACCCCAATAGCTCAATAGAACTATGGCGGCATGAACTTCAACTTCACTTTTGATTTTAAACCATTGGAGGTGAAGGTCCATTCTAAATACAACAAAATGCTGTAAGAGTGGTTGAAACGAGCTCTTTGGACCTTCAAGGGTTGAGCCTAGATGGCTCTTAAAAAACAACTGCCAATCCTACCTCCTCCGCTCACAAAACTGCAAGTTGGGCAACAAGCTTGAGCTCCAAGTGCAACTATAAATCACATGTAGTGGTAACAAATACAAATACTGTAAGCTGATAGCAGTTCCGACACTTTTGGGAAATGACGTCAACTATTTGGCTTGCCACGTCAACTCTTTCAAATGTCACATCCAATCAAAACGCGACACGTGACAAATTCATGACATTTTGAATTAATTTGTGCTGGAACTGCTATCCGCCTACTGTTAATGCAAGATGTGTTTCAAATTTCAAAGCCACAGAACATCCATTTAATTAAGATTGAAGTTCAACCAGTTATGACATTCAAGTGAGAATCAGCAGTTGCATTTCTCAGTTGTATTCCTTGACTCTCTAAAATTCCTTGATTTAGGCCCAATTCACACAACTCAAAATCCAAAGAACTAGTTGCATTCATTCTATATTGCTTGAGTTTCAAGCGAGTGGAAGTTGATTGTGCTAAGAGATGATTCATCTCACTTTTTGAAGTTCAATATTGATTCAATATAATGATAGGACAAGAGAAGAGATAATTTAGGAACTTGTAGAGGGTGCAAAGTTTTCAAGGGATTTTACATGAAAGTTGAGAAGCCTCTCACTTGTTGTGTTGTGAAATCTCCTCTTGAGGAAGTTGAAGAGCTTCCCTGTTGATCATATGAATTGGGTTTGGGAAGAAAATAACTGATTGTAATTGCAACTCCAACAATAACTCCAAATTACAGTCTAAAGGACATCCAAAAATTACACGGCATATCATGTAGTTCCCAACCAACATCATTCAATTAGACTCTGAAATAAACAGTAAGCTACTCACAAATCACCACGTATGAACTGTGCAATGATGAAGAAGAGAATATACACTAGCTTGAGTCATTTTGAGGGCCTTGAACTATGAGTAGGTTGTTGTATTCAGTGTCTCCCCCAAATAAATTGTTGATCAATCCATACACATATGTTTTTTCCAGAGCCAAAAAACTATTTAGAGTGCTGGAGGAGATGATGTGTGGACAAAGATCGTGTTGGAGTAGTTCCTTTAACCCCTAAAAGCCCGAGGGGTATTGGACAAAACATAGATGTGTTATAATATGTGCCTTCCATATGTTTGATGAAGTTTGGTTCAATAGACAAAATGTAGAGTATCATCTCTACAAATTATCCGTACGGTCAAAATTCCAAAAATAACTTTAGATCATTTTTTAATGAATTTAAAAGCATTAACTTTTGAAAATTTGTATAAATTATAATTTTCAATTTTAGAGTTCAAAGTTTAGTATGATTGCATAAAGTTGGGCTATCTATTGTAAACTTCAAAAAAGAAAAAGAAATGATGGAGGAATCATCATTATTTTCCCCAAATAGCAAATTTTATAACACTAAGACAATGTTGAGATGATCTACTTTGAAAAATTCTCCCGGGTGGAGTTTAACTCGGATTGCCATAATTAAAATTGGGGTGGAAAGTAGACTTGATGTAGTATTTTAAAATAGTTTTTTTTATTTTTTCAATTTTTATTTTTATTTTTTTTGTTCCGGGCAACCCGTTAAATTCGGGTAGCGACCAGAAAATGGTCGTTTGAGAGCTTAGGGGTTAACTAACCCAAATACACATAACAAAGTCTGTGAAAACGCATCCTCCATGGAAGTTAACCCTTAATTGTTTTGGTATTTTTCTCATATAATATATCCTTAACCCTTTAACGTCAAGAGGGCCTGGGGGGTAGCCTGGAAGGCATCTAAATTTTTGGAGGAAGAGAAAAATAATAAAATAAATAAATAAATAAGCATAAGAAAAGAAAAGATAAGAAAACAAAAAAAATTGAAAAAACGGCTCTACTATCCAACATTGTTGCAACGTTGTAGCACTGTGGCACTTTTCAAAAAATGACCTCTTCTGCCCCAAACTCAACTCTTGTTCATTTTTATAACTTTGATTGCTTACTAATGACTCGACAATCTCCCAAATGAGGTGCAAACTTGCAATCTAAATCGCTTTTTCAGTAGCTTTTCAATGCACCAATCTTTGCTTGATTTGGTTCAGAAAATCTACTTTTTTCTCAATTATTCCTTTATGAAAAGCCCGTGGGGCTTTTTTGAAGTTTAAGGGTTAAAATGATTTACACTGATATATTCATAATTATTTGAATGAAAATGAATTTTATAAGACTTTTCAAAGTTTTATGAAAAAACGTAAATAATAGTGATGATTGACAAGGTGTAGGTTGCATGCTTCACGAGCTTACATAAAAAGAAATTTGATTGAAAAACTTTTTCTGCAGTGTATATTGGAATTTTAGGGCTGTGAGCTTTAAAATGTTGTAAAAAATGCAATTTTAACAATTTTGAAGAATCGTAAATTAGACTAGAAAGTAGAAAAGAACTCCCACACATTATCTGGGACCAATTTCATTTGAAATTAGGAACAAGGTGAAAATCAACAGTTGACTGAAAAACAATCAAACATGACCCCACAGGGCTCCTTGCACGCTTAAGGGTTAAGTTGGACAACTTCTATGAGATTTAAATCTTGAAGAGTGAGAAAAGAGATGTGAGAAAAGCCAGCAGCTTCTAAGTGACACTTCCATTCTGCGGTGGTTCTTTCTTTTCTTCGCCCTGCATAGAGCGCCAACATTAAAATGTCTGAGTTCTAGTTTTAGCAACTGAGTTTTGGGAAGGCTGAAAGCATTTTCATCTATTTGTGTCCCACTTCCAATTGCGTACAATCTACTTGTATGGTTTTGTAAAATGAATACCGAAATTGGTGTTCAATAACTCTAACTTCCCGGTTTCTCGATAGAGATGCGTTGCAAATAGAATCAAATTATGAAATACTCTAAAAACAAGTAAAGCATTTTCCAAAATAAAAAAACTCAACAATTTCTAAGAATTTGCAAAATAACCTTCTTGCAACCAAAGTCGACGGAATTAAAATTTGGCCAAAATTTTAATGCAATTTCTTCCGAACTAAGTTTTTAATGTGCTAGGAAACCAAGTGCATGATTATATGGCCAAGTGCAAAAATAGGGAATTGGGTGTTCAATGTGGTCCACCGTACCTTGCAAACACCTAGTGAGAGTGTCATATAAATTACATACTTTTTCAGGGGGTAAAATCTATCATATTTAGCACTTAAATCAATGTAGGGAATTTTAAAAAGAAGAGAGAGAATTGGTTCTATTTTTAATACATTATTTAGGAGTTTGTTTCTTCAAGATTCCACATCATCTCCCATAATATAATAATGAGAATTACTTAAGAACTACATATAAATAAAAGGTATACTACTTAACAATCAAGTTACTAAATCAAGACCCAAATTGACATAGATGAAAGAATGTAGGATTATTGCAAAATAGTATTAGGAATGCTTAACATTATTTCCTAATCTTCACCTTCCACAAGATGTCAAATCATGTGCATGATACACTAGGGAAATAATTTTAAAGATTTATAAGATTATTCCTTCAAGCTAATTGATATTGGCTACGGAATGAATTGTAAAAAACGTCACAAAGTGATTGTAGATCAAACCATGTCATCCATGCATCCAACTTGAAGGCATTACAAATTTTGTCCAACTTTAGCATGACTTAATGTTGTTCACGTTGAGCCAAAAGTGACCTTACAATATTAGGACAATTCGTTGAAAAGTCACACGAAATGCAATGAACATAGTTTATAAAAACATTCTTCAATACGAACATATAACATTGTCAATATTGTTGTCAAAGTGTGATGCCATTGGATTTGCAATCTTGAATTAGCATAAAACCAATTTGATATAGAATTGACAAATATTTAGGAAACACACTTCTTTCCAAAGAAATCATTTAAACAAATGTTGTATGTCGGTTTTGATTGGAGAAACTTGAAAATATGAGTAGTCCACTACAAAATAATAGTTAAGTACAATTGAGCAACTTCACACATAAACACATGAAAACAATGCATGTTCTAAAAATTGTTGAGTTTTTAATCATAAACTTGATCAAGGAGTTAACTACTTGAATGATGCTAACAATTATTCTAATGCTCTCTAGGACGACTAATGAAGTGACACCCAATTTGTCAAGCACGTTGACACTTTCGATGATGGTGGAGGCTGTGATCACCAACTTATTAGTGACAACGAAGTAAATGTTTTTTTGTCCAAAGCCTTTGTCAATGGAGCATCATAAAAGCAGGATGTGTCAAAGTCACAATTGGTTGGATTCAAGGTTGGATTGTTGATACAGAGTTGTAGGACAACATCACATCTTTCAACCATCGGTGGGATTGTAGGAAGGTTACATGAAATTGCAGTTTGGCGCTCACTAAATTTATTCAATATATGTCAAAGAGGATGCATAATACCCGATATCAATTGGGGTATCTATGTCTTAAATATAACTCAAGTAATATATCCAAAATACATTCTATATTGAAATAACTTCCAAAAAACATTAAATCATGCCATTATACATGTCTACTTGAGTTTTGCAAGCTCCGCACAATCAATGACAATGTAAAAAGGTGTGATCCAAAAATATAAAACATAAAAATTGCAAGGCACGAAGAAGTATAACCAAATTATAAAAATTTGAATAAAAAAAAAACTAAAAAAAAAGAAGACGAGAGGAGAATAACATTGAAATACCATTGATATTATTGATACTATCAATTGAACATTGAAATACATTGTAATACCATCAAATCACCATTGAAATTTATTGAAGTACCATTAACATACAATGAATTGCCTTAAAATATCTTGAAGTACCATTCATATAAATACAAATATCATTAAAATACATGGAAACCTAGTATTTAAATTTTGCAATAAAATATTGTAATATCATTAATATTTAGTTTTATTGAAATACTTTTAATTATATTAAAAAAACTATGTTCATTGCGATTTATTACTATATAGACATGAACAATATATGAACTATATATGAATATTTTGAACTATATTTGTTAAGATTTATTACCACATAAATTGTGGGAGCTACAATCATTAATACTATAATTAATGGATTATATTTATGCAAAATCATACATAATGCACATTTTGAAATAAAATTCTGTCAACAAGTATCAATTATTAACCCCTAAATGCCCAAGCATCCAAATAGTGGATGGTAGTTGGTCAAATTCAATTTCAACCTTAAAGATGATTATTTTTGCTTTCAAGTCCAACTAAGAAAATGGAGCTTATCAAGTCTAGTTTCTACTTCACTTTGTAAATCTGAAAAAATCATAATATTAAGTATTTTATTGCACTTGCAATGTCAAGAGGTCATAATCCAAACTACACTACAAAGCATGTCATTATCAAATTTCCAAATTTAGAAAATATATTTTAACTTGAATTTTCCCCTATGGTTCTTCATTTTTTGGTTATTATGAACAATTTTGTAATTTATATGAATTTCTTTGTGTATTTTACTTCAAAAATCATATTAAATTTATAACGCATTAAGAAAATTTGAAAAATTGAGGATCAATAGGAAACACATGTTTACATTTATTAAAAATATTTCAAAAAATATATCAAAGGCTATTGATGAGCAAACTCTATATGAAAGCGTTGTTTGACTTTTTTGTAAATGCCCTAGGCATTTAGGGGTTAAAGGATAGGAATTTATGTAGTTGTAATTTATTATAATATTTTTGATTTACATTATATATATATATATATATATATATATATATATATATATATATATATATATATTTAAAAGCTTTATGATTTTATTCACTACGAAAATTCTCTGAAATGTTGAAAAAGACTTTTGATGGAATTTTTGACATCTTTTGAAACATTTTCCGGTAATTCGTAGGCTATGAATGTTGAACCCCTACAATTGCTGCATTTTAAAAAACATAAGATTCTAATTCATCTATAAATTCATCTCGATAATTTAAGTCAGACTTTGTTACATCAATTTCGAATTCAAAATTCTTAAATTCTTCTTCAATATTACTTCTACGAAATGGACATGATTTTGAAGATTTGTTAAAACGACTTTGGCTTGCGGACCACTGTAATATGCATTCTTCACAAAAGCAATGTCCACACTTGGTAGTATATTGTTTCTCGGATACATTTTCAAGACAAATGCTACATGCTACGTCATTTAACTGTAAATGGGTTTGTCAATTTCGAGAAGTCAACAAACCTTCGACAAATCTACCCGCAAATCTAGCAACATATACAATTATTGATGTAGTCATTGCGTTATGAAGTCTAATTGTACAAAAAATAATTCTTTTTTAATAAAAAGGTACAATATCCACTAAAGTGATACGAATAACATACGTTCGTGGATTGTAATATCTACGAAGCTTATTATACGAAGTAATATTTTTAATCGTTCAAATTAATCATTTCAAATAACACATATCTAAATGTACTTCATGTAAAAAATTGGTACCAAAATGACGTCATTGGATATTTGAATCAAATGTTTTGAATTTCTTTAAGCAACTAGGACAGATTCTGATTTTTGTACAAAAGTCTCTTTTAAAATCTTTAAACTTCTTCAATTTTTACGTGATTATTTTTTGTGTACTGCATGAGTGTAAGAAATCATAACCACATCCGGTTAATTCAATTTTTATTTTGTTTTAAACAAGGGACTCATTCAAAGTTTCTATAGAGGCTGATTTTAGAGTTCAAAGGGCTTTCAGGGGTGGGCCATCGCACGCTACGGTCGCCTCCCTGGCCGTTCTGTACAAACAGTACAAACCAAGTACAAATTGTACAAATTGTACAAAACGCACAACGTTCAATATTCCAGCACCGACCAACAACACTATAGATTGCTCGACACGTTAGGTGGATTCCGATTCAAATGCCACACAGAAGGTGATGTTTGGTCCATATTGTACAAAATGTACAAAATCAAGTACACACCTGTACAAAAAGGAATCTACAAAGGATTTTGAAAGGCCAAAGCTTATTTTTGGCAAAATTCTTTGATGTGCCAAATGGAAGTGAAAAATTTAGTTTCATCAAAATTAAATTTTTGGCCCCTCTGCACCATTAAGTCTTATACTTGAATTCCAAAAAAAAATTCAAATAATTTGACATTAACCTCATGTTTGGGGCCCCAACAAAAATCCCATATTCCTCAAGTTTTTCAAGTATCTACTAACATTTAGTATAATCAAATAGTAAGGCATGGTAGTTAAAGAGTAGAAGATTGCCTAAAACTCTTTCAAATGTGAGGATTAAAAATATAAGTTGACAAAATGAGTACAAACATGTAAACTTGAATCTGTGACGGTACAAACTTTGTAATTTTGTACTCATATTGATGCATATTTTGCATGCAAATAAAATTTTCTTGTGCAATCTTCAATGCATGCAAGATGTAAGACTATGCCTATTTATTATTTTGACATAATGTAGAAGTAATTAGGGGGAATTTGGGTCTAAACCCTTACCATGCCCTGAAACTATGCCGTGACTACAAATTCGTACACCCGTAGTGTGCTTTCACCCGGGTACCCATATCAGACCATTGCCCCACACCAATTGCGCTAATGACGTGTCATATATCTTAAACCTTGAAGTAGTTAGCTAATAGAGCAAAACTTTATGTTGAAGGAAGATGTCCCCTTTTAATTATAGTTTATATATTTTTGGATTTTTGAAAAATCACTTACTATATAAAAGTCTAGGACTACGCGATGCTACGTACAACCGTAATGAAAGTCACAATCTATCATGTCTTTTGGAATTTACTTCTACTTGTGAGTGATTCAAACAATGTTCATTTTATTCCTTTTCCTCATTTACATTAGCATAGCATTTTTTTCATTATTATACAATTTATTGTTCATGTTCATAATACATTAATATCCTTACAAAAGTACCATGACAAAATATGAAAGCCAAACGTTGCCAACCATTTCTTTTACAAATTTTGTCCGGAAATAGCTTTTTGTCTGTTTATGAACCACAAGAAAGGTGCGAGTTAAATCTTATGAAGATGTACTAAATGAAAAAAACAAAAAGAAACCAATTAGAATCTCAAAAGGAACCTATAAGACATATTTTACACTTCAAAGGGCAAAAGCCAAGAGTTGAGAATAAAATTTGGGTTGTGATTGGTTGAAGTTGAGAAGCATTCAAAAATCGGCTTTACTGGTATACTAAGAAAAAACAACACAAAAGAGGTGGGATAGAAAGATGACATGGAGGGCATCTTTTTTGCTTGAAAAAAGTACGTATATATGTGTCCTCCAAAATTTCATTCATCCTCACCTTTTTGAGGTGGACCAAACTAAAATTTTGGGAAAAGATACTCAAAATGGACTCAGAAAATAGAAATAAAAAAGAAAACGTGATGTTTTGTCTCTTTATATTTTTGTCTTATTAATTTTTGTGGGTTGAGATTTAGTTAAACACGCAATTTTCTATTTACGCACTTGACTATATAATCATGCACTTGGCCCCTGCCCACATTAAAAAAATTGTTCCAAAAATTTCTTTAAAAAACAACAATTTTTGTCTTTCTAAAATCCCTTACATTGTAAACGGGCAATTCATTTATTTATTTTTCATCCTTATTCTTTTATCTTTTCTTTTATCTTGATTTCTTTCTTGTCTTCCTCTTGTCTTCCTTCTTGTCTTCCTACTTGTCTTTCTTCTTGTTTTTATTTGTGGTTTTTGCCTCTTCTTTGTTAGGGTTTAGCTTGCCGTTTGTGCCGGTGAACCTTACCAAAACAATAAAGAATAAAGAATAAAAAATAAATTAGGGTGGGTATAGCCACTGGCTGAAGCCTAAAATGGCGACGTAGACAAGAAAATAAAAAATAAAATGCTATTCTCGACTGTTGGATGTGCGGCCGCGCACCTTGTTCCTTCTTTATCTATTCCCTCACCCTCCCCTCTCCTCATATAAAAATGAAAATACAAAAGAAGAAGAAAAAACAAAGAAGAAGAAGAAAATCAATCAAAGTGGGTACACCCGCCAACTGTACCCTAAGAAACGGTTGATAAAAAAATAAAAAAATAAAAAATAAAAAATAAAAAATAAAAATCTATTTTTGGCCGTTGGGTGCGTGGCCGCGCATCCTCTCCCTCTCCCTTCTTTCCCTTTCTCACTCCCCTCTCCTCATATATTTAGGGGAGAGGGGAAGAAGAAGGAAGGGAGAGGGGAGGGAGAGGAGGGAAGGAAGAGGGAAGGAAGAGGGAAGGAAGAGGGAAGGGAGAGGGAAGTGAGAGGGAAGGAAGAGGGAAGGGAGAGGGAAGGGATAGTGTGCGCGGCCACACACCCAAAAGCCGAGAATAGCATAAATTATTATTGTTATTATTATTATTATTTCCGCCGTTGTTTGAGGTACAGCTGGCAGCTGTACCCACCATGAATGATTTTTTTTCTTCTTTTTCTTTGTTTTTATTTTTGTTTTTATATGAAGAAAAGGGAGGGAGATGGGAGGGAGAGGGAAGGAATAGGGTGTACGGCCACGCACCCTACGATTGAAAAAAAAAAAGAAAACAAACAAAAAAAGCTTTTTTTTTGTTTTTTTTTTGTTTTGTTTTGTTTTGTTTTTTTTTATATTTTTTTTGTTTTTTGGTTTCGCCGCCGTTTAGTGTTAAGCCAACGGCTATACCCACTTTGATTTTTATTTTATTTTCTTAATCTTTTTTTCCTTTTTATGATTTTTTGTTTTTCTTTGGTAGGGTTGAGCGGCACGAGTGGCAAGTGAAACCCTAACAAAGAAGGAAGAAGAAAAAAGCCTTTGTGCAAGTGTCAAATCCGTGGTTGCACAAGAAGAGCCAGAATGGAAAGAAAAGGATGAAGAAAAAATAGAAGAAAAAAAAAAGACAAGTAGAAAGATAAGAAGGAAGACAAGAGGAAGACAAGAAAGAATACAAGAAAGAAAACAAGATAAAAGAAAAGATAAAAGAAAAGATGAAGAGAAGGATAATATTTTAAAAATGAATTATTTGTTTACAATATAAGTAATTGTAGATAAACAAAAGTTCCTGCTCTTTAAAAAACTTTTTAGCCGATTCTTTTAATCCAAATTTGCTCATGAAATGAGCGCACTTGACCAAGTGCATAAATAGCGAATTGAGTGTTGTTTGTATTTTGAAAAGAAAATTTGATATAATTTTTAATAAATAAGTTGATAGTTTTATTATAAAAAAAAAAAACGACTTAATCCATTTTGTGATCTTTACTTACTTTATACTACTTCCAAAGGCCGAACCTCCCAAAAAAGAACCCAACTAAACAAAACCAAAGGAAATATGGCAATGAGAACCAACAAGTCCTAAAACCCAATTTCAACAAAAATTCTAGGTAACAAAGGAAATTTATAAAAGATTTAAAGGAAATCCATAGTAGTGCATTGGTTTAATTTTCAGCTTTTAATTTCAATTGGTAAATTTTCAATAGTCAACACATATAATTAGTAATATTATGAGAATATTTTCATCTTTATTCTTATAATCAATTTTGAGCATTCTATATTAACGTAAATCATTTATAAATTTACCTTCAAAGATTTATTTGGACCCTATCTTTGTTCGCACGTTGTTACGTAATATTTGGAAAAAACCTCCCCGAGGTCTCCCTCAAATAAATTCAACCCATGCACACCCGTTTTTTCCAGAGCCAAAGAGCTATCTAGAGTACTGGTGGAGATGCTGTGTGGATAAAGATTGTGTTAGGGTAGTAGTTCTACTAACTAAGCCACATACATAACATTCAATATCCTTCATACCCACTGCCTTTCCTTCATGCACTTTGCTCATCACCTTGAGCTTCTACTTGTCCACTTAGCTGCTGATGAAGTACTGTTGGGTGTGGAATAGTCCACACCATCTACTGTAGATCCAAGGCAAAGACAATGCATGCTACTGAATGTTATATACACATAACAAAGGCTGTGAAAATGCATCTTTATTATTTCCATGGAAGTTAACCCCTAAAGGACCAAGGATTAATGATTTTAAAATGACAAATTCAATAGATCATGTTGTGAAAAATATAATTCACACAGGACCACATTTTATATCATTGGAATCAGTGAAGAACATTGCATGTGTTGATCAAAAGAGAAAGAAATTTGAATAAAAGGAAGTCTACATAGGACTAATTCGAAATTGTTGTAAAAACATGAGACTCAATTTGGACTTCTTGGTTAAGTTTTGACAGCTTCTATGAGATCTAAGCCTTGAAGAGTGAGAAAAGAGATGTGAGAAAAGCCAGCAGCTTCCAAGAGACACTTCCATTCTGCGGTGGTTCTTTCTTTTCCTCGCCCTTGATAGAGCGCCAGCATTAGAATGTCTGAGTTCAATGCGGCGCTGGTTTTAGCAGCTGAGTTTTGGGAAGGCTCTATCACATGCTCTCGAATGAGCACTTTGCCGTTCTCCGGAAGCGCTTTGTGACAATTCTTCAGGATTTGGATGCTCTCCTCATCCCCCCAGTCATGCAGCACTTGCTGTACACGCCCCCACTCATACATCATCAATACACCCAAAATGGACCTTGTCTCAAAACGCGACCCTACGATTGGACCCAACATTTACGACACTAAAACCTACATATTGATTGCACAAGCACAGGGAGATAAATACAAGATTCCCATATGGGAAACGCGGACAAATTTCCCACAGCTGTAACTTTTCTAGATCAAAATACACTACAATCATCCCAGGAAAGTTACAATTGTGGGAATTTTGTCCCATGAAATCCCATGTGGGAATGTCTTTATCTCTCCCTGTGAAGATGCACACACTTGGAACATGCGAGCCTCTCAGAGTCTAGGGTTGATTTCGGGTACACCTACAAACAATACTTTTGAAACTTCATGCTTCCTCTGTCCAAAAACAATTGTCCTAGTTTTTGACATTTTTTTTTCCCGACATAATTGTCCTATGTTTTATACTTCAAACGTGATTCATGTCCGATTCAAATGACCCAGACAATGAGTGACATAGAAACTACATAATATTGTTTAAGATAGACTATTTTTTGAGTTACTAAGATAGCTTTTTTTGGAAAAAAATGCATTAAGCTGAAAAATGCCAAAAACTAGAACAATTATTTCCGGAAATTGATAATGCATGTTGGAATCCTCTTGCACTTGTCAATAAGACCAATAAAAATAATTTTTGTTTACTAATAGTAAATATACTTAGGCCCTATTAGTAGCAATTATAGGTGCACATACCTGAAAATGAAACAACATTATTAAGGAAGTCAAAATGTTCTTGCAATAAATTATGTTGTTTTATTAAGTTTATTATGTTTATCAAAGTTTTCATCTTAAGTTTCACATCGCTCAGCTATATTGTTGAGCAAAAACACCTCAACTGTATGGATTTCAGTAAGGTTATGGAAATGTTGTTGAATAATTTAGTTCAAGTTAAAGTATATTTTGTGTGGGGAAGAAGCAAACATAACATTCTTGAAACATGAAAGCAAGGATCCTTCCTCTTCAGAAGGACTCTTGCCTTTACATTGTTTCAAGAATGTTATGTTTGCATAAGAAATTCTCTCTACGTCGAGAAGTTGGAAATGAGTTAGGAATTGCATACCTGCAGAAGAATGGTGTCTCCTGATGGAACGAATTCTAAGAAACTTCCAGGGACATGCTCAACACCTACAGATCCACTTTCTCTTAGTCATAAAATCCTGATAATGAAACATAGGGAGTGTTAAAGCGTGCAAGCTTTCTGTTCGCAGAATGGAGGTGATTTGTAAATGCAAATTGAAAACTCTCACTACCCAAAAAAAAACACAAAAAAAAGGTTGTTGCTTTCGACAATCTTTTCAACGCTGTTTTTGACACTTAGCATATCAAATTTTATATCACCAACATTAGTGGACAACATTCATAACATCCTATTGTGAGAACCATATTTCTAAAGCCTATGTAATATCTAGTAGTTTCTTATTCAATAAGGTTATTTTACCATATAGAAATGTGGAAGTTTAAAAATAAAGAAGGAAGCAAAAAAGATTTATAAAAAAAAAGAACCAAAGAAAATTCACAACAAAAGATTCAAAACAGAAAAAAAAGAGACAAAGAATCAAAGAAGGTATAAAATCCCTTGTTTGTCTCCTAGTTTTGTTTCCTACACAAAAATTTCTTCCACATTTTTTTTAATACAATTTCCACTTGAAATAAAATTGTACAAGGTGAAATGAAAATTTGGAATCAAATTGTGACAACATGGGTAATTTTCTAGAAGAATGAACAATTGGAAGTCCAAGAAGGTTATGCCCATATGACGTAAGGTAAGCCGCCCTATTTGTGCCACAAATTGGAAGTCATCCTCTTTGTGGCACTATGGACTAGTGTAATGTACATATCAAAATTGAAAATGTAAGACAATGATAGAGAGTTATTGCAAAGGAGCACAAATAGTCACATGACACAAAGTGGGTGGTTTGTCTTGCCACATATCGAAACATTTTTGAAAGAGGTTGTAAAGGAGGTGTAGGAAATTGAAAAGAAAAAATAGGGGGTGTCACAACTTTCCAAAGAAGTTTGATTCTTTAAATATTGAGAACCTAGGGAGAGAATGTATAGTAGGAAGCCCTCACCAAAGGGAATACCGCATAGGGAAACCCCAAGAGCGAGGGCTTGCCCAAGCTCAAGGGTTTTTCGTACGCGGTATTCCCTCTAGTGAGGGCTTCCTACTACGTAAAGCAACAAGAGAATTCTACTCTATCATTTTCCCTCTCACGAGGGCACTCCATTCCACCATTTTCCCTGAGGAAATCCCTCATTTTCTATTGGAGCAAACCTTCCGAGTGGAGCCAATCCTCACCATTCTCCACGAAGAAGTCGTGACTCCCCCTTAGGACTGTGTGAAGAATGAGAATGGCCACGGCTTCTCCATCTTCATGCCCATTCTTCTCAATCTTCAAATGATGAGTCCTCCACAATTAGAAAGTGCCACATATACATTCTTTGAAGATTGAGAATGGGAAGTAAGAGATGTGACACCCCTAATGTGTTGTGATCAGAATTTTAGAGCTCAAAAGTAAATAGTAGACTAACTGATTTTGAATTTTTTTAAAAGAAAGCATGAGATGAAAGAGGTTAGAGTGGAGGATAGGCTCTCACCAGCAATGGAGGGAGCAGTGGCAATGACATGAGGCAAGTCGAAGTTTCGACCGCGAATGTGAGGATGCACGGCCACAATCTGAGCCAACGCGCCACCCACGCCACCGCCCACGTCCACCAAGCATTGCGCATCCTTAAACCCCGCGTACTCTCGGGCCATCACAGTATTCAGCAGCTTGGACCGACTCCGCATGGCCGCGTTGAAAGCCTGGTTGAAATCCGGGTTGGCGCTGCCATAGCTCCACATGTCGCTCCCATTGGCAAGCTGGAACCCATTGGCATCCTCCTCCACGGCTTCTCGCAGGTGCTTGAAGGGCCCGCGCATGTCCTGCCGTTGCATCATCCTCGCGTACGGCGTCAAGTCGAACTCCGAGCCCGTCACGAAGTACTTCGACACCAATGTCAAACCATACCTGTAACATGCCTCACAAGTAACATTCCCTTCTGTCAGTGCATCCATCTTCTTCTTATTCATTAGAAGAAATTTAGGATTCTACGACTACAAGTATACGACTCAAACTAGTCCATAATGACTAATGACAATCATAATGGACTTGTAGTCGCAGAATCCCAGATTTCTTCTTAGCGATTGTTCCTACAACAAACACGCGATATATGATTTAAACTCAATCTCATGGTGTGCTACTCTGCTCACTCACAAACGTCAATTCAGGAGTTAGGGATGTGCTTGATAGCCTCATATATACCTGCAAGTAAGTTTTGGCCTGTCACAAGTCAAAAAGCCTAAACATAATGCTCTACAAGTGCATCCATCTTATCGTTCATAAAAGAAACAAGATATGGTTTGGATTCAATCGAATGGTGTGCAAGAGCATGCTCACAAATGTCAAATGCAGGAGCTAATGTTATGGAGTTTTGTTAACCCCTAAAGAACCAAGAAGCCCAAATTGGGCTCCATGTTTTTTTAACAGTTTTGAGTAGGTCCAATTTGGGCTTCCTCATGTTCAAATTTATTTGTTCTTTGATCAACGCATGCAATGATCTTCACTAGTTCTGGTGATATAAAATTTGATCCCATTTGAATTATATTGTTTACAATATGATCAATATGATCATTTTAAAACTGTGAATCCTTGGTCCTTCAGAGGTTAAGTGACTGATTTCAGGGACTTCCTTGAACTAGAGGATGAGTGTCCGAGTGAGAGGATTGGAGAATCTTGATTCTTCTTTGAATTAGGTGTTAGGGTTTTCTTTCAAGAATGTTATGAAAGGCAAGTAGACTTGAGCCCTAGTAATATAGGAAAACCAGTTGATTTATGAAAATCCAGGAGCTAATGTTACGGAGCAAGTGAAGTGACTGATTCAAAGGACTTCCTTGAACTGAAGATGAAAGAAAAACCACTTGATTTTTAACCCCTAAAGCACCAAGGATTCATGGTTTTAAAATGACAAATTCAATCAATCATATTGTGCAAAATATAATTCAAGTAGGACCAAATTTTACATTCCCAAAATTAGTGCAGAACATTACTCTCTTTGTCCCATAATAAGCTTCCTGTTGCTCAAACTAACTAACTCCTATTGGCTCAGAGTCCACACCATTGGATTGCAATCGTGAAGATAATTTAAGAATTCTCCTTCAATATTATGGGACAAAGGAGTATGTATTAGTCAAAAAAAACAAATAAATGTGAACAAAAGAAACTCCCAATAGAAATACTCAGAATGCTACAAAATAAAATAACATGAGACCCAATTTGAGCTTCTTGGTACTTTAGGAGTTAAAAAGAACACATCACATGACATGTAAATAAAAATAGACAATGGATACCTGGGGGATTGGGAGGGTGATGCCGGGGTTTGGGTGAAGATGCCCTTGTGGGCGAGAAGGCGAAGGATGCGAGCCAGTTTTTGCGGCGCGTCGTGAGACTTGCGAGGGAGGCGGTCGGCGATCTGCTGGGGCGTGAGAGCTTCGCCGGCTGCGTGCAGAATGTCCGGGATTTGCAGGTCCAGAGCCGCTTTGAAAGCTTGCGGGTAGGCGTACAAGTAGTTGAGCTCCTGCATTACGTAAAACGCCTCCAAATCCTTGTCTTGCACCTCCATTCTAGACATCTCAATTCAGCACTAATCTCTACTTTTTGGGCACAAATGGAACAAATTTTGATTCCACTGCAAAGAGCCAATTGAGCACTAATCAGTAACGGATTCTGAAGCCTGGGTGGAGCTTGAAGAACTGAGTTCCGGGGATGACTGAAAGTGATGCAGAACTCTAAATAATTGTTGGGCATGATAGGAATGGGAGGTGTCAGAAATAGTACAGCAGACTGAGAGGGAATGACAACGTGGCAGCCCAAGCGAAATCTCTGTTAGAAACACCAAGAGAAACTTCGTGATTTGGATTTGCTAATGACACGCCCACCAGTGTGAGAGTTCTTGCTAATTGTAGTGTAGAGATGAAACTTTGGATGGAGCCTGAGATCTGCCTCTGAAGCCACTGTTTGTTTGCTTCACTCACTTTCAAAGTAAGGTAGAATGTCTTGCAACGGATAACTTTAGCTTATTAACCTACGTGTGGTAGGAGCTCAAGGTGAATAGTATTTTTCTTTCATACGAAAATAGAAATCATGAAGAATGTAATTTTATTTCATTATTTTATTTTAATTTCTACAAAATTTTAAAGTGAGAAGTTAGCCATCACCTAAAACCGATAACCAAATATGTGAACATACGATTCCACAAATTGGCCTGCGTTCTACAAATTTGATTGGTTGATAGAAATTTCTACACAAGTGGCATTGAATTTGGTTGTTAACCATTATATATCAGTCTACACATTGGTTTTGGATGTATTAACCGTTTCAAGACATCCTACCTTATCCCTATTTTTGAACCTAACATACCAACCTAGACCTAAATTTTGTCAGGCAAGAAGAGACTAGTTGGTATCCACAAGCAATATACCAACCTCGAACGCTCTCGTTTGCAAAAAGTCTTTCCAAGTCAAATCAAAACCTCGATTTTTAGCAAGGAATTTGAGGATACCAGTTGCTGGTGGGAATGCTCTTAGGGATGTTAGAGTGTGGGTATTTGCCCCATCTTTTTGCGCGCAACGAGCTTTCGAACCAGAATCTGGCCCTTGTCTCTTTGAAAGCGTTGCTAGAACCCCATGACTACAATTTGTAAGAAGAAGGCAACTATTTTGGTGAGTTTTGCGATTGTGAACATGGATTACGGGATGCACCACGTAAGAATCACTCAGGAGAGTCTCGACTCACAAGCTCACTTTCTGACACTCCCTATTGATACTAACACTAATGTAAATGTGTTGACTGGTAATTTCTGCTTCCACTTGTGACTGTAATATTTTCTTGGCAACATTTTATTTTGTGTGTTAGAAGGAAATTCACCTACTTCCATTAGCATAAATGACCCTTTGATCTCAAATCTTGGCCAAAGCCGCTTGCATAATGACATGACTTAGAGTTACTCTATAATCACTCACTGTTGGAATGGAAGTGCAAGAGATTGTCGAGTAAGCTAGAACATTCAAGTGATTGCAATTCCTTGGAAGCTCTTGCAATCCTTTCTCATGATCTCTCACACACCCATTCTACTATTGAAGTGACTCAGGGGAGAGTAGTTATGTTCCAAGGGCCCTCTATCCGGTGGGCACTGGGTCATTGACATCACGAACATACACTTTATTCACGCTGGCCTGAAGAAGACCGGAGTTTCTATCTATCTTGAAGTGACTCCCAACTGCCAACTCACAATTGTATGGGTCTTGCTAGGTTGTAGATCCAATTGTATAAACTGACATACACAATTCTCCAAGGCACCCAAGTCACTTGCCACATTTGCCGGAACAAATTTAAGAGGCATGTTTTTGGAAAGAATCAAGAGGATTCACTCATTAGGGGGTGTCAAAAATCACAAGATGGAGGTAAGACTAGTGATCGTGATTTATATATTTGTTTGTTTATTTTATGCTTTTAATTTTTAAATTTTTTTGAAAGAGACGAGGATTTCATTGCGAAAAACTCAACTCCCCAAACAAGTGGCCCATCAGAGGCGCTCTCCAGAAGGTTCTTTTCCTTGCAGCAAATTTTTTGTTTGCTTCAAACTTGAGACGGGCTGGTATAGCCAGATTGACTTATGTACATGTATCAGTAATAATGGATACTTATTAGGAGGTGGGGATGTGATTCTTACATTCCCTGTCATTCCGTTAGATGGGCGAGGTGAGATTCAATGCATTTCGGAGCTCCCAGTGATGTTTCAGTACTGTAGAAATGAAAACATCAAACGTCTGAAAAGCAGCGATAAATTTCCGATTTCCATTTTGTAGCGAAGGACAAATACATAAGAGGGGAACTTGGGGTGGATATCCGTTAGGACATCACCTTCAATAAATCAAGAATAAGATTACAACTGAGCACTTTGCACATTGCTCAAACTTCGCCATGACTACCAAGCTTATCCTGATCAGACTTGAGCATGACAGAATCAGGCAGAGTTTGCTGAGCACGTATTCCTGGGTGCGCAAGGTGATCAGTAAATGTGCACATTCTTTCTGCCAACAAACTATCCACTAAACAGAGAGGCGAAAGAGAGATTACAGTCTGAGGAAGGATCTTCAAGGCAACGGCAGAACGCCTCCTCGTCCATGGGCAGTGCAGCAGGAAGTGGGCGATCAGGTGTAATACCCACCTACATTCACATATGAAACCAATATTAAAATGCTACTCCCAAAAAACACAAGCATTTGGTCACCTACCAATAGTGAAGAAACTTCCGTGTCATAAATTAAGGAGTCTTCGACAGGTTAGGCAGTTCAGACATCCAGTGTCAGGAACGAAATTCAAATGGGAAAACAAATGGTGAGTGGAGAGCTAGTGCACCTTGTCGATGTTGATATGAGCTGGAGTTTCGTAGCGAGCAATAGTGACTGCCATGCCTGAACCATCAGATAACTGAAACACAGATTGTATTCTCCTGCTCACCAGAGGTTATGAATTAGACAAAGACTTAAGAACTGACAAGGTTCGGCACAACTGAAACAATGGCCAATGCAAGCGATTCAAAACACGAGGCAACCAGGCTCCATATTCTATGGTAAACTAGACTAGATGATGGCAGCCATTTCTTACCCTTTGCCAAACGTAGGTTCCCCTAGAATTACAGCCCGCTTGTTGTCCTTGAGAGCTCCTGCTAGAATTTCACTCGCACTCGCTGTACCCTTGTTCACCTGTCGTATAACCACAAAGCAAGCATTAAGGTAGAGGCACCCAAAAGCGACAGCTATAATGAACAAACAGACTACATTTCAGGCGTCGGATTTAGGTGCTCGTACCTTACATAAGACTAATCAGAACCTACTTCTGATAGAACTTCCATTCAATTGAGGGCAGAGTCCTAAACTACATGAGATTAGCCATGTTGTTTGACCTTTGTAAACTCCATCACCAGCTTACCAATACAGCTAGAGGTTCTTTGGTAGAGATAGCTGAGCTTCCATTAGTGTCATAGATATCTCGGACGCCCATGCTATCGGCAATGTACACAATGACGCCTTTGTCCAGCCTGATGACAATCCGAATACAAGCTTAGCATCATCCTGTTACAACGTTGCTGATATTCGGAAGGGGAACATCCAGAGAAATCAATTTTGAGCACCTGCTGTTTCTCTGCAAGAATCGCTCTAGCTTATAATGACAACCCAGAGCAATCTAATTCACTGAAAGTACAATAGATTAAAAGTAACAGGACGTTCTTATAACTTACCACATTTTTGCTATCTCAACTCCGGAAGGAAATAGGCCACCGCTCCAACAGAAAGTGACTTTCATGTCAAAGACTTCTATAGAGACAGAATATTCAATAAGATTTAGGGACACAAAAGAAGAGTACATACCATAAACAGAGTCACTGCAGCAGCACTTTGCTCACAACCGATTTATTATCTTCCGAACTCTTGCAAATATAAAACTATGCATGGTCATTTTGTGTAAATATATCAACCGAGCATTGTGGAAGATAAGAGATGCACCTGGTCAACTTCCATTAGAACTTTACTTGAATGTTCTTAAAGGTCTAGTCTAATCTAGCCTAGCCTGTAAAATGTGAAGTAAAAACCTGTTATTACGAATGTCAAGTATGAATGCTGCTGCGCCACTATCTTGCAAAGTCTCAATCGCATTCTTCACAGCACCTGCTTCGTAAAAAACGAATACTAATCAGAATACAGAACTGTAAGGGAAATTGCATTCATCTCAGTCTAGAAGCGAGAACAGCAATCGAAATATGAACTCAATCTTCAGGAATATTGAAGGAGATGGATACCAAAACTATGTTTCAGATGTCACCCAGTGCAAACTTGAAGAAAGGGTCCAAGTGAAAAGAAACATCATGCCTGAGCCATACGACTAATCAACATTCAAAAGTAACAAGAAAGCTTCATGGACGACGTACTGGAAGAATTCTGATTAAAAGTAGAGAGCCGAATGTAGCCCAGCTTAAGTGGAGCTGATCCATCTTTTTGTGGAACCTCACACAATCGCCATGCGACTGGATTCAGCGTGATTTTCTCTCGCCTAACAAAACAATGTAGGACAGTGTAAGAAAATCGATTGTCAAACCGTTTAGGGACTGATTAGAAGTCACCACTCGAAAATAGAATCGTTTGTATTGAAAAAGAGAAAGAGCTTACGTGACCGTGATTGTCTTCGGAGTTGTAGATTCCTTCTTCAGTAATGTCAGTTGAACTTCAGATTGTACTGGACCCCTGTTGCAAAACCCAAAAGCTGAGTCTCATATTACCACCTTCAACAAGAATTAGCGATGAGTAAGGGTACATTAAAACCAAACATTCTTCACTGAAATTGCGTTGTTTTAACTAAACAATGTGTTGCCTCCAAAAGAATTCTTTCTGCCTGTGCCAAAACCAATCTTTCAGCATTGGAGGAAAAGGCTCCAGAAATGAAAAAACTTACTGCAGACGCCTTGCTGCGTCATAAAGACCCATGCCATGTGTTGGGATACCATCGATGGCCATGATTAAATCTCCTGGAACCACTCCTGCACGCGCTGCAGGACCTCCTGAAACAGGAGATACTACCACCAAATCTTCGTTTGAGGTACTCGAGTCACTAGTGTTGAAGCCAACTTCCAATCCGACCCCCGTCACAGCACCATTTGTACCTGACTGCATGACCAGGTAATAACAAATAACCCACTTCAGTTTGGCAAGGCTCAAAAAAGGAAATAGAACATAAGCATTGAAAAGGTTGCTGTGAAGGTGCTCATTTATGTGCGAGCGAATAAAAACTATTTCGAATAAAACCCTAGAAACTCTCACCCACCTGCAAGCTTTTGAATTTCTCGGGCTCCAGAAATCGAGTGAAAGGGTCGTCCAGAGTTGCCAGCATCTTTCGAATAGCTGCGTCTGAGCAACCACGGTATGCACAGAGCCAATCCTGATTAAAGCTGAGTCAGCTGACATCCCTGCTTGAACATGAAAGATGAAATACGCAAGACGTAGAACACGGCAACAAACCCCGTGCTGACAGTAATCCCTACACAAATTTGGGTCTAGCGCTACGAATGTTTATATAACAAATAGCCCAAATCAACTTTAAGGATATGACAACTTCAACATTAGGTTTTGAGATAATTGTGGAAGAGGAAAAAGACCGTACAAGTGTCCTCTCGTGTTCTCATCGGCTCTTTTTTTAGAGCGTCTTCGCGGTATCTAAACCAGCTCTGACCATTGAATGATTTGTCCACATATGCACGATCAACAGTCCGCCACGCCTCAAGAAAGATAAGATTCTCTTCCGTCAATGATACTGAAAGCAGGCATAGAGTAACTATGTCAACAACTCGTCCTTTGAAGCTGTTTACACAAACATGCCTTTCAGAAGAAATGCCAACAAGGGATTACTTTGCTTGCAGCTAGTCACAGGATTTCTTGACCCAAGACTGGAAAAAAAATATCCATCATCCAATGAAACGATTTATAAACGTACATGAGGGCTGAAGCGCAAAGCTCGCTAGGGCTCCAGTTACAAGCAAAGAACTAAGGATGAAAACTAAGCCGCGCCTCTTCATTGTGGCTTGCCAATGAGACTGAAATGCCTGCGAAAAAACTTGACGTCAGGTAGAGGATACTAAAACTGTTAGGGGCCTGATCCCGTCTCTTATATTGATCCTTATCACCAACAGCAACTCATAAGCTTGGTTGGCCTCCAATTAGCAAGTTGGGTGTATAAATGACTTGGCTAAATGTATATAGCCACTAATCTTTGAATGGAAATGGGGTCATCTAATGTCACTTATACTCCCTCTGTCCGGAAATAATTGACCTAGTTTTTGGCATTTTTATTTGCAATATTTTCCTATGTTTTATACTTCAAACGAAAGCCCTGTCCACTTCAAACAGGGCAGACAATGAGAGTGACACAAAAACTAGGATAGACCATTTTTCGAGTATTGAGACGGCAAAAAAGCATTAAGTTAAAACATGCCACAAAACTAGGACAGTTATTTCCGGACAGAGGGAGTAGTGGTCTAGAAACTCCCACTTTGAGATTGCATAAGAAATCCAAACATAGTGATAAAGGTTTGATCTCAAAAGATTTGGCTCTTGTATCCCCCAAAAGTCACACTCATATACACGTTGAAATGCTTAAAGTGTAGGCTCTACCTTTAGTTCAACAGAAGACAAAACAGTTGGGCAAAAAAGTAAACAAGGCTTGCAAATCCTCACCGATTGCTCTGCGAACTCCACTGTATCGAAGCTGACGGGCGCCGAAGGCAGACACCACAGCTGGCCTCCCCACCTGAGTGCCGTGATTGTCTGCCTCCGAGCCCACCCGCAGAATAGGGCAGCTCCCCTCGACAACTCATTCGGCCCTTCCAAACTTGCAAGCGCTACACAGCCTTGCCTCGAATGACCTCGCCTCGAAAAAACCGTCAAACTTTCCACGCTACCCTTGATGGCACGCCTCCTCAGCGATACTACCTGCCAAAAACAGGCACTAATCTCAAGAACACCACAATGCTCAACTCCAAAAGGACCACTTAAGGATTCATGGTTTTGAATGATAAATTGAATCGATCATATTGTGAAAAGTATAATTCAGATGGGACCCAATTTTATATCACTGGAATCAGTGAAGAACATTATGTGCGATGGTAAAAAAACAACTAAAGGTGAACTAAAAGAAGTAAACATAGAACTTACACAAAACTACTTTAAAATCATGAGGTCTAATTCAAGCTTCTTGGTACTTTAGGGGTTAACACTTGTAAGGTAGAGGATACTAAAACCGTGAGGGACCCAATCCCGTCTCATATTGACTGATCCCTGTCACCAACAACAACTCAATTTTTCCAATACACTTGGTTGGCCTTCAATTAGCAAGTTATCTGTAAGCATGACTTGGCTAAATGCATGTGGCCATTAATTTTTGAATGGAAATGGGGTTGTCTACTGTCCCTTCAAGAGTGTTCCACAACCTCCCGCTTTGAATGATTGCATAAGAACTTCATAAGTTGAGTGAGAAAAAATTGATAAAAAAAAAAAGATTTGGTTCTTGTAGTAACTGTAGTGATAACAATAAAAGCATACTGGTAAAAATGCTCAAAAGTGACTGAAAGAGTATCCTCTACCTTACTTCTCATGGCAGAAACGCATTGTTTTACAGAGAGCTCAACTCTTGAAAATTGCACCTTACCTCCTACTTCCTCGCAATCCAATCAGATGAACCCTAAATCCCAGGAAACAAGACGAACCTGCAGTGGAGATGAAGACATTGCGGAGCCATTGCGGCACACGGCGAGAGACGATGTCATCAATCCCCGAGGACAGTGGAGGCCTTCCGCCATGCCCCCCCCTTCTTCCTCCAATTCACAAGCCCCTGTGAATGTGAAACAGACAGAATTGAGGGCAACGTTCTCTGATCAACACTACACCATGCATTCTATCTCATGTCAATTATGATTCAATTTATGTCCTTCATAGTACGTTCTGAAATCTACTCGAAAAAAACCTCTACGAAACCTACTCACGCAAAGAAAACCTTCTCGCGATGGCGTCCGCGTGCCGACGATGAAATGCAATGGCGTTATAACCACCGCTCCTGCGACTTTCGCCATACCCTAATCCGCTTTGAGAGGAAGAGAAGAGCAGAACCTGATATCCTTCATCCTTTGATACCCTCCAATACCCTCCTTCAAATTACGTGCAGTGTGAATGAGGTTGTGGATAGGGAATTGGACGCCGCTCCTGTCTGCGAAACCAACTGAAGTCGATGCCATAGTATTTGTCCAAAGGACAGAGCCAATACACTTCTTTCTATTAACCCTTAACCCCTAAACGTCCAACCGTCCTAAAAATGGACAATGTACAGAATGAAACACAGTTTTTTCATCCGTCATGCACTTTTTGCAGTGTGGATTTTTTACTGAATTTTTTATGGGAAGTTAGCTTTATTCATGTGTGATCCGATTAGAAAGGGGATGATTTGTGAAAGTTTTATGCTTCATTTCATACCACATTGTTCCACCAATTTTTTTGAAGATTTTAGTTTAAAAGAGCTCTTGGAAAAGTCAACTCATAAAATTAAGCAACCAAAAAATCTCCAAAAATTACTGCACTTAGAGTATTACATTTCAACCTATCACATAAGAATTCATCCACAAATTGTCAAAATCTTATTTGTAATCGAATTACAAATAGAATCTAAAATGTATAATGTACAACTTTTGTTCAAACATCAAGTTCAAAATATCCCTTTTAATTGCATTTTATAATGCATCTTTGCAAAATTGCCCAATTTGGACAGGGTGAGGATGTTTAGGGGTTAACCCCTAACCGCCCAACCATGCATATTTTGCATGATGTACGGATTTGAACTCCATTTTCTCATCCATCATGCACTTTTTGTAGTGTGGATTTTTTATTGAAACTTTTATAGGAAGTTAGCTCCATGCATGTGTGATCCGATTAAAAAGGGGATGATTTGTGAAATTTTTATGCCTCATTTCATGTTGTAGTGTTCCATCCAAAATTTCAAAGATTTTAGTCTAAAAGTGCTCTTGAAAAAGTTAACTACTAAAAATAAGCCACCAAAAAATCTCCAAAAATCACTACACTTAGATTATTACATTTCAACCCATCACAACAAATTTCATTATTAGATTGTCAATATCTTATTCGTAATCATACTACAAAGGAGTGTTAAATTTTAAGTTTGAAATCGAATACACAAATATCAGTGATAGCAATCGCAACTCTAACCGTATGGATAGAATCTAAAATGCGTAATGTACAACTTTTATTCATTCATCAACTTGAAAGTATCCCTCTTAGCTGCATTTTATAATGCATCTTTGGAAAGCTGCCAAATCTGAAAAGGGTCAGAACATTTAGGGGTTAAACTTCAAAGCAAGCCCCATGGGCTTTTTATGAAAGAATAATCTAGAAAAAAAGTAGTTTTCCTCAACCAAAACAAGCGAGGATTGGTGCGTTGAAAAGCTACTAAAAAAGCAAGTTAGATTCTCGACTTGCACCTCATTTGGGAAATTGCGGAATCATCCACAAACAATCAAAGTAATCGATTTGAACAGGAGTTGATGTTGGGTAGCTCAAGTCGTTTTTTAAAAAGTGCCGCAGCAATGGCTAGCCGGCAGAGCCGATTTTTTTTTTTTGTTTCTCCAAAATTCTTAATGCTTTCCAAGCTGCCCCACTTAGGCCCTCTTGACATTTAAGGATTAAATAGTGTACTAGGTGACCATTGAAAGACAAGGCAATTGAGTAAATACTTCTTGGTGGTAGTAGCAAATATTCAAATGAGAACTTTAGTGGCTAAAATGAGATCCAAACCTCACTGAACAATGCTCCAATTTTATTCATCAACAAATTCACTTATTGGTTCGGCATAAAATAATTCAAATATTCAAGAATTCAGCCACATGTCGATTCTACATTGGTTGAGACCCAAGTGGATCTTACGTGGAAATTACATTTCAGCATTGAAAGTGTCAAACCAGAAAGTGAGGTATACATGACGTTCAAATTGTTGTGTAGCATAATAAAATAAAATAAAATAAAAAATAAAAATAAAAAGTTCTTGAACTTGCCTAATATAATGATAGCTGCAATTAGCAAAAATTGATAAACCTATTCAAGAACAAATAAACATCTTTTTGTTTCTTTCTCTACTGCAGTTCGGCGTTGCACTCCTATACGAGCAGAGATTTTTTGAAAAAATCCTAGAAGGTAGTGGTGGTTTAAACCTTCGTACGCAGATTTAAAGCAGGAGCTCCTTGAGGACGCACCTCTTGTGGTCAGAAGAAAACAAACGCGCTGACGTTACAAGCGCACGAATTCTACAACAAATTTGACAGTGCACATTTGGAGATTGCAGCAACCAAAAAAATTGAGGATTATGGCATTTTTATGTCATGGAATTTGATGATGGAGGTTGTGAAGAAGAAGTGGAGACAGGGAATATGAGAAACAGGACTTGATTTCTGATGGTAGTCGGCATATGGTGGTAATGGGCTTCACATGGAGGAAGACGACGAAGCTTTTTGTAGAGCCCGGGTGGAATGTGCAGTCAGTCTAAAGTCGCACTGCCCCGGGCTGCCCAATTTTTGAGAAAAAAATTACACCACCATAGAATAAAAATTTGAGGTGATTTTGGATTGAAAATAGTTTCAACCAAGGGCCGCATAGGGAGTGTACAATAGGCAAAGAGCAACTTCGAAAAAAATCTGAGATTAGTATGCCTGAATTTTAGGAAATTGATTTTCAAAAACAATTGCAAAGAATAAGCAAAAATTTCATAGAATATTTGAAGTATCGAACTCTATTTTTGGAAAATATTAATTACCAATATTCGGCACAGAGGTGTCATAACATTTAGTAACCAGTGCTACTTGTGTTGGAATTAAGTTATTCATATGGTAATTAAGTTACTCATGAGGGAACTGATAGACCACGAGTCTATGATTCCAAATTTAAATAAGATTAATATTCGTCGTTTGGATTTCTTTAACCCCTAAAGGACCGGGGGGGGGGGGGGGGGGGGGGGGGGGTTGTTGAACTTAGCTCTTGTTTTCTTGACTAGCTCTTGTAGCAAGCTCAATTCCTCATTGGTGTGGGGTAAATTTGATGATCGGCACCGTTGAAACCAAAGAAGACTTAAGTAGCTTTTTAATGAAAAAAAGATCAACAAAATCGCATAATTTTTGAGAAAATGCCACCGTTGAGAAGATTGATGGAACTTGTTTGGGGTATTTTGTACACATGCTGAAATCGGATTGTCCAAAAGTGCTCCAAAAATTTTGAAATTTTTATTGTGAGTAGAAATCATCATTTTAAACATGTGGAAAAAATTTCAAGTAATTTGGAGGTGTAAGGAGGAAGATATGAGGGTCTGAAGTGACGCCTAAATACCCACCGTGCAACTCAAAAAAATCACCAAAAATCGCTTACTTGATGAATTTTCAATCAAGAAGTACCTACAGATTCAGCTCTCAAAAAGAGCTAGGGTCTCTTTGTTGCTCATCTTACAATTCAAAAACCAAGAACACAAATTTCCCAACTTTCTAGTTCCAGAAGCCCCCTGGGGGCCTTACGGTCCTTTAGGGGTTAACCCTTAAACGTACCACTCCTTTGTAGGAAAGTCAAACTACACAATTTAGCCTTCAAGATTTATCAAAATATATTTTGTAATATTTTTCATGCATGGAATAGAATGTTTCCTATTAGTCTTGAAATTTTCACATTTTTTTAATATAATACGGCCTTTTTAACAAATTTTTAAGTCAAATACTTCAAAAAATAATTTTAATTACAAAAAAGCTTTAAAATATTAATATTTTTTTGGGAGCACGTACAAATTACAATGGAGAATCACATGATATGTTTTCCATAGAAATTTTTTATTTAGATTTTGAAATTCAAAAGGTGAACATCCTATGTAGTGTAATTCAAACCTTGAGCAACAAAGCTTGCACAAGCAATAAAATACACAATAATTGGAATTTTTAAGATTTGAAAAGTGAAGTACAAACTAGACTCAATAAACTTCATTTTCTTAGTTGGGCGTATTAGCAAGAAAAGTCATCTTCAAGATCGAAATTGGGTTTGACCAACAAACATCCAGAAACTGGATGCGTGGACGTTTAGGGGTTAAGCTTCTGCTCAATATACTCCCGGATATACTTTGACTGGCTTATACAAAGAATGCGTCTTTGCTTATCTCTAGTAACTTGAAGGTTTAAACCAGAGTAAAAATCTCTCATATCAATCATTTCATACTTCTCTAATAATGCCTTTTTAATTTTGTTGGTTAATTTTAAATCATTGCTGAAAAGAAAAGAATCATCAACATATAAGGCCAACCACATAAATACATCACCTTTACATAGAATGTACAGTCTGTTGTTTTTTTTACACTCCTCGTAAATCCAAGACTAGGTAAAAATGAAGTGATGTACTCATTCTACATCCTTAAAGCTTGCTTCAACCCGTAAATTGGGTTTTAGAGTAAACAAACATAACCTTGTTTCTCCCTCTTGATAAATCCCTTAGGCTGGTATATATAAATAGTTTTGTTTAAATTTATATTTAGGAATGTTGTCTTGATATCCATCCGCTGAATCTCGCAGTGAAGATTTGTAGCCACAACAAGCAACAAACGTACGGGGGTCATTCTTACCACTGAGGAGAAAGTTTCATTGAAGTCGAGACCTTCAATCTAATCGTAGCCTTTTGCTACCAGCTTTGCTTTGTATTTGTCCAAACTCCCATCGGCTTTTCGTTTGAGTTTAAAAACCCGCTTGCATCCTAGTGGCTTTCTGTTAGCAGGTAATTGAACTAATTTCCAAATTTGCTTCTCTATCAATAAGTTAGACTCAACTAGAATTGCTTCCTTCCATTTCTTACCATCTTCTCTTTTCAACCCTTCTATGAAAATTGAGGGATCATTCTCAAAAACCGAGGTAATGGGCTCTAGTAATTTAAGAAAAGCCTTTCTTACCCTCGCTCCCCTTCTGACTTGATGTTTGTGATTGATTTGTTGAAAATCTCTTCTTTCTTCCTCCATATCCTGTTGGTCATGATCTTTGACATGATTTGGGTCATGATCATCGACAATATCTTAGATATCATCTTGCTCATCATCTTTGACATGATTTTTGATTTGATCTTGGTAATGTAGATAATCTAAATCTTTGGTAACTACTCTCTCGTGACTTTCAATGAAGTCTACATCACGGCTAAGGAAAGTTTTCTTTTGATAGGATCAAACAAATTATAGCATTTAGATTGATCACTATAGTTAGCTGTAGAAATCATTTGGAGCTTTTCCTGCTATCTGTAGCTACCTAAATTGATTTCTGAGTACCAAGGGTTCCAATCAATTAAACAGTATAGTAATGTGCTCAAGATTGTACAGTGGGGTCCAAGGTAGAATGGCGTTTTTGGTTTCGCAGTGAGAAAAATTTCAGTACTGCCAACTTTGAAAGCCTCCCGAGAGCTCAAAAATTGGTATTTTACCACAAAGTTTTTACCAAAGACTTATATTTAAGTTAATTATATGTATGACAAATTCCAAGGCCAAAAGATTCACCAAAAACAAGTTATTCAAAATCTATCAACATTGGTAGTTGTGGAAATGTTTTCACTGCAGCCGCCTCCCAAAGATTGAATTTTATTTGTTTTGCCATTAAATTCTCGGAACAAAAACCTCTTCATGTTAATAACATATGATAAAAATTTCAAGGCCAAAAGATCAATGCAAAAAAAGATATTAACAATCTACCAACATGTGTAGTTGTGGGAAACAATGGGGGTAACTTTGCTACCAACTTTGACACCCTCCCAACGGTTGAGAAATTGTCTATTTACCATGAAATTTTTGGCACAACATGCTCTTTATGATAATAAAAATTCATGCCAAATTTCAAGGTCAAAAAATCTATACAAAGAAAAATATTTACAATCTACCAATGTGTGTAGTTTCCCCCATTGTTTCCCACAACTACACATTTTGGTAGATTGTTAATATCTTTTTTTGCATTAATCTTTTGGCCTTGAAATTTTTATCATATGTTATTAACTTACAGAGGTTTCTTTTCCAAGAATTTCATGGCAAAAAAAATAAAATTCAATCTTTGGGAGGTTGTCAAAGTTGGCAGCAGTGAAAAAAATTCATCAGCTACCAATGTTGATACATTTTGAATAACTTGTTTTTGGTGAATCTTTTGGCCTTGAAATTTGTAAGACATATAATTAACTTAAAGATAAGTCTCTGGTAAAACTTTCGTGATAAAATACCAATTTTTGAGCTCTCAGGAGGCTTTCAAAGTTGGCAGTACTGAAATTTTTCTCACTGCGAAACCAAAAACGCCATTTTACCTTGGACCCCACTGTACATGAAAGCTTCGACAATCTAAGATGAACTTCTTCCAACTTGTTCATAAGGTGAAGTGAAAACCTGGACTTTATGTAATTATCAGGTTGATTGGTCATTCACTCGGGGTTGTTCTTTTATCGACATAAGCTGTACTTCACTGTTCATTGATGTAAAATATCCTCATGTAATTATCAAGTAAATTGTAATGAAATTCATATACTGTAGTTTACTAGCAGGTTTGGCAGAAAATAATTCTAAAAGTAGATGCCTAAATTTTCGGGAAATTATTGGCATCTTTTGTTGAATATAATATAAATTATAATTCAAAATTGCCTAAAAGTGAGAAATTGTTACTTTCCACTAGATTTTCACTTAGTTTGGAGGCATTTGTGAATTTCATTGGAGAAAAGGTGTTGCTCTTGTAATAAAGTTCATTTACATTAGTCCACAAAGAATATGGATTAACCCCTAAACGCCACCGCAACCAAAAAATGGCTTATGACTAAAGTCGACTGTTCAATTCCAACTGCTGCGTGGATGATTCTCATCCAATTCTTTATGTGAAGGGCTTTGCTTGGTGATGCCACCCCTTCAAGTTAAATTCAAATCATTTAAGCTATTTTCAGATTTTACATGGGGTCCCAACTACAAAAAGAGTCGTAAAAACGGTTCACAGTGTAGTGTATTTTGAATTTTTTTGCTTGTTCTACTTAAACTAGATTTAGGCCATGAAAATGAGTTCTATTGCATCTGAGCTTAATTAACAAAATGAAGCTTGCCAAGTCTAGTTTTTACTCCACTTTGAATTTTTGGAAAAATTTGAAAATTGAGTGTTTTATTGTAGTTACAAGTTTGGTAGGTATTACCAAGGTCTAGCAAAAAAATCTAAATTTAGATACACAGATGATTTTCATTAACCAAACTTTTCTTCAGTGTAATTTACACCTTTGGTAAAAAAATTGGAATTTTCTAATACATTTTGTAATTGATACGAATTTTCTTTACAATCACTTCAAAAAACCATAGTAATTTCAAATTTTCACCAAAATTTATGAAAAATTCATGATTTGTAGTAGACATGTGGCTTCATCTACTAAAAATATAAAGTTGAATTCTTGTAGTATTTTTAGTCGCAAAATTGAGTGTGACAGATAAAGCATGATTCCATGGTCAACCTTTAGGGGTTAAGAAGTAGCAAGACTCTAGGTGAGGCTTTTGAAATGTGTCCTACACAGAATTTTGGAGTCCAATTGATCATAGAAGATTAAGTTTTATAGAATTGCGTCTAACTAACAAAAGTTGAGAAATCAAGTCTTCTTCCACCTCCAACAAGTTTTGTGTCAAAATAAGTTTTTATGCAAAAGATATGGACAAAACAGCGGAGCGGTGTAAAGGTCAAAAAATCAAAATGTGTTCCTAACAGTTTTTCGAAGCTCATTTGTGCATAGAAGATCAACTTTTTTGGAATTTTGTTGGTCTTAGAAAAGTTTAAAAATCAAGTAATCTTTCACCTTTAACAAATTTTATGTCATTTGAAGACTTTATGCAAAAACTATGCGTGTTATAAAAATGAAGACTAACTAGGTGCTTCACCTCAAAGTTCACATATCCCACATGCATTGTTGAATACAACTCCACTCCACTTGTATAAAGCACAAAGCATTCTTGACTCTCTCTCCTCACATCTTACTTGTCAACCAATGAAAGAGAGTTGGACTTGACAACAAGCCGAATTATAAAAAATTTAAAAAGAAAACTGTTGAAATTATTAATGTACTATTTTTAGGTGCCGAACCTACTTTTTGAACTTTAATTAATTATCAAACAGCAAGGCGCCGAACCTGCTAGTAAACTACGGTTTCCAAAGTGAAGGACATTGAACTTCACGTAACATGTAATTACTAATTAAATCGATTTCTCAATTGCTAGGATAGAATCGCACTGCCTTTCAAGCTTGGTTTGATTCCAAGACTACATTAATTCCGAATCCTTAAATTTTGTTTGTGGGACGTGAAATTTTCTTGTGGTCCTAGAAAAGTAAATATGAGTGATCATTACATCCACAAGTTGTGCATGGTTGGTAAGGGCGTGTTTGCAATGGAATTCGATTAGTTGCAGCACATCCACTGAGTCCTTGCATTGACGCTAATGGAAGGCATAACCAGTACACTTCAGAAGAAGTACTCTGAATAGGTGTTTTAAGGGGACCAATACATTAAAGGGACTTTCCTTGTAAAAATTATAAAAAAGGTCTTTTGACAAAAATAAAATAAAATTTGTGATCACTAGTAGAAAATAATGTCAAAAAAACTGCAGCCAAAATCGGTTGTGGTTCTTTTGACTAGCCTGATTTGCAATCACTAAATGAATGCAGATTTTTTTTTTTGGTTTAGCGACTGCAATTCTAAAAAAGTTGGGGTGTGTAATAGACCGTTGGAAAGGTCTTGAAAATACTTTTCCTATGGTATATTACACGCCCCAAAATTCTCAAAATTGCAGTTGTTAAACGAAAATAATGATTTTGTAATCATTTAGCGACAACAGATCAAGCTGGTCAAAAGAACCGCAACCGATTTTGGCTGCGATTTTTTTTTGGCATAATTTTTTACTACCGGTAGTGGATTGTCTGACTACGAATGAAGAATGAAATTACCTTTGTTTTGCACAATAATAGAAAATATTTATATAATGTGAAAAGTTGATAAATTAGTATGGGTCCCCTTAGACCCCTATTCAGTGTAGAAGATTTAACCCCTAAACGTCCCAGCGTCCAGTTTCTAGACGTTTGTTGGTCAAACCCAATTTTGATCTTGAAGATGACTTTTGTTGCTAATACACCCAACTAAGAAAATGAAGTTTATTAAGTCTAGTTTGTACTCCACTTTTCAAATCTTAAAAATTACAATTATTGAGTATTTTATTGCATGTGCAAGCTTTGTAGCTCAAGGTTTGAATTACACTACATAGGATGTTCACCTTTCGAATTTCAAAATTTAAATAAAAAAATTCTATGGAAAACATATCACGTGATTCTCCATTGTAATTTGTACCTGCTCCCAAAAAAATATTAAAATTTTAAAGATTTTTTGTAATAAAATTTATTTTTTTGAAGTATTTGACTTAAAAATTTGTTAAAAAGGCCGTATTAAATATAAAAAAATCTGAAAAATTTCAAGACTGATAGGAAACATTCAATTCCATGCATGAAAAATATTACAAAATATATTTTGATAAATCTTGAAGGCTAAATTGTGTAGTTTGACTTTCCTACAAAGGAGTGGTACGTTTAAGGGTTAAGCATGTTAAGAAGCACTGGGCACCAAGGATATGCCGAAGAACCTTGTGAAAATCTGAGTACAGTACTTTGAATGGAAAATTGTGACAAGGCTTTATGGGCATGGACTGGATATGCGTACAAGATGACTTCAGCACAAACTTCAGCATGACTTCATGCTCAGAAACCGAATCAAGAGTTTACAGGGCAATTGCAGTAACTGGCAATGTATTATTGCAAGTGGCAAGGCTTTCTCCAGCAGTGGCAGGATCTGGCTAGGCGGTGCTGCAGTGAAAGATTCATGACTTAAAGTCCCAAACCCTACAGTAGTGTTCAAAATAAAATTTGTGCACTCAACAGTGAACACAATCATACACAACTGCTTCCAATATTACTGGTTCCGTCATGCACCGAGCCAAATTGAAAACAACGTGTAATTAACAAGGTTCTAAAATCAGAATTGCAAAGTCATCAAAGATTGTAAGCGAAGACACAGGGGTCCCAAACATTTTTTTCCGGGTAAAAAGTGGATGGTTTGGCCTCATTTTTTACCCCATTTAGCATTGTGTCCAAAAGTGTAGATTGGGAGTTGGGGGTCAAACTTTGACTCCCTTTCTGGAACCTTTACCAAGGTAAAGCATGATTTATCAGGGTAAAACCATGGTGCTTTTGACTGACATGGGGGCAAAAAAAACTGCCCCGGGGTAAAAATCCCTCATTTTTACCCCAAACCCAAGTTTGGCCCCGGGGTCAAACTGTGAGGGTTCCCTGTGAGAATAAATATGATACGTGGATATTGATGCATTTGATCATTTAAGTTGATGTTATCGTCTCCGGAGTGGTGCACTGGAGCGGAAGTGTGACTGCTGTAGAATTGAAAATATGTAATCACGCTCGAGAAACATATCGCAATACGTAACTAGTAGAGCTGGAGCAGCTTCACGGGAAGGCTGGGGAACTACGCAGAGCTTCACGTGAATTTACAAATTCATTAGAGTCCTTGAATCCACCATGGCAAGAAGATTCGCAGTGTCAGCTGATCCCGACCTTTGGAGCCAGGCAAGACGTTGCCGATTTGTCCTGTGCGCAGAGTTAATTTTCCTCTCACAATGCGCAAGTAAAGCTGCACAAGTACGCAAATTACCACTTTGTGACGCCAGAAACGTGCGTAACATGATTTAAATGATTCAAGCTGCGACGTCACCGTCGAGGTCACCGGCAAGGAGTTGAAAATATGGTACTAACAAATGGCGTATGCTGCCGATGGCGTAGCAGATGAAGTTCAGACTGATCATGGTTATATAAACTCGATCATCCAACTCGTGACATTATCCAATCGATCCATATATCGTCAATTGGGGTGATTGGACTCTGTGTCGAGATTCATGGCTATGTCGAGAGTCGTTCTCGTTGTAGCGCTCCTCATAGCAGTTGGCACTGCGGTGGCATCAGCGCAAGACTGTGACGAGAATCGGAGATGCGGCGACGGCAGATGTTGTAGCCAATGGGGCTATTGCGGCTGCACAACCGAATATTGCGGGTCGGGATGCAAAAGCCAATGCAACGGCTGCGGCGGTGGCGCCGGCGCCGCCACGATCGGAGTCTGCTACGGGCGTGTCGGCAACAACTTGCCATCACACACACAAGTCGTCGCCCTGCTGAGAAGCCGCGGCGTGAAGAGCGTGAAGATCTACGACGCAGCCCACGACGTCTTGCGGGCGTTCGCGAACTCTGGCATCGACCTATCCGTCGCGGTCCCAAACCAGGAGGTGCGCGTCATCGCCGACAGCCAAGACGCAGCGAACGGCTGGGTTCAAGACAACATCCGTGCGTTTGCAGGCGCGACAAAGATCGCCTCCATCGCCGTTGGCAACGAATATCTGACTGACGGCCGCAACGATCCATCGAAGCTCCTGCCCGCCATGCAGAACATCCAGCGCGCTCTGGAGAGCCAAGGGCTAAGCAACATCAAAGTGTCCACGCCACATGAGTTCGGCGTGGTCGACATCTCCTTTCCACCATCGGCTGGCGCCTTCAAGGGAAACTACATAAACGTAATACGAGGCATCCTGGAGTTTCTGCGTCAGAAAAATTCTGTGTTCATGGTGAACATCTATCCATTCTTCGCGTACCGCTACAATTCCGGCCAGATAAACTTGGATTACGCGCTCTTCAATCCCAACGCGCCCTCAGTTTCCGACTCCGGAAGGACCTACAGGAATCTGTTCGACGCGCAGGTGGACTCCGTCATCGCCGCCATGAACCGCCTCGGCTATGGAAACTTGCCTCTGATGATCACAGAGTCTGGTTGGCCGTCCAGGGGTGGCGGTGTTGGAGCCACTGTGCAGAATGCGAAAACTTACAACAACAATCTCGTCAAGCATGTGCTAGGAAATGGCACTCCTATGCGACCAGGTGATCGGATTCCGACTTACATTTTCGCCCTTTTCAATGAGAATCAGAAGGGCGGCGATGAGATCGAAACGAACTTCGGCCTCTTCTACCCCGATCAGAGGCCAGTTTACGACATCAACCTGTCTGCCGCGGTGTCTCGTCCCCACAATGTCTCTGCGGTGGATATTGATCAGGAGGTGGAAACTCTCGCTATTGAGTAGGAGACGTACGTGTTTGTCTAGAATGTTATGGGATTGTTGTATGAGTGAGGGTGAGAAGATAGTGTCCAGTTGCGAGTTGGCACTAGCAGAAGACGTGTCGCTTTTCATTCCCCATTTTGTGGAAACAATGAACAGTGGTTGAATATTATGCTTATATTTCTGTCTTCTTGTGACCAAAACTACTCACCAGCACTGACACAGCCCATGTGCATGGCGCGATTTCATTCCTTTTTCATTTATAATAAGTGAAAAATGACACATTCCCTCCTAGTGTCGGCAAAGAGGAGAATGATCAAAGTGTTAGCAATTGCTGGGCACAGTACAAGTAGAGGCTTCGTTTCTCACTCTAAAAGATCCTGCATCGTTTCTCACTCTAAAGGATGTTGCGTCGTTTCTCACTTTAAAGGATCCTGTTCATTGTCGCTTTTCACTGTACACGCTTGTCCTACTTGACGAATCGCACTCACCAAGTCCAACCAAAAAATTGGTGAGGGCAAAGTGGCGATGTTTGACTCACAGGAGTGAAAAGCGACGCCTTCTCCTTGTAGTGGCAATTGCAAGGGCAAATGTTACAAGTGTGCAAGCTAAATGTGATGGTTGCACATCTGCCTCCTCGAGCACTGCAATAAACATCATTGCAAGTCTAGTACGAAATCGAACATATGTACACTAGTAAGTTATATTTATCGACTGGAGTTGGGCCCGGGCATGTCTGAATCCATTTTGAGCATTACTAGCATTTTAAGTTCACAAAACCTCAAGATTATGTGAATAGGAAGCTGGTTACTGTTAACGTTACTTCTAATTTTCATCGAAAAGGCCTGGCTCGTTCAGCTGACTTTGTGATCCCTGAAACTCAAACCAGTCAATTATATGGCTCGCAGCTGGAGTAAGTTAACTTGGGTAAGGGTCGCAACATAAATGTATGTATGTGCTTGCAACTACTGGTATTGTAACTTCCATCATACATCACAGGTTACCAACACTGCCTTTAATAGCACGCAACTACACCAAAGATGCCATTATTCAAAAAATTAAGAAATCCCATTAGGATCAAGTATCAGAATGTGCCTCCGCAGTATGCTTTTAGTAGAGTCTTAGATCCCGTGTAAGTTGTCAACCGTAAATGAAAAATTAGGGGTGCACTCTCACTACTAGCAAAGGTGTTGTTTCTCACTCAGAACAGTGTCAGAGTTCACTGTACACACTTGTCCTACGTGACGAATCGCACTCACCAAGTCTTGAGCTCGTGGGTAGTGAGTGCGAAGTGGCACCATTTTGACTCACCTACCAAGTGAAAAGTAACGCCTTCTCTTTGTAATGTTTGTACATATGACTATGCAACGTTGATGATCTCGTTGCTGCATGGGAACGATGTGGTTCAGTTGGTGATCGAGGTGAAGATGATTGTTGCCCCATGACACCCAACTTCTTCAAAATCTCAGTACAGATCAATTCCACTCTCGAACAATTGGGCTCCTCACTACAAGGAGAAGGCCTCGCTTTTTGGTAGGTGAGGCAAACAGCGCCACTTTGCACTCACTGCTCAAGCGCTTAAGACTTGGTGACTCGTGCAATTCATCATGTAGGACAAGTGTGTATACAGTGAACTTTGATATGTTTTGAGTGTGAAGCGACGCCTTTGCTAGTTGTGCCTATATTCTCGTGCACATACAAGAAGCTAGTTGCAACTTGATTGTTGTTTGGAAGTCATTGCAGCTTCACTATGGCAAAATGAGTCTTTCTCAATGGTCTTTCTCATGGTCACTTCTCACTTGCTTAGTGCAATTGGTTACATAAGACAAAGTTGGTTTTTGTCTTGTGTGACTAGTTACACTCATCAAGTGAGAAGTGACCACTGAGAAAAGCCTCATTGTGTTGTACCCTACGCTACGGTAAGATTTGTCAAAAGGTAATTTAAAATGGCATTTATTAAAATTTTCAGAAATTATAAGTTGGAACTATTAAATAGTGCATAAAATATTAATAAAAATAATGTAAATTCATAAAATATCATCTTGTGCTATATCAATGTCCTAAAAAAATTAACAATGAAAAGCTCAATGAAGTGTAACAAACAAACTTTAGAATCAAAAGTCAAGAAGAAATATCAGATATCATAAGAAACTGAAATTTGAAGAAAATATAATTCCACTTAATGAATGAAAAATAACCCTAAAATTATTTCATTTCGTATGACCTCATGAACCTGACCCAAGGGTTCAGTAGTGTTTGCACATACAGACATGCACAGTCATCTCAAGTTGAAGGAAGACTTAACCAAACCATCATTTATCACTAGGAAGAGGGATTGGGCGGATTGACCCCTTGTTTGTACCAGAGGTAAAAAACAAAAACAAAAGTTGGCCCCTATTTTTGAACATTGTGGGTTGGCCTAGTCTACTTTGGAGTCGCAAACTCTAAATTTAAAAACACCTAGATCTTGTACATGAGAAAACCAAAATAAATGATTGGTACAAACTAGGACATGAGCTTTAAGTTTAGAATTAATTCACAGGTTATCCAAGATTTATTCTGTCAATTTCGTAAAGTGAGTTTAACCCTTAAGCGTTACGATTACCCGGTCAAACTTCATCCATTCCTCACATTTTAAAATATATTATATTTTTATGGTATTTTTCTCACATAATTTATTGCTGAACCAATTTACCTTGATTTTTTCATAATTATTTAAATACAAATGAGTTTTATAAGATTTTTCAAAGTGTTTTTCTTGTAAAAATCATAATAAATTTAAAAATGCTTTAAATAGTATAAAATTTCTAGGAAATGTAAATAATAGAGATGAACAACAAGATGAAGGTCGCATGCTTCTTGAACGTACATAAAAAGAAATTCAATAGAAAATCGATTTCTGCTATGTATATTGGATTTTAGAGTTCCGAGCTATAAAATGATGTAAAAAACGCAATTTTAACAATTTTGAAGAATGATAATTTAAACTAGAAAAATAGAAGATAGCCCCCACACTTTCTTAGTAGGGACCATTTCCATTTGAAATTAGGAACTAGGTAAAAATCAACGTTTGACTGAAAAATGATTATGGGTTAAGGAATAGATGTAGCCATGGCATGGGATGAACTCCACATAAGGTGAGTGGGTCATAAACCGACACTTAAAGCATTGCATCTATTTATAGTGATATAAGGTGCAATGTGATAGTTTGAATGGATTAGCAAATTGATTCTAAATCTACCTCAAGTTGAATAATAATTTTTGGAGTTATATTGAATAAGTTATAAAATTTCAAAGTCCAAAGTTTAGGTTGTCTATTTGTGACGGTAGACATGAGTTAAAATTGACAATGAATATATCTTGAAGGATTATAAAGAAATTTAGAATAAGCATAGTTCCCTCAAATGAGGTGAGTCCAAATAGTGCTTCAAAGTCAACAATGACTGAACTGTCAGTGATTGTTGATTTTTGGCATAGTGGAGTGTCATCTATGAAGTAAATATAGGAGTCTCTTTATGGTCGGCGTCAATTATTGACCCACTCACCTTACACAAACTAACTTTTGTTTAATCAAGTGACCTGCGACCGGGGTTTAAGTTAGCAAAGTCATCTTAGCATAATAGAGCAACGCAATGGAGAACCCTTTTGAAAATTGGCTCAAGTGGGAATCTTCACTTAGATACATTTTTCTAAATAATGAAGGAATGTCATTTATATTCCATTAATTTTGGGACTACCGTGTCATTGCTATGTAAACTTGTTTCGAATTGTAATTAGAGTGTGGTCCCATTGCAAAAGGGTGTTGACTCTCATTGCTTTATTATGCTATGATGTGTTGTTTATTCCAAAGTTTAATTTGAAACCATTCTTAAGTAATATGGAAAACTTATTAATCCATCCTTACGGATATAATTTACAATTCAAAATCCACAACATTTTTTAATATTTCAAATTCAAATTATTCCTCCAAGTAATGAATCTTTGCCGACTGGTAGGATCCTTTAAAAGGTAAAGGGTTACTTTAAAGGCAAAGTACGAGCATGAGAAAGCAAAAGGAGGGTAAGTTCGTTCGGTGCAGAAACGCCATTCTCTCCGAAGCACTCTTCTCCTTCTCCTTCTCTTCAATCCATCGGCACATCTTTGCACAATCTCGCAGTTCCTGAGCCCCCAATTCCGTCGCACAATTCTCATCGTCGCCACCATCTCTCTCTTCGGGCTTCGGGAGACTCTCCATTTCTTCCTTTAGGGTTAGAGAGATGACTTTCTAGAGCTGGAAGGAGTTGATGAGGCTTGGTTGATTGGACTAGTGTCGCCATGGCGGTGGAGATCGTGGAAGAAGAAACAGTCGAGAAGCCGGGCGAGGAGAATGCGTCCGGAGACATGTCGTGGAATTCCTCCCTCTGTAAATCCTCTCCCTCTGTAATCGACGTTAACGGCTCCGATGACCTGCTTTGGTATGAAATCGACTTGGCCGAGAGGTAAATGAATCTTGTCGACTTTTTGTGTTGAATCCTAGAATTCACGAAAGATTTTTGAGTTTGGTGTGAATTAAGCAAGTGAGTTAGCCGAGAGGAATGAATGCCGAATTGTCGAGACCTTTTTGGTGTGAGTTCTGTTAGGGCGTTGAAACCCTAGAATTCACGAAATATTTTTTGAGTTTGTGAATTAAGCAAGTGAGTTAGCCGAGAGGAATGAATTTTGAATTGTCGAATTTTTATGAGGCATTTTTTGGCGTGAGTTCGGTTAGGGCGTTGAAACCCTAGAATTCACGAAGATTTTGAGTTTGGTGTGACTTAAGCAAGCTCGCCCTGGTGAGTTGGCCGAGAGGAATGAATGCCGAATTGTCGAATTTTTATGAGAGTTCGGTTAGGGCGTTGAAACCCTAGAATTCACGAAGGATTTTGAGTTTGATGGTGAATTAAGCAAGCTCGCTCTGAACAGGTACCTGGTGAGCGCCATGAATGAGGATGCAGCTTCAACAGCCACAACCGTGCTGCAAACCCTGTCCAGTCTCATGCACTCAACCAGCAGTGGAGGTTTTGGTTCCGTAGAAGAGGAGGTTGAAGAAGTTGGGAAATCGGAGCATGAAGAGATGTTGGAGTGTGCGGGCATGGTGTTGCTGCAGAGTTATCGTGCAATAGGCAGGTGAGCGCAAGGAAGGAAAACAGTGTTGAGTGACTGCGATTGTTCCGTGCATGTAGCTTTTTTGATTGTTTGTGTTCTGGAATACCCTCATTCTCTTGTCTGCTGTTGAGCTTAACCCTTAAAGGACCAAGGATTCATGATTTTAAAATGACAAATTCAATTGATCATATTGTGAAAAATATAATTCAGATGAGACCAAATTTTATATCACCGGAATCAGTGAAGAACATTGCATGCGTTGGTCAAACAACAATTAAATTTGAACATGAATAAGTCCACATAGGACCTACTGAAAACTGCTAAAAAAACGTGAGGCCCAATTTGGGCTCTTGGTTCTTTATAAGGATTAATGCGTCATTTTGCTTTTATGTGCTAAAATGCCTGGAATTCCTGAGGATGCCCTAACAGTGGAAATTCTGGCAGAGTTGACGAGTTCTTTGACATTCTGGGAAAGCTCAATGTAGGAGTTGCCGATTGGCCACTCATTCTGCTGGAAACTGGGTATGCCCCCAAAGAATTTCTTTGGCTTCCTGTGCGATCCATTTTATTTTTCTTTCTCATTATTTGGACATAGCCAAGGTTATATTTAAGCTTTTTGTTATTCCTTTATGTTAACTGAAGACAAACATATCCTGCGTTGTGTGGAATTCTTTTAAACACTAAGGAGTAAATGGCGCGATGTCTTTTTGTGGTTCGTGTTTGTAGGGCCTGTTTGCAAATATTAGATGGCGCGTTTCCTGCTGCACGGGCTGCGCTTGAAGAGTTTCTGGCAGTTCAGAGTACTTGTTTACCGGAAGAGAAGTATGCAGAAGTTGTTGAACTCTTCGTTATTAAGGTGCTTGTAAAAGGGCTTCAGGAAACCGAGTCTGCTATGAACTGGGTGGAACGTGCAAATTTAACAGAGGAGACACGATTGGTAAGTCTATTTGCTTACTTTCTACGTTCAATATTTTTTATTTTTTATTTTTCTGTTAATGCTCTGCTGTGCTTTGTGAGGTCGGATGTTGAAATATACGTGATTTTGTGCCTTTTATAATTCAATGCAATATGCTCCCTCTGATGGGTTCATTCTTGCATGCTCGGTTTGAAGGTCATCTTGAAGAAAATCCAGGTGCAGATTGAGCGAGTCAAAACTGCTGAGCCAGTCTCCAAGCCAGATGCCGAGTCCACTATAACTGCAAATGTCGACACCCCAAGCCCCACGCATGCATCTTTTGAACTAAAAAGTCCAGTGAAGGATAAGGAAACAAGGGCAAACAAGGAGCTAGCATGGGAAGCAGATGCTTGTCCAGGTGCCGATGAATCATTAATAAGGTCCAAATCCTTGGCCCTGTTGAATAGGTTGAAGGTCTCTGAAGGTTTCTTTTCTTTGAAGACACTGCTGGAACTGGCCTTAGCGCGACTGGGTGCTGCTACCTCAGCATGCCTTTCTGCCGCGAATCTGGAAGGAAGGGCATTACGTTTAGGGGCTCTTGCAGCACTCTCACTGTTTGTTTTCCTCAGACATCGGCACAGCTTCAGAAGGTACGATGACTGTACTCACCCGTCTTTTGGATTATTACCTCATCCCAAAAGATCCCCTCTCCACATTAGATTCACAAGTCATTAATGTTAAGTTAATGTCAATCTAATAGGGCATTAGATCAATATGAATATCATGTTAAATTAATCAGGTTTATGTTGACTTAATGTTAACTAAATAGTTACCAACAATTTTTTTTGGGCTTTTTAGTGCCAGATTGCACTAATAAAAAATAATCTGGCTACAAAACGACCAAAAACTCAATATGAGATCGCCAAAATATCTTCAATTTTTTCATAAAATATTGGATGAAATCGCCAGATTTGGATGAAAATAACATTAAAGCGTGGATGAAAAGTATTTTTTATCCAAAATATGGATGAATGTAGAAATATTTTGTGTCGTGAATTTAGCACTCTCTGAAATATGAGAAGAAAAGGGCTGATAGTGACCAATGTAATATCAAGTGAATGCCACTTACACTAACATCACACTAAGATTAATTTAGCATCATTTGTATGACACTAACATTAACTCAACATGAGGGCCATGCGAATCTATTAACATGAATAACTTGTGTGAATCTAACGGTGGAAGTCTTTTGTGATGCTGTTCTGTATGTGACCATGCATGATGACGTGGCCACCCTTGCTAGATTGTTGTTTACGTCTCTTCTTTTTGCTAGATCTTGATAAACATGCCGTAAATACTCAATTTATTTCAAGTAATTATAGTACAGCTTCTCAATAAGGTATCACATGTGGTCTCTATCTTTTCTAAATAATCTTATGTGGAGGTAGTGCTACCTGTTGACTATACCTGCGTAGCTAATTTGCCTTTTTCTCTTTCTTGCAGGCTTGTGGGCAAGTCATTCAGTGCCCTCAGTGTAGGACTCAGTGACCTCTGGCAGTTAGCATTTAGTGTACAGATCAATCCCTTGGCCGCTGTGCATCCCATCGCCGCAGCATATTGACACAATTAGGAGTTTTCAGATTCTATGCATCCTGTGAGATAGCTAGTTTTGTTATTAGAGTGCATTCTCAGTGTGGCACTTGAAGTTGTGTCAACATGGTCCACTGACCCGGGTTTTGGACAATGAACGGAGCAGAAAGCTGTTCCAAGATAGGTCCCTCATGTTAGAGAAGTTACTTGTAAATGATGATCACCGGTACCGCATTACTGGTCAATAATACAGTTAGGGAGATTTCTCTTCACGAAACTTGGGGACTATAACATTAGGTGTCAAGTTGTTATTACTCTAGGCATTGAGAATTGTTATCTTGGTCCGCTCTCGATTGGTTTACATCCTAACTGACAAAATTTACATCCCAGTCTTGTACCCTACTGTACAGTACAGTAGGGTCCAAAAATAATTCGAATTTTTTCTCCAACCTAGAAACCATGATCTTTGAGAAGCTCCTTTGGGCTCAAAAATGCGTCAAATCACAAACCATAAAGTGCATTGGAAAGGTAATAGAGTCTAGTTTTTTAATCTTTTAGGATAATTTTTTTCAATATGAAAATTCTATTTGCAAAATGATTTGAAACTTCAATTATGTTTTAGTCAAAAAATTCCCAAAAATCGTGATTCTTTTTTGTATTTGATTCTTAAGACAATTTGTATATTTTCTTGATACATTATAACATAGGGAACCTTGACCGATTCACTGCCAAGTAAATATTACTGTCAAACTGCAATTTATAGCAAGTTTTGCAAGTGGTTGTTCAATTTAGCAAGTGTTTACCAAAAATTCACCATCATTCTTGTACCTATTTACTACCTAGTGAATGTGTCAAGGTGCCCTGTGTAAGTAACAAAAGTTGTATCCATTTTTGCCTAAAGTAAAGGTTAAAAATGGGTTTTAAATGAGGTTTTTTCATTTAGGTAAAAATAGATGAATATATTATTTCTTGGATTGAAACTCATATGTATGTGTAGTGCATCTTGTATACTAAAACATGACTAAATTTGGCTCATAAAAACCTAAATTTCTCATTGTAGCGGCAATACATATAAAATTGAGAAATTTGAATTATTTTTGGACCCTACTGTACTATATAGTAGCCCTTCACATGATACATAATTTTTACACATGAAGTCATGCCATGATTTCCAAAAATTATCAAAATCCAAAACCACAGAGTGCATTGGGTAGGTTTTTGAGTCTATTATCGACATAGCATAATAAAGCTCAAAAAGGGAGCACCCTTTTCAAAGTGGATCTCAAGAAGAATATTTACTCTTCTAAGTGACGTATGAATGTCACTTGTATCTCATAAATTGTGGGATCTCCTTGTAATTGCCATGTAAACTTATTTTCTAATCATTACTTGATTGTGGTCCCATTTGAAAAGGGTGTAGCTCTTTTTTCCTAAAGCCACTCTTATCTGATTGCCACACCAACATCTATGTAGGATCGGCATTTACCAATAATCGGTGGTGTGAACGTCTGCACTTATAATGACTAAAAGTTGCCACTAGACCACACCCTAAGGCCAGGTGCAAACATACTTTAATCCTTTGACTCGCCCACATCCATATAATGAACAATGAACAGATTGCAACCTTTCTCAACACTACATCTTGTACGATTTTTCATCCATCCAAATTTCTCTTGGTTCTTGTGCTAGTTGACTATCAGCTGTATGGTATGGATCTTCAAAATAAGACATTGTGATTTTTTGAAAAACAACAAAATTGGTTTATGTCAAGTTTCATTCTTAGTTCAAAAAGTGAGACCTTAACCCCTAAACGTCAGAGCGTCCAGAAAGTGGATGACTAACAGATTTAAACCCTTATCACGTTCTCATCAATGCTTGGATGAAAGTGATCCATTTTTTTGGAGATTCTTCACCAAGTTGTTGTCCTATCTAACAGCTGGATTTAGTCATACTTGATTACATATGTTTCTAAAATTACAAATGTAGAAGTATGTCAAGTCGTTGACCAAGCAAAAATTGCATTGACTGTAGTTCAACAGTGGAATCGCAAAACTGAGGTCATAGATTTAAGAAACACAAAAATTTCAAAGAATCACCACGTTTAAGAGTATCTCATTTCAAACTCATTCCAACAAATTTTACTCAAAAAATATTAAAATTTTGTTTGTAATCGAATTTGGAAGGAATTTTTAATTTTTACTTTCAAATTTTATAATTAAATATTGGTGATAGTATTAGTGAATCAAACCGTACGGATGGAATCTAAAACTCAAAATCTAGGACTTTCATTTGTATATCAATTCCAAAATATTCTTCTAAATAGTAGTTTATAATGCTTTCTCTCAAATTGTCAATTCAAATTGTCAATTCCTTTAATTGAATTTAAAGAGAAAACCTTGCAAAATTAATTTAAAAAATATCAATAAAATATATGATAAATCTAACCGTACAGATGTGATCTTCGCATTGACATTTACAACTTTTCTTTGTACATCCACTCCATTTTTGTTTTTCATCAAACATTTTATAACGTTGAAGGGTTAAATCAGACTTTGTCACATCAATTTTGAATGTAAATCCAGGAAAATGGGGCTGGGATGAACAACACCTCATAACATTCAGTAGCCTTCAAGAAGGTTGCCTTTTAGTTTCATCCACTTTTATATATTGAGTGACTAGTGATTTGTAATTGAATGGGCTATTGAATCAAATAAACAATCACAAGACATTGTTGAATTGTGATTGAATGAATGCTTTCAATTACTGTTCACCATGGTTAATCGCTCTTGCTTAATGCCATGTTCCCCCATAGCTACTGATGTAATGTGGAATATCCCACATCATTTCATTGGGGGATGAAATGATGTGGGATATTCCACATCATTCTGTTGAGGGGAAGGCAGCAGTCACAAAGGCTACTGAATGTTAACCCCTAAAGGACCGTAAGGCCCCCACGCGGCTTCTGAAATTAAAAAATGAGGAAATTCGGGTTCTTGGGCTTTGAATTGTAGGATGAGCAACAAAGAGACCTTGGCTCTTTTTAAGAGCCAAATCTGTAGGTACTTCTTGATTGGAAATTCATCAAGTGAGCAATTTTTGATGATTTTTTTGAGTTGCATGGAGGGTATCTAGGCGTCACTTCAGACCCTCATATCTTCCTCCTCACACCTCCAAATTATTTGAATTTTTTTTTTGCACATGTTTGAAATGATGATTTCTACTCACGGTAAAAATTTCAGAATTTTTGAAGCACTTTTGAACAATCCGATTTCAGCATGTGTACAAAATACTCCAAATAAGTTCCATCAATCTTCTCAACGGTGGCATGTTCTAAAAAATTGTGCGATTTTGTCGATCTTTTTTTCATAAAAAAACTACGTAAATCTTTTTTAATTTTAACGGTGCCGATCGTCAAAATTACCTCACACCAATGAAGAATTGAGCTTGCTACAAGAGATAGTCAAGAAAACAAAAGCTAAGTTCAACACCCCCGGTGCTTTTGGGGTTAAGCTGGGGATTTCAAGTCGAGGAGGTTTCATTTCATTTGGCTTCCTCTCATTTTCGCTGGGCTTTTCAATACAACGTACGACGCACGACGTCATGCTTCTGTCGTCCTCAGTCTGTCGTCGCCGTTACGCCAGGGAGCTCCTTTTCAATGTCCACAATGGAACAGCCAAATCTACCAAAACAGAGGATTGCCACTCATCAATCATCGTCACTAGCATCAACATGGCGAATCCATGAATCCCGCTGCGCACCGAATCCACGGGATCCTCTATTTGCACCAAAAGGATAATGCGTGATCAAATTTGTCCCTCCTCAGTCATGGTCTTATTCCGGTTCAGTTATTCTCAAGCATCAGTCAACACTGAGGTATCAATCTGGCTGCCTCGGAGCACGGATTACGGAGTCCCGGTAGTATCTCCTGAAGCTTGTTGTTGCAGCATTCATGAGTGATGGGAGCTTCCTTATATTCCGTAGTAGCAAGTGGGAAGAGGATGCGAGGAGATGAAGAATTCCGTGTGAGCAGGTGCCCAGTTTTCGAAGAAGCCCATTGTGTGGCGAGTGATTGGGAGAAACCCTAGTTGTATTAAAGATTAGTTCTCCAGGAATTAGTTGTTGCAGTTTTGAATTCGTACAGTGTTTGTTTTTTTTTTTTTTTTACGTTTTCTGAATGGCCAGGTGTGTATTGAAACGCAACCTTTTTGTTTGTGGAGTCTAACTCGAGTTATGGAGGTTGTGCTAGTTCTGCCAATTTGAAAATCCTGTTGTGAGCTGCCATGGGTTTCGGAGGTGCTGCATCTTGCGCCGTGACTGCACAGTCTCTGCCTCGAATCAACCAACAACACCTTTCTTCTTCTTCTTCTTTTTTAAAACCCCTGTCTCCCGTGTTGCTGCATCGTTTGCCACGCCATCGCCAGAGCCCGGATAATACACAATATGTTTCTTCTTCTTCTTCTTCTTCTCGGTTCCGAGACCATAGCTCTTTTTTAAAACCCCTGTCTCCGCATCGTTTGCCACGCCTGCTTGCAACCTCGGAGCAATTCCAAGCCCCGCGCATTGATCATCACCAAGCGCACGTTGCTGCAGTCGAGCAACAGCAGCAATGGCCGACGGCATTGATTCAGCAAGACCTGGGCGTGACGGTGCTGGTGCTGGCAGGGGCGTGGGCGTGGGTGCGTCTCTTCGATTTCCTCACGAAGATGAAATTTCTGGACCAGAAGCTGAGCAGGAAGCTGGTGCACATCACCTCGGGCTTGCTGTTCGTGCTCTGCTGGCCGCTCTACAGCGCGTGCCCCTGGGCGCAGTACATGGCCGCGGCCGTGCCGCTCTGCAACGGCATCCGCTTGCTGGTTGATTACTACTGCTCTTTGTTTTAGCTTTTTTAAGGGTTTTCCGGGATGGATGGAGTTTTCGATCTCGTGTTGTAGAGAATTTCGATTTTTGTGTGCACGTTCTTGTAGGAATGGTAGAGCGTTTGCAGAGTGGATGTGGTTTAGGTTTTCCAGGGTGGAATTCTTTGGTTTTCGAGCAATTGCATAGAGCTGGATTTGTATCTGCAAGAAAGTCAACCGTAATCGAGTTCTAGAGAGTGTTTCTGTTGGACGCTTTCTGAAAATGAAAATCCTCTTTTGCAGGATTCAGTCCTTAGGGATTTAGGTGCAAGTCGATAACTACTGTACCGTTCTTATTTAGCCCCGGGGTGCACTCTATATTATGTTTGAGAATCACTTGCATTCATTAACCCCTCTAAAAATCCCTTATATACTAGAGGTTATATATCTTAAAATAGATGTTTAATGTAAGTGTACGGCAATATATTCAGCTTTAAATATGTTTATTGTATGTATGTATATGTCATACGACAGTGTTCAAATTAATACCCCTTTTGGGCACTCACTTATACTTGTACGTGTTTATACTTGTACGTGTTTAGTATAGTTTAGCTTTTTAAGGTTTTCGGGGATGGAGATTTGGATTTTGGGGCGGAATTGGAATTGAATTTATGTTGATATTCGGTTGTACTGAACTATGATCTTGGAATCAGGTCTACGGATTAGGGCTGCTCCGCGACGAAGGGCTGGTGAAATCGGTCTCCCGTGAAGGCGACCCCAGGGAGCTCCTGCGTGGCCCGTTGTACTACGTGGTGGTGTTGGTGTTCAGCACCATTCTCTTCTGGCGCGACTCGCCCGTGGGCGTGATGGCACTCGCGATGATGTGTGGAGGCGACGGGATTGCGGACATTGTGGGACGCAGATTCGGGTCCAGCAAGCTGCCCTGGAATGCAGGCAAGCATTGATTTTTATTTATTTTTATTGCTAATTGTAGACAAATTGCTACATTAAACTTGGGGTGGCTGATTGATACAAAGAATTTTTGAAAAAGAAGAAGGAATAATAGCCAGATTTCCTACATGGAGTTGAGATGTGTAGCTTCTTTAAACCTAGGTAGCACATGTGTGTTACCCTGGTATTACCTATATATTAATAGAGCATCCAAGGAATTTGGATTGATAACATTCTATAACAGTAGGGTTTCAAACCCCCTACTTCTTGGATCAAATTTTACAAATACAATAGCTTTTCTTGGGACTATGATGAGAGAGGACATTTGGCATTGTATGAGGGAATTTAGTAAGAATCAAACAAGGAAAACTGACCTAAAATGTCAAGAAGAGCATCCAAGAGTATCCAAGTGAATCAAAGAGCATTGTAAAGAATCTTGGAATATAGGGCTTAGTAATGTAATATTGAGGTGGCTAATTGATACCAAAAAAATTTGAAAAAGAAGAAGGCATAATGGTCATATTTCCTACATGGAGTCAAGAAACCATGTAGGAAATCTAGGTATCACCCAGGTATTGACTAAGTAGCACCTAGGTAGCACATGTGTATTATCACCCTGGTATTACCTATATATTAATATGATAAGAGCATCCAAGGAGCCATGGATAAGCAGCAAGAATGCTAAACTGTCTCCTGACAAAAAAAACCACTGCAGGCAAGAGCTGGGCTGGGAGTATCGCGATGTTCTTGTTTGGGTTGCTGGTCTCCTACGGGTGCTTGTGTTACTTCGCCTGGATGGGATTCTATCAATTTGACGCGCGCGCGACGCTGGTGAGGCTCGCGGCCGTTTCGATGGCCGCGACGGTGGTGGAGTCGCTTCCTGTGTCCACCAAGCTTGATGACAATGTTACCGTGCCGCTCACCACGGTCGCGGTGGGGATGCTGCTGTTCCCTGCTTCCGGTGGGACGGCACTTGGACCCCTGTAGGTAGGATTTCTAGCTTGATTTCATGATACGGGTCAATTGGCACCCACACAATTTCAATTAATATAGATCCCCCTTTTCCACGAATGGCTTTGCTAAAAGCGAACCTCTGTAATCTTACCACCTGGAGCCCCAAGTTCGAATGTATGACAAGTGTACTTACAAATGATGAGAACGGTCATGCAGCTCACATACGTATCAAGGATGAGGTTCAAAAAGAGCTTTACACGTCCTGATAGTACACTCTGGACTTGTTAGTATCACAATTAGAGCCAAGTTCCATGGGCCCAACGTTGGCGATGGGAAGGCAGTAGCATCATGATTCAAACTCTCTGACTTTCAGTTCCTTTTCAGTTGTACACCGCAGGTGGCAAGAGTCAGCAATCAGTATGAACAAAGCAGCACACGGGGAATAGTAACAAATGCACGGTGCAATCCGTGTATATTAAGAAAGTATCTTGAGTGGAAGCACCTGAACGATTTCACCGTTCTGATTTGGAAATTTCCCCCTCATCTAACTATCCCTTGCAAAATGGGAGGTCCAATGTTCGTGGATTTCAATCAATACGTGACTAGCTCTAGAAGGAATAATAATGATCACGCCAACTTCTTCGTCTTCAATAAATCCACAGCCTAATATAATGAATTTCCGAGATGTTGAAATGCAACTTACGGAATCACTTCCTCCAAAGAAGCGCCCTGGTGCTCCGGTTTTAGCTTGACTTCTGTACCATCCAAAACAAGAGACTCTGTAAGCCCGGGCAACTTTCAACATTCAGTTAGTTACACGTGACCCTGTTGCTTCCGATTCAAAATCAAAGCTCGAGGCAACTTGCAAAGCTATGTCTCATAATTTAAAAAAACATTCAAGTATAAGTGCAAGAAATAACCGAATGGAAAAACAATCAATATAGAACTTAGGATACTGGCTGGTTTGCCTCAAAACATCTCTGCACCAGACTATTTCTGGAGATAAAAGTTTCAGAGTTTCAAAGAGAGTGAAATTTTAGTCGAAAATTTGCAAACAGTCATCGGCAAGTCTAACCCCTAAGCGTCTAAAACGCCCAATATGGCCATGTGCATCACTGAACTTTGCAACAGTGGCATTTTCTCATTTTACCTCGGTTTTCTGATTGCAATACATCATTTTAAAGCTCTTGTTCTATACTACAAGATCAACAGTGTCGATCCTGTCAAACTGAAGTCATTTTCACACAAACAGATGATTTGCAGCAGGGGTCCAATTTTCCTACACTACAGAAAATACACAGTGGACGCTTAGGGGCCAAGACACGACTTCTCATAAAAACCCGAGGATTTCTAAACGAAGTGCAACGAAAAAATCCCGAAATGATCAGAAAGGAAGAAATCCACGGCAGAGTGAAATTCAAAGCATCAAACCCTAACCCTAAATCATGATTTGGGGGGGGGGGGGATCGCACCATAATTTCCTCGCTCGTTCAGCTTGGCCTGCACGATGTTGACTTTCATGAATTCAATGGCTTCCCGGGCCTTGTTCAACAGATTTTCCAACTCCTCACCGGCACCGACGTTCCTGTGCGTGACGAATTCGTCCCGGATCTGCTTGGCGGAGGCGTGAAGCATGTCCGGGTCGCCGGCGAAGCATTGCTTCCGCGTCCGCAGTAAAGCTCGAAACACTGACAGCGCTTCGGCGCTCCTTGCACTTGCCATCTCGGAGCCCGCCCGCACAAGTGCAATTTACAAGCAATGGATCCTGAGAGCAGGAAACTCAGATTTGCCGAGTCCCTCTTCTCATCTCCCAACAGCTCAAGCGTTCACAGCTGCTGAGATCCGCGGCACGTCCGGGTATTACCGGGTATCCCAGTTGCTGAGATCCGCGGTACGTCCGGGTAATTACCGGGTATCGTCACACGAAGACCTGTCCACAGATACCAGAGCAGAGTGGGTAGAAGCGATTTTTTTGTGGGTATATATCGCCAACTTGCTATTTGAAAAATGGGCTTGCTATGTTGCTATGAGAAAAATTGGGTAAAAATAGATTATATTGTTATCATCTTCCCTTATCATTGATACATATAACCAACAATTCTATTGAAAGCTACATATTTGTAATAAAGAAATATGTAAGTCGCCAAAAACTGCTTTCTGTTTTTCAAGTTTCATTTCAAATTGCCAATGGGACTCCCTCTAAAAACGAAAACAAAAATTATTGCACCATAGCAGAGTGGAGACACAATTCAATCATTTTTTTTTTGCTAATTTTCTCCAAAATCTTTCTTGATTGTGGGAGTGTTTCCCTTTACATTTAAAATCATGGGCAAGAAAGTGGATGAAATCGTCAAAATCCTCTCAAAAATATATATTAAAATCTTCAATGTTTGAATGAAAGTGACTTACTTATAATAGATTTTTTGGATGGGCATATATATAAGTATGATTCAATCCATTTTTCTTTACCTAGCTACATTTCCGTCAAAGTGCGTGTAGTTCTACCAATGGAAAAATAAATAAATGAAATAAAAAATGGTGCACATGGCTCGCCCTATTTGTGATATGATATTTCAGTGGTTAAAATCTTCCTGATTGAAATTTGACCTCAAAATTTTGATTTTTTAACTATTCACTTCATAAATCGCAAAAAAATATTTTTAAAAATAAAATAAAATAAAAAACATAAAATAACTATGTATATTAAAAACATGTTTAATTTTAATTTTAAGAGAACAATATAAAATATAAATTTTAACGCCAAATTTTAATCAATAAGATTTTGACCAATAAAAATCCAAAATTCATGAAACTTATAACATGTGATTCTAGTCAAGATGTACATTCTCTCTATCAAAGAAAATGAGACATTTTGACTTTGAAGAAGAAGAGAAAATAAAAATAAAAATAAAATAAAAAATAAAAAATAACATAGAAATTTCATTCAAACGATAATAGGTCTAAATATATTCCGTTCTAAGTGAAATAAAACATGAACCCATAGAATCCCTTTTGGACAACATGTTCAAATTTGTCTTAATGATTTCAATTTCTTGATTTATGAGAGCAATAAACTAATATTTAACTAATTATGGACAAATTCGTAGTCCATAATTAAGTCGGCATGTAGCTGATAAAACAAAAGATAGTGAGACCATAAAACATTCACAATATGTGTATTTTGGGGGTGAATTTTTTATTTTTTTAAAATTCACTTGGAAATTGAGCAATTTAGGATAAGACGTATCAATATAGTTAATAAACCTCCAAAAATCATGATTTCTTTTGCATATGATTCTATAGAGGATTTGCATTCTTTCCATTAAGAGTATTATACCTGGTAAGTAAAAAGAATTGTATTTATTGTCGTTTGAATTTAGGGTTAAAAATGGAGTTTTTAGCTTCAAGTGAAAATGGGTAAAAAAAAAAAAATTATCAAATCTCAACAATATGTATTATGTATCTTGTGTTTTGCAACATGTTCAAATTTGGCTTAAAAATTCCAATTTAATCATTTTCTAATGGCAGACCTTTGTAAACCGAAGGTGACGGATATTTATTGTAGGGTATTGTACGTTATTTATGGCTTTATTCTATCCACATGAGAAAAATCATTCCTTGGTTACAACATTAGCAAATGTATGCCAAATCCTTAACTTCACAGTTCAAGTTGGTACCTATACTTTACCCACTTTTGTATCTAAGGTTTATAGTTGGTTATTCATGTATCTCTATATTCCTACCCTATGTCTTGTGGACACCGGGCTAAGGTATAGCAAAAACAGACGCTATATTTATGTCGGTATAGAGTTATCGACGTTCTTCTTGGTTATCCATATAGGCATAAAATCAGTTGAAGGCCTCCAATAAACGGTCATGGTTTTCAAACAACAATACTAATTCTTGATAAGTTTCGTTGATTGCATCACAAATTTGGCAAGTCATGTTTTTGCAATGTTTTATGTATGTTGTTGAGATGAACAGGGGTGATAACGTTCGACATACGTATTACGTATTTTGTCGTATAAAAAACGTATAAATGACATATTACAAACATGAAAAAACACATCATGATAAAATTTACATGTTTGTAATATGCCCTTCGTACGTTTTCTTTATGATAATTATACGTAAAATGTATGTTGAACGTAATCACCCATGTTCATCTCTACAACATACGTAACACATTGAAAAAACATGACTTCCTAAGTTTGTGATGTGTCTTCTTCCTTTCTTGATACATCCTAAAAATCTGCATGAATTCCTTGATCTTGGTCACATCGTTGATGACTTGATCAAACTCCACCACAAGCTGCTTCTTTAGGTCATCTTCCAACATGTCAAAGCTAAGGATCAGATTCTTGTAACACTGGAGCAAGTCGTTTGCATGCGTAATCTTGTCCGTTATGTACACTACCACGCCTTGAAGTTCTTGAGCCCCTCCAAAATCTCGTTATACTTCACCTCGTCATCTTTTATTATCACCTTCACGTCCTTCGGATGCAAGAAGATTGCACTGTGGTTTATAACTTGTTGTTTGGTTGTCACAAGATGGTTGATATTGCTTTTCGTGTCTTTTGCAACGTCCTTTATGACTTGTTGTTTGGTCTCCGCCGGATGGTTGATGTTGCTCGTCACGTCGAATTCAAAAGACTCACCTCTTTGCATCTTCTCTTCCAACATTGTTTTGTTGTCATCTTCTTCCCTTTCCGGTTTCTTCATCGTGATTACTTCACACACTTGTTTTCAACATGCAATTTTTAAAATTACTCCACCTTTATATAGAAAGAATGTCAATATCGTACCTGACTATATTCGTAGACAAATATTAACTAGGCCTCCCTTTTTCTTCGCACGACCAGTGACGAAGTGAAAGGCCATAAAATTGAATAAGACTTGAAAGGCTAAGTTACTTCACGTAATGGTCTTTGAAGGCAGAATGGAACATCATTGGAAGACCATTCAAGAATGTGAAAGGTTAGGTTACATCATAGAAAGGTTACATTATAGAAAACCTTGCCCTAGAAATGTCGACTACCGGCTCGCCGGCTCGCTTACAAACCCTACAATTGTTGGAAAGCCACAAGTGGAACCTATAGTCGTCAATACCATTTTTCTAAACCAGCTCTAACCTGCGGTCGTCACTCGAATTATAAAAGAGAAAGGCACCCAAACTTTTATGAAATTAGTTTTTCAAAAAAAAATTATTTGGTGAAAAAGAGAATCTTTGAAAATATCCATAGAATTTGGTGAAAAATATTTCTCCCAAAAAAAAAATTATTCAACATGACCCAACAACTGGGTATAATAGTATTATTTTACATGACAATTAGCACCCTTCTTTTTATCTCTTGGAAAATCAAGACTTCATTAAATAAAACCTCTTGAGACTTGGCATACTATTGGTAGGCATCGCTAAGTGAAAAACGTCTATGCCTTGTTAGTCATGTTTATCGTCTCCTCTTTGGCCATGCAATATAAATATGAGACTATATATAGTATTATGTACTAATGGTGGACGGAAGTATATTACCTCTTACGAATCTCTCGTATCCACAATCGAATACGTAAACCTAAAAACGCAAACTATATATACTGGAATGAACCCTAAAGACAAGAATGACAACACAAATGCAAAATATAAGCCCAAACCCTTTGAAAAATCCCTGCTTTAGGGTTGTGACTTCTAGAGACTGCAAGGGTTGGAACTATACGCTTTTTACACTACCATAGATGAGAGGACACTCACTAAAAGATGTCCTCATATGAACTTGGTTTATATACACATTTTAGAATTCAGATGGACATATGTTTGGGTATCATTATAGATATCATTGGTAACTTTAAAAGTTTCTATCACTTCATCTTTTCTAAATTTGAATCAAAGCTAAGAGTTTTATCCTTATCTACTCTCTAGGTTGACAAAGCACCTTATTTATAATATTTGTTTAATTTTTTTGTTATACTAACAAATGTTCGTTGACATTTTTAGCTTGACTATAGTTCCAATAGTCGTCATCCTTTTCAATTAGAGTATAAGCCGATAAGTCACAACTATGTTTCAAAGATGTGTTTGCTTTGGAAATACGGATGTAAAAGCCACAACCATGTTTTAATTTAATTTTAATTTTTGATATGCTCGGGGAATTCACTCAATGTATTTTATGAGTATCACGTGCGAACAAATCTTTGACCCCCTATATTACATTGTAAATAATCAATCAAAAAACTTGAAAAAATTATGGGATGTTTCTTTATGTCGAAAGTTTATATTTTGAATTTTTGGAAATTTTCTTTATTCAAATTAATTACTTATAAATTTTTGAAGTAAATAAATGCACTATTCAACTAGTTGGTGTTTTTAAGGCTTGTTTCGATTGTGTTTTTAGAGCTTGTTTTGAATATAATTGAAATAAGAGTTTAAAAAAATAAAAGATATAATGAATATGTGACCACACTAAAAAATTTGAAGCTAAATCAAACTTTATTAAAAAGTATATAGGGGTTGATAAATCACTTGTTCGCACGTTTTTACGTAATATTTGGAAGTGACCTCCCTGAGTTGATATGCACGTCCAAAATTCACAATCTCACTCACTCCAATGGTTTGCCAATCACCAATGTTTTTCTACAATACAACTTGTGTATGACACATTCTTGTGCCAAATTTGGTGCATGGAAGATGGCTAGAAGTTGAAATAATGTCAATTTATCAACTTTGTTGTCAAATGTGAAAAAAATGCATATCGATTACACAAAAGCTTCCAAAGATCCAAATTTTTGGTAGTAGGTAAAAGTCACACTAAAAAAAAATATGGCGTCACAAAAAGGATGGTATTGCTAATCTATGTATTTCTATATTCACATGCAATTCAATGTTATAAAATAAAAGCCAAATTTGAGTTAAATTATATAATAAAGTAAGTGGTCTACTTTTGTATTTTTTTGTGACCCCACATTGTTCCATACTGCTTCTCATGCAATATACAATAAGCATCAATATAGAGGCACCATGTCAAATGTTGATCACTAACATGTTACTAATGTGGATCACATATGGCACAAGCTCGCTCACACACGACACAAGCTCACTCACACACGGTACAAGCTCTTTTACACATGGTAGGGTATTTTCACGATAGGGCGTCCAAAATGTGTATTGTGACATTGTATAACACAGTGAAAGCATGGTATTGTGTACAAAAAAGTTGATCCGCTTTGCTGAAATTATAATGTTTTTGGTCAAAGGCTATAAGAGTATCAAATTGTTTTTCTAGTGGTTCTAATTTCATGGCGCTCTATGTTGTTTTTAAAAGTAATCGAATTCAAAGTTCCAAAGTAAGAATCATTAAGATAATTACTAAAAGTAGAGCTCGAAAATAGGTGTCTAAATATAATTTTGGGAGCAAATTTGATGAACTAAATCATATTTAATATGAATATAAATTTTATATTCTTTAAGTCAATTGTGCATTTGAAGTCTCCAAAGAAAAAAATCATGAAAAAATTAAATATCTAATGCATTTTCAGCTTGTTTTATATCAACTTTTCAATTTGATTCGAAACTACTTTTTCAATTTTTTTGGCAAAAATTTAACTATGGTGAAGAGGCTTTTTTAAGGAGAATGGGCACTTTGGACAGGGCTTAAAATAAACCTTAGAAATTATTTTTTTGCATCATTAGCCGTAGGATGTTGCTTTAGACTATCAAAAGAATGTATAGTAAAGCTTTCATAGAATTTGACCTTATAGATTGCAAGTATATAGCGTTTGACTTCAGTGAAAAGATGAAATGACAATCTCTTATGAACCTTTTCTAAACGTCTTTGGAGACATGGGAAAAATTGTTAAATTGGTGAAACAATTCCTTAATCTTTTTTGTAATGTGAATTTTTCGTATTAGCTATCAAGAGCAAAAAAAAAATCACAAGATGATGAATCTAGAAAGAGGAGAATATGATGCTAAAAAACAAGAGAAACCATGGTCTTTTAGGGGATAACATACTTGTGTAATCACTTGGCATTGTAGTACCCTTTCATCAATGAATCACTCACACCTATATATTGACGATTGGGTGATCTTTTTTCATTTTGATGTAAAATAGCATAATTTAAATTTGAAAATTTCCATTATAAACAACATAGGGTGCCTAAAAAACAAATTTAAAAAATATTCATAGAATATACCATGGATATTCTTTTATATCATAGAATATTTGCATTACTTCATAGCCCTCTCCTAAAATACTCTTTGAACACACGTTGATCCACCAATATAACATATAGTGCATCTCCCGGGAATTTTTTCAGATTTCTTGACGGGTTTCAAATGATGTCTATTCTCCAATTCCAATCCAAGAAATAGATGGTTGGTCCTTTTATCAAGGATTAGTATATATGTTTTTTCATATATTGTTATATTAATTTAACATTTAATATTACTTTTCCATCTTTTTGTTATATCACATTTTTAAAAGGACAAATTGATAAATGAAAAATATAAAACATAAAACCTAAAACATATTAAAAACATTCTATCTCATTTTTTAATTTTGAAAAGACTAATTGATAATTGGTTTGTTAATTGTTTGTTTTTGTTTGTTCCTGTTAAAACTCAAAATACAAAAATAATTAGAAGTGAAAACATTTGACATCTTAACACTATTCTAATTAATTTCTAATTAATCTATTATTTTCACCTATTTTGTAGATTGGTGAATAATGTTGTATCTCATTATAAATAAATGGTAACACATATCAACAAAATATTATTCTATGTTTAGAACTTAGATAAAAGATAGTAAACAAAAATTACTATATCTCATTTTTGAATTTAGATTACACAATTTGCATGATGTGCGCGTGTGTTCCGTTGAAAAGTTTCAAGGCATTTCGGGCAGCTTCGAGGAGGAATGCATGGGAATGATGCAATAGGGGTCTATGTTCCTTAAAGCTCTTCAAGCAGAAAAAGTGGATCTGAAAGAGTAGAGGAACACTACTAATGTGTTGTTGTTGCACTAGTAGAAAAGGTGGCGCTCCCCAAGGACATGCCCAGGCAAAATCACTATGCATGCATGGAATTGAGCACTAATTGCCTGAGCATCTCCCTCGGCAGTGCCACCTTTTTTACTAAGGTAGAGGTACCTTAAACCACCACAACACTTAAAACCACCAACTTCTACACCCCTCTTTCATTTTAGGGAGGAAATGTAGGCTTTCATTACATGACTTATGCATCAATTGCTCAAAAGTTAAGTCATGTACTTACAACTTACATTTCCTCCCTAAAATGAAGGAAGGGTGTAGAAGTTGGTGGTTTCAGGTTCGTGGTGGTTTAAGATACCTCTACCTTAGTGTTGTGCCAGGAATTTTACACCAGGCAGAGAAGGAGGGTTATTTGCTCAAAAGAGTTAGCAGTCAGACACAAGGCCAGAAAAGAACCATCTCATTAATACCTTACATACGAAATACAGATAACCGTGAAAGAGAGGTCGCAGAAACAATCCGAAGTCGGTGTCAGTAGTGTATCGTCATAGGCCCTTGCAGTCTCTTGATGCCCACGCTCAGCCATTCTGCTTTAGCCATTTGCGCTCAAGCAATCCTCATCGCTCTTTCCCACATCTGCACTCACAGATCATCGCCACGCCAATTCGCAAAAGTGGTCGGTGTTGTCGCCACCGCATTTCTCGCTTCCCAACTCTTCCAGAACATTTCCCATTCCAACTTCCTATAAAACTCTCTTCTCTGTTTTCAATCATACCAAACCCTCCTCTCTGTTTTCAACACACGCAATTCAATCGGAGTTCCTTTACATTGCTGTGACAGTGACAGTGACAGTGACAGTTGCTTTACATTACATTTTAGGCGACACAATGGGGTCTGCTGGGGAGAATGTTCGGACCGTTTTGGTGACTGGAGCTGGAGGCAAGACGGGCGGCATCGTGTTCGAGAAGCTGAAGAAGATGCCGGAGTCCTTCGTAGCTCGCGGTTTGGTGCGCACGGAGGAGTCGAAGGCGAAGGTCGGAGGTAATAAATTTAGCTACTTTTTTTGTGGCTATGTTGATCGCCAACTTGCTATGTTGCTATAAGAAAAATTGGGGAAAGAAATAGAGTATATCATCGCCATAATCTTCCCTTATCGATCTTTGGTATGTATTATAGCCAAGAACTCTATAGAATGCTACCGTATGTATTTGTGGTAAAAAAAATTTGAAAATCGTCACAAAATGCTATCTATTTTCTAAGTTTCAATTTTCAAATTGCAGGTGAGAATGTGTTCATTGGCGATGTCACGAAAGCGGACTCGTTGACGCCCGCGTTCGAAGGCATTGACGCGTTGGTGATCACGACGAGCGCGGTGCCGAAGATGAGGCCCGGGTTCGATCCGTCCAAAGGCGGTCGCCCGGAGTTTTTCTACGAGGAGAATGGCTATCCCGAGCAAGTTGATTACATTGGCCAGAAGAACCAGATTGAGGCTGCCAAAGCTGCAGGTTGCAAGCATATTGTTCTGGTTGGTTCCATGGGCGGCCAAAACCCTAACCACATGCTGAACTCGCTCGGGAACGGGAAGATTCTCATCTGGAAGCGCAAGGCGGAGGAGTATCTGTCACAAGCTGGTGTTCCTTACACGATTATCAGAGCGGGAGGATTGCAAGACAAAGAAGGCGGCATTCGGGAGCTTCTTGTTGGGAAGGACGACTCCCTTTTGACCTCTGACACGAAGTCTATTACTCGCGCTGATGTTGCGGAGCTTTGCATTCAAGCTTTGTTGAACGAAGAAGAGTCGGCTAATAAGGCCTTTGATGTTGCTTCCAAGCCTGAAGGCCAGGGCACGCCTACCACCGACTTCAAGTCTCTCTTCGCCACCGTCACCGCCTCCTTCTAGGTTGTCAATACAACATCGTTTTCCAATAACGGTGTGCATGTGTAGCTCTTCATTTCGAGATGCCATGAATTTTGTATACCTTGTACTTTGATCACTATGTAAATCAAATAACTGTAACTGCAGTGGACCATTTCCCGCTCGTTACAGAAAAAAACTTAATTCGCCTCTCTCAACCTGATACAAAATTTTGTGTCGAGCTCCATCAATTATGATTTTGAATTTGTCGATTTCTGCGAGTAACAAGGTCATGGTGCCATTTTCCATTCAGAGCAGATTGTTCAGTGATAACGGTCTGCAATGAACAAAGCCTATAGCCAATCCATCATGGCAGCAAAACCAATGCTAATCGTCATATTCTATATTTCGTATATACAATTCTCTGCTTCGATTTCAAATCAATACTATCGGTAGCATGTTTGGTTGATTTCTGTATGGTCCGATTCATGACGAGAAGCTCAAAGCGTCGTCGTGATGCCCTCCAGCTCTGGCGGTCATACGGTGGCGAGGGACGACCTTGCTTCAAAATCAAGCAAGCTCTTCTTGATGTCAAGTCCGAATGCATAACCTGTGAGGTTGCCGTCCTTGCCTACAACTCGGTGACAAGGAACAATGAGGCACACGGGGTTACGCCCATTCGCCATGCCCACAGCTCGTGCCTTACCCGGCTCTCCCATGAGATCGGCCTGCTCCGAGTAGGATATGGCCTTGCCGTAGGGGATCTTCTCTAACGCCGCCCACGCCTTTCTCTGGAACGGAGTACCCTGAGCTGCAATCGGTAGAGAGAACGTGCTTCTCTTCCCAGCGAAGTACTGTTCTACTTGCTCTTTCGCCTGCTGGACACCGAACGAGAAAATCAAGAAACCACATCAACATGAATATTTAAATTGACAAAGCAATCAAATAAAGTATTGCATTGGTTTCCAGCATGCAAGATTGGTATAATGCTTCAAACGAAGAGTGCCAGAGTGAATCACTACAGAAGTAAACATAAGAAAAGTTCAAATGTGCACGTTCTAGTTTGATTCATGATCTACGCAACATGCTTGGCTTAGAATAGACAATTGCAACATAATCGGACCTGCTGGAACGCAATGGACGATGTGCACAATACTTAGATACTGAAAAACGAAATATTCTCGTTCTCACAATTTTTACACTGCGTTTTTTTCGATTCTGTTTTTTGAACACTGTTCTTAAGCTGTAAGTACACAACGAACGATTGAAAAACGTTGCTGAATCAGAAACCGGATAAAAAGAATATTCCACTCTCCCGTACCGAAGCGCAAAATATGTCTCAAACTTGAAACGTAACCCTACATATACTGTCTCCTTGAACTTGAATGAGTAAGAACTAATCGAAATTCGAAAAGATGCATTGATAAGTGAAAGAAAGAAGAAGAGAAGTGAGGAGAATTTGCGCACCATAGCCAGAACAGGTTGCTTGACAACAAGGCTCACGCTGGCTGCCGGTTTTCCGAAATACGCCTCGTGAATAGCGGACTCGGATGCGCCGAGTGTAAACGGCCCCATCGGCGTGTCCACAACCACATACGAGAGCGCCATTGCTGCACCGACGATTTCTTCGAATTCTCGCACAGAAGAGGCACGTAACAAGCCTTGAACCTGGGACAGCGTACTGAAACGAGCTCGAAACATATGCTTGCCGCGCGGAACCAAAATTTTCCCCCCTTCAAATTTGATCGCACAACTGCGTGGTCTGAAAATCGAAGTAGAAGCAGCAGGAAGAGCTTCCAGGAACATTGTCAGGAAGGAAGCCGGAACTGCATGAGGCGTCAAGCAGAAGCTTGACGACTGTTCCTGGGCGCTCCCTAATTGCACTCTCTCTATTAGAGTTATCCTAAAAGAGAAGTTGCGTTTGAATAAGATATCATGTGTTTTGCTTTAATATACTCTTATTTGTTCACCCTAAATAGTTATAAGGTATGAAAGAGCTTAGTGGTCTCTCATTAATAAGTGTGTAAGAACTTGGTGGTCTTCAAACTCATGCACAACTAGTTTAGTCGTCTTTTTTGACTTATCAAGTCTGAACTCATATTGTTGAAAATAAACATTTTCTAATGTAATTTAATCAACCAAAATTTTGTAGATTGTGAGTAGCATAGAGTTATAGTAGCTATCAGACAAAAATACCAAAGTACTATTAGTGCATAATGAACCTACTAAACTCCAATATATTCCATCATAATTAGAATGAAAGTTAATGTTTTGAAAGTTCTGGTACTCAATAAAAGTCAAGGACATGTGTTAAAAACAATAATAACAATGGACGGTAGAAAAATCGTACTTGGGCATCAAGGAATAGTGTTAGAGCATGGTGCACAAACTCATATTGGCACTAAGTTAAGGCCACTTCACACTATGATTGTTTAAGCAGAGAGGCCATAAGAGTTCATAGCCAAAGAATGTTGAGGGCCGCTTTACACTGTGGCCGAAGGTCAAGAGGCTGTTGATTTCCACCAATCACATTGCAAGAAGCCAAGAATTCGGCCTCTTGATCCTTCACACTAGAGGCCAAAGTTCAAAAGTCGTTGCCAAAATGCGTACATGGCAACACTTTTTGACCAAGGTGATGGACTCTTGAAGAAAGTTTGGGTTGAACAAGAATGGGACCCAAACTATGGTCAAGAGGTTGTCGATTCATAAAAAATCAAAACTATATTTTATTGCCTATTTTCAACCCTTTTTTTGGATTTTCAACAAAGTTTGGCCATTCAATCCCATGGCCTCTAAACTTGAACAGCTATAGTGTGAAGCCGCGCTGAGAGTCTAAAGGCTTGTGCTTGAAATATAATACTCCATCTGTCCCAATATAAAGCACACGTCCTAAAATTCAGCACAGTGTTGGATACACTATGCTGAATTTTAGGACGTGTGCTTTATATTGGGACAAAGGGAGTAAAATATAGAAATTGGAGCCTTTGAACGGCTATAGTGTGAAGCCTCCAAAGACTAAGTTCAAAGACCAAGCCTTTTGGCCATGAACTTCCAAGCCTCTCGACTTGGACGGCGATGGTATGAAGCTTCCAAAGGCCAAGTTCAAAGTCCAAGCCTTTGATCAAAATAGTATGAGGCCCCATTTTGGAAGTCCAAAGGCCAAACCTTTAGCCGACTATAATGTAAAGCCTATAGTCCAAATCCAAAGTCCAAGCCTTTGATAAAATAAAAATTCCCATTAGTTTATCAAAAAAATTAGATGTGAAAGTTAACTTTCTCAAATACATCTACCATGTTTCTATGTATTTTTTAAAGAATCTATTTCAAAACTAAGCTTGAGTGTGATCGTATCCCATTTTGAATACCGTCTGAATCTTTGAGTTATATGGAAGAGAACAACCATTAAAAAAGGCAAACATGAAAAGAATAAAATAAAAAAATTAAGTTACTGTATGCAACAGATGATGAGTAACTCACATGAGCAGGCACTTGGCAGCATTCCCAAGTTCAGGTGGAATGGAGCCTGAAAAATTCTTGTCATTGAGATGGCTACAAACTGAACATCCAACATGAATTAGGGCCGACTTCCATGCAAGGGGGGCAGTGGGTGGTCGGTCCTCCAAAGGAGGAAGTTCCACCGATATGGGTGGAAACAGGAGGATTCTAGAGTATAAATTTCCTTTGTACCGAAATGGGTGGAGTATCGGTGGTTCTTGAGACCTCAATTCTTGTCTTCTAGTGCCTTCCACCCACCACCCACTCACATGGAAGTCCGCCCTTAGTACCCGAACTCACACTCTCTAATATCACATAATTCCAATATCTCCTATTGTGTTCATTGACACTTTCCACATGACAACTTCTGAATCCATGCACATTGGTTATCAAAGGAGTGATATAAAAGAGTTAAGACCTAGAATATTAGGGTTCAATATTGGACACGTGGTGAGAAACCAAACACAAAACACAGACAACTTGGGTCTCAAATAGTGACAATAGAAATCTAATAACTAGTGTCTAGAAAACCTTTCATCCCTTCGGTTATTAAATATTTCATCAATTGTCATTGTATGGAAATCAAGAACTACCTCACAATGCTACAATCCATCCACTAGCAAGCCCAAATTGGGGCTCATGTCTTTTAGTACAAGTTTTGAGTAGGCCTTCCTTGTATTCAAATAAATATTTGTTTTTCACCAACACATGCAATGTTCTTAACTAATTCCGGTGATACGAAGTTCAATCCCATCTAAACTCTATTTTTTTCAATACGATTGATTGAATTTGTCATCTTAAAACTATGAAGAGCCACCTCACTCACAATTAGGAGGCGGTTTAGAGCCACTTCACACTTTGCCCAATTATCAAGAGAATAAAGGATTCTGTCAATTTGATTGGTGTCTAGAAAAAAATTATATGGCCTTAGTTTTAGAAAGCCTTCTGAATAGAGGCAATAGCAGATCAAAAATGCCTACATAGCAATTTTGGCAAAAGAAAAGTTGTTCGTTGAACAAAGAATTTGAGCTTTAATAAAAAGCATGAATCTGTATACATACGTTAAAGTTATATGTATGTGTGACACCTGCACATGACAATACGGATTCAGGATAAGAGACTGCTGCAAGCCAACATAAATTTCCCACGTACATACAAAAAAACTTGTCAACCATTCTTAATCCCTAAAGGTCACAAGGCATCCCTGGAATTGACAGTTTGAGAAATGCCACTATAAAGTATTGTTTGGAGGAATATTTCAGAATTGATATACAAATGAAAGTTGTAGATTTTAAATTCTAGGTGTCATCCGTATCATTAGATTTAGCATTACTATCACCAATGTTTTATTGTTAAATTTGAAAGTATAAATTAAAAATCTCTTCTAAATTTGATAACATCTAAATATTAATAAATTTTTATTAGAAAATGTAGAATTGGATTTGAAATGAGATACTCTTGATATGGTGATTTAAAAAAATAATTGTGTTCCTCAAATCTATGACCTCATTTTTGCATGGCCACTTTTGAACTAAAGACAATGCAATTTTGGCTTGGTCAAAATTTCACATACTTAAACGTTTGTAATTTTAGAGAAGAATGTACTCTTATAACACCAAATCCAACCGTTAAATAGGACAACAACTTGATGAAGTATCTCTAAAAAATGTTTCATGGTGAAGAGGTTCAAAAGGATGGAGATACGGATGAAAACCATCATCCATCAACTCCATAGGGGTCGGTTGGGCATTTAAGGGTTAACTAGAAGAATGACCTGATCTAATCTCTAATCTCAAAGGTGATACGACAACGCTTATGGAAACAGAACGAACAAACATACATTGATGGCCCATTCACACCAAGAAGCTCCAACACTTGCATTGCAATCCTGGAACGTTGCAGGGTAAATTTCGAAAATAATATACAATTTCTTTCGATGTCAGAGCCTTGTCTCTTCATGTATTAAGCCAACTCATATAAGTTGGTGGAGCGCAAGTTTCTTACGGCACCCAAAATGAGTTGAAGCAATTTCTTGCATGCATCAGGTTAACAAAATACATTCTTCAAGAGCACACTATAGTTACCAAAAACTTGCTTGACGAACGAAGATTCTTTGCTACACTCGCGTTGGGTGACTAGTGTGAATGGGCTATGAGAAAGAAGCTCAAACTAACTCCTCTGGATCGGCTAGCAAATGCATCTGATATCGTAGAACCATAGTAGGGTCATCACCCCGCGAGCGAATATATATTATTCTTTGCAAAGTAACATAACATTCTTTAGCAGTAGCGTACTGCACCGCCTACTACTCGGTTGCTCTTTTATTCATACAAAAACTTTCCTTGGAACTAAAGTTGAAAGATGACATTTACCCTTCTTTGAGGGAATTTAGTAGGAGTCAAGCAAGTAAGACAAACATAAGATGTAAAAACAACGAGCATCCAAGAATCTTGGAAACTTTAATAGGGGTACAAAGTCTAGGGCTTAACCCCTAAATGCTCAACCATGCATTTTTTGCATAATGTACAGAAAGTTTTCCCGATTTCTCATCCATAAAAGACAATTTGCAGCATGAATTTTTTATGGTGAATTTTACATGTAGTAAGGTTCACGGAGGCACAAGTAACATGCTGAAATACTCAATTGTCAATTCACCACATTTTTTATTCTCGTGTACTCTTCCATTCTCTTTGAAATTTTTGATGCAAACTGGAGGATTCTGGTTGCCCTCAGTTGGATGGCCGAGAATAGAAGTGGATGGATGTAGCTCATACAAATGACAAAGTTCGTTGGAATATGGAACTTTGAGGGCCCTGCCCATGCGAAAGCAGTGAACAGGCTGACACCAATCTGCAGTGAGTATTCCAGGTGATCTTCATAAGGATTTACACCTCATCCAGGTGTCACGCATAACTTATTCAAAATTATTCATTCAAAGTTTCAACAGTCCTTGTGGACCAACATCACACCAAACAGAACCGGCGCTGTCACATTGGAATGGTGGATCTGCCTAAGTGTGCATTCAATTCCGGATCTCATGAATCAATCACGATTGCCTAGCCGATGAGCATCTACAAGATTCCAGTGACCAAAGCTGCAGCCATTGATGAGCTACGCAATAAATGGAGATCCAAGATCCGAAGAAAAAAATTGGGCTGCCTCGAGCAGATCTATAAATTCTCGTAACGATTGAACTCAAACCAGAGTCTCACCGTGCAAGCACCGACGTTTATTATGTCGAGTGAGGAGGACTGTGACCGCATCAGATTGGACGTTGGGAAGCGCATCATTGTTCAGTGGTGTGCAGAGAAAGGTTACTCTGACGCACAAGCGTGCCACCTTGTGCGCTTACTCGACGTCCCTTTCCTGCTCCGACTGCCACTGAAAGCGCCACTCACAAAGAAGATGACACCAACTGGTTTGTGTTTCCTGTGGCGCCACCATGCTAGCCACGCCCTTGGATGGAAGGGCCGAAGATGCGAGGGAGACCCGGACGGCTTCAACAGCTCAATCAATTCCTGGTTGCGATATGAGTGGTGGACTGATGTACTGCCCGATACAAACGCTGAGGCAAACACCACTACAGAACGGAGCTGTGGTAGCAAGAGAACCGTCGATGGCGCATGCGGTAGCGCCGATCCACATCCACAACGGCAACGTCTTGGACCTGCACCGTGATCAACAATTCGACAGGGATCAAGAAAGTTCAAAGGATGAAGATGACATACTAGGAGGACAAGAAGACTCCTTTCATGGGCTGAGCAAAGAAGATTCAGATACAGACCTGGACGAGTTGATGCGTCGAGAGGGCGGAGCCGGAAGTGACGATGAGAGCAGTACTGGGACAGAAGATGGAGAAGACGCAAGGCTTCAGACACGCGGCAAGACATCAGTAAGCGGAGCAAAGAGGATGAAGAACACGACGATGCTACTGGGTGGTTTGAATGCAGCTGCGGAGGAGCTGTTGTCTCCTAACAATCTGGGTCGTGGCAGCAATAGTCGCGGAGGTCGTGGGCGTGGACGGGGAAGGCGACAGTCTGGCGTGGGCAGTGCAGCAGTCGGCACAAAGGGCGGGTCGGAGCGCGGCGTGGGTGCCAGCATGCGTGGGCGGAATGGGCGGGGCGGAGCGCTGCGTGGCAGCCAGCAAGTTGAGGAAGCACTGCCAGATCCCGAAGTTCAGGAAGCACTGCCACAGCTTGCCAGCCGGGGCCGGGGTCGTGCTTGTGGGCGGACCAGTACGGGGAGGGGCCGTGGAACAGCCGAGGCGAGCGCTACTCAAGCAGAAAAATGAAGCCGGGCACAAGCCAATGCACGTAAAAAGATGAATGACGTGGATAAGCTGTGGACGCAAGAGCAACAGTCATACACGCACGAGTCCTTTGTGTTTCGAGGTAAGACACCCGGTCATACACACATATTTCGGGATTGTCCAAGTGCCTTTGGTATCTTTCAGACATTCTTCACGCCAAGGATCATGGCCAGAATTGTAAATGAAACAAATAGATATGCCAACACGGTCAATGAGAAGGGGAAGGTTCGTGGTGGGAAGGGGTGGTGGAAGATATCCATTGATGAGCTACATGCGTACCTCGGGATTTGCATTTTGATGGGGGTGAAGGTATTATCAAGCCATCGATCATATTGGCAATCGTCAGTCCCCTTTTTACATTGTTGTGTCATTTTGTCGTGTATGTCACGACATAGATTTGAACGTATAACGGCATGTTTACATGTTGTAGACGATCGTGGATTGCCTCCTCGTGGTGATCCCAACCATGATAAATTGACAAAGCTACATTGGTTGTTGAGTGATATTCGTAGGAGGTGTGTTGAGAATTGGAATCTCGGTCAATTTGTAACGATTGATGAGATGATGGTGCGTTACAAGGGTAAGTATTGTCCTATTCGACAATACTTACCCAAAAAGCCATGTAAATGGGGCATCAAGGTTTGGTGTGTCGCGGATAGTTCAAAGAAGTACGTGTGGGACTTTGAAGTTTACACGGGCTCTTCAATTCGTGATTCTTTGCGGACGGCTAAACATGGAGAGGCTAAAACCGGCCATGAAGTTGTCACCAACTTGATGTCTAGTCTACATGGAAGGCGCCATATGCTTTTTATCGATAATTTTTTTACGAGCGTGAAGTTATTGGTGGAACTGGCGGATCTGGGCACTTTTTGCACCGGGACTGTTCGTTCTGATAGAGTGGGGTTACCGTCAGCTCTAACGGATAAGAAAAGATGGAGTAAGGAGCCACAAGGAAGCCTTGGATGGCGAATGCACGTCAATGGTAAAATATGTTGTGTCACTTGGGTGGATAAAAAACCAGTGATTCTTTTGTCGTCTCATGCAAATCCTCTACCACGGGACCCACTACATCCAGATACTGTTCCAAGAATTGTGCGCGGACGGAAGATCCATGTTCCCACTTCGCCAGTCCATTTAGCCTACACCACGTGGATGCGCGGCGTTGACGTTTCGGACCAACTACGTGGAGAATATTCTTGCCAAGTGCGAAGCCACAAGTGGTGGCCTCGCTTGTTCTTTTTCATGGTTGATACATGTCGAGTGAACTCCTGGATCATTCACAAGTCGTAGTGCAAGAGTGCCGGCAAGTGGCCATTGGATCATCTAGAGTTCACAATGAAATTGTCAGAAATGCTTATGGAGAATTCGGGACAACGTCGTGGAGTGTGCTCCACATTCAACCGACGTCCTTGCGTGCATTCTCTTGTGAAGACCAAGAACCGTTGTGTATGTCGTTATTGCCACTCTTCAACTTTGACTAACTTAGCATGTCCTCAGTGTGGCAACGTTAGCCTTCACCTTGGCAATTGTTTCATGAAGACTCATTTCCCAATCCGCAGGTATGAGAGCCCTGCCCCATTTGTGTTAGTAGGCGCATGTGATTGGTAGAATTTGTTTGCTTGTAATAGAAACTCATAAACCCTTTTTTTTTTGGAAATTAGGTCTCGCTTCGTACATCACTTGTGGGATTTGTACTATCGAAACATGGATTGACGGGCTAAATTCACATCTCTTGCAGATAAATCATGGTTTGCTCTGCGATAAATCATGGTTTGGCCCATGTGGAAGCCCATCTGGTTTTCCTTTTTTGTCACTGTAGAGCTCTCTGTAGAGCTGCCGCCAGCGCATGGGCATTTTTCTGGGACTCCAGGGCCACCACAACATGTTGCCCCAACAACCACTTACACGGCCACTTCCACAGGCGGGCCCAAGGCGAGCAACACAGCAGGTTCTCCAGCAGCTTCCGACATGGTGCTTGCAGGTTCTGCCTAGGCCGGTGGCATCGCTGGTGTTCTGCAGCCGGCCATGAATCCGTCAACTGCGGCCCACGCCCTTCATGCTGCAACTCCACCAGGACGCCGCTGGCCGTGTTGTTCTTCGTTTTTCTCCCTGCTGCTTGATTTTGCTGCCAGCATTTACTCATTCACAGAGGCAGCTGTGCAACTTCGAGGACTTAGGTAGCCCGTCTCCACGACAAGAGATTAGCAATCCTGTACAGTCAGTTCTGTAATTTGAATCTAGCGCTTCCCATGATCTTGCTTTCTGCTCTTGTACAGGCTCACTGAATTCTTGGTTGCATTCTACATCGTTGGTTTGTTCAATGCACGCATAGTTGAGGACCAACAAGTTTTGATTGCAGTACCCATGGTCGCGACTCATGTAGCTGTGATAGTGATTTGAGTACTCCATGCACATTTCTGATTTTGTGTGTCACTGTTCTTTTTCTTCCACTCCGGCATTTTCGTTTTTCCCAACAACCACTTTATTCAGTTCTTGCAGTGCTTAGTGGTTGGCAAAGGGAGTTGATTAGACCAGGTTCTGCATGGGCGGTCGAAGCTACCCGCAAGCAGTTCAATCGTCGTGATAGACAAACGTCGGAGCTGGCGTTGGCCGTTTCATTTTTCTCCCTGCTGGCTGCGTTCCTGGTAGTGAGGCCGAACTTTTTGGTTGTCATTGCCCGTAGTTGAGTTGGATCTACATGTCAGGCCTGCCCTTGCAAAAAAATAAAATTCGGTCAACTGCATTTATTGATCCTCTGTCATTCCACTTCATTCTTCCCACAGACACGGGCACCATCGTGTAAACGTCGCAGCAGATAGAAGTTTTGAAGGACCGTGTGTTGCAAGCCTTCCAACTTCTTTGAAATGAATCGTGATTTTTGCACAATCATGCACCACTATCCAATGCTTCGCAAAGATATGAAACTCCATTTTTTTGCTATTTTAGGTGCAGAAATTAGTGTTATTTCCTCTGTTATGTTCAAAAAAGCAGCACTGCCCGTCCTTTTTGATCCCCCTAATCGCGCTCAGATCTGCCAAAATCTTTCGATCCAAGAGGTGGATCCTCACAAAAAATTGCATACGTCAAAAAGAATCCATGCTCTACAAGATTATGCAGACAGATCTTGAAAAAATGTTTACACCGCCTTCTCACATCAGATTGAAATTTCACTCAAAAAGTGCGAAAAAAAAACTCCAGAAAAGGTGAGGACGTTTAGGGGTTAACAATGTCATAGTATGAGGTCCTCTCAAAAACTGAATTTCTTGAATTTTGTTTTTGAGTCAAAAAATGATTAGAAATGATCCAAAATGGCTTATAATTAGAAAAATATGGCTAAAATTAATTTATTCTATTTTCAATACTTTAACCTCATAATTTCCGGTTTTTTACTTTAAGTTATTCTTGACTTATTTCTTAACCACCCTACTATGGTACTACAATAGCTGATACATTTCCTGATGCAGGGACCATACAAAGCTCAGACTTAACGCATTTGTCGTAATCTATTCCATCACAATTTGGACTTCCATCACATGTACTCTTACTTGTATTTCCATGAGCAATAGCTCTTCATACTGGTTTGAGACACTCCCATTGCTATACAATCAATCAGGACATTGCGTGAATAAATTATTCAACTATTGCATGCATCAAGTCCCTGAAATTAATTCTTGATTTCATCATCATCATCCTTGATTATATTGTTCAAATCCCATGCAAAATACTGCTGTTCATCATTGTATAAGGGTGATAAAAAATTTAATCCCATCTGAGCCATGCATTTGTCCCAGACTGGTTCATAAAATGAGCTTCAAGTGCGCCACTATACATTGAATTCTCTTTTGGTCCAAAGGGAATATTTTTTTATTCCACAACAAAATGTACAAATGTACAAGCAGGCAAGCCTGTGGGTCACAATGCTTTTTGTGCCGCTATACATTTTACAGAGGATCAATAGCCCCATGAATATCCCACAGGGATTGGACCGGGAGGAGGTTTTGGCCCATCATTTTCGGGCTCCTCTTTTCGTTTGAGAAACGCCGCCAAGAGTGGGGAATTCTTCATAATTTTCCCCTTCGGCAATGGCTCGGGCGGTGACCGCTTCCGCTTTTTCGGTAACATCATCATTTTTGTGGTCCGATATTCCGAACCGTCTTTTGGAGTTTCAAACTTAACTGGAATTGCCATTTGGAAATATTTGATAATCACGTTGATGGTTTTTTTCACGTGGCGGGCCAAAGTAGACCACTCAGCTTCTAACACAGAAGAATTCTGTTGTCCAAAAACAAAAAATTAGAAAACAATACAAAATGTAAACACCAAACATAAAATCAAATCCAAACAAATAGAAAACAAATCAGACCGGAATACTATAATCCAACCAGAATGCAACTAAAAAACAGATAGAGAAAACATAAAATCAAAACCAAACCAAAAAAGAAATGAATAACAATAAACTAAAATTCAAACATAAAATAAAAACCAGGGTAATAACTAACAACACAAAACAAAACAATAACTAATAAACAAAACAACACCAAAAATCAAAAACAAAACGCCACAGTAAAAAAAATTAAAAAATTAGAAACACAATAAAAAGCAAAACAACAAACAAAATGAAAATAAGCAAACAAACAAAAATAAACAAAACACATAAACCGAACAAAACAAAAAAAACAAACAAAACGAAGAACAAGACAATAACCACTAAAAAAAAAAAAAAAAAGGAAACAAACCAAAGAGAAAACAAAAATCAAACAAAATACAATTAAAAAATCAAAACATAAATAAATAAATAAATAACGTACATTTTCTGTGAAGGTTTGAATGTGTGAAGAATGCGCTTAGAATGTGGTATTTATACTTCACTAATGGAAGTTAGTGGAAGCCGCCATTGTTAGTGGAAGCCGCCATTGTGCTTAAGCGTACTTTATGGTACACTATAATCGAGCCATTTAATTGATGACACGTGGCATGGCAGGCACTGCACTTTGTGACAAGGGTAACCCCGCAGCTTTCTCTGCCTGCTCTCGAGCAAGCTCTGGGTGTCTCTAGTATGTGCAATGTTTAACCGTGTCTTCGTATACAGCATAAAGTGATTAAGCTAGCTCCTGCTTTTTGTCTTCTTTTTGTCTGCTTTTCCTCTGCTCTTTCTACGAATGGGTAGAAGCATGAGTTACATTTCCGCACAGAATCATGCAATACCCGAAAAGGAACAGATGTATAACGTTCATACTCTGATCAATCAAATCATCCACAAGGCAAGAGGGAAATACAGAAGGCAACCTTATGCAAAACCCCAAAACAAAGACCCAACACAACGGAAACGAGGAATGCTAATAGACAAAATTATATTTCTATCACATTATTTTTTGTGAATTAAATAAAACAGATTGCAAGAGTAGAAAGTCTCTCACCTCCGTTGGGGTCATTAGCTCACTTGGTTTCTCCCAACTGGATTGCTTTGTCCTTCTGTTGTAGTAGTACCTGAGATCACGTCATTTGTTGCCATCGTCAGCTCAGGTCATAAATCCGAATAACACAAGCCCGTGCGTGCGTGACCATGTAACATCATCAACTGCAGTGCTGGTTGCTTGATCCAGACCTTCATAAACATCCTGTCTCCACCGGAAATCATCTGAATCCATGACGCATCCAGAGTCGAAATGCCCGGCAACTCACTCTCGCATTATCGGTACCTTCTTCACAACCAACTAACATATCAGGTGACCATGATATCATCCAGTACTTAGGAAAGGCTCTATAGCCTCAAGCAATGCAACCAGAAAAGGATCTGTTAGGAGAATGTCGAACTTGTAAGATTTATATAACCTTATCTTCGTATATAAGATATCATCACTTAAATGCTGATGTTACAAGATGGCATTATATTCAATCATTACCTGAATTTCAATCAGCCTTTGTTGGCAAAGGATGAAATATATGAAAAGCCGCTCGTGACTTCCTCGGGGCTAAAACATACTGGACGTGTTCTTGCTTGAACACTCCGTCGGCTCCTCAATGCTGGCAGCTTCCCATTTCAATCCAATGCCAGTGGACGGATGCACACAATTTGGCTTTTGAACTTGTGAGCTTTCCCTAGCCCAGGAGTACTGCCAGACTTTTGAATTTTCGCACTGGAAAGAGGATCGAATGCTCCTACTTGAAACTCGTACAGCTTGTTTGGAGGCTCTTCAGAAGATGCCGGTGTAAGTGCTTGTGCCTTGCTAGGTAAAGATGAGAAAGAAATCTGGCGATCAAGGGCCCGAGAAGGACGGCTGGTGAGGTTCAATTTCTGTGTAGAATAACTGGACAACACAACCTCTGTAAGTATAACAATCATAAACTTCCCTTTCGTCAATATTGACTGTAGACTCACATTATGTCCAGGGAGGAAAATTCGAAAGATGGTGCCATATGTAAATGATACCCTTACTGCGCATCTGCTTCATGATTCCAAACAGAAAATTACTTTGGACTCACCTAGGTTTGGCAGATGGAGGCTGATCACGTGAGATTGGGATGTCCTTATCAGTCATCTTTTCAAAGGCTCGACAATCTGATTGCCTACTTCCTTCCTGTAGCCTCCTTTGTAACTCTTGATTGTGCACACCAGTCACTCTTATGAAAGGCTGAGGTTCCAAAGGCACTTCCAGCTTTGTAAGTATGCGAAACCGCGAACAAGAGCTTCAATACAAATTCCTGTTAACCAAATCGGGGTCGTACTATAACTTGCAGGAGGCACTGAACATATTAAAGCGAAAGAAAGCATGGCCAAGTAGTGACATTAATGAATACCTTAGGGCGAGGAACATAAGGTGATGAACGCTGGAGTGACATGGACAATGGCTGAATATCCATGGTCGTCCCTCGCACTTGATCTTCCTGTAAATGATGAGGGAGCAACATCTTGCGTAAAATGAGAACAAGTAGTAGCCTGACCATGATAAAGAAACACACATTCCATTATCTGAAGAGGACACAGTAGATTGAAGAATTGAGCGCACGGGTTTGCTAAAAACCTGGACATTGAGTTTGGCAGATGGAAGCTGAGTTCCACTTTGCGGGTAAGCTTAGTCAGACGAGACCTAAGTGCTGTAATTTGGTCCTGATCTCTGCAAAGAGCTTCAATTTCATCGTCCACTTGTTGCTACTTCGCTACTTTCTCAAGCTCGTGCATCAATTCTTGCTGCTGTGTACATGAAAACTACATGATGATTACAGTCACCTCGCTACAAATTTTAATGAAAATATGCAAGCTGGTTACTTCACTCGTACTTAACACAGACTAAAATATCAAGCAAGTGATTGGCATTAACTAGTTAAAAGGATTTGCGACAATTACCTGATCAGTTGACGTGCCATCAGTTGAAAAGGAGAAGAGCAAACCACTGGGGCCACAAGCAAGCAAGTAATGTTGGTGCTGGTGAAGAAGAGCGATGGCTATGGCGAAGCAGAGCTTCAGTTGCCTGCAACGAGGCTGGCGTTTCCATGAACAATTTCACCCGTCATATCGCAGCACCACTCGTGTCCAGCTGGACATGCCACCTCGGATTCAATCGATGGGTGCTCCCGTTAGCTTTCTCCACATTTACACCTTGACGAAACCTTCTTTCTCTTTGTTGAGAAATAGCTGCAATAATTATCCTTTTTATTAACTCTTAAACGACGTTTTCTAATTATAATTAACAGATTTGCCTCTTTGACCATAGTTTGGGTTTCTATTGCAATACAGAGAAACACATCCTCAACAACCAATTATATATAAAAATCAATTTACATCTAATAAATAAAGCATTAAAAGCCATTCACACCAATGCCATAAAATACCTTGAACATTATACTTACCAAAAGACGAATTGATAATAAACAAACATTGTCAATCTTATTCTAAAAACATAGAAAAAATGATCCAAGTATCACACACTTAGCTCAGAGTATGAAATAATGCCATATAGCTTAAATACAAGGGCCACGCAAGAATCAAACCTGGACCACCTAATACAGACTCCTTCAACTTCTCACATTATACTCCGACTTAAAGGAGTGTCCATCTAACAGACAATTCTCCACATAACTACACAAAACTAGTCAAAATATTAATTTTACTTGTTTCTTGTTATTTTTGTGACTATAGAGTCTACCCTTGAAAGAGGGCATCAAGAGTAGCATGCGCCATCTTAGTCGTGGTGGCCATGTTGGTAGCACTTCCCCCAACAGACTCATCATTCATTTATGCTGGCCAGAGTTCCACTCTCTTGGGTTTCCATTCTTGTCCGACCCAAACTATGGTCGAGAGTCGTGTACCTTGGAGCCAAAATAGTCAAAAAAATATGGTCATGTAGGGTGGAAGCACGGTAAAGTGACCATGTTGTGATTCCTAATCGAGTATATCGGAAAGTGAGCTAAAAGTGCATTAAAGAAGCGTTTTTATAAAAATAAAATGTAGGCACAAAATATAAGATATCATATTCTAAAACTTCTTATCAGACTTTTGTGAAAAAAATCATTTTTGAAGCAGAAAAATGACCTTAAGTGCAAAGTAAGTGACCAAAAAGTGATGCAAATGACATTGATATTATAAATATTTGTGGAAAGTGACGTGAAAATACATCAAAATAAATGTTTTTCAACTTTTAAAATATTGGAGACCTTAGATGCATTATAATCTCAAATGAAATGAAATATTTTCATATGTTGAAGATCATTTTGGTCACGAAAAGTGATCCTATATGATATTCTGACAGCTGTATTTATAACCCACTTTACGGGTATTTTTTTGAACTATTTCATTTCTACTTTTGCATGAATGTTCCTAAAAGGTCAATAAAGGTCTCCATATTTTATTCATTTAAATAAAAGTGATATTAAGATCACTTTCTTGCTTATGAATGAGAAACGACTGAAAAAATATATTTTCACTTTAAATGAAAGATCACTTTCAATGGGCACTTTACCGTGCTTTCACCCTGTAGGCATTTTGAAAGGCGACGACCTTTGGACTTTTGTCTTTAGTGTGAAGGGTCAAGAGGCCAAAGGCAACGGGCTTTGGGTGTACTTGCCATATGATTGGTGGAATTTGACAGCCTCTTAACCTTTGGCCATAGTGTAAAGTGGCTTTAAGCATGACTACTCTTTAATAAAAGTTTTTCTCATGCTCCCTCTTTGAAGTTGTTAATTTGAACCTAATCAACTCCCTTAATATCATTCTTTAGCTATTGAAGCAATGCCCATCTCTATTAATGTACAATTGTGATCCTTTGTCATGTGGGCATCAAATCAAAGGTGGGTCGAACATACACTTTATTCAAGCCGAGCCTAAACAGGGCACGGAGTTTTTTCTCTTCTCTACAAATGCTAAGATATTGTATTTGCACATAACCACTCATATGCATCTAAATGTGCTCACATTGTATTCTTTCTTCTACATTCCTCAACCGTCCTCTTGTTATATCTTTATAGAAACGCTATTTGTTTGGAAGTAGAATTGCTTGGGAGGTCACCCCGTAAGAACCTCGAGGAGGTCACTCTTTTTATTTTTTGCATATCACGTGCGAAAAAAGGGTATTTAAAAATACCCTTAAAAATAAAAGTAATTCTCACTATAATTAGTAATATTTCAAGAATATTCTCATGTTTGTTCTTGTAATCAATTTTGAGCATCCTATATTAATGTAATTCATTTATAAAAATTACCTTCCAAGATTTATTTGAACCCTATTTTTTTTGCATGCCATTTGTAATCTTTTTGGAAGTAAACTCCTCCACGTAAGAACTCGAGCGTCTTCTCACAAGTGCTGTTGAGCACGCCCAGTGAGCATCTAAAAGCGTATGAAGAGGTACATCAGGAACTTCGAGGCATGTGAACATGGTGCCATGATGGTGCATTGAAATGCAATTAAGATAATTTGGTGCCAACCTCCATACCAACCTAGTATGGATAAAATGACACTAAAATGACCTGTATGCGGCCTTTGGTGTCAAAATGGCACCAAAATAGTCTGGCCCAACTTTTCTGATGTAAGGTATCGTCATACAGTGGTGGTCAACAGCAAGGCATCACCTCCGTTTCAATTTTTCTCTTCCCACACTTGCGTGCTTTCAATCCATTTCACTTTGTTTGTTTTTCATTCACACGCGAGCTGCTTGTTCTCTGAGGAATCCACAGAGGACAACGCACTTGTGCATGGTCATATTCTCATGTAGAAGTTTTGTAGGGTTGACCTAGAAAAGAAGCTTTGGGGAATGTTGCAGATTTGGTCACGCATATAATTTTATTGTTGAGTTTTATGACGCTTTTGAAATCCAGGATGGGCGGTCATAGAGGAGATGCAAAAGCTGTTAGATGAAGCAAATGGAATAATGCACAAAGATTTGAGCACCCGGTTGAGTAACATTGTTTTGACGGAAGGTGCTGGAACTTCTGAAATAGTACAAACAAATGATAATGGACAAGTATGAGAGAATTTTCCACGAAGAGTCCACAAGGGAGAGGGATACATTTGATAACACAAGGAGAATGCATCGCTTTACACTTAGTAGGTGAGTCAAATGGCGTCACTTCGCACTCGCTGCCTAGGCGCTCAAGACTTGGTGAGTGCGATTCGTCACGTAGGACAAGTGTGTACAATGAACTCTGACACTATTCTGAGTGAGAAGGGACGCCTTTGCTAGTAATGTAACCAATATCTTGATTAGTTATGAAACACATAACTAGTTGTCATCTGCACATAAGCACTTATATGTATCTATGCTTGCATTAGTATCATTTCTTCTACATTCTTCAACCTAGCTCTTGTTATATCTTTATATAAAGAATGGGAGCACACTATTAGTACACAAGCAGTTAGTAGTACTTAAGGCCCGTTCGCACCTGGCCTTTGCAAAGAACGTGAATTAAAACTTAACACCTCCATAATTTTGGGAGGAATACCTTCTTTTTAGGAAAGGTGTCATCAATGAGGTTCGGAAAGGTGTCATCAATAATAGCCGGATTACATAATGGCCCCTCAAGAGCCATATTAGTTAAGACCATTCTTAAGTGTTCAAAACTTAAGAATATTTCCAATTTTGGTGCTCCCTTAACAATTGCCTACTATCGCTCAAGTATTTTTTGTCCTCCTAAATGTTAGCTAATAACCATTCTTTAAAAGTGTGCCATGTGGACATCCATGTAGGATTGGTAATTACTAAAGAATGTAGGTGGGAACACACACTTTATTAAGGTGGTAAGACCGCCTTCTAAGACCACCTCTAAGGCCAAGTGCGAACACACCCTTAGTGTTGGAGATAACTTTCGAGTGCTTGAAAAGGTTAATATATTTGATGACATATTTTATTCTTGAATAAAGAATGTTCAAGAGTATAATTTCTGACTCATAAAGAAACTCATTCCAACATGCTACTAAGGTTGAATGCTTTATCCAAGATGCTCTAAAACCACCAACTCCCCCAACTCTTGACATGTATACTTTTCTTGGTGACACGAGAGTTGAGACTTCAAACTACCAATTTCACTATTCAAGCAAACTAATGGTATGCCAAACATTGTGAAGAAGTAGTTGGTGATTTCGGGTATCATCATGATTGGAAATTAGTACCACATACTATGAACATGGGGGAATTTGTATGTTGATAACTTGATATGGAGTCCGATGTACTTTCCACTTTTAAAATTTGTAGCAATTTCAATATTGAGGAAAAATATACATTCCTTGTTAAACTTTATGTAAAATGAAAGAAAAATATTACACCAAAGACACCATTGCTAAAAATACATATGATTGCTTAAGTTGGTGGTTTAAAAACAATCAACCTTATTGCTTTAACACGTCTCGTTTTCATTGGGCGGTGTACAAAGATAGTGCAATTAGAGAGGTATGAGTGTACAAGGCAGTACAATTAGAGAGGTATGAGTGTGCAAGGCAGTGCAATTAGAGAGGTTGGCAGTGTGCAAGGCAGTGCAATTAGAGAGGTCGGCAGTGCAAGGCAGTGCAATTAAACTTAGAGAGTTTGGCAGTGGACGAGGTCGTCTTCATCCAGACATTCCGGAGCTCACGGACGTCGGCACTTTGCTAACAAACCCGTGAAGTTCGTCCTGCCATGAATGCATCTACACGTGGTTGGTCATTCCACATCCGCCCAACTCATTTGGATTCATTCCACCTCCGACAAAGGCACCACTCTACAAATGAATTGTGAATTTGTAGTTACAACTCGCTCTCTCGGGCATTAGTTTCCTCTTAAACCTCGCCGTGAGGGGTTCGCACAAGGTTTTTAGCTTTAGGTTCATATCATTGTGCATTAGTGTTTGATGGCGAAACCTGGCGTTCAGTAACGATGTGATCCTAGCAGATGACAGAGTAAGTTCTTCTTTTGTCGCATTGATTGCTCTGTTGAAGAATTTTTCATGTTCAGTAAGATTAGCCAGTTTTGTTTCGAATCGTTGAATATCGCGGAGTATATGCGAAAGGCGGTGAACCACGAGTTACTTCAGTGTTGCGTTGGCGAATCTATAGCTTGTTGGGTGTCGAGATATGATGATTTAGTGAGGGAACAACAATGTGTTGCTGAAATTTGGATACAAGTGGCGGTAGTGTTAGCTATACATGCAACGCGCTATCGGCGTGTTTTACGATGCACGGATTAAGAAAAAGAATTGGACAACGACAAGAAATAGGGCAAGAACTCTGCATTTTGCGGGAATGAGTATATTTCATAACCCTAAACCCCTGGTGTCCGAATTCTTACGGCATGCAACTTTCGGTTGCTGTGGTGAATTGCAGAGTGTAGGTTACGAGTATTAACATTGTCATGCAGAGATAGGCTTCAGACTTTGTTGAAGGTTTGAACTATTTGCCCTAACCCCTAAATGACCAAGAAGCCCGAATTGGCCTCATGTTTTTTTTAGTAGGTTCTATGTGGACTTTCTTTTTTTCAAATTTGTTTGTTTTTTTACCAACATATGCACTGTTCTTCACTGATTCTAGTGATATAAAATTCAGTTTGTATTTTTCACTATATGATCAATTGAATTTGTCGTTTTAAAACCAGGAATCCTTGGTCCTTTAGGGGCTAATGACCGACGATATCCTCTGAAGCTGAATAGACGGCAACGGCGAGATGGAGGAGAGTAGCAGTGCAGTGGAGGACGAGCCAGTGACGTTGAGCACTAGGTCAAGTTTGCAGCAAGCGCTGTGGAGGAAGTCCATTGCTCCAGTGAAGTCTTTGAAACAGGTGAATTTCGCCAATGCGGCAGGCCAGTTGCTTTTGTTCGGGGCCAAAGTGGCAGCATTGGAAGCTGTACGACGAATTTCGCAAGCGAGATGTCGACCTCTTTGGTGGGGTTTGCAAGGCATTTTCTCCATCCAAGCTCCACCTTTCAACTGGCTGCAGCGCTGGTCTCCTTTCCAACACATTGCGCAAGCCACACAGGTTATTTCCTACTTTAATCCCTAAGCGTCCACTGTGTATTTTCTGTAGTGTAGGAAAATTGGACCCCCTGCTGCAAATCATCTGTTTATGTGAAAATGGCTTCGGTTTGATACGATCGACACTGTTGATCTTGTAGTATAGAACAAGAAATTTAAAATGATGTATTGCAATCAGAAAACCGAGGTAAAATGAGAAAATGCCACCGTTGCAAAGTTCAGTGATGTAGATGGCCATATTGGGCGTTTTAGACGCTTAGGGGTTAATTATTTGTCACATTCTTTTGCATTGCGAGCCTCTAATTTCAACTTTCTGAGCAGAGTTTTGATTGCTTGGCAGAGTTTCTCGAAGCCCCTTGTTTTCTTGTCAATTGCAACTGCCATGACGAGTGCAATTGAGGAGGTACAAAATGCTACAGACGATGACGTACTTGCTCGTGTATTGGATGATTCTGCTCATCGTGACCACTCGGACAGTGAAGATAGTGAGGAGGCGATTCGGCCTACAGATCAAAGAGCCCTAACACTTCATCTTCTTAAAGAAGAGTTGGAGGACAAAGGCATCACCCTGCCTGAAAGGTGATACCTTGGCTAGCCACGATTTATGTTTAGGACTTCAGATTACAGAATATATTGGAGTGACTATGACCTGCTCTGTTGTTTCCATGCTTTTTAGAATCCCTTGCTTCTTGACATTTGTCGCCTGTTACACTTTACATGGCAACATCTGAAAGGAGTGCTTGAGGGTGGGTTTGGTTGGTCTGGGCGGGTAACAGGATGGATGCTGATGAGCTGGGAAGGTTTCTTGTAGCAGCGAATGGGAACGTTTCCAATTTCATTGCAAGGGTGAAGAAAACGGTGCAATGGCGAGAAAGGCATCACATATTCTCTGCGGCTGAGTTGAAACGGTGGGAACATCTTGTGTACTGGCATGGAAGAGATGCCCAAGGCAGACCTGCACTTATCATACGGCTGGGCCTTGTTTTCACTGTCCTTGATCCTACCGACCATCCAGCCTTCGCCCAAGCTGTCGGTATGTTTAGATGTCCTGTACTTGGATTGATGTAGTTTTAACCCCTAAGCGTCTAAAACGCCCAATATAGCCATCTGCATCACTGAACTTTGCAACAGGGGCACAATGAGAAAATGCCACTGTTGCAAAGAAATGATTGCAATCAGAAATGATTGCATTACATCATTTTAAAGCTCTTGTTCTATACTACAAGATCAACAGTGCCGATCGTGTCAAACTGAAGTCAATTTCACGCAAACAGATGATTTGCAGCAGGGCGTCCAATTTTCCATTACTACAGAAAATACAGTGGACGCTTAGGGGTTAAAGTAGAAAAATAGAAATCTTGAGAATGTTGGAATCTGCGTAGGAATGTTCTGAAGACCATGCATGTCGCCAGGCTCTTGACATGGAATTGGAGTACTTGCATTCAACTATGCATAGGCCTCTTGTTTTTGTGCTTCTGTAATTTTATTAAGTCTACAATTTGCTTCATATCCTAGGTGGACGACAGTTTGTAATCGATGTATCATATTGGTTAAATTCACCTCTCAGTCTAAAGTCGTTGCATTTGGGTCGCAGTGTCACAGGTGGAGGCTGGAGTGTTGAAGTTGGTGGTAGACAAGGATGACCCAACCATTACAGTGGTAATGGACTGTGAATGTGAAAATACTGTTGGTTTTCCTTTGGAGAGACTGAAATCTCGAATTCGATTACTTCAGGACCATTACCCATGCCGATTGGCGTCTCTTCTGGTGGTCAACCTCCCACCAGAAATGCGTGGATTTGCCCAGGAAGTTCTAAAGGTACACTGTTTGTTTCTTTTTTCCATGCTTTCGTTTACAACTGTGTACCTCACAAAGGCCCTCATTTTCTTTTTCGTTTGCATCATTTAGAACTTTAAAAAATGGTTAATGAAGTACAATATCATCAATGAATTGATGTGGAGCTATGATGTTGGAACAGATTTTGAGTCCTGTGACACAGAAGAAAGTACATGTGAAAGGTTATCGCCGGTACATGGGACTGTTAGCTGTTCAGCTTGGATCAAGCGAAAATGTTCCTCCATTTCTTGGTGGCAAATGCAAATGCCAGATCTGTAGCAAGAAAGTGATTTCAGAAGCAGAGCAGTGCAGAATTTTGGAAAGACAAGCTGAAGCCAGGCAGAGGGAACTGGAAGATGCGGGTAAAGCAACACCAGATGAGTCAAACGGGAGTCTTTTATCAGCGGAGCAATCTCCCATGAGTACGTTACGGCTTTTAATAGTGGGTTTTCTTATTATTTGGGTAATGGTTACAATGGTTGCACTTAACTAAGTTGACGCTAATGAGATATCGTCTTCCTCAGTGGTCTTGTTGGCAAGTCAAACTAGAACCTCCACATTTTCACTCATATGTTGACCATATCCTTTTAGGGTCAAACTTGTCTTACTGAGGTAGGAAGGGGCACTTTGAGCTGTGGCTATTACGAATGCTTATGGACGCATGCCAGTCACTGGGTGCTTGTGATCGTCATTTTCAGTCTGTAAATGACCAGGTTTGTTTTAAGCAGGCAGTTGGTTGTAAATAGCAAGAGATTTCTGTACATTCGGAGACTTCATTAAGCAGGGGTGAGGTCGGGGGGCACAGGTTGATCATGAGCTCAGGAATGGTGGCCATGAATCCACTGACTGATTAAGAATATGGCTTCTCATCACCTCGACCAAGAACCAACGGACGAGGTGGCGTCAGTAGGTGGTTGCCGACTTGGAAGAGGAAAGAGCTTTGAGCCAGGAGACAGTGCTCTTGAGACTTAGTCTTTACCTTTTCAGTGAATCTTAGTTCCCTGTATCTTTATCCTGTCTGTATTATTTTTGCATTTGCGGCAGGTTTATCAACTTCTGAGTGAAAAAGATTGCTCTCAAGCACTTTGTGTTTCATGCCTCATTCTTGTCATCTTGTGTTCGTTCTTATTTTTGAAAACTTGCTATGGGCTCTTCTTTATGTACAAAAACATGCACTGACTGTAACGCCCTTGTAGGCCCTATCAGGAGCCGCTTCATAGATTGATGGAGTCAGATCATCACTCAGGTACATTTGGAGCCTCAAGATTTGATATCATGCCATTTGTTGTGGTCCAGATTCAGGAGTGTAGTTGGAGTACGAAATTGATCTCTAAGTGTGTTTTTTTTCATTTGAACGGACGTTCACATGTGCTGAAGTCACATGTGAACGTAAGTGTACTAATTCCTGAGGGCCGAAGGAAGGACAGTGCAAGCCAAATATTTGTGGCTCTAGTGAGTGCAGGACTGCAGAAGTGATGGGTCTCTTGTGTCAGTGTGTCACTGTTGCTTCCTCAATCAAGTCTACCACTTGTCACAATAGAGCTCATCAAGGACCAGTACCACAGTGTACGGAAAGATGGCTTTAGTGGTCAAGCTGAAAACTTCTCTTCTTTTACCGGTGAGCTCTCTGCACGACACTGACATGTAAACAATGCCTCACCGAGTGATCAGGCACTGCACTGACAGAGTCTTGCAAATATCACTTTACTTTGACTGCCTGGAGTCCTCGACTACGACGTAGTTTGAATGTGCGACAAGTGTGCAGGATATTCTGAAATGTCATGTTAAAGAGGTCTGAAAGTTCTTGGGTTTATTGAAAATTTACCACAATTGAATTTACCATCGTAGAAAGAATTATAGTTGAAAATTCATCATTTAACCCTTAAAACGTTACAATGTACCCCTCGAGCTGCTTTCCAGTGTATTTTGGAAATATGTGACATTTAAATGTTAACATGGGGCGCCTAACTACATTTAATACAGTCATCTCAGTCATCTGCCAATATGGCACTTGTCCACCAAAGGAAGAGGCAGTCCTGCAAAGTTCATCTTGTCTCTTGATTGCCTTTGCAAAGCTTTCAATATCCAGCATTTTTGAGGGGCAATTTATTGGTAAATTGCTATACAAAATATAATCCATAATGGGCTATTGAAATGCAACCAGAGATGTCAAAGTTATTGTAATGTGAGGGTACTATCACGTCATTTTGGATGAATGTGCATGCTTTGGATGAATAAATCGTAGTTCATCCATTTTTACATGTTTCATCTAGATCATGGATGCAAATAGCTTCATTGTTTCCCTGAAGATTACGACTTGCACCGCCTTAAAAAAAATATTGAAGTTGTCTCATTCAACACTTTGAAAAAAAAACATTGAAGTTGTCTCATTCAACACTTTGGGAAAAGGAATTCATATTCAATTTTTTTGCACGGTTTTCATGTAGGAGGTACCAAAAGCTATGTAAAAAGAACACGCAATAAATACTCGTTGAGTGTCATACATGCTCTTTGCAATGAACGTCAAACTTTTCAATTTGTTTTTTGATTGCCATCTACAATTAAATATTAAATACTCATTGAGTCATCATAACATTCTTTAGCCCGCCTTCTGGACATCCTTGGGAATTGTCAGAGAATCCGAATCAAAACCACAAGAATCAGAATCTCAAGAGAAATGTTGCTTTGATCAACTAAAGTCACATAGGATGGCTTGCTTTCTTAAAAATCTCTCAGTAGTGAAGCCACTCAGTGTAAGGGCCGACTTCCATGTGGGGTGGGTGATCGGTGATCGGCCGCAGAAGAGAAAATCAGTGAAACTCAGGAGTATAATTTTTACTTCCACCGAAATGGGTGGAGTATCGGTGACTGTTGAGACCTCGTTTCTTGTCTTCTACTGCCTTCCACCGGACCGATCCTCACATGAAAGCTCGCCCTAATACACGAGTCACAAAGCTCTTGTTATTAAATTTTTAAGTTTTGACTCCTCATAAGTCTAGGATGAAAAAGGTGAGTACTAAAATTGGCTAAAGAATGTTATGATTGTCGTGCATGCTCTTTGCACTGAACGTCAAACTTTTCAGTTTGTTTTTTTATTGTCATCTACAATGAAGAATTAAATATTCATTGAGTGTTGTGCATGCTTTTTGCAGTGAACGTCAAACTTTTGAGCCTGTTTTTGTTTTTGGATTGCCATCTATTGTACAGTACAATGAAAACTGTTGTGTTGTAATGCAAGCGTCAGTGTTCTGTACAGGTACGTCAAATGAGTAGTTTGGGATTATCAATGTGTGCTTTCAATGTATTCAAATAAACCACGAGTCTTTACGAGGGCTAATAAACTATTGTATATTTTATATTTTGGTACAGAGACACATAATGAAAGGAAAAGAAAAGAAAAAAACTTCATTTTCATCAATGTACAGAAAGTACTTCTGCTCTCATGATCTCCTGTGTATACAATCCACAGGAAGGATACACAAAACATTTAACTTTTGTGCAAGTGATGAGCAATCTGCATTATTTTTTTTAGTTAACCTCTGCTGGTGATATTTGCAGATCCTTCATGAATGATGAAAGTTTTTCTTTAGGTCATTCAAACTTAGTCCGGTCCAGGAGTGAAGAAATCAGCTTCCAACAGAATGTGCAGGAAACTGAATTGATAGAACTCACGACTACGGTAAGCTACCTTGTTTGTGCCACAGTTCCGAAGTCACCCTTTTTGTGCCTCAATTTAAAAGTCACACTATTTGTGCCACAATTCAGAAGGTACCTTATTTATGCCTGAATGCAATTCAGAAGTCACCCTATTTGTGTCTGAATTCCAAAGTTATCCTGCTTGTGATTGAATTCAATTCAAAAGTCACCCTATTTGTGCCTGAATTCAATTCAGAAGTCACCCTACTTGTGCCTGAATTCAATTCAGAAGTCACCCTATTTGTGCCTGAATTCAGAAGTTATCCTACTTGTGCCTGAATTCAAAAGTCACCCTATTTGTGCTTGAATTTTGAAGTCACCCTGTTTGTGTCATAATTCAGAAGTTACTCTATTTGTGCCACTATGTATCAATAGTGTACTTATCCAAAAAAATAATGTAAGACGTTAATACATAGTGACAACAAAGTGGCATACTCACATGGCACAAATAGGGTGCCAGTTTACCTTAACCTCTAAAGGACCACAACTATGTTTTTCTCCAAACACTCCACAGCTGCCTAAAAGTACCCCTTCTTACAAAAAGGCAAATAGTTTTTGATCTAAAACCTTTTTGACCGGTCCAACCGTAGGATATTTCAACCAACTTGAATTTATTAGCACCTGCACATTTTCAACTGTCAAAGGTTCCTCAATAGTAAGATTATAAGGTACAAAGTTGGTTGCACTTTGTTTTCTGGCCTGCTGCCCCGAGTGTGAAACTTTTTGAAAATGCCCAAAATGCAAATTTTAGTTTCAGATTTGATAAAACGAATTTGGCAGTTGTGTATATGGGGGTGTTAGCTCATTCTGTACAAAAATTCAGATACATAGCTCATTGCATGAAAAAAATTAGGAGCTGCCCGCAATTAGGTTTTTCACCTTTGCATGATTGTATCTTTTGATCTATACATCACCTACGTATGCAAATTACCATCCCATCTTCGTTACAAAGGGTAGAATCACCACAAAAAAATCTCAAAAATTGAGGATCAATGTTCATTCCACATTGAGCTGACCGAACTTGAAAAATCAGCCTTGGTCCTTTAGGGGTTAACTTTAGAAAGTTAACAGCCCACTGCCTCATTTGATAGCCGATCAAATGTTGAAGTGGGGGTGACGAGAAATTCCGATGGGGTGTAGAAAGCTTCGGGGGAAAGAAAAAAAGAAGCAAAGCAGTCTGTCTCTGTGTGCACACAAGAATTTTTTTTGTACTTGAAGGTACTCCTTTTTCTGTACAGTCCGCCACATGCCAAATGATCTTTACCATTTTTTGTCAGCATGAGGCACAAGCAAACAAACAAAGGCCTGGCTCATGGAACAGGATTTTTTCAGCTTTGCAGCTTGATCAATGAATCAATCTGTCATCACACAGCTGATAGATAATTTGTATTCGCCAAACAAGACAAAGCACAGAATTAAGCCATTTGGGGGCAATCAACTTTCACATTTAGAGAATGATCTAGAAGGCAACAAACAGCCGTTGCGGGCGGCTAACTTTTTCTTGTTTTCTTGTTGGTAGAGTGACACATCAGTAAACTTAGAAAGGGTCATCTTGATGTCAAAATAACATCAAAACATATGTCATGATGTAGTTTGGATTAGTGCTATTTTGATGTCAAAATGATGCAAACTTAACAAGAAAATGATACATGTTAATCTTACATTAGAATGACCACATGAATGTGAAGCTTACATCAAAATGGCACTAATCCCTACATCACTGTGGCATGTCATTTTGATGTCATTTTGACATCAAGATGACTCTTCTTAAGTTTATTGATGCACGCACTCTGGAATGTATTTAGGTAGGGGAAAAATGGATAGAATTATTTATTATATGACACTTTCATCCAAACACTGATGACTTTAGAATTTTTTGAGAGGACTTTGGTGATTTCATCCACTTTTTTAGCCACTCCCAAAATCAACAATATATTTATTTACTTATTGGTTGGGTTTTTTATTTTTATTTATTTTTTATTTTTTATTTAGAGACAAACGGTGAGAACCTTTCATTGCAAAGAGAAAATTACAATGCACCAAACCGGGCCAGGAGAACCCAGCCAGCAAGAAACACTTTAACCCTTAATTGATTTAGCAACCCCTGCAGGCTTAATAGTATTTTTATATTATTTTTTGGCACACAAGGGAATAAACTCCAAGGCGAATCCCAAATGTTGCACTAGGGTGGATCATATGGGAGATACTTTGACTGCATGTGGATTTGAACTCTTGACCTCACCGATGTAAGAAGCACCCCTAGCACTCCCCAAGGGTAGTTTAGGGTTATTTCGGACGAAGGCTTAAAATGTGTGATTTTATTTAATAGTATGTTGGGAGAACCTTGCTCATAACTTTTACTTCATTGCATTAAATGGGGATTTTAAATGTCAAACCAAGCACCTTTGAGGGATCTATAATCTTTCTTTAGAATAGAACCAAGTAAATTAGACAAAAAATCATGCTTAAAATGGAGTTTAAAAAAGATTTTGGATATAGAATCGTGAAAGCATGTGTCGTGTAAGGGGCAAGGATTTTGATACCCGATGAAATCCTGAGGGAATGCCCCCGGACCTACCTAAAAATACCTCTAATGGGCCTCACATGGGTCCACCTAATTTGTGCATTTGGAAAGAAACAGAATAATCATGTATGGTCGATGTGCTGTGCCGGTGGGCTTCAAATTGGCCCGGGTTTTTTTTTTGCACTGTAGCAGTGCTCCATGCATGCAATGGGGAGTGGTCCCTCCATATTTAGACCATTGTGACTGTGCCACGACAGTGGAGTTTGGCACCATGGTGCCAGAAAAAAAACCCTGCCTGGATTGTGGTGACAAAAACAGTTAATGAACTGAACTGGAGACCTACTTAGGCCGTGGGTTAGGCAGGAAATGAGCTTTTGACAGAAAAAATGAATGGGAAAAAGGAATGGTTATAACAGAAACAGACGAGTTGAGTGAAGTTATGCTGATGATGGCATCCCACCAGTAGAAGATTGCAGGAGTGGATATGAAATATCCAGAAAGCAATGTGGCACAAATCATTTTCTGTGCCCACCTGCCGGCTGGTCCATGCTTGAACTACCTTCCAGGTGGCGGATCTAGAAAGTTCTGAATCAATACCCGTAATCAAAAGTTAGGGCTGCCAAAAATTTGTATCCTCACATTGGACACTCGGTCTGCTAATTAGGCCAGGCTTCCATGTATGGGTGGCCGGTTCTCAAAAGGAGGAAGCTCTACCGAAATGGGTGAAATCAGGAGAACTCAAGAGTATATATTTCATTTGTATCGAAATGGGTGGAATATGGGTGGCTCTTGAGACCTCATTTCCTGTCTTCTAGTGCCTTTCACCCAACCAATCCCCACATGGAAGGCTGCCCTTAACCCCTAAGTGACCGATCAACCATCTTCTGGTCGTAGTGATTGCCCATGGGCAAGAAACCCCGACTCTAAATCCCCACCCCCCACCCCCCGCCCCCCTTGAATGAATGTTAATCCCTAAACGTCACAGCATCCAGTTTCTGAACGACTAACAGATTCAAATTCATCCTACGTTCTCATCAATGCTTGGATGAAAGTCATCCATTTCTTTGGAGATACCTCACCAAGTTGTTGTTCTAATGGTTAGATTTACTCATACTTCAGTACATATTTTTCTGAAATTACAAATGTAGAAGTATGTCAAGTCGTTGACCAAGCCAAAATTGCATTGACTGTAGTTCAAAAGTGGCCTTGCAAAAATGAGGTCATAGATTTAAAGAACACAAAAATTTCAAAGAATCACCATATTTAAGAGAATCTCAATTCAAACTCATTCCAACAAATTTTACACAAAATATATTAAAATTTTGTTTGTAACCGAATTTAGAAGGAATTTTTAATTTTAACTTTCAAAAATGATAATTAATTATTGGTGATAGTATTAGTGAATTGAACCGTGCGGATGGAATCTAAAATTCAAAATTTAGAACTTTCATTTGTACATCAATTCCAAAATATTCTTCTAAATAGTAGTTTATAATGATTTTTCTCAATTTGTCAATTCCAGGGACACCATGGTATATTTAGGGGTTAATGCAAGCACTGTTCACCCATGGGCCCCATTCTCTGAAATTTCCATTTTGGGCCCTCTAGGATCTTCTTTTGGCAAAAAAATTTGCAAATTTGAGGCCTACAACCCCAATTATGTCTTAGAGGACCCCCTCGGGAATTTTAAACCCTTAGAAGAGGGGGTTATTTTCAAGGTGGGCCCCTACATGTTCAAAATAGGGGGCAGTTTTTGTCCTCTTGCATTAACGTCCGGGGAGAATTTAGAGTCTTTTGGCAAGAAATGGCTTTTTTACACTTGATTTTTGGTCGAAATTGGGGGTAGAGATCATGTTCTAGTGTTATTTGATGCATTTCATTCGTAATATTGACGTTCACTAAGGTTTTTTTCAAAGACAAAAACCTCCCTATTGTCATAGTGTTGTAAAACTTTCTATTTCTGGAAAGTGATGATGTTCTCTCTTTTGAAAAAAAATCCTTTTTGATTTTAGAATAGAATGTCTATTTTAAACCAATCATACCAAATTTCAAATTTAAAAAAATAAAAATTGTAATTTTGGTGAATATTAAAAGGTAAATGCTTCTGATTTTCTCTTTTGGACTAAATTTCATCAAAGTTGTAGAAGTAACATTTTATAACACATCTAGGTTTTGCCCTTACCCCCCTCTGTCATTTAGGGCTCACAGCCTTAACCCCTAAATGTCCTTGAGCACTCCTCTCCAGATTTGGAGAATTTCAAAGATGTCTTATAAAGTGTAACTAAGAGGGATATTTTGAACTTGATATATGAATAAAGGTTGTACATTATGAATTTTTGATTCTAGTCCATACGGTTAAATCTATGATTGTTGTCACCAACATTTTTGTATGAAATTTGAAACTCAAAATTCTTTTGGAATTTGGTTCCGAAATAGATATTGACAATTTGTACATAAAGTTTGTTGTGATTGGTTGAAATGTAATACTCTAAGTGTAGTGATTTTTGGAGATTTTTTGGCTGCTTAATTTAATGAGTTGACTTTTTAAAACAGTTTTACACTTGAAATCTTCAAAATTTTGGGTGAATCACTACAACATGAAATGTAGCATAAAAATTTCACAAATCATCCCCTTTCTAATCAGATCACACATGCATGAAGCTAACTTCCCATAAAATATATATTAAAAAAATCTCACTGCAAAAAGTCAATGATGGATGAGAAAACAGTGTTTGATTTTGTACATCGTCCACTTCTTGAATGGTTGGACGTTTAGAGGTTAAGCTTCCACACTATAGTTACCTTCACATTTTAAAATATATTATATATATTTTTAGAATTTTTCTCATAGCATCTCCAATGGGACGAGCCAACCTACTACTCCATGAGTTTTGGCGCATTTGTGGCTCTGTATCTCCCCCAACAAGGCTCGCTAAAGGTCACAATTGTATAGAGCCTCGGTGAAAATGGGCACAGGCATGGTCAAAATTAAAAATCTAGTGAGACTCTCTATTACCCCCCGCCAATTTTGTGTCTTCGGCAACCTTTAATTACATGTTCATTGTCGGGCCTTTATTGCCTCCGACAGCGTGGTGTCTTGTTGAGCATTCATTGCCAGGTAGGAAGCTCTATATGCAGTGTCACAATGGAGATAAGGCCACGCCCCATGAACAAGGTCATATAGCTAGCCCTTTGAATCATCTTTGGCATGCATGTGTAGACAGACGTGAATGGAGATGCTCTCTTATAAGTTAAACCGATTTACTCTGATTTTTTTTATCATAATTTTGTAAATAAAAATGCATTTTACAAGATTTTTCAAATTATTTTTCCTGTTAAATCATAGAAATTACAAAAATGCTTAAAATAGTATTAAGATTTAAGGAAAATTGTAAATAATAGTGATGAACAACAAGATGTAGATGGCATGCTTCTTGAGCTTTCATATAAAGAAATTTGATAGGAAAACGTTTTCTGCAGTGTATATTGGAATTTTAGAGTTTTGAGCTTTAAACTGTTGTAAAAAACGCAATTTTAACAATTTTGAAGGATGGTAAATTGGACAAGAAAGTAGAAGATAGCCCCACCCATTTCTAGTTGAGATTGTTTTCATATGAAATTAGGAACTAAGTGAAAATCAGCGTTTGATTGAAAAACGACTAAGTATGGTCCCACAGGGTTCCTTAACCTTTAAACGTCAAGAGGGCCTGGGTGAGGCAGCCCAGAAGGCATCTAAATTTTCGGAGGCAAAAAAAACAAAAAAACAAAAAAAAAACAAAAAAATGAAAAAATGGCTCTGCTGGCCAGCATTGTTGCGGCACTGTAGCACTTTTCAAGAAACGACCTCTGCTGCCCCAACCTCAACTCCTGTTCATTTTTATAACTTTGCTTGCTTATCAATGACTCCACAATCTCTCAAATGAGGCGCAAATTTGCAATCTAGATCGCTTTTTCAGTAGCTTTCCAACGCACCAATCCTCGCTTGATTTGGTTGAGAAAATCTACTTTTTTCCTTAATTATTCCTTTATAACAAGCCCGTGGGGCTTGCTTTGACGTTTAAGGGTTAAACACTTTTGGATTAGCCCTTAACCCTTTAATGTCCCAATTCAACATTGTTTTCAAAGAAGCGTTATAAAATGTTTGATGAAAACCAAAAATGGGGTTCATGGTCAAAGCAAAGTTGTAAATGTCAATGTGAAGATCACATCTGTACAATTGGATTTATTCTATTTTTATTTAATATTTTTAAATTAACTTTCTAAGGTTTTTTCTTGAAATTCAATTTAAAATTCCAAATTAGCACAATTTTTTTTAAATATGGTAAAAAACTTGGAATAATATACACTATGAGATGGTATGGTTTCAATTATTTGATTCTACTTATTTTGGAATCATATTTAAGGTCCACTTTTTGAACTAAGAATGAAACTTGATACAAACCAATTATGTTGTTTTTCTAAAAATCATATTAACCTATTTTGAAGATCCGAACCGTACTAATGATAGTCAACTTGCTCAAGAACTAAGAGAATTTTGGTGGATGAAAACTGTCCAATTTGGATGAGAATATAGCAGTTTCAATATGTGTGTCGTCCATATAGTGGACACTGGCGCAGTAAAGGGTTAAGTGTCCACACCCCTCTCCAAATTTGGAGAAATGCAAAGATGCATTATAAAATGCAACTAATAGGGATGTTTTGAACTTGATGTATGAATAAAAGATGTAGATTATAAATGTTAGATTCTATCCATATACATTAGTTAAATCTGCGATTGCTATCACTAATGCTTTTGTATAAATTTTGAAACTTGAAATTCAAAATTCGTTTGTAATTTGATTACAAATAAGATATTGACAATTTGGGAATGAAATTTGTTGTGATGGATTGAAAATAATGTAATAATTATTCTAAGTGTAGTGATACTTAGAGATTTTTTTATTGTTTAATTTTATGAGTTGGTTTTTTCAAGAGCACTCTTGAACTAAAATCTTAGAATTTTTTGGTGAATCATTGCAACATGAAATGAGGCAAAAAAATTCACAAATCGTCCATTTTCTAATCGGATCACATATGCATGAAGCTAACTTCCCATAAAAAAATTCATTAAGAAGTCCACATTGCTAAAAGTGCATGAAGGATATGAAAATTGTGTTTGATTTTGTACATCATCCAAAAAAAGGATGGTTGGGGATTTAGTCATTAACCCCTAAATGCTCAGGGTTTTTAGAAATAACATAGATGTAGTTTAAGATGTGGCTTTTGAAACCTTTTTAAGTTTCAACTTCAAAAGAACTACAAGGCACGTTGAGTAGGAGACAGTTGTTGAATTAACCGCAAGAGGGTGTTTTTGCACTAGTGTGTCAAAGTTCTCAACAAAAAAAGTTTCTAATGTTGTAAAATTGTATTAATGACATAATATAATAAATAGGGAGATTTCCAAAAACATTTTAATATAGTAAAACTAGAATCTTTGTGAATCTTTAGAAATCTTTAGAAATCTTTTCAAAAATGTTTTATATTATTTTGGGATCTTTTGGAATATTCTTGCTGATGTCATTTAATCCGCTTACAAACCACGTGGAATGCATATTCTAACCACACCATAGGCTCCGTTTTAATTAGCCAACTAAGCTCGCAAGAATTTTTTTGGAAACTCGCCATATAGTAAGGGGCGTTTAATGTAAAGGAACAAAAATTGCCGCCATAAACCTCTAATATCCACCTTGCTCGCATAATCTTTTGGAATTTTTTTTAAATACAATACCTTTATGTTATAGGAATTGAGGAAATTTATTGTCATCATTATATCTTCAATAAAACGTATCAATTAAGGCAATAACGTATTTATTCTACAATATCACCGAATGTAATGTATTACATTTTGGTTCAAATACTATTTTATATTATTTTTTAAATTATTAATATACATACAATCCTAGAATACCTTTACACTGTGATTAACTTTTTGCCAAAAAACTAATTTCAATGACCAACAAAAAATGTTTACCGCCACATTTTGCTCGTTATGTGATGTCACACTACACATATTGGACGCCCTACCATGAAAACATCCAGAGATGCCATCTGTGTTTCATCGTCTACAACTTTTATTTGTATGACAATTTGAAAAAATGACACAATTTCACATGTTGTAAGGAACCTCTAACAATTTAATTCCATAATTAATTACAATACAATACAATGCAATGGTAGCTCTTCTTCCCAACTACAAAGGAGAGCACATGAAAGAGAGTTCTCCTCGCCCTAGAGCCACGCACAAAATATTCTATCTCTTTAATTTAATTCTATTCATAGAAAAGGAATGATATCATTTTACTTCACATGCGGAGATATCTCACTTTAGTGCGTACATCTCAAAGTTCCTATGACACGGATTTTTTTTAAATGCATCATAATTGGGCTTTTTATGGATTTTTGTATTTTCTTCCATGACTTTTTAGAAATAAATGCACGGAAAGTGTACTTTCATATAATTATAATTTAAAGTAGTATTAGGGGCATGAACGCATATTTCCATTGACGATGTTAGTCGGAACTGGATTTTCTCAAGTCTTAGCGACCATAAGGTCTTGTTGTTGTTTTATTTTGTCTTTCAAGACCATTTCGTCTTCGTCAAAGTCGTCCTTTCTGTGCTATAATCTAACACTTGATATATTTAGATTGTCTTCCCAAGATTGTTCCATTTTGTTCTTTAAGACCATTCCATTTTGTCTTCTTTCTATACGGTAACCTAGTCTTTCACGTCCTTTCACATCCTTTCACTGTCTGTCCTTTTGTGTTCATTCGAGTCATGAGGAGAGAAGCGAAACTTGAATTAATATTAACTTTAATATTGATAACATTGTTGCTATCACTAATGCCTCTAATACTACTTCGAGTACTAATGGTATAAGCATATAGTTTCCATATGATTATTACACAAAATTTATGTGAAAATATACAAATCCACAAAAACTCAACTACAATTGATGCATAAACTTTAAGTCATTCCCTGGTATGAAAAGAACTTCAAATCTTTCTATAACATATTTTATGAACATTTAGGATCTTTAAAAACATTCATAGGTAAGTGATTTTCATACATTTCCCAAGACACTCATTTCAAATTTCAAACTATATCTTCACTAACAAAAGGGATCAAAACAAGTGTTACTTTTAGATTTTCTTACCTTAATTTTTCATTTCTATAATCATGACTCTTATTTATATTCACTAATAAAAGGGTAAATAGTGTTTGAGAACCTAGCCCATACTAAATGCTTTGCACTACAGCCAAAGGTTGAGAGGATGTCGAATTCCACCAATCATATTTGCAAGAGAAGGTCAAAGGTTGTCGCCTTTGGCCTCTCGACCCTTTACACCAGAGGCAAAAGCCCAAAGGCCGTTGGTTTTTGAAATTCCTACGTGGCAGCACTTTTTGACCATTTTGGCTCCAAAGTGACAGACTCTCAAAGGAGAATTGGGTTAGACAAGAATGGAAACCCAAACTCTGGTTAACCCCTAAATAACAGAGGGAGTAAGGGCAAAACCTACATCACAAACTTGGCAAGTCATGTTTTTACAATGTTTTACGTATAACACTTGTTTCATTAAAAGTGCACATAGCCATGTGCACTATTTTTTAGTGGTATGTGCATTGCATTTCTTTTTATTAAAAAGGGGAAGGGGGGTGGGAACATACCTACCCCTCTCTAAGCTTTGCACTACATTTTTATTAATTTTAAAGGGAGGGGGTGGGAACATACCCACCCCCCTCTAAAATTCGCATTACATTGTTTTTTTTATGTAATGTACATTCAATTTTGGCACTTTATAGGTAAATATGACCATACTTTTTTCAAAGGTAGAAAATTTCAACATGTGCACTTTTTATATGGCACGTGCACTTTTAATGAAACAAGTGTTGTATGTTGTTGAGATGAACAGGGGTGATTACGTTCGACATACGTTTTACATATGTTTATCGTATAAAAAGCGTACGAACAACATATTACAAACATGAAAAAACATATCATTATAAAATTTACATGTTTGTAATATGTCGTTTGTACGTTATTTTTACGATAAATATATGTAAAACGTACGTCGAACGTAATCACCCCTGTTCATCTCAACAACATACGTAAAACATTGCAAAAACATAACTTTCTAAGTTCAAAACCTTGATGTGTTATGAAATGTTACTTTGCAACTTTGATGAAGTTTGGTCCAAAAGTGAAAATGAGAAACATGATGTTTAGTAATTATCCATACAATCAAATTTCCAAAAATAGTTTTAGATACTCATTTAATGAATTTAAATGCATTTACCATTTAAATTTCACCAAAATTACAAATTCTATTTTTAGAATTTGAAATTTGGTATTATTGGTTAAAACTAGGCATTCTATTCTAAAATTTTAAAAGGAAAAATTTTCAAATGAGAGAACATCATTACTTTCCCGAAATAGTAAGTTTTATAACACTAGAACAATATTGAAGTCTTTGTCTTTGAAAAATTCCTTACTAACCTCAATATTGCTAATGAAATGTATCAAACAACACTAGAACATGATCTTTACCCCCAATTTCAACAAAAAATCAAAATTTGAAAAATGTCATTATCTGCCCATGGGCAGTCACTGCTATTTGGGCTGCGAACAAAAAATGGTCAATCAGTCACTTAGGGGTTAGGAGGTCGTCAAATTCTTTTAATAAAATAATTTCAATGAAGACCTTAGTTGGAGTTGGTTTAGCAGCCATAGGATTTGGTAAATTCGTGGTCAAGACAATTCCGTTTTTGTCACTCCATTCTTGCTTCATCTCCTTGACCATTCCACACTATATACACAACAGTTTCACCTGCATTGTGTTTTCACCTTCACTGCGTTTTCACCTTTCTTGCATTTTCACATTCATTGTGTTTTAACATTCACTACGGTTTAACATTACACTTATTGTGTTTTTACATTTACTGCATTTCTACCTTCACTATATTTTCACCTTCGCTAAATTTTCACTAAGATGAAAAAGTAATAGTAAAACAAAATAGAAAGAAGTGTTGATGGATAGAGAAAATAAAAATAATATAGGTGATTGCGAGGGTGATAGTACAAAAAAGAAATAATATAGGAAAATTAAATACAACAAATTTGAGCCTAGTGAGATTGTAGTTCAAGGTTTAGGTGCTCAATTTTTCAATATTTTTTTGTAATCAAATTTAGAAGGAATTCCAAATTTGAATTTCAAGTCATGAATTTTACATAAAATATTAAACATCTTTGAATAAATATTATTTTTTAGATTTAGTTTATGATTATACTTATTTTCATTTTGAAACCATAATTAGTGTCAATATTATATGTCTTCCTTTATTATCAAGGTAATTAATATACCAATTTCATAGTTTTTACTTTCCAATTTATAATAATATATCATTTGTCACTAGTAGTGCATAGAGCAGCGAAGTACTAATAGGAATTTTTATTTTATGAAAGGCTTGGACGTTGGATTTGGCCTTTGGAGCTTCACACTATGGCTGGCCGAAATCACGCCCAAAGGCTTGGCCCGTTTGGACGTATGGGGCTTCACACTATTTTGGCGGAAGGCTTGGACTTTGGATTTGGCCTTTGGAGACTTCACATTTAGCCTTGTCGAAGGCTCCAATTTCTATGATTTATTATGTATTTCAAACCCAAGCCTTTGGACTCTCAACATCCTTTCATAACATTTTAGTAGCAAAGCTGCCATGGGCTCCCAACAAATCACCTAGCATATTCTACATTTTTGGACATAGTTAATTAGTAGCTACCCATGTTTACAGGGAGTTGCAAGTATTGAGAACTTACAGTTGTATGTGAGTAGCACATATGTCTACCATCTCATTTGCATGAGAGTAATTAATGTAGGTCATTCTCTTGAAAGACGTTGATGTGTCTTATGTTTGCCATGTGTCCACCATCTCACTTCCTCACCTTTTCATTCCCTTTCCATTTCCTCTTCATCCACTTTGCTTATCTTGTTGGATGAAGCTAAAAGGCATACCCAACACGTACTACTGAATGTTATGTTGGCCACGAACTCCCATAGACTATCGACTTGGACATCCATAGTGTAAAGCAATCCTAACTTAGTGCAATATAAGAGCCACTCCCTATAGCAGACCCAGACCCGCTCTTGCAAAAAATAAACAACCGGTTCACTGTTCAATCTTCTCTCATTCTCCTTTAATAAAAATAAAAGCATGTCCGTGAAAGACAACGGTCTTGGTTTGAGAAAGTGCCAAGCCCGTCCAATTGCTCTAGCACCCGTTTTTTAATCCTTAAATGTACAACCGTCCAAAAAGTGAACGATGTACATGATCAAACACAGTTGTCTCATCCGTATCAAATTACAAAATAATTTCAAATTTCAAATTTTATACAAAAATATTGGTGATAGCAATCATAGATATAACCACATGGATAGAATCTAAAATTCATAATGTACATCTTGTACATTAAGTTCAAAATATCCCTCTTATATGCATTTTACAATGCATTTTTACAAAACTGCCCAATTTGGACAGGGTGAGGACGTTCAGGAGTTAATCCAAAGCATGGTGTAAAATAAGTTTATTCTCCTTGCAAAGATGACGTGGATCTCTCATGGGGATCATCTCTGAGCCTTGTACACCATGCTCTAACACTATTTCTTGATGCCCAAGTACGGCTTTTCTACTGTCCCATATGTTACAATTGCTGCTTGATCCCATATGTTACAAGGCATTTTCTCATCGTTTCCAGTTCCATTTTCTCAAAATCATAACAAAATAAAATAAAACTGCTGCTTGATTTGTGATACACTTTGATACCCGAGGAACGTTTGTTCATTGGTCAATTTCGACTGATGGTGTGTGCCCCCATGATATGAATTTTCACGGATTTATAATTCAAAATTCTATCTACTTTTTGAAAGGACCAATGGTGAGCATGCCCATGATATGAATTTCACTGGTTTAAATTATGTTTGAAAATTTGAGCAGCATCTTGAAAGGCGTCTGCCGCAACTTTGCACTACAGGGACGGAACATGTAACGGGTATAGTATATGGCTGATAGTACAGTACAACGAACACAAGAAAAAAAAATCAATAAATGTTTGCTTTGGCCACACGGCTAGAAGTTTGAAGCAGTCGGTCTCTTGGGATACCACAGCAAATGGATGGCCAATCATGTTTGCATGTTTGCAGTCATGTTTGAATTACAAGCCTCAATAGCACAAGTACAGTGGGGTCCAACATGGAATGGCGTTTTTGGTTTCGCAGTTTTGAAAAATTTCAGTATTGCCAACTTTGAAAGCCTCCCGAGAGCTCAAATACTGGTATTCTACCACGAAATTTTTACCAGAGACTGATCTTTAAGTTAATTATATGTATGCCAAATTTCAAGGCCAAAAGATTCACCAAAAAAACGTTATTCAAAATCTACCAACATTGGTAGTTATTCACTGCTGCCAGCTTTGACAACCTCCCAAAGATTGAATTTATTTATTTTTGCCATGAAATTCTTGGAAAAAAAACTTCTTTATGTTAATAACATATGATAAAAATTTCAAGGCCAAAAGATTAATACAAAAAAAGATATTGACAATCTACCAACATGTGTAGTTGTGGGAAACAATGGAGGAAACTTTGCTACCAACTTTGACACCCTTCCTACGGTTGAGAAATTGTCTATTTACCATGAAATTTTTGGTACAACATGCTCTTTATGACAAAAACATTCATGCCAAATTTCAAGGTCAAAAAATCTATACAAAGAAAAAATATTTACAATCTACCAATGTGTGTAGTTTCCCCCATTGTTTCCCACAACTACACATGTTGGTAGATTGTTAATATCGTTTTTTGTATTAATCTTTTGGCCTTGAAATTTTTATCATATGTCATTAACATAAAGAAGTTCTTTTTCCAAAAATTTCATGGCAAAAAAAAAAAAAATCAATCTTTGGGAGGCTGTCAAAGTTGGCAGTAGTGAAAAAATGTCCACAGCTACCAATGTTGGTAGATTCTGAATAACTTTTTTTGGGTGAATCTTTTGGCCTTGAAATTTGGTATACATATAATTAACTTAAAGATAAGTCTCTGGTAAAAATTTCGTGGTAAAATACCAATATTTGAGCTCTCGGGAGGCTTTCAAAGTTGGCAGTACTGAAAATTTTCTCACTGCGAAACCAAAAACGCCATTCCATGTTGGACCCCACTGTACAACCCACTTTAATTGCAATAGGTATGTCCGAGTGTCAAACCTTGTCTGCCCACCAATGAAGATACTCTAGTACCATACTACAATGCCTAAGGGCCACTTCACACTATGGCCGAAGGTTTGAGAGGCCGTCGATTTCCACCAATCAGATTGCAAGAAACTAAGAATTCGGCCTCTCGATTCTTCAAACTAAAGGCCGAAGTTTAAAGGCCGTCGGCCCCTCCAAAATGCCTACATGGTAGCACTTTTTGACCAAGACGATGGACTCTCGAAGGAAGATTGGGTCGAACAGGAATGGAAACCCAAACTATGATCGGGAGGCCGTCAAATTTTTTTCATAAAAAATCAAAACTATATTTTATTACCTATTTTCAGCCCAATTCTATGGACTCTCAACAAAGTTTGGTTATCTAATCCTACGGCCTCTCGACTTGGCGGGCCATAGTGTAAAGCAGCCCTAAGTAGGAGACTCCATTTCCTACATCTTTAACCCTTAACCCCTAAACGTCCTCACCTTTCTCCACATTGGGTAGTTTTGCAAAGATGCATTGTAAAATGCAACTAAAAGGAATATTTTGAACTTGATGTATGAGTAAAAGTTGTACATTATGAATTTTAGATTGTATCCATATAGTTAGGCCTGAAATTGCCATCTCCAATAAAAAAAAATTAATAAAATTTGAAAACTTAAAATTCAAAACTCTTATGTAATTTGATTACGAAGAAGATATTGACAATCTGTGAATGAAATTTGTTGTGATGGGTTGAAATTAAATACTCTAAGTGTAGTGATTTTTGGAGATTTTTCGGTTACTTAATTTTATGAGTTCGTTTTTTCAAGAGCACGTTTTGACTAAAATCTTCAATCTTTTTGGTGAATCACTGCAACATGAAATGTGGCATAAAAATTTCACAAATCACCCCTTTCTAATCGGATCACACATGCATGAAGCTAATTTTCCATTAAAAAACCAGTTAAAAATCCACATTGCTAGAAGTGCATGATGAAGTTTGCTTCTGTATACCGAGCAAGAAATGCTAGGTTGGATAGTTAAGGGTTAATGAACATGCACTTATCTCATTTTGAGGGTTGTTTTCACAATTTTCCTTTCATTATTTTCATAAATTTCTTTTTGAACATTGTAGCGTACACCAAAATGAAGCAAAATATGTATTTTATTACCTTACTTGATCAAATTAGCAAAAAAAATCATTACTACAAAGTAGGTTATCAAAAAGTGCTCTTGAGACCATATTTTGGTTTTTCCTCAATTTGGATGACATGGTGAACCTAAAATTAGAAATTTAAAAGACCAAAAATAATAATTATTCATTTGACACACTTTGAAAAAAATATAACATTATTGAACCAAATCTCATGGAATTATCATAGTCAAAACCTAGGGTCAAAGTTCAATTGACTTCATGATATGAATTTTTTTGGATATGTATATCTCACTTAATATTGACTATTTTAAAAAAATAAACTGCTGAAATTGATGGGTTGGGAAATTTGAGAAGGAGATGATTTTATTTTATTTTTCATTTTGGAGCTCCAAATACAGTTTTTTTTACCTGACCGGCCCTGAGAGGGTCGCTCTGTCCTTCAAAGATGAACCCCTCAAGGACCTAGGATACATGATTTTAAAAATTAAAAATTAAATTGGATGGGACCAAAATAATATAGATGGGACCAAAATTTATATTACCATAATCAATGAAGAACATTGCATGTGTGGGTCAAAAAACAAATAAATTTGAACTACAAAAAGATCACATGTAACTTAACTCCTAAACGTCACATCGTCATGTTTCTGAACGACTAACAGATTTAACCCCTAAACGTCAGAGCGTCCAGAAAGTGGACGACTAACAGATTCAAACCTTTCTCACTTTCTCATCAATGCTTGGATGAAAGTCATCTAATTTTTTGGAGATTCTTCACCAAGTTGTTGTCCTATCTAACGGTTGGATTTAGTCATAATTGATTACATATTTTTCTAAAATTACAAATGTAGAAGTATGTCAAGCCGTTGACCAAGCCAAAATTGCATTGACTGTAGTTCAAATGTGGCCTTGCAAAAATGAGGTCATAGATTTAAGAAACACAAAAATTTCAAAGAATCACCACATTTAAGAGTATCTCATTTCAAATCCATTCCAACAAATTTTACTCAAAAAATATTAAAATTTTGTTTGTAATCGAATTTAGAAGGAATTTCAAATTTTAACTTTCAAATTTTATAATAAAATATTGGTGATAGTATTAGTGAATCGAACCGTACGGATGGAATCTAAAATTCAAAATCTAGAACTTTCATTTGTATATCAATTCCAAAATATTCTTCTAAATAGTAGTTTATGATGGTTTTTCTCAAATTGTCAATTCTAGGGACACCCTGGTACGTTTAGGGGTTAAGCTCACCTTACGTTCTCATCAATGCTTGAAGGAAAGTCATTCAAAATTTTGGAGATATTTCACCAAGTTGTTGTCTTATCTAATGGTTGGATTTAGTGATACTTGAGTCGATATTTTTCTAAACTTACAAATGTAGAAGTATGTCAAGTTGTTGACAAGCCAAAATTGCATTGACTGTAGTTCAAAAGTAGCCTTGCAAAAATGAGGTCATAGATTTAAGAAACACAAAAATTTCAAAGAATCATCATGTTTAAGAGTATCTAATTTCAAATTCATTCCAACAAATTTTACTCAAAAAATATTAAAATTTTGTTTGTAATCAAATTTGGAAGGAATTTCTAATTTCAACTTTCAAATTTTATTATAAAAGATTGGTGGTAGTATTGGTGAATCGAACCGCACATATGGAGTCTAAAATTCAAAATCTAGAACTTTCATATGTATATCAATTCCAAAATATTATTCTAAATAGTACTTTGTGATGATTTTTCTCAAATCTTCAATTCTAGGGACATCTTGGTACGTTTACGGGTTTATCAAAACTACTTAGGAAAAAAACATGAGGCTTCTTCGTTTTTAGGGGTTAAAAACCTAATTTCATCATATTGGGTGTGTGAGATTAATAGTTATGTAGATTTGATTTTGTAAAGATGGTAGACATGTGTATATTTCATGATTTTTCATCATGACGCTTATGGATCAAGCTACTTTTTTTTAGTATATAATATATTATTTTGTAGAAAAGTAGTCTTGCACCAATGGCTCTTTGTCCAATGGGAAATGATTCATTGTCAAGACAAATAAGCACTTTATTCACGCCGGCACCGAAAGAGGATTGAAGTTTCTATCTATCTATTATTTTGTAGTCATGTAAGAAATGTCATAAATTATTGTATATATAGATGAAGATAAATAGATAAGAACTCCGGTCTTCTTTCGAGGTTGGCGTGAATAAAGTGTCTATTTGACCCACCCATGGTACAATGTCCACGAGAACTTATAGATGAAGACTATTTACTAAGCTTTGGATTTTGTATTTGACACTTGTTGAATGATGACTTGTTGCTTGAGCGATTATTATTAGTTAAAATTTTGAACATTATAACAACTAATCCTTTTTTTTTTCCCAAACACTATCCAATTTCAACAATTTTTTTGAAATTGTTCAATGAAGTTTGTGTCAGTAACTCTTACATTAGTAGAAAAGGTGGCACTACCGAGGGAGATGCCTAGGCAAGTGGTACTCAATTCCAAGCATGCATAATGATTTTGCTTGGGCATCTCCCTAGAGAGCGCCACCTTTTTTTACTAATGTTCAACGGTTATGATTATAATACATAATGTTAATTTTAGATTCAATGTTGGATTTGGGTATGCCTACTCGAAAGAGCCTCAAGAGTGTCACCAAGTTATCAAAATATCTTGGTGTTGTTTTCAAAAAACACAACAAGTATCAAGAGAGGAGAAGGTCACATACCGGTATAACTTATTCATATTTATAAGAGATATAGAGAATCTGCTAGAAGGTTCGACTCCCAAAGTAACACCTCACCACGCGTGCTGCAAATGAGCTGGCTTAATTTCTGGAATCTTTATCAGTTAGAGAATAAGTCTGAATTTCTGTCTGAATTTCATAAATATCTTACATGTTTTCCAAGCCACACAATTGTACATGTACTGTAAATAAATAATAATACCGGTAGTAACATTGATCTAGGTTACTATAGCCCTTTGACGTGCATGCGTTCATATAATGGACAACAAACAGATTGCAACCTTTCTCTTGACTTCATCCTGTATAATTTTTCATCCATCCAAATTTCTCTTGGTTCTTGTGCTAGTTGACTATCATTTTTACAATATGGATTTTTAAAATAAGATATTGTGAATTTTTGGAAAACAACACAATTGGTTTATGACAAGTTTCATTCTTAGTTCAAAAAGTGAGACCTTAAACATAATTTTCCTAAATAAGTAGAATCAAATAATGGAAACTATACCATCTGGTAGTGCATATTACTCCAATTTCATTACAATATTTTTAAATTTCTTTTGTGTTAATTTGGGATTTTTAATTGAATTTAAAGAGAAAACCTTGCAAAATTAATTAAAAAATATGAATAATAAATATGATGAATCCAACTGTAGAGATGTGATTTTCACATGGACATTTTCAACTTAGCTTTGTACTGTACATCAACTCCATTTTGTTTTTCATTAAACATTTTATAACGAATCTTTGAAAGCAATGTTGAATCTGGATGTTAACCCCTAAATGTTCTCACCCTTTTCAGATTTGGCAGTTTTCCAAAGATGCTATTTATAATGCAACTAAGAGGGATATTTTCAACTCGATGAATGAATAAAAGTTGTACATTATGAATTTTAGATTCTATCCATACGGTTAGATTTGCAATTGCTATCACCAATATTTGTGTATAAAATTTCAAACTTAAAATTTTAAACTCTTTTGTAATATGATTACAAATAAGATATTGACAATCTAATAATGAATTTTTTTGGGATGGGTTGAAATGTAATACTCTAAGTGTAGTGATTTTTGGAGATTTTTTGGTTGCTTAATTTTAGTACTTGACTGTTCCAAGAGCACTTTTAGACTAAAATCTTCGAAATTTTGGGTGGAACACTACAACATGAAATGAGGCATAAAAAATTCACAAATCATCCCCTTTCTAATCGGATCACACACGCACGAAGCTAACTTCCCATAAAAGTTTCAGTAAAAAATCCACACTACAAAAAGTGCATGATGGATGAGAAATCGGAGTTCAAATCCGTACATCATGCAAAATATGCATGGTTGGGCGGTTAGGGGTTAAAGGGATAGAGTTGTTAGTGTAGTTGGTCTATTTATGCCTCAAAGGCATGGGTAGTAAGATTTACCCTCAGTGCCTCCTCTATACAAGTTTAGTTTTTTTTTTTTGGTACATATCGTCAATTTGGCTACAAAATCATTTCTTCTGCTACAAACAATATGTAAATTGAAATAATTTTTGGATGAAAAAGCTAAATTTTAATAAATAAAAAATAAAAATGCCAAATTTGGATGAAAGTAGTAGTTAAAATCGATGAATAGTGATTTTAGGTCCAAGATATATACATGGATGTGAAAATATTTGGTTTCAACAAAATATTGTAAGTCGCCAAATTGAGCATTTGTGGAAAAATGAAAAAAAGAACCATGCCGCTCTGTACTGTAAATACAATATCATTATGGATGTTGTGAAATTGCCACTTTTCCTGATTGAAACTCCCCTGCCATGAGTTGCCAAGAAGCAACTCGTCTGCTTGCTGCGGGTTGCAAAGCTATTTGTGTGTGTCAAAAAGAAAATTAAAAAAAATACAAAAATACAATATCATTGATACCATACCGTACACATTTTCAAAGTCATACAATTGGACATGTACTGTAAATGTAAAAGGCTACGGTACCTTCTTATTCAGTAAGCTTATGTCACAGTTCAAAAGATTGGACGAGTGAAACTTTCTACACTGGCTTTCAAAATATCAATGAATCCGAAGCAACCTACTACGGATGCTTATGTCATGATCAGTTTTGACAAAAAATATTATATTTTTATGTTAAAAAGTGTTACGTGTCATAATGTGATTGGTTTAGAGTGATGTGGACTCTTTAAAATTTGACGTGGAAATTCAATTGCGACAACAAGCTGTTCAATCTAACACTAACATGTAAGAACAACTAATGTACACCAACCTATTATCACCATGTTTCCAATTTCACCCTCGTGTTTTGGTGGTGTACAATCCAAACCAAAAATGTTGTCCATCAATATACGAGGGTGGAATTGGAAACATGGTCGTAATGAGGTTGGTGTGCTTTATATAAGAAACCTCAAAAATAGAGAAAAACTAACCACTGCCAATTGTTCCCATTTTGAAAATACAAACAAAAACTAGTAGTTAACCCCTAAGTGTCTCTAGCTTTTTGGGGTTCCAAAACATAGTTGCTTTTAAAGTGTCATATGTCTAAATGTAAGTGAAGTATGGAAATCTTTAACCATACAATCTTGTAGTGTTCTTGTTGTAAATGACATGGATCAAATTTGAGGTCATTGGTCACATAGATTGCAATGTTTTAGTGAACAAAAAAGGTAGTGAAATTTGACTAGAAGTACATTAGAGTTGACTTTCTATTACTAAACCTACTCAAATAAAACAAACTCACTATGAAGTGGTTCAAAATCATCATATAAATGCATTTGTACCATTTTTTTTAATAAATACCATTAATGTGTCCCAAAATAGCTTTGGAATGTCAAAAAACAATCCAAAAATTGGCCAAATTTTAAAAAGTAATAGATGTCCAAAATTGACCCCCGTGTACTAAAATGCTTCCCAAACACTCAAAACATCTTGTATTTTCATGAGAGTTTTACCACAATAACTAGACTTCAAGAGGAATCTAATTCAACAAGTTTTATGGAAAAAAAAACATTGTGTCAAGGAGAAACAAGCCCCCAAAGTTGCAGTCATTTAAGAGTGCAAAATTGCACTTTAATGAAAAAAAAAAACTCTATCTACTAAAATGTTGGGCATCTCCCTGAGGAGCACCACCTTTTCTACTAGTGCATGTATATCACATTACTATTCAAACGGACCCGACGGAAATTGAACCGAACTCATATCTATAATACAAACTTCTTTACTAACCAACTGCAGAACCTATGACTTCGCGATCATCATTGAGACAAATTTCAAATTATATCCAATAATTATCCATCTACTCGATTATGGTTACTTTTTGTTATTGGTTATCGGTCACTAGAATGTCTACTCTTAGAAGGGGAGAGTAGTCTTGCACTAATGGCTCTTTGTCCAGTGGGTAGTGACTCATTGTCTAGACAAACATAAGGTAGGATGTCCTAAAACCACCACCTCCCCCAATTATGACATGTAGACTTTTCTTGGGGCCACCACAGTTGAGACCCAAAACCACCAATTTCACTATTCAAGTAGACCAATGGCACGCCAAGCATTGCGAAGAAATAGTTGGTGGTTTTGGGTATCATTATGAGTGAAAGTTAGTACCACATGGTGTGGACATGGGCAAACCTAGAGGTTTGATTTGGGTCACAAGTTACTTTCCACTTTGGAATTTTGTATAAAATTGATAAATGCGAATTAGATGTTGCAAATTTTTGCAATCCTCATCAAAACCTATTTCGAGTGCAATAATTTTTTTTTCCGAATTTATCACTGCCAAAAATAGGCCAGATTGCTTAAGTTGGTGGTTTTAGGACAATCAACCTTACACTTTATTCACGCCGGCCTTGAAAGAGGACCGGAGTTTGTGTTTGATTCTGTACATCGTCCACATTCTAGACGGTTGGACGTTTAGGGGTTAACAGACTCTTTATTTACGGAATTGGTCATGTTACTTGAGTGGTGGAACGGAACACCCTCTGTACATAGCACAATGTCGATAAAACAGGTTGCGTGAGAGTCCAGGAACACCATTGGCAGCATGTCAACAAAGTCAATGAGCTAAGCAACACAACAATATTATTTTTTCACTGAGACACTGAGCATATTTTAGCAAAAACAGGCACATATATTATGATATGTTTTGCAGGATTGAGAAGCCTGCAAACAGCCAGCAGCCGGCCAACCCTAAAAGAATGCCGTACCATTCAAATTTTCTATTTGCAAATGAATTCCAACTCAGGCATAGCTTACTCTAATGATTTACACTCAATCAGTGTCTGGGACTTTGAGCCAAACTGAACCAGTAGAAAAAGTAGAAACCCAGGCAAAATCACTGTGCATGCGTAGAATTGGGCACCACATGCCTGGGCGACTCCCTCGACAATGCTACCTTTTCTGCCAGTGCAGCGGATTCAGTGGAAGTTGGGCTAGATGGATGAATAAAAATGTTTTTTCCCGCTTTTTCTTTTCTATCCATTAAAATATAAATTGAATTTATATGAAGTTTGAAAGTAAAAAGAGGGTCATATTTCACTTGTTATATATAGGTGGTGTTTTTTAAGCACAAGAGTATCATGAATTGTATACCAGAAGCGTCAATTTCACTTACTTATGGAAGCCCCCAATTGAATTACAAGTGACCAATTTAAATTTATTGGGAATTACAAGTGGTAGATTTTATGTTTTTCTCAATGGGGTTGTTGAAAACACCTTTATGATGGGTGGATGGTTATGAATCATTCCACCTTATTAAAAGAGTCCGGTTATATACATTAAATTCCATTACTTTCCAAAAATAAAAAATAAACTAAACAACCAACACCTTAAAATTTTATTTTTTAATTGGATTTTCATTAACATACTTTGATTACTTGAAATGAAAATTTTAATGAAATATAGTTGAGCAATATTTGATTTCAAATTAACAAATGAACCAACATAATAATAATAATAATAATAATAATAATAATAAGAGTGGTCTAAGATAGAGACCATCGTGAATGGGGTAGTTTGTCTATGTATACCTAATGGGCATAGGTAAAAAAGTCTAATCTTGGTGCCTCCTCTCGGAAATAAACACTCATTTATAAACTAATTGATTCTCCCTTGTTTACTACATTCATCACTATCTAATTGCATTCACCCTCTCTAATTGCACTGTCTTGGAGATAACTAGGCTTCATAGTGCAGTTTAATATGGGCTACTTAACCAGAGAGGGTCGGTAGGCCCGAACCAATTATAGGACATAATCTCTTCTGGGTGCTCTCGAGTTGGGCACTTGAGAGCATCCCCACTCCTACACATTAGAGGTGACTCGCTGAAATTATTCATTTACATTTGAAGAGCCCTTGCACTTACACTCCCCCACCCTTGCACGCCCCTCACACATCAAAAGTGCACATCAAATAGTCAATGGACCAATCACAAGTAGAATGTGGCGATATAGTCAACTAAATAGTGATTTGAAGGGCCATTTCTTGACACGCTAGGATTGAGAGTCGAGAGGCATTTTGGAAGGGCCCTTGGCACTTTTCATCTAGTTTTGGAGTGTGAGAGACTTTGAGAGGGCTGCGGTGGAGCTGCTCTGATGCTAGTCCAATTTCCTACCTTCCAAATTAACTTTTTCTAATTCAAGTGTCACCTTTTTCATCAAGCTCTAATTGAAATTGACTTTTTTTTTTATAAATTGAAGTGAAGAAGTTGCAACTTCACTTACATTTGTACTTTATAAACACTTTACAAACATAACTAGTGAGTAAAAAATTATTACTTTGAATACATGCAAGTAATTAAATCTTACTCACAAGTTATGCAAAATAACCAATGAGTGTTCAGCCAACCACATTTTGCCACATCAGCGCGAGAGAGCCCAGAATAAAGATTTGAGATGTGCAATTACAGAGTGTTACAGTAGCAGATATTAGAGCTAACCACTGTACTCATGCAACAAAAATAGTGACAACATCTGGAACCGGATCACTAGACACGATCACTTATATAATTGAAATGGGATTCCAGTGTAGTTCAAAAGTTGCATTCACTGCAGTGGATGAATCACTCGCGCTCGCCGGCAGGGCCAGCTACCGTAGTAGAATAGAAAGGTAGGTGCCACGGGTGGGAGCATCCAGAAGACACTCTCGAATATTCCCTCCCGCCCGGGTTCGATTCCCGATGGCAGCACAAAAGACAGGCATCATCACGGGAGGAAAGGAGGTTGTTCATGGTTTGAATGTTGCAGGACAACTGCTGTTCTCTGTTTGATGGTCGGACATAATCTGCGGAACGAGCGAGGGTTTGGCCTCGAGAGTAGCTTTGTTTTTCAACCGCAGCCTTGGCCCGCCACTTGTAGCGCAGGGCGGATTGTGTGGAGGGAATTGTCTCTCGCTGTAGAGCTCGTCACTCCTTCAAGCCTTTTGGTAACTTATCGTGATTTCTTATACCTTCTCTTGAGCCTCTTTCGTTTTGCGAATTGTTTTTTCCTTTCTTCTTGTCAATGTTAACGGCTTCTTTTAATTCTTCGGAGCGAGAGAGCTCGCTGGTTGCTTCTTCTCATTTTCTTTAATTTCTTTTTCCTCAATACAGAGTGCTCAATTCTAGAACCATCGAATCGGAATTTGTCAACTCGTGTTTGTCCGTACTGCTGCGAGGGCGGCTTGTGTGAAGGATTTCTTCAAGCTCGTGTGCTATAAAGAGGAGCTGCAGAGGAGTTCCGGTTAGAAGTGTGTGATTGAGTTGAAAAGCAGGAGGAGGAGGAGTCAAGTGTTACGAGAGAGTTTTCAAGATGTTGTTACAGAAGATGGCGTCTATTGACGCCCAGATGCGCCTGCTTGTGCCGAAGCGAGTGTCGGAGGACGATAAGCTGATCGAATACGACGCGCTTCTGCTGGATCGGTTTCTCGATGTTCTCGAGGATTTGCACGGCATCGAACTCAAGGACAAGGTAATTTAATTCCGGGGGGAGGTACTTGATCTGTAATAGCGATTGATTTTTTTGTTTATTTTAAATTGTTTATAGTGATTGAGCAGGTACATTTTCGTGCAATTGATGAATGCTTTTTCCTTAGGCGGATCATGGTTTGAAAGGCGCTTGTAGATCTGTTGTGGAGCTTAGGACTTCGAGGAGTAGCCTTTTTTTTATTTGCAAAGATTGTACAAGTAGTATTGAGTTTATTGTGTAAAGTTGGCTTAATGCAGTATTTCTGAGACGTGTGATCTTCTTTCGTTCTAGACTGTCTGTTGGAAGTGGCTATGGTGGAAATGCAGTCGAGTTAGCAATACTTTTGTGGTTTAGGACGCAAGATACGCTTGCGAGTATCGTTTGGCTGTGTTGCATTGATGAAACGCAGAGCGTGAATTTCTTAATCCTGACTCGCGCTTTTTGCTTTTCACAGATTCAGAATTTGTATGAGTTGGCCGGCCTTTACTCCAAAAATGATGGTCGTGGTGACGTGGCGAAGCTCCAGCAGCTTGTTGATCAGTTCAATAAGCTAGATCCCGGTGACAATATTGTGGTGGCTAGTTCGTTCTCGCACATGCTTAATCTTGGAAATTTGGCTGAGGAGGTCCAAATTGCTTACAGACGGCGCGTTTCAAATGCAAAGAAAGGTGACATTGGAGATGAGAACAGCGCCTTGACAGAGTCGGATATGGAGGAGACATTTCAGCGTCTGGTGAAACAAATGAAAAAATCTCCTCAGGAGATTTTTGAGGCATTGAAGGACCAGACTGTGGACTTAGTCTTGACAGCACATCCTACTCAATCTGTTCGTCGGTCCCTCCTCCAGAAGCATTCTCGGTACGCGACATTATTTGTGTTTAGAGTCCATTTTTTTAGCACAGATTTGTCGTGAACTTCTCTGGGAGCAAGCATCTTTTGGTATCTCTTGGAGGATATGCTGATGTGCAGTTTTGAAAGGAAAATTCGGTTGATATCCAGCTGCAGAATCTCTGATTTTCTTTTTGATGGTTCTTGCATTGCAAAGATAGGATCATTAGTGTATTCGCTGGTCCACTGTCATATACAACAGGCACAAAGGCCGCCGAATTTTAATTTTATCGTATTCCCTGACTCTTTTCGCGGAATCCTTGCAGTTTCTTCACCACTGCTTTAACCTTGACGGGGTTGGTAAATTTGGCAGAATCCGAAGCTGTCTATCTCAAATGTACCAGAAAGATATATTAGCCGACGAGAAGAAGGAGCTGGACGAAGGTCTTCAACGAGAGGTGCGTTAATTTGTTAGAGAGTTAGAAATGACAATTCTCAAAACCCTTTCTTGCTTGTCTGTGGCCCGACCTGTACCGACCTGTAAGTGTACAAATTTTCCCTTATTTGATCTGATTGTTGGTAAAATATTAGTCCTTCAATTTGGAGTGATGAGGTTACTTAAAGTTACTATTTCTGACAGATTCAAGCCGCTTTTCGAACTGATGAGATTCGGCGATCGCAACCTACACCCCAGGATGAGATGCGTGCTGGCATGAGTTACTTCCATGAAACCATATGGAACGGTCTTCCCAAGTTTTTACGTCGTGTGGACACGGCATTGAAGGGAATTGGTGTCAAGGAGCGTCTACCACACAATGTTACTCTTATCCAATTCTCTTCTTGGATGGGTGGTGATCGCGATGGTAATCCTTGGCTGATCCGAATAATCTCCTATGCGCTATTAGCATGTGTTATACTCAGCTTTGAGAATAGCAACTTCTGTTTGTTATTGTTTTACAATCTATTCCTATATCTATGATGTAGGAAGGAGAAGCGACACATGTAGTCTGATCATATCGTTGATACTACATCGAGGATAAGTTTACACATTTACCTTTGGTCAGTGATGTCTCTTGAACGCCGGTCAATCATGTTTGAGTGATCCACTTACGCTAAAACAGTTACCAAAAAGGTCAAGTTGTGGGTAGCAAAGGTGTGCGGATCCTTGCATTTGATCATATCTGTGTCAGAGAAGTACATAAAGCGGTATCCTGTATGTAAATCGCTGAGATAGGTGGTGAGTCGACGTTTTCAAGTGACGATAAATCTTAGAATTGGCTTGTGAAACCATCCCGTTAATTTTTACAAACTGTTTTCATCGGACCTTGGAAGTGCTAATGTGTGACCTCATGGTTGTTTGTTAACTTGAGCCAAAATTTCAGAGTGTGCACACAAAGTCACAAGATTGAGTAGTTTGTTCGTCCAGAGCTTTAGTCTGTTCCATTTTTTTTTTGTCTAAGTTGACACACTGTATAGTGTGCGTTACAGGTGCCTCAACAGGTTGGTGATCTTTTACTTACTTTTGAAATTTAATGTTTTGTACCAGGCAACCCACGTGTGACGCCAGAGGTTACGAGAGATGTCTGCCTATTGGCTCGACTGATGGCAGCCAACCTTTATTTCGCTCAAATCGAAGATCTCATGTTTGAGGTCTCTAAATTCTTGCGCAACTCATGCACTTCGTTGTCAATTCAAAGGGAGTTGGTCTGTATTGAAAGAAAATAGTAAATGGGAATAGCAGATTTGAATGTTTGAGATCTTCCTTTCTTTACACATCACACCTGAGTTTTGTTTGAAAGTAGGAGCTTGTGAAATTGACATTTATGTAAATTTTGCAGCTGTCAATGTGGCGGTGCAGTGATGAGCTGAAAGAAAGGGTCATGAAAATCGAGTCTCTGCAACGGAAGGAGGCAAAACATTACATTGGTACTCGCTTACCTGACTGCTATCTCCATAAGTGATTGGAATGACATGGTTCTTGATACCTGATCGTTCTGGTGGATGGGCAATGTTTTAGATGGGTTTCTTTCGCACAGTGACACTCACATTTGATACTAACTGAGGTGTTGTCCGATCTGAATCAGAATTCTGGAAGCACATTCCACCCAACGAACCTTTTAGAGTGTTGTTGGGGGACATGCGTGACAAACTATACAATACACGTGAACGCATGCGGCAGTTGTTGGCCACTGGCAAGAGCGATATTCCTATTGAAGATACCTTCACTGACGCTTCACAGGTATCCAATTTATTTGATATCTATTTCTTATTAGCTCAAGTTTGCACTTAGAATTCGGTTATTGCAGATCCTATCAAGGGTTGACTCAAAACTGTTCAGTGCGAGTGGTGTCATTTATATGTCTCATAATGCACCGAGCCTGCAAGGACAAGTTCCTCTAGCTCACATTTTTACTTAATGACGGAATTATCAAGACATGATTGGTTAGAATTGTCTCACGAGAGGCTGCTTTCCTGAAATTCGTGTCGATGCTTCAAAGTACAAGTGCAATTGCGTGGCTATTCGGATGCATTCTTTGAAACATTAAAGACGATGTTTTTGTGGTTAGAATATACTGATAGGAATTTCCGACACTTTTGTCACAGGTATTGGAGCCGTTAGAGTTGTGCCACAGGTCGCTTTGTGAGACCGGAGACAAGCCCATTGCAGATGGTAGTCTTTTGGACTTCATGCGTCAAGTGTCGTGCTTTGGGTTGGGCCTGGTGAAGCTAGACATTCGGCAAGAGTCTGATCGTCACACTGATGTCATGGATGCTATAACCAATCACCTTGGCATTGGTTCCTATCGCAGTTGGCCGGAAGAGCAACGTCAGGTGTGTTCTTTCACAAGTATTTGTTTTGTAGAGTATGAATAAGTGCCACCCAAGGTATAGCAGGGGTTCGGAACATGCATTGAATGTTTTCCCACGATCATTGCATAAATGGTGTTTAGTGACTGACGGCTGCCAAATATTGCAGGAATGGCTCCTCACTGAGCTTCGTGGGAAGCGTCCTCTTTTTGGAGCTGACCTACCAACGACGGAGGAAATTAAGGATGTTTTGGACACTTTCAAAGTGATTGCTGAGCTGCCACCAGATTGCTTTGGAGCTTATGTCATTTCTATGGCAACGGCACCATCAGATGTCCTAGTAGTGGAGCTTTTGCAGCGCGAATGTCGGATTACGAAGCCACTGCGCGTGGTGCCGTTGTTTGAGAAGCTGGCTGATTTAGAGGCTGCCCCGGCGGCCCTTTCACGTCTTTTTTCGATTGACTGGTATCTGAATCGCATAAATGGGAAGCAGGAGGTATGGTATACCCTTTAAATACTGTTTTTCTATGGTACCTTTGAGAGTCCTGTTGGAAGAACTCCATCTTCAGCAGTCTGTTCAGATCTTTACCTGTGTGATTGGAATGGATTACTAATAATGACCATATCCCATCTCGAATACTCATTTCATTTCTCTGATTTCTGTTTTCAGGTTATGATAGGGTACTCGGACTCAGGAAAAGATGCGGGGCGCCTGTCAGCAGCTTGGCAAATGTTCAAAGCACAGGAGGACTTGGTGAAAGTGGCCAAGCAATATGGAGTTCGTCTGACCATGTTTCATGGTCGGGGAGGCACTGTGGGTAGGGGTGGAGGCCCGACTCATCTTGCCATTTTGTCTCAGCCTCCAGACACAATCAATGGTTCATTGCGAGTGACAATCCAAGGAGAGGTCATTGAGCAGTCCTTTGGTGAAGAGCACCTTTGCTTCAGGACATTGCAGCGTTTTACAGCAGCTACCCTGGAGCATGGAATGCACCCCCCGATCGCTCCAAAACCCGAATGGAGAGAGATCATGGACGCGATGGCCGTGGCATCCACTAAAGAGTACCGCTCATATGTATTTCAGACCCCGTCGTTTGTGGAGTATTTCCGTGCGGTGAGTACCCGAGGATGTTTTGTCTACAATTTTATGAACTTCTTTGCTGCAACTTTTGTATACCCTTGAGCAGTTTCTATCACGGTTCTCTAGCTAATCTTAATGTATTCTAGTTCATGACTATTATTTTGTATATTTGTTCGCCATGAAATTAAGTACTCTGTTTGGCTGTCACTTATACTTCTTTTATGTTGAACAGGCTACACCAGAGCTGGAGTATGGGCGCATGAACATTGGAAGTCGTCCATCCAAACGCAAACCACATGGAGGCATTGAGTCACTTCGGGCTATCCCTTGGATTTTTGCTTGGACTCAGACACGTTTCCATCTTCCTGTTTGGCTAGGCCTTGGATCTGCTCTGAAACAGGTATTGCAGACTGATCCCAGAAACATTGCCATCCTCCGCCGGATGTACAACCAGTGGCCTTTTTTCCGCGTGACTATCGATTTAGTAGAGATGGTGTTCGCCAAGGGCGATCCTCGCATTGCTGCTCTATATGATAACTTGCTTGTATCGGACGAGCTGAAGCCGCTTGGAGAGGAGCTTAGGCGCAAGTACAACGAGACGAGAGAATATCTCCTGAGGGTATGAGTTTTTACACCTTCAGCGCATGTGTTTGCTATTAGAGAACTTCGGATGGCAGTTTGCTACCATGTAGAACCATTTCATGTGGCACTATGGCTACGTATGACTCAATTTTTGCGCACTCTTATGGAAGATGCTTAAGTTCACTAGTTTCCGGACGATCAAGAGCCTGATGCCGTGGAATCTGAACTTTAAATTGTGCAGGTTGCAGGCCATGAGGACATTTTACAAGGTAACCCCACATTGAAACAGCGTCTGCGGCTTCGAGAACCCTACATTACTGCTCTCAATGTTCAGCAGGCCTTAGTGCTGAAGAAAATGCGTGATCAGAGCTCTCAATTCTGTGCACTCCAAAACGGTCAGTCGGGTGAAGTGCCTAAATCTCCCAGGCGTGCTGCAGAGTTGGTTGAGTTGAACCCGACAACTGAATTTCCACCAGGACTTGAGGATACTCTGATTCTCACCATGAAGGGTATTGCTGCCGGCATCCAAAACACAGGATAGAGAAAGGTATTGAGCATCTTATTCTTTTCAATCCCGAGTGTTTCTCTCGGCATGACCTTAGCAATTTTCGCTAAATTTTATTAAAGTAAATTGACCTTTGTCCACCCTATATTTTCTGAGTGCTCAACCTTCCGATATTGAAATACTATTTGCCTAGGGCGTGCCGCTCACAAAAACAATGATTTTTCGGTGTGCAGACCGGCAAGGAGGGAGATCCGAATCTCTACATGTGAAAACTATATGCTGGATTGCAACCAAGGCTGGATTGCAGGCACATCGGTTTTGTTCTCATCACCCGATGAGCTCAACGCTGCCAACTATCATTTGTGGCTGCCATTTACAGAGAGTAAGTGCCTACACAATGTTGACCAAGCTTGGGCCGCTGGTGGGGTGGGCTTTCGCTGGCCAGGTCCTCTATTCTTCCCCTCGTCTGGACAGTAACAGACACGGGATCCCCCAAAAACATGTGCGGTTTAGATGCTAGTGATGTATGAATAAGTTGTGGCTATGCTGCCAGTGACACTAGGCGATAAATCCTAGAATTCGGGATGGTGAGTTAACCATCACCGAATCTGAACTAGGTCTAAATAATGCCACAATCATAAAACTTACAGGGTCCGTGGTTTTAAACCAGTAACTCTGCTGTAAAGTCTTGGAGTTGTCTATTACATGCTTTCTGTATCTTCTTGCTCATTGTTGTCAGATTCTCAGAGTGGTACCAGAGCAGGTGTGACATCAAATCTCTCAATCACAGAGAATTCTTGAAATCGCTGATTTCTTCGCTCAGTGATGTCTGCATGTATGGATGTCAATATTGAGGCACAATCTAGGATTTCTCATCTGTTGAATTTGCGCTGAGTGCACTCGCAAGAACTTTCTCCTGCAAATACACTTCTGAGCACATCTGATCAGTGTAGGCGTGAGATGTTGGTGAAGTATGAGTAAGTTAATGGTGCCTGTGAATGAGTACATAGTCACTGAGTGGTTTTTCAATTAATTAATTACTTCCAGCCTCCAGCTTCAATTAATGAATCACTTGCGGAGGTCCATGTGGAAACTTGGGGGCATTTTCACGTGTAAAATACTCCAAAATTCAAAAAATTCACCAAAATGCACAATGATTCTGTGAACACCAACCCATCCTTCCATCTCCTCAAAAGTTGCAATATACAAAAGCCTTGCTGAAACCCTAACTAGCAATCTTCGATCTTTAACCCCTAACCGCCCAACCATGCATATTTTGCTTGATGTATAGATTTCATCTGTAGTTTCTCATCCGTCATGCACTTTTGTAGTGTGATTTTTTTACTGAATTTTTTATGGGAAGTTAGCTTCATGTATGTGTGATCCGATTGAAAAGAAAACAATTTTTGAAAAATTTATGCCTCATTTTGTGTTGCAGTGTTTCACCCAAAATTTTGCAGATTTTAGTCTAAAAGTGTTCTTGAAAAAAAAACCTCATAAAATCAAGCATCCAGAAAATCTCCAAAAATCACTACACCTAGAGTACTACATTACAAGCCATCACAACAAATTTCATCCCCATACTGTCAATATCTTATTTGTAATCGAATTACAAAATAATTTTTTATTTTATGTATCAAAATTTATAAAAAAAATATTAGTGATAGCAATCAGAGATCTAACCGTATAGATTGAATCTAAATTTCAAAATGTATAACTTTTGTTCATACATCAAGTTTCAAATATTCATGTTAGTTGCATTTTATAATGCATCTTTGCAAAACTGCCCAAATTGAACATAGGTGAGGACCTTTAGGGGGTTAAACAACAATCTTCAATTTTCAACAATGAATCTTCAATCTTCAATCAACAATCTTTAATCTTCAACCCACAATCTTTAATCTTCAGTGTTTTAAAAACATTAGTAGAAATTTTGTTCAATGGGACCTGTCGTTAATGACTAAATGTGTGTTCTGATTACTCTTTAACCCTTTAACGTCCCAGTTCAACACTGTTTTCAAAAATTCGTTATAAAATGTGTGATGAAAGCCGAAAATGGAGTTGATGTACAAAGTAAAGTTGTAAATGTCAATGTGAAGATCACATCTGTACGGTTGGACTTATCATATATTTCTTTAATATTTTTTTATTGATTTTGCAAGGTTTTCTCTTGAAAATCAATTAAAAATCATGGATTAACGGAATTTTTTTTATAAAAATTGTGATGAAATTGGAATAACATGCACTACGAGATGGTATGGTTTCTATTATTTGATTCTACTTATTTTGAAAAATCATCTTTAAGGTCTCATTTTTTGAATTAAGAATGAAACTTGACATAAACCACTTGTGTTGTTTTTCCAAAAATCATAATAACCTACTTTGAAAATCAAAACCGTACAAAGGATAGTCAACTTGCACAAGAATCATGAGAAATTTTGGTGGATGAAAAATGTCCAGTTTGGATAGAATTCGAACAGTCAAAATCTGTTCAGCGTCCAAATATTGGACGCAGGCGCCTGAAAGGGTTAATGACTCATAACTGATTTTCAGCCATTAAAAGACTAGTCACAACGAACATTTGGTCATTAAGGACAAAGTCCCATTGAACAAGATTGTGGTCTAAGCGAGCAAGGTTTTTATGTCCAGATCAGATGACGATGACAACGCCTCTAAATTGAAATGAATTGTACACACCTCTAATAGCAATTGAACCTACCCCAGCTGTGCAACGAACAAGTTGTGCACACATTACAGTTATCCAAAAACACAAGTGGTGCATGAGTGGAGTTCAAGTGGAGTTTGTTCCCTGCAATTATAATTTCTAACATGCATTGTTCATGAATAGTTCCCATAGTTGGGTTTCTTGGCTTGGAGGAATTTGGAGTTCTCCTCTAGCATTGGGGAGGCCACAAGTTTCACACCGTACGGCGGTGCAGGGCCTTGCTTTAGATTATTCTCCAACTCACCATCGACTAGTTTTGCAGTCTTTTTGAACTCAAAACGAGTCTAAGGTGAGTTTGAGGTTTCTTTGCACTTTGATACACTCTTTTCGGTTAACTCTATTGCTCTTGCGAGCAAACAACCTCTCTTCATTGTCATTCATCCTCATTCATCCTTCATCCACATTCATCCTCAATGGTCCACGTTCGTTCACATTTTCATAACTTGACACGTACCCCTCCTCAAGTCCTCACTCACCCTTCCAACAATGCCTTTGATTAATTAATTAATTCACAGACCTAAACTGAATTTTGGTGCATAGTAAGTTAGAGGATATTATTTTTGTCACTTTGGATATAGGATTAAAATGCTTGAAGTGACACAAAATGTCCTAAATGGGTACAAAATGTTAAGTGTTTAAGCATTTTAAAAGTGTTAAAATGCTGAAGTTACAACATTATGAAACAAAAAGGGTTAAAATACTAAAATGTTAAACCCTATAAAACCCTATTAGTTTTTTTTTTTTTTCTTTTCCAAATCATTTCATCAACTTTCGCTTATGCGATTGAACATGACTTCCCTTCAAGATGTATATTTGGTGATCAAATTTTCCTCTCATTAGAAAGTTTAGCTCTTGTTACTTCGGAGGGATTGCCTTATAATGTGGCTAGATCAAGAAGGATGGCGTGCTGAGCTCCGCGATGTGCGGTGTGGAGGGGCTGAGAGGAGGATGGCAGCTCTGCTGCTTGTGCAGGAGGTTGTGAGTGAGGATGTATTGTAGAATGTGCAGGTAAAGCTATACACAGACAAGCAGGCTGGGCTGCAAGAACAAACATGGAGAAAGTGCGCAAGATCAAATCGTGCACGGCGCAGAAGAGTTGGATCTCGCCGAGTGGTGAATCGTTGGCACCACACCGAGCATTTGCAGATCTAAAGGTCACTTGTGTAAGAGGCAGGCTGGGCTGCCTCTAGTTCTGTGGATAGCTCCAACGGCACAGTATGCACTACTCCTCCTCATAACATCCTCACCATGCCCTCTCTCTCTCCACACCGCAGCCAACAGATCAACAATGACTGAACCAAAATCAAGCTTCCGTTTCAGGCTTGCCTTTCTCTCCATTATGTTGTAGATGCTGAGTTACACCCATTGCTTGAGGTTTCATGCTTTAGAACGTATAAACACTACTGCACATCATCTAGATCTAGATTTGCACTCGTTTACCACTGCTTGCCGTACTTCTAGAGCTAACTCCTTGCTAAATATGACAAAGATCTGTGGTCCCAAGCAGTACCTTCAAACACCATTCCATCAACAGGACAAAGCTACTAGCACCAAGAACTTCGAACCCCAGCAGGAGAATCCAACAAAGCCGAACGGCTTGCCCAAAATCAGAGGAAGCGCCAACCGCATTTGCAACAACCCAAATCCAAGTCTGCATTGCCTGCAAACACAGGTAAGCAATCAAAACCTTTCAAATATCTCTTTTCTTATTGTTGATTGCTTTCTGTACAAACATGTAGACAATGGACAGCATCGACAAAGCACCATCAAAACTTACGGCTGGACAGCTTCGAAATGCGAAGATAGTAGCTGTATCGCATCGCAAACGACAACACTCACCTCGGATGGAGCAAGAATGCAAGCCCAAGAAAGCGCTGTGGGAGCACGAATGCAGTACAAAACGGAGCCTTGCGACAGGAAACAACAGAGCTTCAACAAAACGCGCAAGCAGCAAAGGAAGAAGCTAGAGCAAGCAAGCATACCTGCAGGATTCGTCACCAATCAACAGATCCGCCAATTGACAACAGAACAAAGCTTGCTGCTGCAGCAACTGGACGATGCTGTTGTCAGCCACACCGACATGAAGCAAATTCAAAACAGATTGTCAGGACAGAAGCATGGAACGCAAATTTACATGCATGCTTACTACTCTCTGCTATGGAAGTCCATGCCAACAAACAAGCTGCATAATAACTGTATCGTTGGATACTGCTTGGGACAGCACCAACAAACCCTAGAATCGCACCGGACAGCCCGTAGCCCAATAATTCAACACCGTATCAACACAAGCACTGAGCACAGAGACAAGAGAAAGTACCAGCAATTAGGGGTTAATTTCCGAAGGCCCACACTCTCCTGCACGGCCAAACCCCAATTCTATTTCGGAGTACAGAAGATGCAGTCCCCGCAGCTCCGAATGACCTTCTCCAACAAAAACTTCAGAGCCTGCTCAAATGCTGTCGGCCACAACCTGAAGAAAACTAACCCAGATTCAGCCACTCGGAGTCGCCAGCCAGAATCGTCAAACGCTCGGAGTGGCCAGCACCGCTCAAAGTCGCCAGCTGCGAACTCTCCCGATCGCAGCAGAATCACCAGCCCTGAACTCTCCCGAATGCACCTGAAGCTCTGCTCGCTGGAGACGCAACGTGAGCACACGCCATTGACTGCATTGAGACAACAGCCGGCTCCAAGCAGGCTGAGAAGAAATAACCCCAAGGAAGAGAAATCAACACTGCTGCAACCCCTTCCGCGGCCTTTGCTGCGTTACGTCGACGACCTCCCGCAGCCCTCGCTGCGACACCTCAACCCCATCCGCGGCCTTAGCGAGCACAACGTGGATATCTCCGCGCCCCCACATCGCCTCGAAAGGTCAGCCAACCGCCCCCTAAGAAAGAGTCACAGGTACAAACGCTTCCCCGCCAATTACCCTAGAAGCTGCGGCAGAGGCACTCTCTGCGGTTGCGTACGCAGCTCGGCGTCATGCTCAAAGTCGTTGGCTCCAACAAATCGGCCAAATACAAACAGGCAGATCGTGCGCATGAAGATCGTGCGAGTGAGACAAGAGGAAACGCCAAAAAACCCTCCAGTCCTCCCACGAAAATCACCAAAATTATACGACCGCCAATGCCATGACTCCGGCGACAACTGGAAGGGCTACAGCAATTTGACCAAGTTCGCCCGCAATTCGGCCAAAGTCCACGAAGGCCCACATGATCGTCCCCCATGCGAACCACAGGTGGAGGAAAACGACGCTCGAGGCAAAGATAGAATTACCGTAAAGACAAAATTCGACACGGTAAACACCAGCTGCCTCAAAATTACATCCAACAGACACAAGCCGCACCACCACATACTTAAGCAGCACAGGTTCACACACTCATTTCATCTTCTTGCTCCCCTCGTGAGTTCTCTGCTCCACTCTTCTTCCAGTCTCCACAGCTTTGCCGTTCTCTGCCAAACCATTGTAGCTGCCACCTCCCAGCCCATTGATAGCCTGTGCTCCTTCTCCCTGCTACATGAGTTAAGATACCTAAACATTGATCATTTTGTTTCTTGCCTCCCAACGTCTATCCTGTCCTCCCCTCATTTCTTCTCTATCCCCCCACAACACACACGCAGTAGACAGATTCCTCCCTCTCTGAAGTTTGTAATTAGTGATACCCACACTGGAGCTACAATCTTGGTCACAACACGCAACTGGAGCAGTACTGCGGAGCCAACTGAAGAAGGGACGTCGCATCAACATTCAGCCAGCCCAAGGAAAATCACAGTAAAGAGAAGAAAGAGCAGTTTTCGAAGTTCTGAAGCAGGGAGGCACCTCAACAGACCGTCCACGCAGCCATCAACAACTAGCACGCAAGGTTCTCCTCCCTCTACTAACTCTCATCTTAGGACCTGCAGTAACCATGTTAGTTCATTGAATTACTATGCTCAAAATTACCAGGCTTATTATGCAAGCCGTACCATGTGTCTCCCTAATCACTTGAAAGAGGATAAGGCCTTGGTGTGCATGAGTATTTCTTGCATGACCAATCTCTCTAAAACCCTTTGTTTGCATGATCTATGTACGTTCTGTTTGCATAACTATTTAAACGTCAATTGCTACAATTATGATATAATTGTAAACCTTTTAGCCTTTAGTTATGCTCACACTCTTAAGGTGTGGACATATTATTGGAAGAAAGAAATGTATGTCCATGTTAACCCTCCGAGTTTGAATGTTTGGATGGTATTAGACAAAACTCTAAATAACCAGACTTTTAATATGTATAGTATGATTCGTAACAACCATTCTTGTATGTATGCTTTATATGACATTGATCACTTTAAAAAAATTACCACACTTAAATCCATTTACAATACTTCTACCTCCTTCTCAATGATTATGCTCCACTCGGCCCCACAAATTAAGTTGTGGGGAGGAGTAAATCATGAGATTAAAAGGAGAAATTCTACTTCTCATAAAAACCATAGCATTTTAACACAAAACTTTTTCATTTTCAGCATGTCTCAACGACCCACGAGCTCCACATCATCTCAGAGATACAAAGACAAACTTACAGCTTTAGATAATGACACGGATACCGAAATGTTTGTAACTCAAAAACGTAATTCTTCTTCTACTCAAGGTGCTTCAAGCCAAAAGAAGGCTAAGGGCAAATCAAACCCCGGTTTGAAACGCCCTCCCTTTTGGCTTGGGTACCAAGCTATGAATTGGACGAATCGTGGAAAAGGTTACCCCATGGATAGTAATGAACCTGTAGCAACGCTTGTTAAGAACGGGATGAGAGAAAAGGAAGCTAAGGAATGTCAATCAGCATCAATTTCCTTCCCGTTTGTCATACAAGAGGAATGGCCCAACTCTCGGGAGGATGGCAAGGATGGCCAACACTTCAACCTCACACAGATTCCATCTGATGTTGAGGTTGATAAGTATGGTTTCTCCTTTGATTACCAAATCGCCATCATCTTCGAGATGGAGGAAAAGGAATGGGAAAAAGAAATTATAATGTCATTAGTAGAGGAGAGACTCAAAGAAATGAACATTATGCTTGGGGATATCATTGGGGAACCCATTGCCATCATGTGCTACCACAAATCCACTAAGTGGAGCGGGGTTATCAAGTTGCACTTGAAAAACCCCGAAATTGATGGAATGGGCCTTCTCCAAGGATTAAGACCATTCATCCTCCAACTTGACAATGAGAAGTTCAAGAGAGGAAAAATTTGTAAAACTTACGACTCTCTTGCTTTGAACAACCTCTTGTCAGTCAAAGTAACAAGTGCAGAACTAGAGCACAAGGAATGGTACGAACTCTATGAGAAAATACTAGTGGAGAGTTTCAAAAGAGGGATGGAGTATGAGATAACAAATGTTCAAAAAAAGAAAGAAAACCTCTTTGCTTGGGTAGTAGCTGCATCTCCCGAACAAGCTCAAAAGATGAAAGAACATAAAATCACATACAACCAGGAGATCTTAGAGGGGAAACTAGCGGATCGTGCAAACACAAAGGATGACATTGCAAGGAAAAACGCACTCATCCTTATCGCCAAGAATCTCAACAAAACGAAGAGTGTTGAAGAAATAGAAGCAAGCATCAAAACTTACATGGGACCAAGAAATGCAGTGAGCTTCTTCTTCAAGCGTGATGAGAAGAATGGTAAACACTTAGGCTCATGCAACATCCAATGTCTCAATGCTACAGTGTACAAAACGTTTGTCAAGAAGTCTGCAAAACTTCTTGGCAAACATGTAGAGTTTACTGCACATCCTAGGAGTCTCGACGGTGCAAACCCTCCCAATGCTGCTGAACTCACAAGGCTAGGGTTCAGTGATGTGAACACTGCCCTAGCAAATACCATAGAAGCAATAGGAAATTCCGCAAAAGAGACACCCCAAAATGACATCATGAAAGAAATAGTCGGAATTAGAGAAGAAATCTCTACCATGAAGAAAGAACTCCGCAGTGAACAACAACAAATCGCAGAGAAAGCAGTGGAGAAGTCATCATCAAGCCTCACAGCGCAAATGACAATCCTTAGAAGACAACTTGCTAGTACTATGCAAGCCTTGGACGAGAAAAGTGGCAACACTCTAGCCATTGAAGATGGCAACATGGACACGTCAAACTGATTTGGACAAACAACGCAGCGGTAAATCTACGAGTATATTTATATACTAAGAAAAAAGTAATAATAAAAATAAAAAAAATAAAAATAAAAAAACACAAAAACAAACATATATTTATAGTATCTATATATGCTATAAAATATATTAAAAAGAAACACAAAATAAAAAACAAAACGTCACAAAAAAACACCACCAAAAACTACCTCAAAAATAAAAACAAAAAAATAAAAATAAAAATAAAGAAAAAAACAAAAACATATAAACAAAACAAAAATTCATCTAAACAAAAAAGGACATCCATCAATCCATACCATAAAATAAAATTCAATCACCCAAAAAACCACCAAAACATAAACCCTAAGTGGCCTCGGCCTACCGGCCTCGGCCAAAAAAGAGATAGATCAATACCACTTCACAAAACTAATACACCCAAAAAGATATACAAAAACACCCCTTCGAATACCCATCTAAATAATAATAATAATAACAATCGTAATTACAAAAATCGTATTCACCACAATCACATAAAACATACCACTAACAAAACAAATAAAAAGGCCTCAAAACCCCTCAGAAAAAACAAAAAACACCTTCCTAACAAAAACAAAACTAACATAAAACCAAACTTCATCAAGTACCACATCCCAAAACTACTACTACTACTACTCTCTGGTGACATTGAAACTAACCCGGGACCAATGCCAAACTTACTTAAAACACATCCTACATCACATAAAAATAGAAACAAAACATATTTTATACCATGCACAATAAAACTACATCCAGAGTACCAAGATTTAGCAAAAACGTTTGCTCCCTGCTTAAAAACAACACACCCAAACCACCTAAAAGCATCCACAGACTACCCACACCTCTCAAAATACATACTTGAAAACCAACACCACTCACCTCCGCGCATGTTATATGCACTCATTACCACGCTAAGTCCATTACTAGAATCATGCGACCACCAATTAATACAAATACCCGACCCAGACTGGACAACAATACTTCTTGAGAAAATGGCACTTCTTCAAAACCCCCCCGAAAGACACATCTTAAACTCACACCCATACATCAAATTTAAAAACAACAACCAAAATCTAATTAACCCCTCCAATACCATACATAAACAACTTTATGATTTTATCAAACAAAACACTAACCCACCAAGCTTACAAACACTAACAAACAAATTCCCATTCCTACCCGTAAATTTACTAACAGAATCTCTCAAATGCAATGATCCTATAGATGAATATGCACACCCACCTCAACTACCTAATATACCATTACCACAAATCCAAGAGACACAAACAATAAACCACAACACACACATTATTACATGGAACGCGTCATCATTAAACACTGCCCTACCAAGCCTACAAAACCTAATCTCGAACACCACAACAAATCCAACAATTATCACAATACAAGAAACCAAACTAACCGCAACAAAATCAACAAGATATATACAAAACCTATTCCCACAATACAAACTAATCTTCAACAACACACACGCCTTAACAAGATGCATGCAACAAAGAATGCCATATACCCCTGCTAGAGGCGGACTCCTCACTCTAATAAATAACAAATATGCATACCCGGGAAACATCACCAAAATACCTACCCCGGTTGAAATCTCACCATATTTACAAATTATACAAATAAATAATGCACCACTTCAACCATGGCTAATACTACATATGTACATGCCCTCCCACTTAGAAGATATTCAATACATTACAATAATACAACAACAAATAGAACAACAAATTATAGCACACCCAAACCACACATACATATTATGTGGCGATTTTAACAGAGACATAGCCCTTATCGGCAGACAAAATGAATTCAACATAACACCCCCACAAATAGAAGACATAGAATGGCGTACATTCACAGACACTCTAGATTTAACCTACATACCAACTAATAGCACATTCACCAGACAAGGTGGACAAAATTACACTCAAACAAGTTTAATAGATGGATACTACATTAAAACTCCCAATAATACATTATATACCTCAACCACAAATCATGACTACAACCTCAACTCAGACCATTCACCAGTCACCTTACAAATACCACCAAACACACTTCTAGCTCGCCCCACTCAACCAAAAGCAAATAAACCACCAAGGATTCTAAACCCCATCCCACAAGATAACATTGAAAAATTCAAAACATTATTTTTCGAAGAAAACTCACTTCAAATAAACGAACTCACTACAATATTGATGAATGAACAACTAACAGACAACCGATGGCAAACATCTTGTACAAAATTAGACCACTTAATACAACAAATATCAGAAAAAATTCAAGAAACATGTAGTGCCTCACCCCTACCTTCACTAACACACCGCACAGCTCAACAAGGAGGTTTTTTGCCAAGAAAACTCCAAAAAAAATGGAAAATACACCTATCCACCTACCACTTAATCAGAAAAGCAATACACATAACAAAAACCACACCAGACTGGCACAACCACCCAATAATAGAAGAATTAAAAAACCATAGCCATATTATCATACCACCACCTCCTAACCCAGAATCAAATCCACAAGAATGGATTAAAACTTTAGCAGAACTAGGTAAAAACGCAAACAAGCAAGCACGTAAAATTACCACAAAGTACACACAAGAATGCATTAAAAAAGCTATCACAAAATACAGACAACTATATGAAAAAAGCCCCAAGAAGATAAATAAAAAAGTCTTCAAAAACCATGAAACACCACCATTAGATTGCATTATGGATAGAAACAACAACATACTAACTAGCCCAGACGACATAGCAAATGAAATTTATATTCAACAATCAATTAGTAATAGACCTACAGTCCCAACATGTTACTACCAACCGGAGCACCCATCTAATTGCACATGTGGAGTCAAACAATACCCATGGCATGACCTAGAGGGATTTATAATAGATAAAAGAGGAGACCCTCACACATCACTACATAAATACTTCGACCAAGAAACATACGACTTATGTTTAAAACACCTATCCAATAATAAAACACCAGGCCCGGATAAAATTCCAAACTCAATATTAAAATATATGCCTGATAGCTTTCACAAACTTCTATTCTTATTTTTCACCCATTGTTATAAACAAAAGAAAATCCCAGCATCATGGAAAACAAGTTTAACCATACTTTTGTACAAAAAAGGAGACCCATCACTACTACCAAACCACAGACCTATAGCACTTGCAAACACAATTTACAAACTATTTACTAGCACACTAACACTAATATTATCAGCATATGGTGAAAAGTTTCAAATACTACACGACAGCCAAGAAGGATTTAGAGCAGAAAGAAGTACATCTAGACAGCTACAACTACTTATAGCAGCCCTAGAAGACGCCAGATTTACAAACCAAAACATATACCTTCTTTACATAGATTTCAAAAATGCATTTGGCTCCCTTGACCACGCTAGACTATTAGCTATAATGAAAGACCTTGGATATCCAACAGATGCAGTAACACTAATCGGAAATATCTACTCACACTCTACCACTATATTCACCGGAGAATACTTCGGCAAAACAAAACCAATACCCATTCAAAAAGGCACCATCCAAGGAGATACACTAAGCCCATACTTATTTCTGATATTCCTTGAACCACTACTCAGATGGCTACAAAGAGGAAATAACGGGTACACATTTGGTACATCGAAATTTACCATTAGCTCTGCAGCATACGCAGACGACCTAGCAGCTATAACAAATAATCTCCAGTCACTACAAACACAATTAAACAAACTAGATAAATTCTGTGAATGGGCTGGAATGGATCTAGGGGTACAAAAATGTGCCATCACTGGATGTCCCAACAAACCCAAACTAAATCCTGAAAATTTTAAAACCCTAATACAAAACCACAACATATCTTATAGAAATCAGCCAATACCAGTTCTACACCAAAACGAACCATATGTATACTTGGGCATCCAACTAGTACCCTCACTAAAATGGAAACTCCAAACGCACATCACCACAAACAAAATAATAGACCAATGTAAACAACTAACCAATTGCCCTGCAACAATTAAACAAAAAATCAGCATGGTTGACACCGTCATTAGAGCAGGCATTGCATACAGTTTTTATGCAGTTCCATATTCACTACCAACCATTAAAAAACTAGACAAAAAAATTATAGGTATCCAAAAAACAATATGCGGACTACCAAAATGCACAGCAAACATAATAACCCAATTACCTCACGAACTCTTTGGTCTTGAAGCCTTCTCACTAAAAAATGCATACTTACGATGCATTGGTGAACAACTTCGAAATGCACTTAACGACCAAGGGAGACTAGGTATAATATACAAAGGTCTTATACAGCACATATTAGCAAAATTTGGAGGCGCGGAAGAAATCTCAAGAATAACACAATATGATTGTATTAATTCACCAACCATACGAACATTATTTCTACTAAAAAATGCTGGAGGAATTCACCTCAAAAGTACAAATGAAAATTTCCTACTACATATGACAGAATTGGAACGAGAATGGCGAGCACAATCCACAATTGAACTTCCACTTCTCGACCCCGATCGTTCACTCAAACTTTTACACAAATTACTAATCCATAACATATACGAAATAAAACACATCACCCTTCCCAACGGAACAACCCTTATGACGCCAAAAAACTTCAAAACATACTACAAAACACCAACCAAACTAGAGAGAAGTGTACTTCAAATAGCTGAAAAAATATTTTGCTACCCAAGCTGCACACCAAATTGTCCAAATCCATGTGCACGACACCCTCCCGCCCGGATGCTAAAACCGAGATACATCACATACAATCAAAATTTACTACCTAGAGCACCAGAAACCCCACCTCAACCCCCAGCCCCACATCAACACCTCCACCCAAACCCACCCCCCAACGTCAAAAACAATCCACTAAGACATCCCATCAACATAATACTAGACCATAAAACAAAAACCACAAAAGATAAATACAAAATAACAAAAAAAATATAACACATACCTATGTCAATGGACTCTCCAAAACAACATCACATACAACAAATGGTTGCCACAAAGAGAAATCTTCCCCTTCAACCACCCAACAATCATAACACACAACATCGAACTACTAACAGAATACTACACAAAATTACAACACAACCACTACCAAAAAATTATTAACACACAATTCAATCCTGAACAAAGCAGAGATGCGAGATTCATCCCGCCACCCACATCCACCCCGCTCACACATATACACATACAAGAATGCAACCCGGAGAGAGACATTATTTGCAATTACGATACCATACAAATAAATAATGAACAAACCCACCTATATGAAAATACCGGTAGACACCTTATCACTATATCAACCACGAGACTAAAATGGTTATGGCAACAATATAATAAAGCAATTTATAGCTCACACGGCCTAGTACCACAAACACAATCATTTGAAAAAGAAGTAATATGGCTCTATCAAAGATACAACCATAAAATCCCCAAAAAAGACCCACTAAAAGCAGCACAACACACCCTACCAACAAGCATTCTTGACTCCATTACTACCTCCTTTAATATCTCCCACTCTTACTTCTCATCACCAATAACATGTTCCACACAAATTTCAGAATTCTACTCTCCCTTTGCAAGAGATAAAATCTTTGGATCACTCGGTACCGCCTTTTCATACAAATGGAAAGGCATAGGCTACGCCCACCCACATAATGAAGAAACAGCCCAACAAGCAATTCACTGGGCACGACTGGCAGCCAAAACCGACCCAAATACCATCACTATACTAGTAATACCAGATACAGATTGGTACAAAAAAATTTCCCCACACACGGGGCCCTTCCCAGACACCCATATAATTGCCCACTTCGCCGCAGATTCCATCACATATGTAGAACCAACAACCCCACAAGAACTCCATAAACCAAAGACAGAACCCCTTGCAATCCGCGTCCTATGCATTCATCATCAAGATCACAACATTGGTACACCACACCAATTAAATACAATTAAAGCAGCAATTGAAAACTTACAAATTCCACAATATCACATACAAATTGCTCCAAATACCCCCCACAACACACCGGTCAATAAAAATAAAAAATGGAATAAACTCATATACCCACCTTCCATCAACCCAACCATTTTAAATACGCCACCGCTACCAAACTTTGTGACAAACACCACACCTAAATTCCAACCGCAACATAGCTACTATACCGATGGATCCTTCTTTCCCCCTGAACAAGCTCCCGATGGACATTGGAAAAAAGAAAAAGCCGGGTACGGGATATACAACCCTACAAAAGCTGACATGCAAATATCAGCAAGACTACCAGGCCTACAAACATGTTTTAGAGCTGAACTAATGGCTATCCATAGAACACTTAGATTGATCACTACTAAATACCCAGACGAACCGGCACATATATTTACAGACTGCCTCAACTGCCTATACAATCTAAACACAAACATCAAACATCCAACCACACACAACAATCACGCGGATAAAACCATACTAACAAGCATGGTAGAAATGTTAAAAACTCGTACTCAACCCACCACATTCCACAAAGTCAAAGCACATATAAACATCAAAGGCAACGAACAAGCGGATAAACTTGCAAAAATGGGAGCCATAAAAGAATACTTCAAAGCCACAAGTTCATATGAACTTGCACATACTACACCATTTTATTTTCAAAAAGATATATGGCCAGGACCTATAAAACGGCCAGATAAAGGCCCCGTCAGATGTCTCGAAACATACCTAACTAAATACGACCAAGAAAATAACTTTGAAGAAATGGCAATCGAATTTCCAAACATTAGCAAATGGACCATGAACCCAAACATCGATAACGAACTATCCAACACATTTTGGTCTAATCCAACAATCACTGACTCACAAAAAACAATCATATTAAAACTCCGTACCGGCCAATACATGGGTAATGCTAGAAAACAACTATTTTTTGGAAGAGAAAGATTCCCCTCAATAACATGTTCTATCTGCAACTCTGCAGATGCAGACACATGGCTACATGCACTTCTAAAATGTAGTCATCACCACATTCACGCCATTAGAGTCAAAAGACACAACAAAGCAGTTTGGGAACTAAGGAAACTAATCCTCTCATCACAAAAATCTAGATGTTACACCCTCATGAACGCAGGAACATTCAACAATAACCCCCAAGAAAATACAGTACCCCCATGGCTACTACCATGTACATGTCAACAACAAAGATGCCATTGCAACGCTAGATTTAAACCAGACATCCTTTGTGTAAAAGAACTCCCATACAAGAATGACCCACCATCACATCCATCAGACAACCTCACAATTCAATTTATTGAATTTACATATTGTAATGACAGATTCCCACAAACAACAATAGATATCAAAAATCAAAAATACCAACCACTTATTAATAATATTATTAATTTAGGATGGAAAGTTGACCCACTCATAGTCATCACGGCAGGAGCTAGAGGCACAACACATATCCCATCAATGAAACTCCTCGAAACAAAATTTAAACTACCAGAAACCGCCATTAAACACACATTCAAAGAAATAAACACCATTGCTATACATCATGCCGGATCAATTATTCTACATAAAAGAAAAATAGAAAATAATCAACCACTCCCAATAGATTACTGATTAAGGCAAAACAAATCATACAAAACGAGGGTAATGATGAAGACCACTATTTATTCCTTTTTTAATTTTTGCTTAGCTCACAGTACACACTTGTCTCAGGTATATGGGACGGGGCCGGTTGGTTGGTACAAATTTTCCTGCTTATGAATAATTCACTAGCAGCACCAAGTCGTGTATATCACAATAAACGCTCAAACGGACTCCACGGGAATCGAACCCGGACCGTACAATTGTAACATAAACACCTTTCTCCAACCAACCTTGGAACCATGACTTGGCGACCTCCAGCAAAACAAACACCAATTTATACCCGTGCAAGTTATAATCTAACGTATTTTACTAGTGTTACTAGTATTTATCTCTAGTCACTAAAGTGTCTATTCTCGAAAGAGGTGAGTAGTCTTGTACCAATGGACCTTTGTCTGGTGGGCATTGGCTCATTGTCAAGACGAACAGACACTTTATTCACGCCGGCCTCAAAAGAGGCCCGGTGTTCATATCTATCTGGCTAGATCAAAAAATACAAATAAAATCCTCTCTCACTTACTATACAACAAGCAAGGTGCTAATGCAAGCAAAAACATGCCACATAGTAAAAGTGCACGATGTGCAATGTGCACATCAGTTTTGCACTTAAAAAACAAAATTATGAAATTGAAGCATGTGAAATAGATGTCTTTTCCTCCAACGACGTAAGCCAGAAAATGAAATGGGAAACAGAGCTCCAGTGCCTAACTCCACAAATAGGAATGACAATCTATCTTCACACTAAAGTAGGAGCTCCTAAAACCAACACTGTACCTAATTGCGACATAACCTAGATCATGCAATCATTTTAAAATGCAAATCTAGGCACATCATAGAGCCCGTATCGTATGATGATCAAAATGATAAGCTGTCTATTATCTACCTAGATTTACGTTCTTATATGAAAATCAAGTCTAGATTCTATCACAATTAGGTACATGTTGGTTTTAGGTGCTCCTACCTTCAGTAAGAGCCGACTTCCATGGAATTGAGAAGTTACCCATCGAAGTAGGCAAGAAGAGGAGACAAGTGGAACTTCGGTTTGTTCATATCCTGCTATGAAGTGGTGCACACTTCATAACATTCAGTAGCTTCCTTTCCATCCATCCACGAGCTAGGATCTTCATGTTTGAAAGGGATGAATGTAGAACACATGTGAAGTGGCCTGCCATTACATTGTTGCAACCATGTACACATGCGGGTCACCAAAGTTTCCACGTGCCAGGAAGAAGGGTAGCTATTGTAGTTTACTAGCTAGTTTGGCGAAAGATTGTTCTAAAAATAGATGCCTAAGATTTCAAGAAATTGTTTTTCATAAAGAAAAAATTGGAAGGGAAAAAAATGGATTTTGGAGAATATTCGTTTTGCCTAAATATATTTAAAGAAATAATTAAATATTAGGCAGAAGGCTACCAAACCTACTAATACACTACGATATTGATGGGTCATGGGTGATGATGAGGATTGTGCATGTCATTCACCTCAAGGGCAAGGCAGAGGTAGCACTGGCTATTGAATGTTATGTTCCATGGACTTGTATAAGGTGAAACATGAACAAATTTGATTGAAATAGGGAGAAGTTGCTATGAAGTTGAGGGCTTGAGAACCCTCTATATTTCATGATAACTTCTCCTCCACCTTTTTCTCATTGAAAGCTCACTTAAAATGTCGAACTTGGTTCTTTGAAGTTCCTAAAAACTTGTCTTTTAGTGGGAAACTTCACCCTTGGAAATTAAACCCAAGGGCCAATTTGCACTATGGTAAGAGCTTTCTAGTTCAAACCCAATTCATGCCTAGAGTCCCAAGTCTTGGGCTGAAAAATAAATAAAAATATAAAAATAAAAATAAAAATAAAAATAAATAAATATAATAGATTGCTTCTCGAAGGAGAATAGTGGGTTTCCGTTTTTGGCCGACTTTTGGACTTGGTCTTCTAGTGTGAAGCCTAAAATGCCATTCTCCAGCTCTTTGCAATTTGATTGGTGGAATTTGATGGACTCTCGACTTTTGGCCATAGTGTGATCCACCCTAAGCTTCCATTCGGAGAGAAAACTGTGTGCAATAATCCATCTTTAGCAGAGCAATGACTTACACAATCCTAGACTTTGAAATGCAAAACAAAATTGTCATACGAATGCTTCAATATTCTTAATATTTGAGAAAATTTGGGAATATTTCATCCAAGTTGTCTTAAATAATTGAGGCTTGTCTACTTAAACACTCAATATCAGACGTCTAATACAACATCAAGTTAGAAAAAAGTGTTTTAGACATGACGACCCTATCTAGCAATCGGCTCAAATATCCCCATTGTAGCAACTACCATTTCAGAAAGTTTGAACCTTCAACATGGCTCCCAAAAGAAGGAGTGGGGGGGAGTCTTCACAAACTTAATTTTCTATTAGAAATGCTTTTTCTCCTATCTCTGGGGGTTGAATATACTTGGGAGGTAGGGTCTTTTGAAGTCATGAGGTATGAATAAAAGTTGTACATTATGAATTTTAGATTCTATCCATATAGTTAGATCTATGATTTCAACTACCAATATTTTTGTATAAAATTTGAAAATAAAAACTCAATTTTTTTGTAATTCGATTACGAATTGGATATTGACAATCTATAGATGAAATTTGTTGTGATGGGTTTTCCAAGGGGGAAGGGGGGATACACTAACATATATTTAGTGTAACCACGTGCATTAAGAGGATATTTGAATGGGGGCTATCACATAATTGGAATATTTGAGGTATATTTCAAGTAGATTCTTGATTTATTCCTTACTAGAATTTAAAGCATTCTATATTAAATATAAAATTTTATGATTAGGTAGAAATTTACCTTACATGAATAAAAAAGGTCATATAGTTCAACTCACGTGGTTTTCTACTTTTTGCATGGTCACCCCCCAATAATGGATTGAGATGTAAAAATCTGAGTGTAATGATATTTAGAGATATTTTGGTTGTTTGATTTTATGAGTTGACTTTTTCAAGAGCACTTTTAAACTATTTTGAACTAAGATCTTAGAATTTTTTAGTAAATCACTACAATATGAAATGAGGCATAAAAATTTCACAAATCATCCCCTTTCTAATCGGTTGACACATGCATGAAGCTAATTTCCTATAAAATCAATAGTAAAGAATCCTCATTGCAAAAAGTGCATGACGGATGAGAAAATGTGAATGAAATTTGTACATCGTCCAAAAAATGGACGCTTGGGCAGCTAAGGGTTAAGTGGTCAACAACTGTCAGACTCACAAAACTCACACAAGATGACGCCCAAATTTGTCATAAATGTGACGCTGGTATATAGCTTCGATGTCAATCCTTTATTGCTCAGGTAATTGGTTAGTGGTCATTTTTATTGTCAGAAAATGAAATGTTGTAAAATTTGTGAACCATCTCAATCCGGTGTTTGAAGTTCAATGTGTAACTTTTGATTCTGCAGATGATGCAAAAGAAAATTTGGAATTTGACTTTCTTAGATATCCATATATATATATGTACAAAACACCAAAATACTACAAATACCTCATAATACAGTAAACACTTTACAAATACAACACATGTACTATGCGGTATTTTTTGTGTTTGGAAGTTTGTTATCTTGTATTTTATTTTATTTTGGATTGTGTTATCTTGTTCATGTTCCATTAGTGTATGTATTTTGATCTTGATCAATGTACCAACTCCTTTCTTATTTTAACATATAAACTATTGTCCTAAACCATATATGGATAAGTCATTCTCACTTACAAAATTCACAATAATTATGTGTGAGTCCATTCTTGAGATGAAAGATTGCAATGGAGAGGTGTTCACACATTGCTGAACATCTTCACTTACATTTATGAAAATTTAACCCAAATTCTATTTAACTTTGAAGTCACACACCCTCCAAAATCTCATTTCGAGTGTGAATTATACAGTTAGAAGACATATTATAATCCTCCAATCCAACGGTCCAATCTTACCAAGATTTAACCGACACTTGTTTGATTAAGCTATGCTTACATTTATACGATTGAATTCTATTAACCCTTAAGCGTTCACATTACAATTACCCGGTCAAACCTCATCAAATCCTCACATTGTAAAATACATTATATTTTTTCTAGTATTTTTCTCATATAACGTATTGTTAAACCGGTTTACCCTGATTTTTTCATAATTTTTAAAATAAAAATGAATTTTATAAGTTTTTTCAAAATCTATTCTTGTAAAAAATCATAGTAATTACAAAAATGCTTAGAATAGTATGAAATTTTTAGAGAAAATGTAAATAATAGTGATGAACAACAAGGTGTAGACGGCATGCTTCTTGAGGTTACATAAAAGAAATTTGATAGAAAAGCATTTTCTACAATGTATATTGGAATTTTAGGGTTTTGAGCTTTGAAGTGCTATGAAATGCAGTTTTAACAATTTTGAAGAATGGTAAGTTGGACTAGAAAGTAGAAGGTAGCTCCCACACTTTCTTCGTTGAGACCATTTTCATTTAAAATTAGGAATTAGGTGAAAAGCAACGTTTGACTGAAAAACAATCAAGCATAGCCCTACGGGCTACTTGTACGCTTAAGGGTTAATAGTATCCTTAATTTTAATAGAGAATTTTTTTTAAAAATATCACCGAAAAAACTATGATTTCTCCATAACCACCCTGGGCAACCATGATTTCTCCATAACCACCCTAGGCACTAAAGGGTTAGCATGGCAGGGGCCTACTAGAGGGTTCAAACTTCTGTAATGAGTCCGAGAATGAAAGATTGAATCTTGCATGCATGCTTACAATTCTACAAAAAATAGTGTGCTATACATTTCAAATTTTACTCACCCAAGTTACTTACTTTTGATTGCGCTTTAATAGTGGAAGTATTAAAAAAAAATCTACTTTCTTTAACTTTAATACATTAATACAATTATACATGTGAACGTATTTTGAATAGTTTACAACTTAAAAAATTTAATTAGTAATTTCAAATTTCACCTCCAAAAATAATTTTTTAATTTGTAGTTTCAATGTATAAGATATATAAATATTTCAGTACAAGTTGTGTAGAAAGAAGAAAAGAAAATTGTGTTGTGAACAACATTTTGGAGCTCAATTAAGTATAGTAGAATATCTTATTTTGAATTTTATACTATTAAAAAAAGTTACACAATCAAGTAAGTATTACTTTTAAACAGAAGGGGAATAGCTTCAATAATGTAATCCACGTAAAAGCATCTTAAAAACCTTTGACATATTAATAGTGAATATCTATAAGATTATAGTCATATTAAATCTAAAGATACAAAAGCTACTAAATATTGGCATTATTGGGTAAAAGCTTTGTTTTTACATGTTCTAAGAAATATAAACACCAATTCACTGACGAGATTGTGTTCCTTTTAAGACTCATATCACCATTTACAAACTTTAGAGAGACAAACTAAAATGGTTTTTTAAAGTATAATTTTAACATATTGTATCCTAAAAGGGGCATGATTGACATTTGCTTGCTAAATAAATAATTAATGTGCCAAAAAAATCGGAAAAAAGTAAATATAATTAAATTTAAATTCTACTCTATTTTTAAATATGAAAGTAGATTTTGGCTTTTACTAAAAAAATCATCAAAAATTCATAAACAAAAATTATGTTTGTTGAAAGAATGATGAAGTTTGAATTTTAGAAGGGGAAAAGCCTTGTACTTTTTACAAAATGAAGGGAGAAAGCCTTGTACTTAATAATTATCTAAGCATAGTTCTTACTATTAAATTGTGTTAACCCTTAAACGTCAAGAGGGCCTGAGCGGGGCAGCCCGGAAGGCATCTAAATTTTCGGAGGCAAAAAAAAAAAGAAAAAAAAAAGAAAAAAGAAAACGGCTCTGCTAGCCAGCAATGTTGCGGCACTGTAGCACTGCGGCACTTTTCAAGAAACAACCTCTGCTGCCCAACCTCAACTCCTGTTCATTTAGATAACTTTGATTGCTTGTCAATGATTCCACAATCTCCCAAATGAGGCACAAATTTGCAATCTAGATCGCTTTTTCAGTAGATTTCCAACGCACCAATCCTCGCTTGATTTGGTTGAGAAAGTCTACTTTTTTCCTCAATTATTCCTTTATAACAAGCCCGTGGAGATTGCTTTGACGTTTAAGGGTTAACACCACATTTCACCTTCGAGTTGATAATTAGAGCTATAAAAGTTGTAACTAGAATTTTAAGGAAATTTTTATCAATTTTTCCACAAAGTCTAAACTTTAGAAATAATCATTTGATCAACAATTGGCTAATCAACAAGTAGCTAACACCATATTCAAAGATTAATTATTGATGTTTATCAATAAGTACACTAATTCATGTTTTTCTTACTATTTCATGGGATTACAAAATAGCATATCATAGTTTAGTTAATTGATGGCCTTATATTGCAGGTACATTTACTTTGAAAAAAAACCCCCAATTTCAAATAAGTAAATATATAAAATAATTTAGTACACACTAAATAAAGTAAAGAATGTAGCAATAGAAGTAGGATTTTGAGTTTGAATTCTTCATTTCATTTCAAGATCCAATTTCCTTGGGTGACAAGTTAGTTTGATTGTAAAGCAGGGTTGACATAGGATGAATTGATATGATGCTTGTCATAATAATAATAATAATAATATGGTTGGCCTATAGTCTATCATGAGTGAAGATTGAGTCTTTTAGAGGTAGTATGTCTATCTATGCCTCAAGGGTATGGGTAGTGAGGTCTACCCTTGGTGCCTCCTCTAATCTTCTTTAAGTAGACTGCGATGCTTGTGAACATATTGTATATAACTACACGTGTAGAATTGAACAAATACAATAATAGCAGTAGTAGAAAAGAGGTACTTTTACGACACTAAGATATAGCGTTAGAAATAACACGATGCTTTAACATTGTAGATTGGTATCCCAAGTCTCAATTTTGATCACCTACATAAATGATTGCCATTGTTTTGAGTCATGGAGATAATAATGATAATTTTTACATTGGCTCGAGGACCATTGTGAATAAATAGTTCCATTGGGGTAGCTCATACATCCAATTCTCACAGTGAGGGAGTCATGGAAAAGATTGATAACAAGGAGAGAAAAGTGACGAGAGTGACGAGATCATTCTAAAATAAAATTCTTTGATCTCATTCTTGACACAATTACCGTACCATTGGCTATTGGAATCGACATTTCATGCCAAATAATTAAATTTTTTAGAAAATTAATTTTCAATAAATGCCAAATTTTGTGGTTATTCTTAAAGATTATCTTTTTCACCATACAAAATAGTTTTTTTTTGAAAAAAATATTTCTTAAAGATTTGGGCCTCTCTTTTTATAATTTATTTTTTTGGCTGATCTAGTCTAACTTATAAGTAAGTTAGACTAGATCAAATCGTATTGACAGATTTCAAGGGGAAGGTGTAGGATGTATCGCATAGGTGGAGGGCATGGTTAGTATGTTTGAACCCTCTTCAAGGCCCCAAAAATGTGACCAATGAAGCTAAATTTGGAGGTTTTGAGAGCATAAGCAATGTTCAAGATTTTTGACAGATTTGGGCCACCATCTTGTGTGAATTTTGTGAAGGAGAATAGCAATTTTACTCATAAACAAGGATATTCTATACAATCAAATGTACCTCCAAATATAAAAATGTTTGCTATGGATATAAGAGTAACGGGCTTGTACTTCACTCTAACAAAATTTAAAGAGCTGGCCAATTATAGGAGCCTTGCTTTCCAAGTACATCCAGCCTCCCTTGGCGGAGATAAGGGAAAAAACTCAATGTAGTACATAAAAATAAATTCTCTTAGAGCTGTGATGGCCCATTCACACTAAGAAGCTCTAGCACTTGCGTTGCATTCCTAGAATGTTGCAAGGTAAATTTCAAAAATAATATACGATTTCTTGCGGTGTTAGAGCCTTGTCTATTCCTGCTTTTGGCCAATGCATGTGCTTTGGTGGAGTGCAATTTTTTTGCGGCACCCAAAATACATTAGAGCAGCTTCTTGCATGCGTCAGGTTAAGAAAATAAATTTTACAGGAGCACACTATAGCTACCAAAAACTTACTTGACGAATGCAGATTTTCTACCGCACTCGCGTTGGGTGACTGGTGTGAATGGGCCATGAGACCCTCTTGTACCCCCTCCTCTATGGGCCCTGACTAGTCACATACTGTAGGTGCATAGCAGGTTCGTCAATAAATATTTCAAAAATAATATGCCGAATTGTTTTGGAAATTACAAGCAATTTTTGCCGAATTTCATGAAAATTATTTTTTGAGATTGTCGAAATGTAGAGAAATTACCACGTTCTACATCTTTTGGTATAATTGGGGTAATCAAGTGTGTATTTGTGGAGAAGAAAGAGCTTCTCTTGTAATCAAATTCACTCCAAGTCATGCCCAAATGATATGGGATAAAAACTCGCAAGCCCATGTGAATTCTGACTACACCATATTTTTCAGTAGATTTTGGTGCACAATTGAGCATAGAAAATGGTCTTATTTTGAAATGTTTTCAACTAAGAAATTTTAGAAGTCTGGTTCATCTTCTACCTCCAAAAAGAATTTTTTGATTTGAAATATTCAGGCATGAGATATGGACAATATTCAATAAGGTTGTGAAGAATGTGCATGAGTTGAATGAGAAGAAAATGTGTTGTGATCAGACTTTCGAGGTTCAATTGTGCATAATAGACTAACTTATTTTGAATATTGTTCAACTAATAATACTTGCGCAATCAAATAAAATTTCACCTCCAAAAAGAATTTTGTGATTTGAAGAATTTATGCTTAGGTTATGCACATTTTTGTAAAGGAGTCGAACCAGTGATTAACCCCTAAGTGACCAATCAACCATTTTTTGGTTGCAGTCCAAACAACACTGACTGCCCATGGTTAGGAAATGACATTTTTTAAGTTTTGATTTTTTGTTTAAATTGGGGGTAGATACCATGTTCTAGTGTTGTTTGATACATTTCAATTGTAATATTGAGGTTCATTAAGGAATTTTTCAAAGACAAGGACCTCAATATTGTCCTAGTGTTATAAAACTTACTATTTCGGGAAACTAATGATATTCTCTCATTTGAAAAAATTTCCTTTTAAAATTTTAGAATAGAATGTTTAGTTTTAACCAATTATACCAAATTTCAAATTCTAAAAATAAGATTTACAATTTTGATGAATTTTAAAAAGAAAATGCTTCTAAATTCATTAAATGAGTATCTAAAACTATTTTTGGAAGTTTTGACCGTACGGATAATTACTAAAAATTATGCTTCTCATTTTTTCTTTTGGACCAAACCTCATCAAAGTTGTAAAAGTAGCATTTTATAAGACATATAGGTTTCGTCCTTACCCCCTCTGTCATTTAGGAGTTAAGAGGGAGCAAGAACTGAGTGGAGTTCTACATATTACACATTCATTGTTGATACTAGTGCAATGAGTTTTGTATAAAGCACAAGGCTCTACCCACTTCACAACCCACATTTGAGAAGTGTAATTTATTTGCATTCAACTTTGACAAACTACTCCATTATGACCGAATTTAAAAAAATAAAATTTAAGAGTTGAAATTTTGATTAACCCTTAAAGGTCCAAAGAGCCCTTTCTGACCAGTATAATACACCAATACTCCATTGTATTTGGCATAGTTCCACACCTCTATGGGTTTAAAATCAAAAGTGAAGTTAAAATTCACGTCAACATGATTTTAATGAGCTATTGGGGTCTCAATTTGGAACTTTCTATTTACAACAAATGTGAAATATACGCCAACGTACATACTATCCCCATCAGCCCTTTAAGAGTTAATTATATATTATTATTTTTTGCCAAACACTGTTTTCCTACTTTAAATAAATATTCGGCAACGAGTTGACAAACCTGCTAGTTGCAGTAGAACTGTTCCTATACAGTACTGTTGAGGTCCACGACACTTGACGCCAGTAACACTCGTTGACTCTAACAAAAGTATAAAACTGTCGCAGCTTTTTGAATTATTGTACTTTTTTAATTTTTGAACACCGTCGATTCTGGTGAATTGTCAAGATGCTCATGTACAGCTAATGGTTTACTCGTAGAAAATAGACCATACAGCCCCCGTTAGATATGGTTCTATAAGGGCATCCATTGTGGATAGGTCCAAGAGTCATTGACTTTGCAGTGAATTACATAATAAGTGTCCCAAGTTTGTGCATTGCAGTGCACCTAGAAAGCTCATGCAACCATAATTATATTGGTGACCACTCCAGCAGTACTTACACTTAGAGCATGGCCGGCAGTTGCTCCAAGTTGGTGTGTGAGAAATGAAAACTTCCCCAACAACAACCACCAAACGTGTTTGGAATAGAGTGCATCGACCAATTGCATACTGTTACTTTTGTCACTACATGGGACAATCATAGTGGCGGATAATACATTTATTAAACTTAAGTTCATAAAGTGTGAGCATGGTCTTGTTGGATAATAGGACAAAGTGCTTGATGTGAGAACCACCCCTCGCTATATTGACAATATTTGGTGTGCAAATATCAAACTCCATACCATAAGAGGTACTTTATTATTTAGAAATAGATCTGGTGAGTGGAAAATGACTACTGCTGGCCAGGCTCTTACCACACTAATCCAAATGTATGTTACTTGGCTTTCCCTCACCTGGAAGTACAATTTTAGGGTTTTAGGGTTTAGGGTTTGCACTTCGTATGCCGTGAAGGTTTAGGAAAGTTGGTCGAATTTGACTCCTTATTCGCGGGGCGATCATCTGGATGCTGTGGAAGGAAAGAAATGACTTCGCCTTCAGTGGGCTACATCGGCACATTGAGAAGGTGTGCTGCAAAATCTGGCTGGAGATGGTGGACTATGGTAGAATGGCTTGGTCTAAAACCCAATCAAAGATGTAGAAAAACGGAAACAAACCCGATAAATTAGCCCAACTTTTTACTCAGTTCACAACCCCGTGGCGTAAGAAGAGATTGTTTGTCAAGTGGGATGGTTATTAACCTTGTTGGCACATTAGTGGTCTTAGGTTTAGCTCGATTAGCAAGGTTTAAGTGTCTATTGGTCTCGCTAGACCTGGTGGGGCGGATTTGTATGTTCCTCTTTCTCTCAATGCAGTAAACATTAGGAGAGATATGGGGCCTCAAGAAGGCCCCTTCCCTTTGTCAAACTACTAAACAACAATAAACCAACAACAACCAATAATAAAAAAAACTAAAAAATTAAAAAATTAAAAAAATTAAAAAAAAAAATCATAGTCTGGCATAGCAGACGGTCTGTCACGTCAGACTACGGTTTATTAATATTAATATTATTATATTAAAAAAATTACCTTTTTAATCCCGGCTAACTAAATTCAGCTAATCGGAAGTGGGGGCCTTCTTGAGGCCCCATATCTCTCCTAAGAGCATCTCCAATGGGGCTCGCCAAGGGTCTGACACACTCCAAAAGCGGGTGAAAAATGCTAAGGCCCCTTTGAAAAAGCCTCGTGACCCTCTATCCTAGCATGTGTGATAGATGACACTTCAAATCTAAGTTTAGTTGACTATATCCCACATTCTACTTGTGATTGGTTCATTGACTATTTAATGTACACTTTTGATGTTTGAAGAGTGTTTGAGGGTGGGGAACTTTAAGTTGAAGGGCTCTTCAAATATAGATGAGTAATTTTAGCGAGTCGCTTTTAGCGTGCATGGTTGGAGATGCTCTAATGGGGTTCCCTTCATTTGTGTCAAAAAACAAAAAACCAAACGTATGTTACTTTCTTACCCCTTTTGCTTCCAAATTTTTTTTGTTCCTATCTACATAACATTCTTGAATTGCCGTAGCTTTACCCTTTTCTACAGTGCTACTGTACAGGCAACAAACATTGTACAATTTTTGGAAACAGAAGGGGTAAGCCAAATGCTTATAAGAAACCGGTACAATTAGGTCAATACAGACAAAAGCAAAGACACTCAAATCTAGACTAATCTGCCACTTTAGGCTGTACAATGAGACCTTTGTCCTGCAATCATTAGGAATTAGAGTTAACGGAACATACACATTCGATAGGTTTTTAACCGACAAGAGATGTATATGTGACAGCCTTGGTGCCCATCAAAAAATTATTACTGAGAGGCTTCATTCATCAACATTGAAGAACGATGCGTCTACAGTAGTACTCAACACCTTCAATTCAAGGCATCATTCATCAACAGTGAGGAATACAGTAGTACTCAACGCCTTCAATTCAATATTTTTTACTGGAGAGAGAGGACTGTAGAAAAGGAACCAGAGATAAGGCAACTACAGAATTATCTGTACGTATATCTGCTTCAGATGTAGCTGAACTCTATCTAGGCAAAGCACTGCACATGGACATTATTGGAGAAGGCGGTGTACACAGAAGTTACATGGGTGTGCATATTCCGATGCGCAAAGGGCTTGAAACATGCTTTCATTTCGCGACGACGAGGATTCAGGAGCCTGGTGGCCATGTGCAGCGCCGGTCGCAAGCACGCAAGCAAACTAGTCAAATCTAATTCCTGTTTGTTGTCAGGGTGGGACTATAACCAAATCTGTGGATACGTGAAGGTGGTAACAACTTGCCTGCACTGATCCGGCTTCCAACATGCTTTCTATATCGACGTGGGAGTTATTTAGAATGTGCCGACAATTCCGAGGCAGTACTGCAGATATTCAGTTGAACTAAAGGTCAATGCAAAGGTCAAATGAAAAGGTCAATTTGCGCAAGGTCAATGCAAAAGTCAGCGAGCCGTGCTGGTTCCGGCATGTGACGAAATTTCAAGCTCCCGGGTTTACGAGTACAAGTACGCCAATTCATTCCCGATTGTATCAAATCATTCAATAGGTGAGGATCGGGGCAGGGGAGATCTAGAGTGACCCATAATTCTTTCGGTCCCAAGCTCGGGACCGACCTTTTTGATTGATTATTGCAGGTATACAAATCTTCCCTTTGCATATACTCGCTGTACAGTACAGTATGATATATTTAATCACGGTGCACAGTCCGATACGTCATAATTTCAGTTCATCCTTTACTTTGCAGGTGTTGTCGATCGCTCTTTTAGAAACACGGTGTTAGTAACTCTAGATAGTTGTCATGACATATCTCTGTCGGTTGGGAAATCTAAGTATTCTTATCACCAAAAATGTTGACAGAGGTTTTATTGTGCCACAAATTTTGTTTTTTTTTTTTTTTGACAGAGGTTTAGTGATAGATTAAGCACATGGACTGACTGCTGAATTAATTATCTCGCAGCACACTAGTGGTTCTAAACACCGCCATAGTAGACTAGAGAATCATGCCAAAAAGACTGACAACTAGTCTAGTCATGTGGGACTTTTAGTGGATCTTTTCTCTAGTCTACTGAGGCGGTATTTCTACTAGTGGCAACACTTGTTTACAAGTGACTTGTAAACTCAGTGTTAGTTTACGTAAGCCAGGATATATTTCCAGCTCGATTGACAATCTCTTGTCTCTGATTTTAGTCCGTCGCTACTAGCATCATGCACTGATTGCTACGTTTGTTAGCAACGATAGGGGAGTAGCTGTAACAAGATGTAACGTTACTTGAGTCACTCGCCTAAGCTGCTCGCACATAGTGTCAGTATGATTCCAGTAGCACAGGGAGCTCATATCGTTCCCCTGTGTTGATTCCCCCGTGAGTGCCACTTTTCCCTGTGATTTCGGATTTTGACATGTGTACAAAATCACCTGCTTAAGCTTAGTCACCTACTTGTAGAAGGAAAGTTTTAACATGTGTTGAGTTCTGAAGCTCAGAGGGGAAAGTGGCACTCACAGGGGAATCACACAGGGAAACCATATGAGACCCCTGTGTAGTGCGGTGCTCAGTTAAAGTTCCCCGAAAAATTCACTCAGACTGGCATGTGTGAAAAAGGTCTGAATCTTACGTGCCGCTCATGTGTGTGACAGGTTACGTAGTCTTATTGGCTGCGTGGACATCGTAGCAAAGGATTGAATCTTGTTGAACACATATTGAGCTTGTGATTCATCGATTCGAAGGATGGGGACATCATGGGCCCCCGGAGTGTGGATGCTGTTGGTACTGGCGGCCGTGGTGATGGTGCAAGGGGTGCCATGGCCAGCGCCGAATTTGCAGAACTGTATCGACTTACCGATTGAGAGCTGCTGCACGCCAGTGCTGTACAACGGGACCTCCAGGAAGTTCACGTTCCAGTCGTGGTTGCCGATGCGGACGCGCCAGGCGGCGCATCTGGTGGACGCCGCGTACACGGCGAAGATCCAGAAGGCGTACGCGCTGATGCGGGCGCTCCCGGATACGGACCCGCGGTCGTTCAACAACCAGGCCAAGCTGCACTGCGCCTACTGCGACAACCACTTCTTCTACCCCGAGTACCCGCAGTCGCGCCTGGAGATTCACCGCAACTGGCTGTTCCTGCCGTGGCACCGCCTGTTCATCTACCACCACGAGCGCATCCTCGCCAAGCTGCTGGGCGACGACACGTTCACCCTCCCCTTCTGGGACTTCGACAACCAGTCCGCAGAGAAGCCCGAGGGCAACACGTAAGACAACTACTTTCACTACTAGAATTATACACTGATCGCTACGTTTAAGGGGAGTAGCTATAACAAGATTACGGTTTCTAAATGTTGCTTTAGCAAGTTGTAACGTTACTTGAGTTAAGTCTTAAGTCTTGCCTAAGTTGTTAACAAAACGTAGCACACAGTGTATGATTCTAGTAGTGTTAAGACCTTGACTTCTTATTGTCATAGTACTGGTATTAATCATGTTGACATAGTAATCCCATAAACTTGGCAAATGAATAATCATTTCTCCAGTAAAAAAGCATGGCCTTCAGGAGCAAGTACAACAACACTAAATAGGCGGAACATAACATTCAGTAGGTAGCTTATAGTGGCTATGTCTTGCTCCACAGTAGATGGTGCAGCATATTTCACAACCAACAAGACCAAATCAGTAGCTGATTGGACAGGTGGAGTCTCAAGATGATGCATGAAGGAAAGGCAGAGAGCAATGTAATGAATCCAGAGAGTACTTGGACAATCGTATTAACCGTTGATTTTAATTCATGCAATTCTTCAGATACCCGTTGTTGTACCGGACCACGACGGGATTCGGCCCCAACGGAAACTCCTCCGCCTTGTTTGATCCGCTGCGTCAGGCGTGCTCGGCGTATCCACGCGTCGTGGATTTCCAGGACCCGTTTCAGTTTTGCCCCAACAAGACGGCCGACTACCAGCGGATCCAGAATGCGCACGCCATGTACACGCAGATCGTGGCCACGCCCGTGCTGCCCACGTTGTTTTTCGGGCAGCCTTACCGATATGGTGATATTGGCGCTGTGGGCGGGGGTACTATTGAGAACAAGCCGCATGGGAGTATGCACGTGTGGGCTAACCTTCCCAAGGCGACGTTCACAAACTCCGCCTCCGATCCCATCTTCTACGCTCTCCATGCCAATGTCGACCGCTTGTGGAAGATCTGGAAAAAAATCCCCGGAGGCATCCGGACCGACCCTGATGATGCTGATTGGCTCAACACCGAGTTCACGTTCTACGACGAGGATGGCAAGCTTGTTACGGCCGCCGTCCATCAGGCCCTCGACACTAAACTCTTGAGGTACATCCCCAGAACTTCCGTACCCAGCTACCCCATATTCAATCCATACTTTTTAAAACATATATTCCGAAGCAGCACCGTAGAAAATTGATCCCTCAATTGGAGCTTCATGTAAGCGTGAACTCATACTTTCAGGTACAGTATGTTATGTACTAGATAGAGTACTCCATGGACTTTGTGATGGCATGTAGCTATCTTGGAGTCTAAAAGCAACAAAGTGGTAGCATGCACCCACTACACGACATGGCAAACTCATGGAGTACTCTATCTAGCATATATAGCCTATGACACATGTCATACATTAGTAGAGTCTTATTTTGAGGAGAGTTGAGAATAGAAGGAGTTGAAGAGTTTTCTACAGAGATTTAGAATACAATAGGAAGATTGTGTGCATAGGAAAATACATTGATGTATGTTGTAGCTGTACTGCTCAGAACCTATGGCACAGCTGGTCCTGATTTCCTGGAGTTGGCTATGTGGGTGAAAGCTAGCTGGTCAATTGATTTCCACGAGAATGTGAACTGTTGCCAGGTATAAGTACCAGAAGGTGCCGACGCCATGGTTGCACAAGGGTGCAGTGGAGCCGAAATCCAAGCCAACGAACTGGGAGCCGTGCAGCGCACACAACGGTTCAAAAGCTATCAAGGCGTTGATCGATGCAACGCCGTATTTCAAGGCGCCGTTGAACTACACGAATTTCACGCCGCTAACGTTCAAACTGGACAGACCAGCACCGATGCCTGCGTACATGGGGGAGGAAGTATTGGAGATTCACGGCAACAAAGTGAACTGGACGGAAGCGTCGGAGTGGATGGCGTTTCTGTACATGCCGGAGGCGCATTGGCACACCTCCGTTTCGTGCCCCGAGTGGCTGGGCGTGCTGGGCGACATCCCGCACATCGGCCAGAACTCCGCCATGAAAGACACCATGATCTGGCGCGTCGGCCTTCGCCAGAAGATGAAAGACGTGAAGCAGAAATACGCCCGGCAAATCGTCGTCACCCTCGCTGGCCCCACGGGCGGCCCTCCCGGCCCTGGCGCCCCTCCCGACCAGCCGTTCATGCTCACCAGCGCCAAGATCGTGTACCAAAAGTCTTAGACACTAAGTACGTTACTGTATCAATCATTTCATTTTTCGTCATATTAATTTGAATTCAACGTTTTCAGAACAGAGCCTTTAGCTGTAACGCAGTCTAAAGCAAAATTGCAATTGAAAAATTTATGGAATAAACAGAATGATCATTCTGGTTCCGGTTACACCGTCATTCTTCGTGTATACATACTACTCCCTCTGTCCCAAGAAAAGCTTCCGGTACCCCTGTTGATTTTGTCCCAGAATAAGCTTCCGGTTTACCCAGGGTCCATACCATTGTGCTCAGGGTGCGCACCATTGGACTGCAATGGCGGAGTTAACTTTTCAATTTCCCTTCAACAGGATTCGAAGCTTTTTTTGGGACAGAGAAAATTGTTCAGTTTCTCTAACAGGTTTAGGTCTCAGGGTTGCATGATCTGACGACCAAGTCTCTTCACTCCAGTACAATATTGTTTGAATGATAAATCGGGCCCGAATTTCGATGCTGGCATGAATTCAAATGAAGCTAAGTAAGCGATATGGTGAGCAGCTAGCTCTAACTTCAGAATTGTATGTACCTGTACATGCAATCGTTTTATGAGTTAGAGCATCTCCACTAGCACTCTGGATACCGCTCTGTCTATGGGAAAATGGATGAGACCGGGTTGGTGAACAATAAATTGGCCCGTGACACTGGATAATCCACTAAAAATCAGGGCCCTCAAAACCACTCTTACTAGTGTATCTCCTCTTCTTAATTGCAGATCATAATTGCATATGATCCATGCGCGGTGACTTGTGCGTGTCTCACTTACTATTTTCAAGAGTCTAATTGAGTGATGTTAGTGGGGAGCTACATGATGAGGTCTGACTTTTTGGATGACCTTTAGAGTCCAATCCAGAGTGCTAGTGGAGATGCTCTTACTTGATGATTTTCCAGTGCCCCCATGCTGGTTTGCGTGATCTATCAGCATTCAATCAATCTCAATACTTACATGTGAATTCGAGTTTGGTGACTATGATTCGAAGGCTGTGTTTGGTTTTTGTATCTCCTTTCGCGCTCAGTTTTTAACTGAATGTGTCATGGATCAAATTCTGTTGCAGTGCAAATTGTGAGTAGTTGATTTGTATCATAAATATGGGCTTTGGAAACTTGTTAGATTGTCAAAGTGGTAACTTCAAATGTAGCTACAGTAGTACAGTGTAAGCCCATTCACGTGGCCTAGTGGACTGAGACGAGAGATTAATCAGGCCGGTGTCCATGACTCGTCTCACTTGGCGGTACTGTACTTGTGGTCAGGGATCTGCAACATTTACTTAGCCATGACGCATTGCTTCCCATGATTGCCCTCGGGAGCCGAGATTTTCTTTTGTTTACAGAAAAGTAGCAGGAGTTGCCATCAATTTTAGTAGACTGTAGCCATTTTAGTGCTTTCATCCAATTATATTTCATCTAAAATATGAGAATTTCAACTACTTAAATTCTTTTGTTTTGTTTGGGTAGACTTATGATAAATTCATCCAAAAAGCACATGAAACATGTGACCGAATATTCCAAAACATATGAGGATGCGCCAAACAGAAAATCACTGGAGCTTCGATCTCCGCATAATCTGTAACAGGCTTACTATAAAACTAAGTTTTACTGCATCTTCCCTGCAACTAGCATGCAAGTTGCTACTCCCTCTGTTTCACAAAAAAACGGTGGTTTCCTTTCGAGTGCGGGATTAAGAACAGTGACGCGCTTTTCACCATAATGCCATTTTTAACAGAACTTGCTCTTTGGCTTAACACGCTTTTCAACCGTAACCACGAATTCTACTACAACTGGGCCAAATTAAATTCCAAAGCCCATTAATACAAGTCTACAGTTTCATGTTATTGCAGGCATCTGTAGTTTCCATAAAAGCAGATTTCTAATACTCCTAATAATAATGAAACCATGGTTTTATTGTGGTACAAAGTTTATGCAAAAACCATGGTTTTTTTGTGAAACAGAGGGAGTACAAATTATGACGTGATGTTGCTTACAAGTTGTGACCTCTTCATAATGACATTTTTAATATTTTGATAGAAACCGTGTGTATTGACAAAGGGGGAAGGAAACAATTAGAGCATGCCCAGCAGCATGCAAAAGCACCAGTCAAACCTCAAGGTGGCGGAGGTTTGGCATGAACATGGCCCCAACAGCAGTAGAAAATCTCATCTCAATAACCAAGAAATCTTGGTAGTGGGTTTTATTTGAGTTTTCTCCGCCATATATTGAAGCTTTGGAGGAAGAAAATTGCTCACGCCAAGCAAGAATCTTTGCCAATCAAAGGTAAGATAATGGCCTTGAAGCCTATTCATTGGCTCATGCTTCAAGGCCATCAAGTGTTATGAATTACTTTCTCTTTTAATAAACTGCCTTGGAGTTCGCACAAGGATTGTTGCTGGGTACTTCTATTCCAACATTCCTCTAAGTTTAAAATGGCCTTCAACTTGATGTTTGGTGGACTTATTTGATCTGGAGCTGCTGGGCTTGCTCTTACAATCAGTTGAGATCCGACCATAAGGTTCTTAATACCTTGTTGGGCCACCAACATCCTTTACATTGTAGTAGCACTATAGAGAAACTGCTAATAAAATAATCCAACTCTCCAACCCTCTTGCTTGGACCAGTTGAAGTTTCCATGTATAGTGATTGTGATTAGTTCTCGGACTAAATAGAGGGACACGTAGCAATTCAAGGGTGTGAAGACGATAACTTGTGACACCAAATTTTGGATATGACGATACTGAGTGGTCGAGGGGTGATTGAAGGGAGAAGGGTGGATGCTCCAAGGAATGAATTATACATTGGCGTAATTCTGAGAGTATTTTCCAATTCAGCAAAAGCACGAGGCTCTGATTTTATGCCAATCTTCAACAAGATATGCAGCACCAATTGTTGGTTATAAACTACAAACTACACCTGGTGACTGGTGGTCTAATTTTGGTGACAGGTAAAGCTCCCACCGACAGACGGACTGACTGGGTTGGGACAAATAATAGTAATAGAGTTTGGATAAATGACACCTTCTCAATTTCTCTTCTTTTATAAGATCGGCGGCGGGGGTTCTTTCAAGGGAGGTGAAGATTGCAAATGGTGCCTAACTTAAACCGGCACACACCCCCACGCACGTCTGCATTCTGCAATGCATATCACAGAAACTTTGCAAAAGTAAGCTCAAATAATCTTACATTTGCCATCACCTGATTGAAGTTAGCCGCAGGACTTTGGAGGTGCATCCGGAACAACTGTAACTGAAAAACGCCAGAACACAAGAAAAAGAAGCCGAACATAACATTCTTCAGCAGTAGGCTATTGCACTGCATATTCGTTGGTTGATCTTTTACTGATACAATAACTTTTCTTGGAACTAGAGTAAAAGATGACAATTGCCATTCTATGAGAGAATTTAGTAGGAGTCAAGCAAATAAGAGCAGCTCCACCGAAGCTCTCCCAGAGTCTCTCGCACTCCAGAACTAAATGAAAAGTGCCAAGGGCCCTTCCAAAATGCCTCTTGACTCTGGATCCTAGCGTGTTAGGAAATGGTCCTTCAAATCACTATTTAGTTGACTATATCCCCACATTCTACTTGTGATTGGTCCATTGACTATTTGATGTGCACTTTTGATGTGTGAGGGGCGTGCAAGGGTGGGGGAGTGTAAGTGCAAGGGCTCTTCAAATGTAAATGAATAATTTTAGCGAGTCATCTCTAGCGTGTAGGAGTGGGGATGCTCTAAGACAAACAAAGAGATGTGAAACAAAGAGCACCCAAGAGCATCGGAGAGAATCTTGGAAACTTTAGTAGGGGTACAAAGTCTAGGGCTTAAGAATGTTATGAAGAAAATGGAATGAAACATTAGAGAAAATCTGGGGTCTCCAGGTGCCCAACTTGCATTTTGAATTACCGTCGAAAATAAATAAAAAATAGAGCCTCCACCCTGGCGTATAAGGTGGTGACATTGGATATTCAACTGTTGCCACCAATGAGAGCACATTGTGGAAAACAATTTAATATGTTGCGTACCATCAGTCGTGGTACTGTTGGAAACACTATTAAATTTATGTACCATTGTCCCATGTCCTCCCGATGTGAGTTAGAAACAATATATAATTGTGTGTACATCCGAGGACTAGTCCTACGTTTCTATCGTGGAGCCGCCAACGATGTGACCACAACGGTCAATGCTGTGACCAACAAGTGCATTTTAAATTTGGTGTAACAAGCCGTTGCAAACAAAGAGCCCTACAACTGCTTGAGACTAGCAAATGAAGTTTCTAGCAACCATTCACACATGTTGGAAACTAGCAATGAGTTGGAAACGAAGAGTCAAGCAAGTGGAAAAGACTACCGAAACTAGTTGTTGGAAACAACTTCAATACAATTGGTGGAAACTAGAATGCAAACAATCTGGGAGGAAAAGATGCCAACAGTACAAGGTGACCATCCAAGTTGTTACCAACTGTACAAATAGTGATGGCAGCATCTCCACGTGGAAATAAGGTCAACGTTGGAACTCCCGCCATGTTGGAACTCCCGCCACGTTAGAACTCCCGCCGTCCTCGTGTACAACGCAAGTACCATCATGTCAAACACTGGTTTCTAGTTTACAGCAAGTTAACCAGGTTTATTTGTGGTATTTTACGTGTTTTGGTACTTGAAGGGTTGCATAAAATATTCGGCTCGATATTCTATTTTAAGCAGGTGTTCATTACAGTTACCAACACAAGTACATGTTGGACACGCACGGTCGTTGCCACTTCGGCCTGTACGTTGCCAACAGGGCCCACGACGTTGCCACATCGGCCCATCACGGTGCCAACTCGGCCATGGCTCCGGGTTCTGATTGGCTTGCGGAACTCATTGCAACTTGCTGCAGGTACCATAAATGTGCAATATATGCCATTTTTGGAAACAATTAATTCATTTCCAAGCCAAAAGTACCGGCCACAAAAGACCCCAAATTTTCTCTAATGAACATAATCAAACGGAGTTACTTAAATGAATTGAAACAAGACGAGTGTGTAGAATGTTTACTCAGTCTCAGTTGCGAGATTAAAGGTCAATTAACCCTTAAGTGTGCAAGAAGCCCTGTAGGGCCATGTTCGATCATTTTTCAGTCAAACGCTGATTTTCACCTAGTTTCTAATTTCAAATGAAAATGGTCTCAACTAAGAAAGTGTGGGAGCTATCTTTTACTTTCTAGTCCAATTTACGGTTCTTCAAAATTGTTAAAATTGCGTTTTTTACAACACTTTAAAGCTCAGAGCCCTAAAATTCCAATATACACTGTAGAAATAGTTTTTCAATCAAAACTCTTTTTATATAAGCTCAAAAAACATGCCACCTACACATTGTTGTTCATCACTATTATTTAAAAATTTCCTAAAAGTTTCATACTATTTTAGGCATTTGTATTTACTATGGCTTTTACAAGAGAAAAGCTTTGAGAAATCTTATAAAATTCATTTTCATTTAAATAATTACAAAAAAATCAGTGTAAATCGGTTTAAGAATAACTTATATGAAAAATATACCAAAAAATAACTTATATAATACATTTTAGTATGAGAAATTGATGAGGTTTGACCGGGTAAATGTAGTCTGGACGCTTAAGGGTTAAATAATAATATGAGAGCAACTAGAGCCAGCGAGGTTGTTTAACCCCTAAACGTACCAGGGTCCCTAGAATTGATGATTTGAGAAAAATCATCATATAGTACTATTCTAGAAGAATATCTTGGAATTAATATACAAATGGAAGTTCTAGATTTTGAGTTTTTGATTCACCTATACTATCACTGATATTTTATTATAAAATTTGAAAGTTTAAATCTTATATTTGCAAACAAAACATTAACATTTTTTTAGTAAAATTTGTTGGAATGAATTTGAAATGAGATACTCTTAACGTGGTGATTCTTTGAGAGTTTTGTACTAATTAAATCTATAACTCATTTTTGCAAGGTTACTTTTGAACTACAGTCAATGTAATTTTGGCTTGATCAACAACTTCACATACTTTTACATTTGTAACTTTAAGAAAAATATGTACTCTAGTATCACCAAATCCAATCATTGGATAGGACAACAACATGATGAAGTATCTCCAAAAAATTGAATGAATTTCATCCAAGCATTGATGAGAACGTAGGGTGAATTTGAATCTATCAGTCGTTCAGAAACTGGACGCTGTGACGTTTAGGGGTTAATTTTGCTTCCTAGAAAATTGATGAATTCTTCTTCTTAAAACTCAAAAAAACTCACACAACTTTCACTTTTGTATGTATTTCACAATGTAAAACCTCTTGCAAAACTTTTTTATTGCACACTTCTGTATGCACACTTCTGTTTACAAAGTTGTAAGGTGTACATTCACATTGTAATATTAATCACTTCAGTAAGAGGGACTGACGGATGCGAATAACTTCACTAAAAAAGATTTAGCTAATCACATCGTTGGGTAACTTCACACTGGATAAGCTAATCACATCTGTAAAACATCTTCACATTGGCCAATCATCAGGGTGATCTATCAGAGGTCAAGCTACCCAATGTAAAAATTTCAGTGCTTCACTCTGACCGATGTGATTAGCTTCACTCTGACCGATGTGATTAGCTTCACTCTGAAATAAGTTATCAACTATAAGGTAGATGTTCATATTTCCGTCCAAATTTCAGGTTTGCATGGTTAGGTCTTTGAAAGAAAAAGTTTATTATTTTTGGATGCTCCGCAAAGCTCGTGCAAAGGCATCCCCAAAAAAAACACATTTTTTGAATATGTTTACAATTTTCTGTGAATTTCTAAGTCTAAAAGCGTAGAGTGGCCATTACTCATGCATAGGGTTCGTGATTTATTCACAGGTTGGATTCTCAAAATCAGCCAATAAAAGAGAAATTTTTAGAGTGCTTCTTGGGTGCTTTTTCAAACTTGGCGGGGCGGTTTTAAGGACCTAGCCCCGAAATGTAGGGGTCGACATTGGGACCCGCGCGGAATTCAGCACACCTACCTTAGATTTCATTAAAATTGAAACATTTTGAGTGGAAGGTCAGGTTGCACTTGTTTTAATTTACTAAACATTTGCACAACTTTTTTTATTGCAAACTTCTTGATGTATTTCACAATGTAAAAATTTGTATGTATTTCAATACTTTTTATTGCACCAATTTATCTTACATTCACAAATTTGTTTTTAGTGGGACCTTTGGTGTTGATGGGATCTTCCCAAAGACTCCCATCTTTGGTTTTGAGTGATGTTGATCTCGGTGTTACATACGAGTGAGTGTTTAGAAAACCAAAGAAAATTTCCCCTGATGACACTTCTCTATATAGTTGAAAGTACTGAAAAGATTTCATCCGCCTTGAAAATATTTCATATGTGAAAGGACGGATGAAACCTTTGAAGTACTTTAGACCATACAGAGAAGTGTCATCTGGGATACAGAAGTGTGCAATAACAAAGTCTTGCAAGAGGCTTTACATTGTGAAATACATACAAATGCAAAAACTCCCATTTTAATAAAATTTTGACCAATTTATGATCAAAATTTTAATGTAAATATAGTACATGTTTGATTCCATAATTATTTGAATTTTTAAAAATATGCCCACTTGCAAAATTTCTTTCTTGAGCCATGCAATAACCCCTAATTGCCGACAAGACCAAAAATTGGCTTTTGGATGATCTTATGCAGTCGTAGTGTTTTAAGCCCTCAATCTCAAATTAACAACTATATATTGATCAATGCAAGAACGCCATTGGCCAAAGTGCACGGCCTACTAGTTGGGTGATACTTTATAATACGTGCGTCATACTCACGCACCCGTGTTGTTAAACAGGCTTCTCCCCTTTGTATGTAGATATAGGGATAAAATGTAGCAAGATATGATGCTACATTTACGTCAGGTCGTCGGCTTTGAAGCTATTGTTGTTTTTCTTCTTGGAAACGAACAAGGATAATACGTTGTATAGTGAGCAGATCACACCCATGCTGGCACTCACAAGCAACCTTTCACAGGTTTACAACATAGTAAGGTAGGAGCACCTAAAACCAATAGTGTACTCAATTCCAACAAAATTAAGGCATGATAGTCATTTTAGAACGTAAATCTAGGTTGACCATAGATAACTTATCATTTTGGTCAACATACAACAAGGGCTTTATGATATGCTTAAATTTGCGTTATAAAATGATTGCAAGGTATAGATATTATCAAAATTGGGTACAGTGTTGGTTTTAGGTGCTCCTACCATACTGTAGTTCCTAGCTTGATTTGGCAACAATTAAAAGTGTATATTTTCAAATTCAAAATTTCTGAGAATTATTTTCGAAATCCAATTTTTTTATATGGTTAAAAAATATATATATCTCAACATTCGAGATTGCTGAATCTAAAATAGTAATTTTTTGGTAGGGAGTCCCAAAATAGTCTGGGAACTATGGTATTCTTGTCCTTTAGAGAACACAAGAGCCTGAGTTTTATAAGGATATTACTTTTGTATCACGTTAATAGTTCAAGTGGAGTTTGGGTCTGATATCAACAATTTCTGACAAACATTGTTTATGAATAGTCCCCATGGTTCAAGCTCGGATCTCTTGGCTTAGGGAACTTGTGGGAGCTCTCCATTAGTATTGGGGAGGTCACAAGTTCCATGCCCCATGGGGGTGCAAGGCCTTGCTTTAGATTAATATTCTCCAACTCACCATAGAGTGACTAGTTTTGCTGTCTTTTTGAACTCAAAATGAGTCTAAGGTGAGTCAGTTAAGGTTTCTTTCCACTTTGAGACACTCTTTCCATTAACTCTAATATCACCTGAGTATCGCATAGATATCATTTGAGAATTGCACATCAGTACCTTGAACTATGTTCAATCTGAAATCAGAGATCCAAAATTCAACTGCAATTCGAGCAGATGAGTTACCTTACCTTGCCTAATTAGGGTACATTTCCACTTGGACGTGCGAAGCTTTTGGAGCAGCGGAGTGAGCAGTGTACATCATTCTTGAATTTGTTCATCTGAAGGCATGTTACTAATTGTAAGACATGTCTTAAACTAATTGTAAAGCATGTTACTAATTATAAACTGTCTTGTTACTAACAGTTTAAGTCCCTCTCGTGCGAAAATAGTAATAAGGCATGTTAATAATTGTTTGGGTTGTGCAGTTTAAGACCCTCCACCATGCATGATAACACCATGATCTCATGAATTTGTCATTAAATTCATGTAAATTCAAAATGTGTAATTTCTAGCACACATTACATGAGTTATAAAATGGCAATGTTTTAGTGAGACAATCCTTTTTGGAACCCATATCAGACCATTGCCCATGTGTGCAAGCCCACTGGCCCAATTATTTGTTTGTCATGTAGAGGCAGCTTCTTCAATTCTATCAGGCAGCACAAGAATTAATTACAGTAGAGGTTTCCCATCTGCTTTATGTTGCTCATCTCCCTTGCCGTGTCATTGGTTCATATATGATAGGTTTCAGCTTGCCAGTATAAGCTTGCCAGTATAATTTTCCAATTAGCTTGTACACAAATTAAATTATGTCAGGCTATGTTGTGTGTAAAGCGTCGAACTCTTCACCAAAATGTTCAGGATTTATATCCAAATCATCTCTGGACCTGGGGAATGGAAATGGACTACGTCATTTGCAAGTAGATCCCCATACTACAAGCCATAGTACACACAGGAAGCATAGCAATAAAAATTATGTTTCAAAAGCTTTCCTTTGATCAGGTTCCAGATTTCCAGTACAGTACTGTCCCAAGTGCTGTCGGCACTTCATGGACATAGCTGAATTGTGTGATTCTTTGCAGTGGATGGAGTACAGACTGTAAAACATGATGGCTCTAGCTTTATATATGTACACAGTTATATCATGTGCAAATTATATCAAATTATGGACTACATAACTGGGATGTGTCGACTGCTGAGCCGGTTATGGGACATAACCTATGACTAAAAATTGACACTTTTGGAACTAATATAGAAAGAAAGGTAGTCCTACAACACTTGCATGAAGTGAACTAAGTTAGTAGTTGAAAGAGGAAGGCACAAGTTATGGGATTTAACCTGTGAGTGTGTAGCCACTCATGTATTGACACATCTGTTCAACAATTCATAGAGTAAGTTATGGTTTTGACACTGTAATGTAAAATTTGCGGGCTACCGCACGTGACACTACACTACTCACGGCTCTGTTGGCTCTCTGATTGCACCTCGCAGAAGAATTTTTACAGCCTCCTAATTCTCTGGGATGTTTATCTTGGCATTTTAGAATCTGACGTGGTACTATTGCTGGAGATATGAAGGTTTCCAAGAATAGACTCGTGTAGCTTTAATTGAAGTTGGGGAATATTAATAAATATCTAGAAACAAGTTAAACTCGGCAAATTTTATGTACACACGAGCTAGGTAAGGGGTAGTTTGGAAGAAATTAGGTTTGAACAAATCAAAATCGTGGCTGATGCAAACGAGATCGATCGACCTCATGTGAATCTGATATGTTTCACCATCCATAGTCTAAAAAGCAGTATCTGAAACCGACGTGTTTGGGTTCAAGACGTACTCACCCTTTGAGGGCAAAGACGGTCGCTTTGTCTCTCATTACCGTTGTATCATAAAGTTCTCCATCCCAAGTTCATTTTTGGAATAACACTGTAAGTTTTGGTTATCGGTTGGGTCAGAGGAGGATAGAACCCTTAATGCTCTCGAGCTTGCCGGACGCTCTCGAACATTACCTAGTTCACGTGAAGTCTGGAGTTCACTTTTTTGAAATTACCACTGGATGTGAGACTCCTTTCCCCCAGTTGAAAAGTTTGTGTTATGTACAGTGGATTATTTTGAGAGTGTCTGTTAAAAGTCTCCTGAAGGAGATCATGCAAATGGAAGAAAGTAATAAAGAGATCGATCATTCGGGCTGCATGAATTCCAGGAAGTGGTTAAGTTACAATAACATTGAAGAGAGCCCTCGTGAAGATTTAATTCCGCCTCTTCGCCCACTCAAATCACAGATGCAAAATGAAACGTGTATCGAATCTTATGTAAACTAGGAACTGGAATCTTGTGTAAACTTGGAATCTTGGATATGTATAGATCACATTAACTTCCTTCGGACAAATTATACTGAGATTATGCGCGTAGTGTGTGGAATGACGCCCGTGATAGGATTAGGAAGTCCCCCAGCTCTACACTCAGGAGTATGACAAGTTTGACCACTCTTGGGGCAGACAATGTTCAGCTTCTTTGTACTAGACATGGGATCACATCTCTTGGGTTGCCTACAACCCTTATAATTTTAATAGTTAGGCTGGCTCTCTTGCCCCGTGGCGGTCTCTGTTGTGGTGGCTCTGTATTTTATCTCTTTGCAATTGATTTCTTTCAATTTGTGCCAAAAAAAAACAAAAACAAAAAAAAACAAATTATACTGAACAATCATTATATTCACTTTGCAAACCTTAGTTACTTTTATCAAAAGAAAACAAAATGGAGCACTTTAGATAATCGCATCGTAACTGCACAGTGATCAGATCACATAATCATTGTCACTTGGAATGGCTTTAATTCAAGGCAATGTGTTCTGCACAGGCCCATGTTTAACTCGAGACAATCTGGTTTGCAACGCCAGCTCGATGACTTTATAGCTATTAAACGGAGATCTCGTGATTGACGGTACTACACCATGTCGGTTCTCCGCTGAAATGCGGGAGTAAATGCACCTGGTACAAATACATCAGGCCTTTTTGTTGTGTTTATTATTCTCGACTCATACTGTACATGATGATCTCTGGTCGTGCCGGTGCGAAATAGCTGGAGGTGCGATGATGTTATCAGGCCGTGGGCAGAGCTTGGCGGTGCTGGCCACGGCGGGAGTATATATTGCGACGCAGCGTTAATCGGTTGTCCCACCGTGAGCGTCACGCTGGTGGTGAAGAACACAGTTGGCAAGGACGTGACCGTGTCGGCATTCCTGGTAGGGTTCTTGGGCTCCGTGCCTGCGAGGTCGACGGCCATCTTCCGGAACGTGTGCTGGTTTGTCTCCATCACCCTGGAGCTTCATAACACTGGGGCCAAGTCAGTGGTGCCGTGCCTCAAAATTGCCAGGCCAGACTCGGCGCCGTTTGAGCTAGGCTCAATGGTTCAATGGGGAAGAAGGATTTGGTTTCATCGCTCAAGATTCAGGCAATGCCGATGTTTTTGTTCACTTCTCCGGAATCGATGCTCAGGCGACCCTTGACGAGATTCAGAGAGTCACGTGTGACATAAGGTTAGTAACAGTTGTACGTAGACCTAACATTGTTTACATCTTCATCCAATGGATTTAATGTTAAAGGTCCTCTGCGGATATTATAAAATGGACCTTACATCTTGTACGCGATCAGTCGGGTTGCTTCATCATAAGGCATGAACATGCATGGCTCAAGAATAGGACGATTGTACATAATAGAAAGAAATTGCCCTGCTTCAACTTCTGCTTCCCCTTGTGTAAACGCCCCTAGTATCGTAGGACACCAGTGGCTGTTGAGTCAATCCAGTAAACAGGGAGCTTTGATTTGATCTATATTAAGTCAGCTAGTTTCCATGCTTCACAGGGGTCTCATATGGTTTCCTTGTGTGATTCCCCTGTGAGTGTCACTTTCCCCTCTGAGCTTCAGAACTCGACACATGTTAAAACTTTCCTTCTACAAGTAGGTGACTAAGCTTAAGCAGGTGATTTGGTACACATGTCAAAATTCGAAATCACAGGGAAAAGTGGCACTCACGGGGGAATCAACACAGGGGAACGATATGAGCTCCCTGTGCTTGTGATAGGTAGAATTTGAGTTAATATCATCTAGAATGGGGAAATCGGTGTCCAAGAGAATCTAAGAAAAATTCAGGCCACTCCCTTCAAATTCCTGCGCTTTGTTCCTTGCCACACAGACTTGCTCACAGGACCTTGTCGTGATCCCAACACGTCTCATGCCTTAGAGGTACTATTTCCAGCCATCAACCATTAGCGCCTCCACCAACTCACTCCTTGGTGCAAATTTCTGTGCTTTCTCTTACAGTAGTCATTTGGAGCATCTGCTCATCAGTTTTGGACTTGCGATAGATACCAAGTGCTACGCTTTGGCTGCTAGGTGTAAAGTACGGGTTGTTATTCTTAGTCAATATCCAGCAATTAGTGCCTCTAGTTCTGTTTTGCTACTGAATGCCTGACTTAGTCACACCTACATCGGCCATGCATCCTTTCTGCCTCATATGCAACGGTATGAGCACGCCGATAGCATTCAGGGATTCAGGCTTAGGGTTATAATCCATCCGTTTCGCCACATACCCGTGCTGATTACCGGTATGCAACACACAACATCCCTTCATGCTTTCAAACTTATGTGTTCTCGTACTGAACTTACTCCAACTTCATTATCATTACAGAAAGTCTGAACCCTCTAGTAGGCCCCTACCATGTTACCAGCAAACCATTCAAGCTATGTATTACTCATAACAAATATCCAACGGATTTAGGATAGATTCAGGCGTCAGTTTGTGGTGTACAATTAAAAGAGCATGCCTCCCAGGTACATCATGAACTTTCATGGGTAGAGATGAGAGATAAGGGAAAAAGCATTTCTGACAGAGATAGGGGAAAAAGCATTTCTAATAGAAAATTAATTCTGTGAAACCCCCTTGTCCCACCTTCTAGAGGGGCCTTTGATGAGAGTTCGGACTTTCTCTAACGTTACTCTCCCTTTACGTCAATACACCTCATAGAACTTGCCTAGGATTGCTCCAAACTTAAACCACACTCTACTATGACCTTTAGACTTCTCCCATAATGTTCTTAATTCCTTGCTGAACCACATCCATTACACTATAGGAGTAATGTAGAGAAACTGCTAATAAAATAATTAAACTCTCCAACCCTCTTTGCTTGGACAAGTTGAAATTAAAAAAAATTCTAGACTATGATTCTCCGATCCCCTTACAGATGCTTGAGATTCGGAGATGAGCATCAGTGCTGCTCAAGAACCTTTATGCCCAACGTCCCTCCCATTGGGCCTCAAAAACTCCTTCACATACCACGAACATACTGCTCCACAAGCATCCCGGTTCCTAGCAGTCCATCACCAAATCTTATTCAACCAATTACACCCATTTTGTATTGTCATGGAAAAAGACACACAGTTTTACACTTTTTTTTCAACCCACATTAGCACATTCGATTCTCCTTGCACCCAAAGCCCATCTCTTCTCAGAGAGAGTCCACTTTGGTAATTTATAGAGAGGGTGTACATGTTTATCCTAAGAAAATACAAAACATAAAAAGAAAACCAAGAATTCAATGAATTGGCTTTTGTGCTTACAAAGTGAAGTCAAGAGGTTCCATCGGGGGTTCCATTAAATGTAATTACTCATCATCATGTGAATACATCGAGGCAAGTTTAATACCTCTTGTTTAATTCTGATTTTACTAGTGTAGAGAACCTGTATCATTGGCATCAGAAACTCATAAAGATAATTGTAATTTTTTTTGAAATGTTCTCATTTTAAATATGCTGGTACATAGACCATGCCAATCTAGTACATGCCAAATCAGGAAGTTGAAACATTCTCATTTTAAAACGCAAATATTACCATTCCAAAAATCTTGACCAAAACCAAAACATTTATTATTTAGTGTTTCAAAGGCAAAATTCAACCAATCAAAAGGCTTCTGTATCACTTGCATTTGGAGGCTCTTCCTTATTATTTAAATTTGGTGTTTTATTCCTTTATATATGTATATAAACTCCTTTTCTATATAGTGAATCCTTGTATTAATATGTACGTATATATATAATGATTGAGAATAATATCTTCATGTATAATGCACGTTTGAGGTACAAGACTTGAAAGATCGAACCCTTGGAAATGGAGACTATGGATGAAGTGTGGAATAAACAGTAAAATTCACGAACTTCATAAATGCATCATTTTAGCATGTACCATGAAGAGAACTTAAAAAAAATTAAATTAAAATTAAAAAGAAAATGATTAATGGAAAGTGGATGAAACTCCTGCTCTGGGTTGGGCCTTTGATTGAAATGCCTCTCTTTAGATTTGAAACTCCCACCTGCATAACATTCAAGGCCGCTTCACACTATGGCCGAAGGTTGAGAGGCTGTCGATTTCCACCAATCGGATTGCAAGAAACCAAGAATTTGGCCTCTCGACCCTTCACACTAGAGGCCAAAGTCCAAAAACTGTCGCCTTTCAAAATGCCTACATGGCAACACTTTTTGACCAATGTGATAGCCTCTCGAAAGGAAGTTTGGGTCGGACGGGAATGGAAACCCAAACTATTCGACACATTTCATAGCCTCTCGACTTAGGCCCTCTTTACACTAGAGGCGAGAAGCCGTGGAGAAAACCTCACAAGGGCCATGGCTCATCTTTGAAAAGCCAACTTTTGAACTTGACGGCCTTTGGATATAGTGTAAAGTGAGAAGGGGCCACAAAATAAAGTGCTAATTTTTTAAAATAAAGTTCTTACATATTTCTTAAAAAATAAAAAATGATTGGTTGTAAGATTTTTGCCCAAACGGCCCCCGGATTTTGCGTTAGATCCATCTTTTGAGGTGGGCTTGACGCAAAATCCGGAGGCCTTAAAAAATGTGCACTTTTGTTGCCATGAAGGAGAAAAGTGTTGTCCATGTCATTTTCTCAAAATGACTTCTCTCCACTAAATGTTGTAGAATATTCCACACCCAACAATAGATAAGTGGACAGGTGGAAGCTCAACGTGATGAACAGAGTGCTTGAAGGAAAGGTAGTGGGCACGAAGGCTACTAATTACTAAATGTTATTATAAAAGGATATATTTAAAAAAAAATTAAATGTAAAAAATAAGTTGTTAGATTTTATGAAAGGCTTATAAGAAAATCATAAAGCTCAAAGGTGATGAAAGATCATACTCATGTTTCGTACACGTTATTTTGTTTCAACTAGTGGATGGGTCCAAACTCCAAAGCCATAACGTCATTCATCATTTTCAATCACGATATAGATTTGAAAATCATAACTGTATTCATTCATTCCAACCTAAGCACACATTTAAAAAGTCATTATTTTCTAAGAAAACACAAAATTCAATCTTTCTAACCAAAGCACATAGTCACAAGTGTATTCATCCCTTTTAACCAAAACATATTTAGTTTCAAAAGTCATACATGTGTTCATCCCTTTTAACCAAAACACACGGGTCCAAAAGTCAAAACTATGTTCATTCCTTCCTAACCAAAACCCATCATGGATTCAAAAGTCATAATTGTGTTCATTCCTTTTACGCTTTAAACAAAGTACACAAATGCAAAGGCCATAATTGCATTCATCCCTTTCAACAAAAACACTTGCAAGGAATCATGAATGTAAAAGTCATAATACATTCATCCTTTCTAACCAAATAATCCTTAATATCCTACCTTGATAATAAGATTTTCCAAATTAATAAACTAATTTCTAGACCGGTACAGCGAAAGCTCTAAGTAGAATAAAAAAAACTCCAATCTTCTATCGAGACCAACATGAATAAAGTGTCTTTTCGATTTACCTTTTATTCCATGCATGCCCACCGACGAGACGAAGGACTAGACAGTGAAACAGAACTACTCCCCCTCGAGGTTAGACAAAACTTCAAGTAATTTAAAGCCGCCAAATCCTGTGACATTCTTCACATTGCTCTTCGCCCAGCCGCCTTCGGCTCTCCGCTAGGCCACCTTCAGAGTCCATTTCACGATTGCTGCGAGTTGTTGTTGTGTTGCGAGGTGAGTACCCTAAACAGTCTCTTCTAAGTTGTGCTTTTCGCATCGTCTTCTTGCTATCTTGCATTGCTTGCACACATCACCCATCTGCACCGGTACGTACCTGATGGCCGGTACCTGATGGCCGATCGAGACAGAGAGAAGTCTTTTGATGAATCCTCGTGCCCTTGCATGTAGATCATGTGTAATTGCTTTGCATTGCTCTGTTTTCGTATTGTAGCTCTTGAATTAAGCTTGATCGACTAGCTACGGACATTACTTTTACTTTTTCTTCGTGCTTACATTTATCTCACTTACACCAGTAGATTGTAACGATCGACCTGGTTTGGACTTCGAAATTATATCAACACAAGGTATTATCGTCGGAACTCGTAAAGTAATCCGAATTGCAGTTTTGTTGTCAACTTAAAGACATGCTCGCAGTCCATCATTCTTCTTATTTCAAACTGATCTTATTTTCTGTTGTTTTAGTTTGATCGAGTGTCCTGGAATCGCTCGCTCAATCATGCGAAGCTCATTTCTACCCCAGGACTTAGAATTTGCAAATTATCGGGGTTCTTTTTAATACATCACAGACTAGCTTATTCGACTTGCTTTTTGTCCACCGTCGCCGAACTAACTCCAAACTGGGATTAGCGTCACGCTGACTTTGTTAACATGATTCTCCTTTTCCTGATCGTGTAAACATCGCAAGCAGATTCTTGACTGCTCATTTCTACCCCAGGCCTTAGAATTTACAAATCAGGGTTTTGTTTAATCCAACTTATACAAACTTGTCCGACTTGCTTTATCGTCCATGATCGCCGAAACTCTAAACTGGGATTCCCGTCACTCTGACTTTTTTAATATCATTCTTCTTTTCCTGATCATGTGAACATTGCATACCGATTCGTGAGTGCACTGCAGAAAAAAATATGGCCGGCCCCAGCGAAATGCAGACGCCGGCGGAGCAGTCTGGACGTCACGGGACGGAAATCGGTCCCCAAAACTCACCCGCCACCCAAGCTACCATGGGAGAGGTACGTGCATGTGTAGTATATATATCATTCTAATGTCGTTGCTACAGGTCGAAACCACGTACCTGACGGAATGATTCTGTTATTGTCCGTTTTCATTTTCAATGCCGGGACTAAATAAATGATTTGCTTTTTCACATAAACCCCAGACAGTGGACGGTGGTCGGTCTAAGCCTCTCGGAGAGCCCGGGGTTCAGGTACCTACACAGCAATCCGCAAAGCGGAAAAGGGAGGAAGAGCGACTACGCAAAGCACGTCACCTGAAATTGGATCTGAATAAGCCTCCGGAAGAGTACGGGGTGTCTGCTAGGGGTCACGGTTGGGTGGCCTACCTGTGGGTGCCGGGCGTTTGCATCCCGGGACGCGAGAAGCGGGGCAAAAAGATCACCCTGGGCTACTTCGAGGAGAAGGTTCACGCCACGGCAATACGCGACATGATAACTTTAAAACTGGAAGAGACCCACACGTCGAAGGCAGAGCTGAACTTCCCTGACAACGGCAATTTCAAGAAGTTCTTGGAAGACCATGCGACGTGGGACCTGTGGGACGTTGTGTGGGACTGCAGGCACGAGAGAGAAAAGTCCATGACGGGTGTCACCTGCTACCTCACCGAGAGACAGAAGATGGTCTATGTAGCGAGAATTTCACACACTTACGAGGAGCCGGTAAAGGAGAAGCAGACACATGAGCTCGGGACATTTGCAAGCCCGGATGAAGCTGGAAGAGCTTACGACCTGCCGTTGCTGTTCATCCATAAGAACCACACATACTGGGAGAAATTGCGACTTATGACCAACTTTCGGCCCAGCAAATACTCTGAAGACGAAATTCTGGAGGCCGGAATCACCCATGGCTTGAGAGAGGCAAGAACGCTCGCATTGACGGAGGCCGAATCCAACCAAGACATCAATTGATTTGAAGCTGCAGGCATGCATGTTGTGTTTCAGTACAAGATGTGTCAGTGATCTAGTTCTGTCAATGGACGATCTAGCGTCGGTGGTAGAATGTCTGAGTTGACTTTATAATGGAAACAATGGTGAAACTGGAGCAAATTTATTTGTGTGCGCTTCAATGCATCATGTACAAGTGTTGGTAGACTTGGAACTTAGATTTGATTTCCTTAACCCCCAACCGCCCAACCATGCATATTTTGCATGATGTACGGATTTGAAGTCCGTTTTCTCATCCATCATGCACTTTTTGCACTTTTTGGATTTTTTATTGAAACTTTTATGGGAAGTTAGCTCCATGCATGTGTGATTCGATTAGAAAGGGGATGATTTGTGAAATTTTTATGCCTCATTTCATGTTGTAGTGTTCCACCCAAAATTTCAAAGATTTTAGTCTAAAAGTGCTCCTGAAAAAGTAACCAAAAAATCTCCAAAAATCACTACACTTAGAGTATTACATTTCAACCCATCACAAAAAAATTCATTATTATATTGTCAATATCCTATTCGTAATCATATTACAAAAGAGTGTTAAATTTTAAGTTTGAAATTGAATACGAAAATATCGGTGATAGCAATGGCAAATCTAACCGTATGGATAGAATCTAAAATGCATAATGTACAACTTTTATTCATTCATCAACTTGAAAATATCCCTCTTAGTTGCATTATAAATAGTATCTTTAGAAAACTGCCAACTTTGAAAAGGGTGAGAACGTTTAGGAGTTAACAGTCAAAGTATTTGGACAATGTTGTTTTTGCACATAAATGTCCTTAAATTATCACGTGCGATACTCTTGTTGACACTAATTGTTGAACTTCAATAATGAGGTTGATGGTTTCATTGGTTTCATAGCCAATGTATGTGGTATGTGGAATCACTTAATTTGACACTGCTATTGGTAGGTAGTCACCATTGGCAAATTAAAATATTAATGTACACTTAAGTCATATCACTCTTACCATAAGTTCAAGTCTCAAGTTTTAATGTGTGTTTTAAAAAATATGAAAAAGAATTCAAAACATATAACAAGGAAGATTTACTAGTGCGGTTTTGTACTTTAGTTAAAGAGATTTTATAAGATAATTGAGATTATCAACTAATCAATATAGTAAGTTCTAGATGAATTCCTTGATATAGGAACCCTCACAATAAGGTATTAATCACTAATTTTATTAGTATGGTTCTTTTACAGAAATCTTAGGAACAACTTATTCAATTCTTTAATATTAAAGTTTGTAGAAGAGAAATTTTTGGATTGTAGAGTGTTATGTCAACTTCTTTAAGAATAATTTAATCATTATTTAAATCTCAATTTAGAATAAGTGGTGTTACTTCAAGACCATATGGATAGAATCTAAAATTCATAATATACAACTTTTATTTATACATCAAGTTCAAAATATCCCTCTTAGTTGCATTTTAGAATGCATCTTTGCAATTCTCCAAATTTGGAGAGGGTTGCTCACAGGCATTTAGGGGTTAACGTTCATTCACTAAGTCATTTTTAACATTTTATTGATACGTATTTTTAAAATCAGTTAAATGCATTTATTTGAATTTAATTTTAAATTATTGACAATCAATTACAATTGAAATTAATAAGCTAGCAATTCCAATGATTCATAATTCAAGATTTAAATTTAGATTATATACTACATGTTAGATTTTTAATCACATTTTTTAAATCACATTGCAATCCCATAATAATTTATCAAATCACTCTCCATGATATCCTTTCAAATCACAACTTACATGTACTTTTTCAAATAACATCATGTTTCCTTTCAAATCACATCATATATTATTTGAAAGGATACCGTATGATTTTTCAAATTAATCAAATCACACCAAAGACAATATTTTTTCAAACAACCACATGTGTTCTTTCATATCACACAAGATATTCTTCAAATCACACCTAATATTCTTTCATATCACTAAAATTTCATTATAAACTTGTAACTTAAGTATATTGTACGTGGAAGGTAGGGTCGATACTTTCATGTCGAATAATTAATAAAAGTTGAAACAGTGGAGGTCGGCACTTTCAAAAGTAATTATTAAGAAATCGTCTATTAATAGTTAACATTAAATTTTTTCTCGCAGCTAAACGTTTTATTTTATTTTTTATCTACGATTCTCGTTGAGTGTTATGGTTTTATTTTTTATTTTTTCGGCTTTTTGTAACTAACTTTATTTCTGTTGATTTCGACAAAATACTTAATAAATTTATTAATTTTTTCGGCATTTTTTTGGGGAATTATTTTCTGCCGACCCTACCTTCCACATACGGTACTTTAAAACAAATTGTATATGGAGGAATTTTTATAAATCTAGAGTCCAAAACTCTCACAAGTTCAAGTTTTCAAGATCTTCCATAAATTGAATTGCTAAATGTTTTATTGAGTTGAAATGACTCCTAAATTCTTATATTTATTCTTATAGTTATGTATACACAAGTCATTAGTGATCCATTCAATCTCCAAATTTGTGGTGTTGTAAGCATGTTTGTCATGGCGTCCAAGAGGTCATCTATCCAATTGCACATGTCCAATTAGACTTCCGCTCGTCCAATGTTAAATTGTTCAATAACATTTGAATAACTTCTATAACCTTCCTCGAAGTTTAGACATATTCAAAGAGTTTGGACATAATTTTTGTACAAACAATCCTAATTTGTCGACCTGTAGGGACTTGTTGGACCGGGTGATCCATCCGTCTAGTATGACAGCGTTGGTTGTGAGTATGTTTTATAGTAGCCATGAAACTCAATCTTCAGTTGGAATAAAAGGGATGCTTGAAATTGTACTAGTCACTATGAAGATGCCGCATTTGATTGCTGCATCACCAATTCTATTGTTCCATTTAATTATTCCACTATGGAGTTTATTACCCATGTATAAGCTTCTCCAGCAGGACACTAGTAAAGTTATGTCATAAAGGCAAAAGGATGAAAAACATGTATTTTTAGGCTCTTTTGTTCGAATGTGGTTGGAGAGGACTTGAACAAAATGGTTCATCATCTTGTGAGGGCCATGTGTGGGTGGAGTACAAGTTTGAATGCCTATGTTTTGAATGTAGGAAGGGCCAATTGCCTGTATCCCGGTGGAGATGCTCTAAGAACAAGTAAAGTATATAAAAAGAGTACTCTTTATCAATCTCGGGGGGTGCACTCGTTTATGTGTGTAAGGAATCACGTGAGTGCACAAGAGGGGATTAAGTGGTTAGCTTTTATAAAAGGCTTATAAGAAAATCATGTTTGAAGGTGGTGAAAGATCACATTTATGTTTCATGTGTTATTTTGTTTCAACTACACTAAATAGTATATTTAGTGTGAGGCACATTAATTGCGAACATCACTCTAAATATCAAAAAACCTACTTTTGTAAAAACACTAATTGTGAATTCTCACACTATTTATGAAGAATAGTAACATTTTGACATTGTGATCTTTTGAGATATGGATATTTAGTGTGAGTAAGGAATGAAACTTGAGATGAAAGTTTAGATGGAAAAACTGAAATTTTAGAAATGGAATGAATCGAATTGGATGATAAGTATGATTATCATCCAACACTAATTACCCACAAATTGACAATTAGTGTTAGACAAGGAGTAGGGGTAAGCACATTATTCATCACCTCACACTAAATATACTATTTAGTGTAGTGCATGGATCCAAACTCCAAAGCCATAACCATATTCATTGTTTTCAAGCACGGTTACACGGTATGGATAATTAAAATATTTTCATTTACTTGTATTCATGCCTTCTAAGTTTTAAACAAAGCACACAAATACAAAAGCCATAACTAACGCCATATTAGTTATTTTGGTCAATCCCTGTTATTTCCTAGTGTAAGCTGTAACTTGTTACACTAGAAAATAAAATGAATCAATTGGCCAATATAATCAATATGACGTTAACTCCTAAATGCCTAGAGCCCTCTTCAAATTCAGCAGTTTTACAAAGATGCATTAAAAAATGCAACCTAGAAGGATATTTTGAACTTGATATATGAATAAAAGTTGTACGTTATGAATTTTAGATTCTATCCATATGATTAGATCTATGAGTGCTATTACCAATAATTTTGTATAAAATTTGAAAGGTGAAATTCAAAATTATTTTGTAATTCAGTTACGAATAAGATATTGACAATCTAAGGATGAAATTCTTTGTGATTGGTTGAAATGTAATACTCTAAGTGTAGTGATTTTTGAAGATTTTTTGGTTGCTTAATTTTATGATTTGACTTTTTTTAGAGCACTTTTACACTGAAATCTTCAAAATTTTGGGTGAATCACTACAACATGAAATGAGGCATAAAAATTTCACAAATCATCCCCTTTCTAATTGGATCACATATGCATGAAGCTAACTTCCCATAGAATCTACAGTAAAAATTCCACTCTGCAAAAAGTGCATAACGGATGAGAAATTATGGATGAAATCTGTACATCGTCCAAAAAATGGACGCTCATGCAGTTAGGGGTTAAGTGCATTCATCTCTATCAACAAAAGCACACGAAATATTGAATGTAAATGTCATAATGCATTCATCAGCCCTATCTAACCAAAGTATACTTATCCTGCCGTAATAGTAAGAATTCCCAATTTAATAAATCAATTTTTAGAGTAGGAACTCCAAGTAGAAAAAGAAGAACCCCGGTCCTCTATCCAGGCTCCCGAAAATAAAGTGTTGAATAAAGTGTCTGTTCAACCCAACCATCATTCCATGCCCATAGGACAAATGCCGGTGGAGTAAGACTACACGCCCTCTCGGACAAAAGCCGGTGGAGTCAGACTACACGCCCTCTCCAGGTTAGACAAGCTCCAAGTATTTAAGCCCCAAATCGTGCGACATTCTTCACATTGCTCTTCGCCCAGCCGCCTTCGGCTCTCCGCTAGGCCACCTTCAGAGTCCATTTCACGATTGCTGCGAGTTGTTGTTGTGTTGCGAGGTGAGTATCCTACACAGGCTCTTCTAAGTTGTGCTTTTCGCATGGTCTTCTAGCAATCTTGCATTGGTTGCACTCATCACCCATCTGCACCGGTACGTACCTGATGGCCGGTTCCTCAGGGTCGATCGAGACAGAGAGAAGTCTTTTGATGAAACCCCGTGCTCTTGCATGTAGATCATGTGTAATTGCTTTGCATTGCTCTGTTTTCGTATTGTAGCTCTTGAATTAGGCTTGATCGACTAGCTACGTACATTGCTTTTACTTTTTCTTCGTGCTTACATTTATCTCACTTACACCAGTAGATTGTAATCATCGACCTGGTTTGGACTTCGAAATTATATCAACACAAGGTATTATCATAGGAACTCGTAAAGTAATCTAAATAGCAGTTTTGTTGTCAACAGTCATGCTCGTAGTCCATCATTCTTCTTATTTGAAACTGATCGACGTTCTGTCTTTTCTGTCGTTTTGTTTGATCGAGTGTCCTGGAATCGCTCGCAGCTCATTTCTACCCCAGGGCTTAGAGTTTGCAAACCGAGGTTCTTTTTAATCCATCACAGACTTATTCGACTTGCTTTCTGTCCACCGTCGCCGAAACTCCAAACTGGGATTACCGTCACTCTGACTTTGTTAGTGTCATCATTCTCATTTTCCTCATGATCTGAACATCGCATGCTGATTCTTGACTGCTCATTACTACCCCCCCCCCCCCCCCCCCCCCCCCCCCCAGGACCTTAGAATGTACAAATCAGGGTCCGTTCTTCTTATGCACACTTGTTCGACTTGCTTTATTGTCCGTGGTCGCCGAAACTCTAAAGCTTAGAAGGAATAAACACAATAATGATCGATCTGGTTTGGACTTCGACATCATATTGATCAGCACAAGGTATTATCGATAATAGGAGTTCAGATAGCCGAATTGAAGTTTTGTTCTCAACAGTCATGCTCGTAGTCCAAGATCTCCTTATTTCAGACGGATCGTTGTTCTGTCTGTTCTGTCTTTATGTTTGATCGACTGTCGAAACGCTCAATCATGCAAAGCTCATTTCTACCCCATACCAGGCCTTAGAATTTGCAAATCGGGGTTCTTTTAAATCCAACTTACACATACTTGTTCGACTTGCTTTTTGTCCACGGTCGACAAAATTACCTCTAAGCTGTCTGGTATTCCCATCACTCTGACTTTGTCAACATCATTCTCCTTTTCCTGATCATGTGAACATCGCATACTGATTCGTGAGTGAACTGCAGAATAAAGATGGCCAGTCCGAGTGAAATGCAGACGCTGGTGCCGCAGTCTGGACGTCCTCAACATGATGCCTCTGCCCATGCGACGGAGACGGGTCCCCAAATCTCACCCGCCGTCCAAGCTAACAACAGTGAGGTGCGTGCATGTGTAGTAACTATATATCATTCTAATGTCGTTGCAACAAGTGAAAACAACGTACGTGATGATCTAATCCCGTTATTGCACGTTTTGATGCCATGCCAAGACTGAATGATTATTTTGTTTTGTGACATAAATCCTAGATACCGGATGGTGGCCGGTCTAAGCCTCCAACTCCCAGCAGAGAGCTTGAGGTTCAGCAACCTACACGACCATCCAGAAAGCGAAAAGCGCGGGGTCTGCGAATGCGCAGAGCACCTACCCCAAAACACGATAGCAATGGTCATCCGAAACTGTCGGGGGTCGTCGTTGGTTCCCAGGGTTGGGCGGCCAACCTGCGGGTGCCGGGCGTTATCATCCCAGGACGCGAGAGTCGGGGCATACTGATCTACCTGGGCAATTACAAGACGGAGGAAGAAGCCAAGGTAGCGCACGACAGGGCAGCTTTGAAGCTTGATGAAATCCACGTCGCAGAACCACAACTGAACTACCCTAAGGAGATCCATAAGGAGTACATGGAAGGGCACGCGACGTGGGACTTGCGGGACTTTGTGTGGAAGTTGCGGCACCCGGCGGGCAAGTCCATGAAGGGTGTCACCTGCATCATTAAGAAGGTGGTCTTTAAAGCAAGGATTTCGAAGAAGTACAAGGAGCCAGTGGAGGAGAAGAAAACGTATGAGCTCGGGACATTTGCAAGCCAGGATGAAGCTGGAAGAGCTTACGACCTGGCGTTGTTGTTCATCCACAAGAAACTCACATGCTGGGAGAACTTGCGTCTTATAACCAACTTTCGGCCCAGCAAGTACTCTGAAGACGAAATTCAGGAGGCCGGAACCACCCATAGCTTAAGACAGGTAGAAGCCCCTGCAGAAGAAGACATGGATTGATTTTAAGCTGCACGCATGCATGTTGCGTTTCAATACGAGATGTGTCAATGATCTACTACTGCCCATGGACCATCAAGCTCATTATCTTACAAGCTGGATGAATGTGTGAGTAGAGTGTATGATACCGTGGAAACAATGGTGGTACTGGTGCACATTCATTTGTATGCGCTTCAATGCTTCATGCGCAGTCAAGTGTTGGTAGACTTGGAGCTTACAATTTGGTTTCTTTTACAGTCAAAGTTGTAGTGTTGTTTTTGCACAAATGTGTCGTTAAAAACTATCGTGTGTGATAGTCTTGTTGAGAGTACTTGTCGGAATTCAATTATGAGGTTGGTAGTTTGGATTCGTAGCGGGAGTGACATGTAGTATGTGTGAACACTTGACTTGATGGAAATAAAGTATAGTTCTATAATTCCGGTAGTGGGTGGTAGTCTCTCTTGGCAAATTAGATTGTTGATGAAGGGTTAAGTCATATCACTTTGACCATTGGTTCAAGCTTTAAATGTGGGCTCAAATAAATAAAAATAATTAAGAAAATATAAAATAAAAGCATTAGTACGGTTTTGTACTTTACTTGATGAGATCTTATGAAATGATTGAGATCATTGAGTATAGTAAGTTTAGGATGTATGTCTTTGTAGGAACCCTGATAATTAGGTATAGATTGATGGCTTTTATCAATGAACGTCCCTTCCAAAAGAATTAAGAAAAATAATCTATTTTTCGATATTAAAGTTTATAGAAGAGAATTTTTAGATTGTAGCGTGTGATAATAGCTTTTAATTTTAAGAATTTAAAACATTTTTAAATTCTCTACATAATAAAAGTGGTATTACTTAATCTCTAAGTATGAGACCAGGAGGACACATTGTGTTCAAGAATAATTTCAAAACCTTTAGTAAGTAGACCTATTCGGATTCCATAATATTGTCTCAATGTTAACTAAAGAATTGTAAATGTTGGTTATAAGAACACAAAAGTCCTTCAAGATGTGCAATTACATTGATCAATGCGCCGGGAAAAACTTAAACACTTCCGGAAGTAAATTTTAATGTATCACTTAATAACGATCACAAACACCGACTCATTGGGTAATCAGCAAGTCACTTCACCCAAAAATAAATCTCTCGGAATCAATCATTGTTGTTGTGTTTTGTTTTAGAACACCCTTTTTTTGAACACATAGATATAGTGCATCTTTGTATGGCCTTGAAATTTCAAATGCTAATCATGATTTTTGAATTAATGAGAATGTTTGTACTTTGTAGTCAATGACCTCTTGATTTTGTTCTGAAATTTCATAAAACAATTCATGATCAACCCTTATAATCGGTTAATGTATAAGGTAGATTGTCCTAAAAATTGATAAATAGTCTCACAAGTAAGTCCTCTTTGAGCTTCAACGATGAAGTTTTCTACATAAACACAAATTATGAGATAGAGCAGTGATCTTGAAAGCATCACAAGAAGTGATAAAATTTTAGAAGTTAAGTGGTCCTTAGTTAAAGGGTTGAAATCAAATTAAAATTGTAATAATGATGTAAAAAATGAACAACATGGTTAAAACTATCACTTTCGCACTCATTGACAAGACAAGTCTATTGTACACAATTGAGAAATAACAAAGCTCACGGTTGTCTTGTAACATATTTTTTTGATACTCGACCTCATGTTCAATGTTTGATGTTCAGTGACGTATTAAAAGAAGTGTTAAGTATGTTCGATGAAACGTTCCCAAATATTTAATAATATTCTATGAATATTCAATGCATATGGTTGTTTGATAGATAAATATGTTTGTCGTGCAATTGATTCTTTCAATTTGTGCCAAAAATAAATAAATATGTTTGTAGTTTGCTAAATCATGTTGTGTCGTCGTGTCAAGTGGTTGGATAGGACAACCCTATTTAGATTCTCTAAAGAGTGCTCATCACTAACTACCTTGTTGTGCCAACGCTTGTATTGAAAAGGCTAAAAAATTGCATGTTTGAATGACGAATATAAAATCTCATATTTAACAAACATTATTTTTATTCAAATTTGAATTTTTAATAATGTAATGGTTTCATAAGCTTTATTGACCAAGTCATTTTCAACATTTTAGGTGTACATGTTTTTTAATCACTTAAATGCATTTTTTATAAAATTAAATTTTAAATCATTTAAGACCAAAAATTATTTCAAACCATTGATAATCAGTTACACTTCTCACTAATAAACTAGCCATTCCAATGATTTATAATTCAAAACTCAAATTCAAATTACATACATGTTCTTTTACATCACACTATATGATATTCTATCAAATCACTCTACATGATATTCTATCAAATCAAAGTATATGGTATACTTTTAAATCACACTTTGTACTTTTTCAAATACCATCATGTTTTCTTTCATAAAACAGTGCATATTATTTCAAATCACTCTACATGATATTCTATCAAATCAAAGTATATGGTATACTTTTAAATCACACTTTGTACTTTTTCAAATACCATCATGTTTTCTTTCATAAAACAGTGCATATTATTTCAAATCACTCTACATGATATTCTATCAAATCAAAGTATATGGTATACTTTTAAATCACACTTTGTACTTTTTCAAATACCATCATGATTTTTTTCATAAAACATTGCATATTATTTCAAATCACACCACATATTATTTCAAATCACGTCACATAGAAAAAGAGCAACTTTGGCCCAAAGGGCCAACGTGAATGAAGAGTCTCTTGAAGGAAGTGCTACCAACTTGGCCACCGGGACCAAGATCGCGCATGATACCCTTGATGCCCTCTTTCGAGGATAGACTCTTATATATCACATAATTATTATTCAAATGACACCATATGTTCTTTCAAGTAAATCATATCACACCAAAAACATGTCTTTGAATCATTCAACCCCACGCGTTCTTTCAAATCATTAGGCATTCTTTCAAATCACACCATGTATTGGGGTGTTTTTATGGTAGGGCATACCAAAATGTATAGTAACACATTGGAGAACATCAAAATTTTGATGGTAAACATATCCTTGTTGGTCATTGAGGTTGGTTTTTCGGCAAAAATGTTAATAACTACGAAAAGGTATTCTAGAATTGTATGTATGGAAAAAAATTCAAAATAACTAAAAATAGTATTTGGCCCAAAATGAAACATATTGTGTCCCATCACGTTGCACAATATGTACGTTAACACATTGAATATATCGTAATGGCAATTATTTTCCTCAATTTCTATTACACAAAAGTATCATATTCAATTAAGATACCAAAAGATCCCACAAATATTCCAAAAGATTCTAAAATAATATAAAATATGTTGAAAAGATTCCATTAGTATTTTAAAATACTTTTGATAATTTCCCTATATTATATTATGTCTCTGAATCACAGTAATAGGAACATTAGTTTATTAGAATTTTGATATTTATAATTTCCTTTCCTAATATATGAATGGTTCATTCAACTTATTTTGTTCAACGTCAATACCTTTTATTCAAATTTTGATATTTACAATGTCCTTTTCTAATTTATAATTGGCTTTTCCAACTTATCCTCTTCATGCTGAGTATTTTTTGTTGAAATTTTGATGATTGAGTCATCTAAATTTTAATAATCTAATGAAGAATCATAATATTTTAGTATCTCTCTAATCCCCATAAAATGCTTAATAAAATTCAAGGATTTGTAATTTAAACAAAGTTTGTTATAAATTGTAAAGTTAGAAACTACTCCTTCCATCCCATAATTGATGATGCTTTTGAGAATAAAGAATTGTTCCAAATTACTTGATGGAAATCGTATATTCAATTTGAAGTTGTTGTTTTATAGATTCAAATAAAGAAAAATCACAATAGACGTGCACAAGAAGTACATGAAGTTCTTTTTGTTTGTGAAGCTTGTCTTTGTTCATGTATGGAACCCTATAACTATTGCAACCACCTACTTTCATAGTTTCAACCATGCAATGTTGTAAACTCAAGAAAGCCTTATTCAAAACTTGAATTCACATGCTATCATAGGCCTCTTCCACAGTATGAACAGGTTCATTACTTGATTTGAAAGCTTGCTCATGCTAAAGAGACTGAATAGCCAGACCTATTTAACCCCTAACAATCCCGGCGTCCATATTTTGGACGTTTCTTGGGGTACATTCACCTTCAAAGAGCTGTAACTTTTGCAAAAAGTGTTCGATTTCAATGAAATTTTGGAAAAACAAACCGCATGATGTAAAAAATAAGTGGTAAAAATTTCAAATCAATCCAAGATATATTGAATTTTTGGTGATCATTTGAAAGTAGGGGTCCTTTTTTTTGGACAGTGTTTTTGCATTTTGATGGTTGCAACTTTGGGGGCTTGTATCTCCTTAATCCCATGTCCATATTCAATAAACATTATTGGGTTGGATTTCCCTTGAAGTCTAGTTATCATGGTAAAATTTTCATGTCATTCCATGTTGTTCTGAATGTTTGGGAGTCATTTTAGTGCACGGGTCTATTTTGAACACTTTTTGCTTTTTGGGTCAAATGGGTCACTTTTCAAGCTACTTTTTAACATTGCAAGGCCATTTCAGGGCACATCAAATTTTTTATGAATTTTTTTTTGCACCAATGTGTTTATATGATGATTTTGAACTACTTTATAGTCGAAAGTTTTTTCATTTGAGTAATTTTGAAAACGAATTTCACCTCTAACTGTGTTGCTAGGAAAATTTTAGCATCCATTTTTACACTAAAACACTATGATCTTGCAATCTATATGGCCAAATGACTCCAAATTTGATTCACATCATCTACAACATGTATATTACAAGATTGTACAGTTGAGATTTCTATACCTCACTTACATTTAGACCTATAACACATCAACTGAAGCAATGATGTTTTTAAGCCCAAAAAAGCTAGGGACGCTTAGGGGTTAATGTTATTGCTTGGACATACAACTACTCCGAAATAGAAACTTATTGTATTACGAGATTTGATGAAATCATTCTAGGTTGCTTAACTCCTAAAGGACTAGAGCGTTTTTCCTCCAAAAGCACTCCAATGTTGTCATTTCTACTTTCTTGTGTAATTATTCCAAAAAAATGTTTTTTTTATCTTCTAACCGTAAGATCTTGTCCTAAACTACTTGGAAAACATCCACAACAAATTTCGTTGAGGTTTTACCACACGGATTGCAAGATAATTGCGTTTGATGGATAAAATCACCCCAAAGAAACACTCGCCCGAAAATTTCAGATGCATTTGACCGTGGCTACATCAAAAATATTTCACTACCAAAACCTGTCACACTTCACTTTCACATTCTATATGATGTTACTTAATTGTGTACCAATTTTCGTTGCATTTGGAGATGTTTAAGATGTTGAAGAACACTTGTTGGGGGTTTAAAAGTTTAGAAAAGACTCTTTGTTTTTGGAATTGCAATATTTTTTACTTTCATTATTTAAAATACTAATCTGAGCAGTGAAACATAAGTACACTCTTCCCTCTATAGAATGGCGAAAAAAAATTGAGAAAAAAAAAATCTCCAAGTTTTAAAAGACATGTAGCATATTTTCTAAAAATTTGGGGGTTACAAGGGAAATAAAGGGTAGAGGAAGGGAATCGAAGTGCCACCTTACCCAACCTATTCAATGCTCATGACCCCACTAACTTCCAAGAGGGGTTTGGAGGCCCTCAAGGTGGACTGCCACGTGACAGTTCCTCATTGGACAATTTGCCTTTTTTTTTTTTAATAACTTTATTTTTTTAATTATTAATTTTAAGAAAAAAATATAATTACAAAAAATAAATTTTAAATTTTAAAATAATAATTTTAAATTATTAAATTTTAAATTTTAAAATAATAATTTGTAATTATAAAAAATTTAATTTTTAATTTTATAGAATAATTTAATTCTAAAAAATATTATTTTTTGATTTTTTAATGGGGGCTATTTGTTGCCTCCCACAGTCCACCCTATTTTCCACACTATGCCCTTCTTTTTGCCTCCGCCAAAAGAAATTCAACCATTTTTCTATTGCTCCGTTGCCCTTTCTCTCGAAAATAACACATTCTCCCCCATAACGGTGTCGGAATTCAAAAAACAAAAAAACAATCCCCATTTTTGTGACACATTGAGGAATCCACTATTAAATTTCCTTCAAAATTCAATTAAAAATATGTTCACCGGGACCTACCCGGTTCTTTAAATTACCTGGTTATGACACTTCGTCTTTTAGTGGTTAATTTCTTGATTTTTTTCAAAAGCATCACCTATTATAGGACGGAGGGAGTACTTTACAATTCAAATCATGTGATTGTAAGGTCATTCATTCTTGTATGAAAGCTTAACCTTTTTTCTCTCCAAAACCTTGCCATCATGTTGAACTCCTTTTTTCCAAATTCCAATATTGAAAAAGATATGATGTGGTGTGTAAATGAGACAATTATCCCCTAAAGTTTAGCCTTTTAGAAACATTCGTAAGTTTCTATTGCCCCATTTTGTGGAGATGGAGGGTGGAGATTAACCCACTCGCGTTGCTTCCACATCCTTTGCACTCATAAAGCTAGGTTCAGGGTTTTCCATTCAATCTTTTATGTAGAATTGGGGTCTCATGGCAGACTGAGCACTGATTTTTTTCAGGGTTTGTGAAGCTTATCTACCTTCCTTCAGCAATCAAGCATAGAGCTGTGTGAGCCCAGCTGGAGAATTTGCAAGCATTCAGTGATTGGACGATTGCTTTCAATAGCTCTTGAATTGGAATGATTTTTCCGGTATTTACGAGGAATCCTATGTTTAGTACTGCTATCAACTGTGGTGGAGATTTTTGTGAACCAGGGATTAGGATTTGCCTTTTGTAGGAACAGAAGTAATTTGGAGAAGGTCTGATGTAAGAAGCTGAGAAACAAACGTTCACATGAATTCAGAAAGCTCTGAGCAACCATTCTGATGAAGAGGAATTAGATCATAAAAGTTTGTTCTGTAAAATTTAAAATTCTCTAGGAGCCATTTTCATGTTGCACACTAATCAGAGGATGACAAAGCTCAATTCCAGAAGGTCATTGGTGTAGAATTTTATTTGATGTACCTTCGAAATTGCAGTTTTTGAGGAAAATCGGGTGACGGCTATCAATAGTGTTGCATTCAGGTATTAGGGTTTGGATTTTGTGGTAACTGAATCACTAAGGAGCAATAGTGGAATTCCGGGACCTTCAGGGGTAACTGAGAACGAATGCTCACATCAATTTAGAAGCTGTGAGGGTGATTAAGTATGCAACATAGATAATGTATGCCGTAAGATGATGTATAGCTGTCATAAAGCTACTTTCTGAACACCAATACTACAACATTCAAGTGCATAGTTCTTAAAAAATAGTACTGCTACTGGTTTGCAGTTCCAAACGAGCATCTAGAAAAGTGCCACATTTTTTTAATTTGGCCATTATGACGAATGAGGATTTGTGATATGTTAGTTATTGGACTTCTCAGCAAAACTAGTGCTGCAAGTGTAACCGAAGAAGTGATGGAAGTGAACATGTTCAAAACGTGGTGGAAACCTCACATTCACTAGAATGGCACGAATTGGGCTTTAGACATTTTCTCCAAGTACCATTTATTTTCTGCAGGGATGATTGGAAAAACTCTCATCACGCAAGATAACGTTGTGGGATCCAAAAAAGCAAATCAACTTGAAGTGAAGGTGAAAAAGGAAGCCCTTGAGGACTAAATTTCCAAACTTCGACAATGTAACATCATAGAAAATTGCATACACCAAGTGCTCCATGTCTTCAAAAGCTCACACTATTAAATATGGTAATCACATATATCTCAAGGTCCGGTACATCGCAGATCATATACAAATATGTCACGCTGGCTGCATACAAGTCCCAAACTGTGAGCCAAGGTTTATCACGATCACATACTTATAGAGTCTGTGCACACGGTGCAGTCCACGGCACTTACAAAGGTATTTACAGACCGAAGTGGTGGTGATGCTTCTTCTCGCCCTCACCCTCTTTCAGCTCCTCTTTCTCATGATGATGGTACCCGGCATAGCCCAAGATGCCGGCACCCACAACCCCCGCGGCAATCTCCTCCTCCAATTTCCTCTTGCGCCTGCGCTTCTCCTCCTCGGAGATGTCGGTGCGATTGGCCAGATTCTCCACCTGCAACAACAGGCACATTATTCATCAGGCACTCAAACGTCGTTCACAATGACACAGAAAGCACGTCCTGCATACTTTGAACTGAAATTCAGTGCATCAAACGATACTGGCAATGACTTGAGTGCAAGCAGAACTCACATCTTCCTTTCTCAGGGAGCTTTTGTGGTAGCCATGGCCAATGTCATCGCCGTAGCCGTTGTTGTGCGTCATCTTCGGATGCTCCAAAATGTATCAAGGTCAAGACAGGCAGAAAAATGAATTAGCAACTTAGCACTCAGTGACTGAAGAGAACGAAATGAGTGCAGGATTATATAGAGATAGGGGATCCCACCAGTTACGCCTGATGTGCAGATGAGAAGGGACTTGCAAATGACTTTCTAATTGGAGTGACGGTCGATAGGTCTCATCACAAGTCACGGGAATCATGCAATGTTCCACTTGCCGAAACTTGAGAGGGTCCTCGAAAAGATCATTCAGAAGAAACGTACTTCAAAGCATGGGAGTGCTAGGTGCTTGCGTGAGTCCGTCTGCCGATTGAAGTACCGTTCCAGATGCACCTCGGACAACGTTCCTGGATATGGAATCAATATGGTAGATTATTTGTGCCTGCCTACTCTTGCATAGTTTCTGCGACGTGGGTGGGGTATATGTGCCGGGGAAGCAATCATCAGGAAAATCTCCCGCCCCCCAGCCATGATTCAATATAGTTGAAATGTGCAATACTCAAAACTGTCTCTTTTTTATCAACCTTTTGTAACCAATGTACACGTGGAAACAAGTGTCCAATTACATGAGTTTACCATAGCAACTACGCGTGGAAACAAGTGTCCAATTTCATGAGTGCACAATAGCAACTATACGTGGAAAGTGTCCAACACTAGTAGAAAAGGTAGCACTCCCAAGGGAGATGCCCAGGCAAAATCACTATGCATGCGTGGAATTGGGCACCACATGCCTGGGCAACTCCCTTGACAATGCCACCTTTTCTATTAGTGCCAATAATATGAGTTTACAATAAAAAATGCTTTTTCTGCAAATACCGATATTGGAATGTGATACTTGGACGGCGATAGTGTGAAGCAACTAAAATTCAATATCTCTACGTGTAAGTTTTCCATATTTCAAAATCAAAACGTTTCACACATTCATATGATGCAGGTACAATACTAGGCTAGAATCAATACAAAAAACATCTTATAATACTAGAGTTATCTGAGAACAAAACTGGTTTACAAGCGGAGTTCAAGTGGAGTTCTCTTCCTATAATCATAATTTATGACAATTATTGTTAATGAATAGTTTCTATGGTTGGAGCTCTTGGCTTGGGGGGAATGGGGGACGTGTGGGAACTCTCTTTTAACATTAGGGAGGTCACAAGTTCTGCACCTCGTGATGGTGCAGGGCCTTGCTTTAAATTATTCTCCAACTCACCATAAACTAGTTTTGTAGTCTTTTTGAACTCAAAACGAGTCTAAGGTGAGTTTAAGGTTTCTTTTCACTTTGAGACATTCTTTTCGGTTAACCCTATTGTACAGTCTCAGTTCATTATTTATCACTCTCCAATACCTACAAAGAAAATTTGTACACATGTGATTCGACACTTACCACACGTCAACTTTAGAACTCATATACATTGGGTACCAAATGGTGATATAAAAGCCGTTTTGAGTCTATATGATATACTGTAGCTTCCTAGCAACTTGGGGTAGCTTTTTGTCTAATAATGAATTAAAGTACAAAAAATAGTTAGGCAACACAAAAAATGATATACTAAAATTGGACAGTAACATATAAAAAATCAATATTAAAACCGTTGGCCTTTAAAAAAAATTGAGCTAACTAGGTCAATAATTTCCTAGAAATTTAGGCACCCTCTTAATTATTTATTTTATGACCAAGCAGCTAGGAAGCTACGGTAATATTTTTTCAATGTTGCAACAATCTATTATACAACACAGGGTGGTACACACACACCCTCTCCCTGACGGTTTTGTCATTGGAACAGGGAACAAGTGTGTCAGAGTCGGGCACAAACCAACTAGTTGATTATATAACGTAGGGGGCTGCACGCACACACGCCTCCAGGACAATTTTGTCGACAAAACGGTTGTGCCTAAGTCACGTTAGGAGGCCCCCCTAGTTTATTATGTAATGCACAGTGGTGCACACACGCCCTTTACTACAAATCTGCAATCGGAATTGTCTTGTTGTGAACTTGTGAAGGACGATGGCAAAGGCCCACCTAGTTTATTACGTAATGCACAATAAGGTAACTATACCTTAAAGCGTTCACCTTACCAACTGAGCCTATTTACACACATAAAATATAAAATATTTTCAGTGGATCTTATTAGCAAGTTCAAGAGGATTCCAACGCACTTTAGCATGCATTATTTGGACACCGTATGAATAAGTTATGAATTTCCAAAGTACTGACTATACGTTGACCTTAAAGCGACCCTAAACTCTGATGTTCAGATTGTGCACATTCTCATCAACAGTAGGGTGTCAGAATCTACTTATTATGGAAGATTGAGCTATGGACGCTTTAAGGAAATGGTCGCTTTTAGATATAGTTACCTTAGTGCAAGCACGCTCTCCACTACGAATCTGCAATCGGAATTGTCTTGTTGTGAAGGACGATGGCAAAGGCTTGAAAGAAGGGCCTTGGGCTCTACTGATGTACGTGGCATGAGCGTGGGAAAACCGTATTCCTCATGCCAAGTACTGTGGTACGGGTAGTATCCTGAGCTCTCATGCAGGTGCAGCGTCGATTTTTTTGCCCATTTTTCTGCCCTCAAGCTCTACTGTAGCAATCCAGGTTGAGGTAGACCATACTTACTAGAGCTTGCAGGTGGCCACTGATCACCGACCATTTTGTGTGCTAGCATCATCCATTTTTCAGCCATTTTCTCCCTTGAAAGAACCCCTCCCGAGTCCCGGCGATCTTATAAAAGACTGATGAGTAGATGCCATTTAGCTCATATTTGTCCACACCAGTGGGAGCTTTATCTGTCTCCAAAACTTTAATTTGACCAACAGTCATGAGGGGAAGTTTATACTTTATAGCCAACAATTGGTGAATAAGTGCATACCTTCAAACCATTAGAGTTATTTATCACTGAATTAAAAACAAGCAGCTAGCCGCGTAGTCTTTGTCGTAGTATTTAATCTAGATTTACTTTTACATCTTGTTTATACTATTCAACCATGTAACTCCTTAAAAATGAAGTGTTTTCGTAGTCTCTCCTCTCGTGGGACAACGACAATAAATTGACACTTGATCTTAGCCAAAAGGTCGAAAAAGGTATGGTTCTTCCATCAAACCCACAATGCTATATATTATGACTGTGAATGGCATAAACCTTACTAGATATGGGATAATTCCACTCAACCTTATTTTTGTCGTGTGACACTGGCATGAATTGCCCGACAATGTTTCAAGATGAAACATTGGTCGGTCAGTGTTTTGTGCGGAGGGGGTTGTAGTATTATTACTACGTAAAATAAATTTGGGTGGGGTGAAATCGAGGCAGGCCCCGCGTTCAGCTGGCGGGATTTCCGTGAAACATTGTGAAACACAAAATTTCAATGTTACACGACTACCACATCTATCTTACCCTAAACTACCAACGGGGGATGATAAGGGGAGAAATAAGTATACGGGCCCGTTGTCAGGCTCGTGTTTTCATGATAGGGCATTCAAAATGTGTACTGTGACATCGCATAACAAGCCAAATGTGGCAGTAAACATTTTTTATTGGTCATTGAAATTAGTTTTTTAGCAAAAAGTTAACCATAGTGAAAAGGTATTCTAAGATTGTATGTATATTAATAATTTAAAAAATAATATGAAATAGTATTTGGACCAAAATGTAGTACATTGCATTTGGTGACCTTGTAGAATAAATACATTATAGCTTTAATTGATATGTTTCATTGCAGATGTAGTGATGGCAATAATTTTCCTCAATTCCTATAATATAAAGGTATCGTATTCAAAAAAGATTCCCAAAAGATTATGTGAGCAAGGTGGATATTAGAGCTTTATGGCGGAAATTTTTGTTCCTTTACATTAAACGCCCCTTAAAATGGCAAGTTCCCAAAAACGATTTTTGCGAGCTTGGTTAGTTAATTAAAACAGAGACTGTGGTATAGTTGGAATATGCATTCGACATGGTTTGCAAGCGGATTGAATGACACAGCAAGAATATTCTAAAAGATTTAAAGAATTTTCTCTAATATTCAAATTTACTATATTAGCTTTTTTGGTATTTCCCTATTTATTATATTATGTTATTAATGCAATTGTTTTACAACATTAGAAACTTTTTTTGTTGAGAACTACGACATCCTATTACAAAAACACCCGCAGTGAAAAGAAACACATTAATGAGCTAGCTAAGTAGAGACCATCCATATCAACCACCTTAAACCTGTATAGATGATTGAGTCCTTCTATGAAACTAGCTAACTACTTATGCTATTATATATTAGAAAGATGGAGTGCTATCCTTGCTTCTATCTAACCCTTAGTACTTTTTGGAAGGTATCTAAATCTTTGGTGTTTTTCACAAATAGATTTTATATATAATACGAACTTGTTTCATGTGCTATTTATACATAATCTATACACTAGCAATGAAATTAGAAACTAGCCAACTATTGATATTGTCTCTAAATGCTATTCAAACATACCATAATAAGGAATGGAAAAGTTGCAACTTGGAAAGCATGGAAAATGATAGAATGTAACCTTGTAGTCGCCATGGCAAATTATTAATTGTAGGAGATTATCTTATCCTTGGATTGAAAACAAGACATGAATTGTGAGACCAAGAGAGAAGAAGTTAAATTCAAGAAACAAACAAATGTAACAACTGAAAGAAAGTATAATTTTGTGTTGCGTAGAAATCTCTAAATAAATATGTTAAAAGAGAAAGGAGGTAAAAAGACCTCGTTGGAAGCTAAACCCGATGGTCCTCTCCTATGGACGGTGAAATGCAAATGTGAGACTTCAAATGGAGTATTTGTTTATATTCTACTTGACAAATGAAATTTGCATGTTTGTGATACATCCATAGCCACAAGGTTTTGCAATTTAACAACTAGGGCTTTGTTGTTATCCGCACCACTAAAACGATTATGGGAGTGGTGACCATTGGAAACGGTGTCAAGTTCTTGTAATTGAAAACGATCCACAAGGAAAGTGATCGAAGTTAAAAGGTTGTTTAAAGGTTGCTTAAAAGAATATTTCAAAGGTCATTTCAAAGATCATTTCAAAGATCATTTCAAAGATTATTTCAAAGGTCGTTTCAAAGGTCATTTCAAAGGTCATTTCAAAGGACATTTCAAAGAATATTTCAAAGGTCATTTCAAAGGTCATTTCAAAGGTTAATTCAAAAGTCATTTCAAAGGTAATTTCAAAGGGCATTTCAAAGGACATTTCAAAAGGATATTCAAAAATTAAAGTATTTTCTCATTAATTTAGCATAACGATATAATATTAGGAGGTCTGAGAGCATATGTCAAAAGTAATGTCATTTGCATAGGCGATTGTAAACAACTCCACGTGGAAAGTGATTCAGAGGTAATCCTTAATGATTCATGCAATTATTCTTATTTTTGGGGAACGTTTTCACGACTTTCCTTTCATTTTTTTGAGATTTTTCCTTTTCCACATTGTAGTGTACACCAGAATGAAGAAAAATATATCATTTATTACCTTAATTTTGAATAGGTCTGAGTTAGTTTAGAAAATGATATTGACGACTATAAGTTTCATTTGTGATTTTTCAATGGATGTAGGGTTTGTAAGTGAGCCGGCAAGCCGCGAGCCGCAAGCCGACATCGATAGTTGACAGTTCTAAAGCATTGTTTTCTATGATGTATCCTAGCCTTTTCCATTCTTGGAAGGTCTTCTTCCTGGAGAAGTCACTGTCAAGAATTTAAATAACTATGAGAGAACAAATATAGGGTGTTTTTTATTCATTTGAGATAAAAATTATAAATTTATAGAAGTAATATAGGGTGATTTAAAACCAATTTGGGAATATTATAGGAATATTCCTACAATATACATGGAATATACCCTAAACATAGTATAAATAGTATAATATTCCAATTATTTCATAGCCCCCCATCAAATACCCTTTGTTCGCTCATATGTATCCAAATTTACACTAAGTGACTTCCTCGAGGTCTTCCCATGATGTTCCATCCCGCACTCAAAAACCATTATGTGAAATAACCTAGCTTTTCACATCTTATTCAATTTCATGACCTTTCACTTCGTCAATGGTGGTGCGGAGAGGAGCTAGCCCTAGTTATTTTCCTTGTTTTGTAGACAAGACTTTCTGTCTTACTTTTTGTGTTGTCACTACAACAAAACCTGTTGGATCTGACTAGGTTTTCTTACTCAACCGAGTAAGAAAAACTATAGATGACGGATGGCGCTTTTAGTAAGAAGCAACTAGTTGTTTAATATGACTAGTCTTTTATGATGACTATGGTTGAACAAGATATTAAGTTCCCAATAGCACGTTCCCTAGAATTTTGGGACGTCGATTTGGGACCCAACAATGCTATTACTAAGACAACCATAACTACTCGAAGTAACAAGAAGAAACTCACATTAATCTTTTCATCCAACTATTTTTTAAAAGTGGATTATATTGGTTTGTAATTAAAATTGTAATTTATAGAATTTTCAACTATTTTCAACTTTAAAATAAAACTCAACCATGACCAATTGGTATATCAATGAAAGATGTATGAGAGTGAATAACACCTCATAAATGTGAGTTATGAAGGAAGTTCATAACTTGTGCTTTATACAAAATTCAATGCACTAGTGCCAACAATGAATATTGGATATGTGAAACTTGTTCTCTTAATCAATGGTTAAAGTTATTTACAAAAATGTGCATAACTTAAGCAAAAATACTTCAAATCACTAAATTCTTTTTGGAGGTGGAAGGTTACTTGATTGTGAAATTATTATTAATTGAACAATATTAAAAATGAGTTACTTTTTTATGCACAATTGAGCCTCAAAAGTATGATCACAACACATTTTCATCTCATTCAACTCATGTACATTCTTCACAACTTTACTGAATTATCCCCGTACAATATCTCGTGTATAAAAACTTCAAATCACAAAAAGAAAAATTGGACGTAGAAGGTTATTTGATTGTTCAAGTATTATCAGTTGAACAATACTCAAAATAAGTTACTTTACTATGCACAATTGAGCCTCAAAAGTGTGATCACAACACATTTTCTTCTCATTCAACTCATGCACATTCTTCACAACTTTATTGAATTTTTCCCATACAATATCTCATACATAAAAACTTCAAATCAGAAAATTCTTTTAAGAAGTGGAAGGTAACTTTTCCTTCTAAATTTTCTTTGTTGAATTTTTTTCAAAATAAGATCATTGACTATGCTCAATTGGGCACCAAAATCTACTAAAAAATACGGTGGAGTGAATTTGATTACAAGACCAGCTCTTTTTTCTGCTACAACACACTTAATCACCCAAATAATATTAAGAAATGAGAAAAATAGTAATTTTTTCAACATTTCGATAATTTCAAAAAATAATTTATGTGAAATTTGGCAAAAACTATTTATAATTTTCAAAAACAAATTGGCATGTTCTTTTTTAAATATTTATTTTCTTGTTTGAGATGACTTAGTTTTGTTCCCTATGACATTCACGTGTCGTTCTCCATACAAGTTCTTGTTCCCAACCGTGTTCATCATTTGAGGTCCTTGTCCAACATTACCGGCAGTAAAATTATTACTACCCATATGAATGAAGTGAGTAAGAATGGATACTTCCAGTCATTTGACTATGTTTAGTGAGAACGAACATTGAGTAAGGTAGGGGAGATTAGATTGGACAACTATTGTTGTAGTATATATTGACACATCCGTCAGGGAATGACAAATGACAAAAGCCGCAATAGATTTTCTTAAGTACTCTACTTGTTCTTATTTATTTGTTTTGGCATGAAAATTGCATTGATTGGGCATTGAAAAAGAACTGACTATATACTGAACTAATGACATGTTTTCCCTATAGGATGTAGCTAGAAGGCCAGACTTTGTATAGCTAATAATAGATAGATAAGCTCATACGCCTTCACAAACATTACTATAGTCTAGATGCTTGTATGTAATTATAAAAAAAACATTCACTAGAGCTATTGTTAAGTTCTAACTAGTGTCCATGTTTGTGCATGGTTTCTTAAGCATCAGATGGTTGCAGAGTATTCTCTGCAGTTGGTGGCGCAAGATCCTCTTCTTTGGATGGGAGGAAGTCTGAAGTAGTACTAGGCACACCAAGTGGAAGACTGAGGGGCATGTAGACAGGCGCAGAGTTTGACGTTCTTTGTCTTATGGCATCTGCAAGATTTGATATCGTTTAAACTATGACGCCCTAGTTCAATAAATGAAGTGGTGTTGTCTCCTCTCGGGGAAGTCACTTAGTGTAAATTTTGGTATACATAAGCGAACAAAGGGTATTTAATGGGGGGCTATGAAATAATTGGAATATTCTATTATTTATAGTATATTTAGGGTATATTCATGGTATATTCTCAAATTGGTTAAAAACACCCTATATTACTTCTAAAAATTTATAAATTTTATCTCAAATGAATAAAAAACACCCTATATTTGTTCTGTCATGGTTATCTAAATTTTTGACAATGACTTCCCCGGGTGTCTCATTATGCCACAAGTCGTGCTCACTCTTGTATGTCATAGTTTGTTCATGCAATTGCATTTGAAAGTTGACCTTTTGATCTCCATCTCTTTACTTGTTTCGGTCATTTCCAACAAGGTTTAAACCATACATCAACCATCATTAGAGAATCGGTGTTCAAAATAATAGATATTGCATTAAAATTGTTGTTTGCTCTAATTGTTTCGGACGTGTTGTCCAACTCATCAGTCAAAAGAAATCTGTTGATTCAAAACATTAAAAAAATAAAAAATCTGATTCTCCAAACAAATATCAAAGATGCCCAAAATTCTTTTTGCCGCCTGGAAAAAAAATTATAGCCTGATTGGTCGATTTTCTTGGGTTGCTTGGAAAAAAATTGAGTAGCCCGAAGAAATTTTTTCAGCTACTCGAGAAAAAAAATTGGACTGCCAAACACTACTGCAGGGTCCACCACGATCTGCCCGGACTTCTTTGACGACAGCCGGATTTGAACCTTTGACCTCCTAACTCCAAACAAAGACATAAACCATCACACCACGTGCATTTCTTTAACCCTTAAACGTCAAGAGGGCCTGGGCGGGGCAGCCCGGAAGGCATCTAAATTTTCGGAGGCGAAAAAAAAAAAAAAAAAAAAAAACGAAAAAATGAAAAAACGACTCCGCTGGCCAGCAGTGTTGCGGCACTGTAGCACTGCGGCACTTTTCAAGAAACGACCTTTGCTGCCCAACCTCAACTCCTGTTCATTTAGATAACTTTGATTGCTTGTCAATGACTCCACAATCTCCCAAATGAGGCGCAAATTTGCAATCTAGATCGTTTTTTCAGTAGCTTTCCAACGCACCAATCCTCGCTTGATTTGGTTGAGGAAATCTACTTTTTTCCTCAATTATTCCTTTATAACAACCCCGTGGGGCTTGCTTTGACGTTTAAGGGTTAAGCTAGTCATTGAAATTTTTGTTAATTATAAATGAACATATCTATTGGGGATTTTTGGGCAATGTAAATTTAATTTTTTTTCCAAATTCTTTTTCGCAGTAGATCATGCACGCTTCTTTGTATAACTATAAAAAAATTTAAAAAAAATTGATTTCTTTTTGACAAGATTGTGATGGCTGGGAGTTGTTTATTTTCTCACAATGGACTTTGGATATTTTTAGCAACGTTGAAAACTTCTTTTTTCAAATTTCTTTTGCAATAGATCATGCAAGCTATTTTGTATATCTAAAAAAAATTCAAAAAAAATTGATCTTTTTTTTGGTCAAAATCGTGATAGCTGAGAGCTGTTATTTTTTTCTCACAACGGACTTTGGATATTTTTAGCAACGTTAAAAACTGTTTTTCAAATTATTTTTTTCTGCAGTAGATGATGTAGGTTTTTTTTGTATATCTGCAAAAAAATCCAAAACTATTTGAACTTTTTTAACGACGAAATCATGACGGCTATGAACTGTTTTAATTTTCACAGCGAAAGTTGGATATTTATAGCGATGTTAAATTTATTTATTTTAGTTTTCTTTTTTGTAGTAGATCATGCAAGCTTTTCCTTTTATATGCACAAAAAAATTTGAATTTTTTTTGGACAAAATCATAATGGCTAGGATTTTTTTTATTTCTCATAGTGGTCTTTGGATATTTTTAGTGATGCTAAAAAAAATTAATTTGTTTTTTTCAGTATATGTCATACTGATGTTTCTATACATCTAGGAAAAATATAAAATTTAGATTAATTCTATGAAAATAGAGTCAACAAGTTCATTGTATATAATAATGTAGTAATAACATATATATATATATATATATATATATATATATATATAAATATATATAAAGAACATAATAACAACACATAATATTATAGTATCATACTACTTATTCTCAAGGGTGTTTTTGTACTACGGGTGTTATAGTTTTGAACAAAAAAGGTTTCTAATGTTGGAAAACAATTGATTTAATGACGTAACACCTTGCGTAATATAATAAATAGGGAAATACCCAAAAAATTTAATATAGTAAAATAGAATCTTTTGGAATATTCTAGTATCTTTTCAAAGTATTTTGCATTTTGGAATCTTTTTGGAATATTCTCAAGATATTCATTAAATATCTTTATGGTCGAATTTCCCAAAATACTTTCAAATATTCATTTATAGAGATTAGAAGCAATTAACATTAAAAATTCAATAAAATTACATTTAATATTTTTAGAATTCAAAATTTGGTGTTATTGGTTATAATTGTAATTTTCAACATAGAAGCAAAAAAAAATTAATGAAAAGAACAACATTCTTTTCCCTAAATAGTAATTTTTGTAACACAAAACAATGTAGAGGTGTTGTTTTTACTAAAGTTCCCCTAGGTGGAGTTTAACTTGGATTGGCATGATTCAAATTGGGTTCAAAACCATACTTGATTTTCTATCAAAAATAATTATAATCTAATCAATTTTTTAATTTTTTGATCTTGGGCAGCTCATTAAAGGAGGCATCGATCCAAAATGGTCTCTTGAAGCATTACGGGTTTAATTGAGTTTAAAATCTGACTTTCTTTGAACTCAATTTGAGCAAATTTTCAAAAAACAAAATTGCAAAAGCATTTAATTTCTTGCTACAACATTTTGACCATTAAAATTGACTGTGTTCAATTCTATAATTATACACTTTCCAATTTAGTTTTTCACTTTCATTCTATATACCTCTTATTCATTACTTTATTTCAAGGTGAATATCCAAGGTTTTACATAGTTTTAATTTTTATTAGAACCACAACTCGTTTTTCTAATATACAATCAAAAAAATTCAATTCAAACACAAATGCATATTTGATGAAATGAGAGAAAGTGGGAAAAAAAGTTGCAAAAACATTAAAAAACTAACAATGAAAAAAATGATTTTGGTAGTTAAGTTCTGTCATCTAGTAGATAGGAGCAACGCTTGGTAGTTGGCAAAAGAGTTGCCTTGACCGCTGGAAAACTTCCCATTTTATAAATAACTTAAGTGACCATTCACTGCCTTTTTACACTACGGACCACTCCTCCTATGTACATAAATCTTCACATTTACCAAGTTTTTGTAGATTCACGTGCAAAAGGTGATATAGGAACCACTGTTGGCCTTTCATTGTAAATGCGGGCATATACCACGTAACCTCTCCCCATCTAGGTCATTTATTTATTCGCCACCTCGGATTTTGAATCATCAAATATTGTTATTGTGTTTACGGTGCGAACGTGCAACAATTCGTAACATCCTCGGCTGATAGAATTTGCAGTTCTAAATGTTTAGGTGCAAATATCCTCTTTGTGTTGCAGAGTGTGTATTTTTGAAATTTTGAATTTTCTAGCATTTGGCAGTTTGCATAAAAAAAATTGCTTTTTTTTTATAGTATTTTATCTATAATTATTTTAAGCCAACCTTGCCCTCTACCTATAGTAGTACTTATATGAACAACTTCACTACTTTTGGAAGATTATGATACTAGCCAATTATAATGGATTTCAAGTCTAAAATGTAACTTTGGTGAAATTTCAATGTCAAAATTTGTAAATTCGATTGAAACATATTCAATTCTTCATTTTTTTTCAAACTCAACTGTATAGTTATTTTTTGAAGTTGAAACTCAAAAAAGTTTAAGAAGTCAAACACCCAATTCCCTATTTTTGCACTTGGCCATATAATCATGCACTTGGCTTCCGGGCGCATTAAAAATTCAAACCGGTTGAAATTGTATGAAAATTTTGGCCAATTCTTTTCTTCTACAAATTTGGTTGCAAAAAGGATAATTTGGAAATTGTCGAGTCATTTTTTTCTTGAAAAGTCATTACTTGTGCTTTGAATATTTTCTAATTGAATTCTATACACAACAAAATTCTCCTTGAAATTGATCTTGACGCATAGTATGTTAGAAAAATACAGGAGGTTAGAGTTCTCAAACAAGAGGGTAAGTACACATCTTACAAAACCATATAAACATATTGTAAGCAATTGGAAGTAGGCCACAAATAGACGGATATGTTTTAAATATGCATTTTAGTATATAAAAATACTTTATTCGTTTACAATTTATAAGAATAGTACAAACTCTTAAATCAATACCTTGACAACTAAACTAAACAATAACATATTATATAGTAATGTACTCATCTACTCTAGTAAGCATCTAGCAACCTCTTGTCACCCATGCCTTCAATCTGCATTGCAACATATTGAACTATATGTGCAACTTTGCTTCATTTGGAATAGTGATTTGTTTCATTCACACGTAATCATATAGCCCCACTGTTGCATTTGTTGTTTCCTCCCTCCAAATAACAACTCCACCATGACATTTCTTTATTATGTTATCAAAATAGATTGTCCAACCTCTTCGAACAAACTCGTCAAAACAACGAGCTGAGCGATTCACTCCCCTATACATAATCCATGAAATTCCACATGAACAACATCGTTGTCAACTCCAATAGGGCTTCCAAATGCACTAAGAAAAGGAAAAAAAGAATATGCGACCATGCACACTCAACCACTTGCACAAAAAATAAAACAAAAAAATCATTAAACAATTATCTATTTGTCTATTTATAAATAAATAAATATATTATATATATATATACTTTTTGCGGGTCGCTAATGATACATAGCCACCCCTTTGTTTTCTTCCGTTCGTAAGAAAACATGCATATGTTCTTGCATACCCTTTCATAGTCGCCTCAAGAGTATATAAGGCAGCCATGGGAGAATGGAAGAACATAAAGATGTTCTCTTGAGGAGTCGCTTGAGGTGAGTACGAAAGAGGGTCCGCGAGCGCAAACCCCATATCCCCGAAATCCCGTAAAAAACAATAAAATAATAAAATAAATAATGAAATAATAAAATATTAAAAAAATTGGGCATGGCAGAGGGTACGCGACAGAGCACCCTCTTTCCTCTGTCCTCCAATCCTCATGAGAACGAAAATAAGTTCTCTCAGACCCTCCCATAGCCGCCTTAAGAGTAAATAAGGCGGCCATGAGAGCAAAAGGAGAATCTATTTGTGTTCTCTTAAAGAAAGAATGGAATGGGGTCCACGCGCGCGGACCCTCAGCCCTCGAAATCTCGGAATTTTTGGAAATCCCGAGAATCCCGGGAAAAAGCAAAAAAAGGAATTTTTTTTTTGGGCGTGGCCGAGGGGCTGAAGGTGCGCGACACCACACCCTCTGTCCTACGTATACAGCCCTCATGAGAACGAAAATGTGTTCTCTCATACTCTCCCATAGTCGCCTTAAGAGTATATAAGGCGGCCATGGGAGTATGGGAGAACATATTTGTGTACTCCCATAGAGAAAATAGAATGGGGTTCGCGCACGCGGACCCTCAGCCCTCGAAATCCCGGAATTTTCAGAAATCCCGAAAATCCCGGAAAAAAAGGAAAAAAATTAAAATTTAAAAATTTAAAAAAAATTAAAAATTGTGGTCGTGGCCGAGGGGTTGAGGGTGCGCGGTAGCACACCCTCTGTCCTACAGCCCTCATGAGAACGAAAATGTGTTCTCTCACACTCTCCCACAGCCGTCGTAAGAGTATATAAGGCAGCCATGGGAGTATAGGAGAACATATTTGTATTCTCCCATAAAGAAAATAGAATGGGGTCCGCGCACACGGACCCTCAGCTCCCGAATTCTCGGAAATCCCGGAAATCCCGGAAATCCTGGAAAAAAAGGAATTTTTAAAAAAATTTAAATTTTTTTTGGGCGTGGCTGAGGGGCTCAAAATATGTGGCATTCGAATGTTGTTTTGAAAGATGGAGAAAGGAGAAAAACGCAGCCTTAAGTACTTTTTGGCACAACAAAAAAGAAATAAGAAAACGGAAAATAAGAAAAATTGAAAAAAAATAAAAATCCTTCTCCCATACACTCTAGCAACGGTGTTATAATGTCTTAATCTATTCATAATTTGTATTAGTTTTTAAATAGTCAATCTTGTAATTTTTAAAATAAAGGAAATTCAAATTTTTGTAATGAAAAATTTGAAATATTAGTCTTTTATTGCAATATACTACAAGTTTCAACAAAGAAAGAAATCGATGTTTTTTCGTCAATTGTTTTTGAGAATTTTTTTTTTGCACAATTAGGTCCGGAAATGATTGCACTTGGCCAAGTGCAAAAATAGGGAATTGGGTGTTGTCATATCATGTAATACATTTAAGTTATATCCACAAGTTCTAGGCATTTAGAGGTTAAACTAAAGGTTAGATAAATGTAGATAGTGTGTCTTTTAGTAAATTGTATTACACACAATATGTAATATTCTTGCCCTAGTGTGAGAGCCATCATTCCAAAGCCTAAGTAATACCTAACATTATCATATCTAATAGGGTTATTTTCATAAGAGAAATGTAGAAGTTTAACCCCTAAATATTGGAGGGGTATTGAGCAAAACTAAGATATATTATAAAATGTGACTTTCATAACTTTGATGAAGTTTGTTCTAACAAAGAAAATGCAAAATATGATGTTTGAAAATTATCTATACAGTCAAATTTCCGAAAATAATTTTAGATCCATAGCATAATAGAGCAACACAATGGAACACCTTTTTGAAAACTAGATCAAAAGAGAATCATCACTTAAATCTACTTTTCTAATTAATGGAGGAATGCCATTTGTATTCCATGAATTTTGGAACTACCGTGTCATTGCTATGTAAACTTAGTTTCTAATTGTAACTAGACTGTGGTCCCATTGCAAAAGGGTGTTGGCTCCTAATGCTCTATTATCCCTAAATGCCTTATAAGCCTCTCTTGATTTGAAGAATTGCAAAGATGCATTATAAAATGCAACTAAGAGGAATATTTTGAACTTGATGTATGAATAAAAGCTGTACATTATGAATTTTAGATTCTATCCATACGGTTAGATCTATGATTGCAAGATTTCACCAATATTTTGTATAAAATGTGAAAAATAAAATTCAAAATTCTTTTGTAATTCGATTACGAATAAGATATCGACAAATTGTGGATGAAATTTGTTGTCATTGGTTGAAATGTAATACTCTAAGTGTTGTGATTTTTAGAGATATTTTTGGTTGATTTTTTAAGAGCACTTTTGATTTGTTTTGAACTAAGATCTTAGAAATTTTGGTGGAAAACAATGGCATGAAATGAGTCTTAAAATTATTACAAATCATCCTCTTTCTAACAATACCACACATGCATGAAGCTATCTTGCCATAGAAATTTGTGGTATTTTTTTTACTTGCAAAAAGTGCATGACGGATGAAAAAACAAGATTCAACTCTGTACATCAATGAAAAAATGGTTGGTTAGGCAGTTAGGGGTTATGATATGTCTTTTAATGAATTTAGAAGAAATTAACTCAAAAAATTCAAAAAAAATAAATTTTACATTAATAGAATTCAAAATTTGGTATTATTGGTTAGAATTGTATTTTTCATTCTAGAAGCAAAAAAAGCAAAAGAATTGATGAAAATAAAAACATTACTTTCTCCAAATAGTAAATTTTGTAATATTGGACAATTTTTTATTTTGAAAAGTTCCTCTAGGTGGAGTATAACTTGAATTGGTATGATTCAAATTGGGTTGGAAAGTAAACTTTATTTTCTATTAGAAAAGAATTTTGATTTATTCAATTTTTTAAATTTCAGGCAGCCCCTAAAAAAGGCAACAGCCAAAAAATGGTTGTTTAGAGCATTAGGGGTAAAAACAAAAAAGACAAAGAAGGATTCAAAAAAACAAGACAAGAATGAATTCAAAAAAGGAAACAAAAGAAATAAAGAAAATACTGTAGATTTTATCTTATTTTCCTTCTTTTTCCATTAGAAATAATTTTCCACATTTTTATGTACTAGAGATTAATAGATTAACCCTTTAACGTCCCAATTCAACACTGTTTTCAAAGAAGTGTTATAAAATGTTTGATGGAAACCAAAAATGGAGTTGATGTACAAAGAAAATTTGTAAATGCCAATGTGAAGATCACATTTGTACGGTTAGATGTATCATATTTTTTATTAATAAATTTAAAATAATTTTGCAAGGTTTTCTCTTGAAATTCAATTAAAAATCCTGAATTAACACAAAAAAATTGAAAATATTGGAATGAAATTGGAATAACATGCACTACAAGATGGTATGGTTTCCATTATTTGATTCTACTTATTTTGGAAAATCATGTCTAAGGTCTCACTTTTTGAACTAAGAATGAAACTTGACATAAACCAATTGTGTTATTTTTCCAAAAATCATGATAATCTATTTTGAAGATCCACACCGTGCAAAGGATAGTCAACTTACACAAGAACCCAAAAAAAATAATTGGTGGATGAAAACTGTCCACTTTGGATGGAAATCAAACAACTTTAATCTGTTCGTCGTCCAATACATGGACGCTGGCGCGCTAAAGGGTTAACCCCTTAATTCATACAACCCTCTAGAGATTTGGAGAATTGCAAAGATGCATTATAAATGCATTATAAATGCAATTAATAGGGATATTTTGACTTAATGTATGAATAAAAGTTGTACATTTGGAATTTTAGATTTTGTCCATACACTTAAATCTATGATTGCAATCACCAATATTTTGTGTAAAATTTGAAACGCAAAATTCAAAATTATTTTGTAATTTGATTATGAATAAGATATTGACACTTTGTGGATGAAATTTGTTGTGATGGGTTGAAATGCAATACTCTAAGTGTCGTGATTTTTGGAGAATTTTTGATTGCAGAATTTTATGAGTTGATTTTTTCAACTAGAGCACTTTTGATTCATTTTGAACTAAGATATTAGAAATATTTGGTGAAAAATAGTGGCATGAAATGAAGCATGAAATTTTCACAAATCATCCCCTTTCTAATCGGATCACACATGCATGAAGCTATCTTGCCATAGAAATTTGTAGTATTTTTTTTTATTTGCAAAAAGTGCATGATAGATGAGAAAATGAAATTCAATTTTGTACATCAGAAAAAAATTGGCTGGTTAGGCAGTTAGGGGTTAATAGATGGTTCAATATTAATGCACCCACCAAATAATAGATATTTTTAATTCTTTTCATTTTGTGTTGTGAATATTTCTCAAAATTCCTTTTTCCACAATGCTTGAACAACATTTTTGAAAAATATAATTTCCAAAACTTTTCAAATTTCATTTGTTGAATTAATTTATACTGGACTAGCTATTAAATTACAGCAATAAAATTATCTCTTGAAATAAAACTGTACTGTACAATGAGAGATAAAATTTTGGTATCAAATGATAATAATTTTCTACAAGGATGGGATTCTGCAGAGTCAAGAATATTCCAGGAATCTTAAGTCTTTGTCCGAGCGCACGCTTCAGTTGCTCGCGGCCATCGCAGTCGGCGGAGATGATCGGAGGGAGCCATTGAAGGTGATCGTTGTTCTGATTTTTTTGTTTGCTCTTTTGGATTGCGATGATGCGATACAAGGTTTGGAGAATCAACAACAACAACACAATGGTTGCGCTGCCATTTTAGCAGAGGAAACAACAACAACAACGGAGGTTTAAGGGATCATTAACCATGGGGACGAGCGTGCAAGTGACGCCGCTCAGCGGAGCGCACTCCGAGGCGCCGCTCTGCTACTTGCTGCAGGTGGACGGCTTCCGCTTCCTGCTGGATTGTGGATGGACCGATAGTTTCGACCTCTCGCTTCTGGAGCCTCTCAAGAGGTATTCGTAAACCCTAGGTTTAAGTTTTTCTTCGAGGTTTTGGCATTGCGCTCCGTGGCTGTGTGAGTTTAGGCGGCCGAGCTGTGTCTTACCAGTGTTCTTGTCTCAATTTCAGGTTTAGGTTTCAAGTGGATCAATTTCAGGTTTAGCTGTTGTGTAGGTGTTCATAAATTATAATCCCGCGTCTTTGTTGAGGATTTATAAGATTAAGTTATCGTAAATTTTAATTAAGTCGTAGAGCTAGAGAGGAGGTATTTTAATTAATGATAGCTCGTTTTTTAAATTGAGGTCTTGGCATTGCTCTGCGTGCCGATTGTGGCTGTGTGAGTGTAGGCGGGGAATCTTCTTTGGAATTTTTTTGGATGAAGTTGAGGTGCAACATTTTGTGAATTTGTGTAGGTGTTCATAAATTATAATTGTTGATGACTTATAATATCGTAAATTTTAATCAAATATTGTAGACGTAGAGAGGAGGTACATTATATTTATTTAGTTTAGGGAAGAAATCCGACTGCGTACTTAGAAATAGTGTCGCTTAGCCTCCTCCGTGGGGATATTTGACAATTATCGCTTCTGGAGCCTCTCAAGAAGTCGCTTCCGCATCGTAAACCCTAGATTTAAGACTTTTTGGTGAAAGCTCATTTTTTGAAGGTTTTGGCATTGCGCCGCGTACCGATTGAGTTTAGGCGGGAGAAGTGTCTCTGTAGGTGTTCATAAATCATAATCCTGCGTGGTTGTTGAGGACTAATAATATTGTTTTGTTATTGTGAATTCCAATTAAGTCGTAGACCTGGAGAGGAGGTAAATTTTATTTTTTCAGTTTTGGGAAAGAAATTGGGCTGCATACTTAGAAACAGTGTCCCTTAGCCCTCTTCGTGGAGATATTTGAGGAATTTGATATTATGAATGGAGTGCGATAGCTTTCCATTCTAATACTTTATCCTCGAAATACTGGTCGAGATTTCTGAGTCGGTGACGTTTACGGAGGTGTGCAACGTGCGAGCTGTTTTTGTCCTATAGATTGGTCCGATTGCATGTTTATCTATCATTCCCATGTGGTAGACTTGCTTACCGCCTTGACTATGCTTTTTTTGAAGTAGCACGTTCCAAGTACATTGCTGAAAATGATGTCCTCTGGTTATCGGATGGTCTGACGTAACTGTGTTCGTCCACCTTTGGCAGTGTGGCTCCGACAATTGATGCTGTTCTGTTGTCTTATCCGGACACTATGCACTTGGGGGCATATACTTATGCTTTTGCCAAGCTTGGGCTGCAAGCGACTATGTATTGTACATTACCAGTGCACCACATGGGGCAAATGTACATGTACGATCACGTCCTTTCACGGAAGGTATGCATTTTTAACAATATTCCGTGAATAACTCTTCGAGATGCCTCAACATTTTCTCCTGTCTAGAAGACCTGTAAATTCGTTGCATTGGTATAATTAGCTTATGTTGAAAATGCTTCTCACGTCTTTGGAAGTGTCTCACTATCCTCTCTTTTGCTCTTCAAGTAGTGTCTGAGGTGATATTCCTCTCATTTAACACGTTGTGTTACTTTTTTGGGTCACGGTGTATTCCATGTGTTGAGCGTTACTCTGTGCAGGCTGTCTCCAATTTCGATCTATTCACTCTTGATGATGTGGACACGGCCTTCTTAAACTCAGTTCAGCTGAAGTATCAGCAGCACTACCAGCTGGCAGGTGCTTAGATCGTAGACACTGTTCTATTTCTTTCGATCTAGCGTGTCTCTTTTGAAGAAGTTACTTATATGCTTCCTCTCGTGTTTGATGCAATACAAAACATCTTCACATTTTCTTGTTTTAGTGCAGGTAAAGGTGAAGGCATGACAATCACGCCTTATGCAGCGGGGCATCTCTTGGGTGGAACTATCTGGAAAATCACGAAAGACACAGAGGAAATTATTTATGCTGTGGACTTCAATCACCGCAAGGAGAGGTCAGTGTTTGTTATTGAGTTGGATTTTCCTTGTTCACACAAGCACTCGTTTGGTTCGTAGTCTTGCTTTCAAATGTTGCTAATCCGAATTCATTTTTTGATCTAATTTGTAACCTTCTTGCACCAGTCTGTGTGAGAAGTTGTTAATGTGCAATAACCACGATTCAAAGATCCTCCTATCTGCAGGCATCTAAACAAGACCGTTTTGGAGAACTTTGTGCGACCAGCAGTACTCATCACTGATGCCTATAATGCTTTGAATAACCAGCCTCAGCGGAAGCAGAGGGACCAAGAATTTATCGGTAAGTTTCTTATTAATTCCCTCTGTTACCTTTGTTACAGATTAGATGTTTTGCGGTGTATGTTTTGAATTTTTCCGTTGGTGGCCTGAACAGTTGCCACTCCATTCCTTGCAGATATGATACTTAAAGTGCTTCGGGCGGATGGCAATGTTTTGTTACCTGTTGAAACAGCAGGGCGTGTGCTTGAGCTTATTCTGCACTTAGAAAGTGTAAGCGCTGAAGTATTGCTCAGTTTCATATACATTGACGTGGTGCCTTGTTGTTTGATGTAGGAGTTTCTTAACTGTAATTTAGCCCTAATATTATTGTTTTTAACCTGCAGAATTGGGCGCATCAACGACTTAGCTATCCTGTTGCACTTCTTACCAATGTATCCTACAGCACTGTGGAGTTTGCAAAGAGTCTGCTGGAATGGATGAGTGATACCATAGCTAGATCCTTTGGGAGTTCGAGAGAGAACTCATTTCTTCTCAAGTGAGAACTCATGGCAACTTTCTTAAATCATTCAGATTTCCTTTAAATGTTGGTAAGAAGGTTTATAAATGAAGGGTAGTGATGTCAGCATGGAGCTCAGAACCTGTGAGCCATTCGATCATAACTTCGCGATTATTTATTTCTTGTACTAGGTACCTCAAGTTGTGTCACGATCGGAAAGAGTTTGACGAACTACCTCCAGGCCCCAAGGTAAAGCTCTAATACCTGCTCTGAAACCACCAGATTGCTCGGCACCAAGTAGTTTCAGGGAGGTGTGCTGGTGTGCAGTTTTATGACCAGATTGGCTCTTTCATATAATCTACAGTACATGGGTTAAGATATGAAATTGAGCTGTTTTCAAGGACTAAATAAAAAACGTAATTTTTTTGAATCTACCTAGGATTAGTTTTATTAAACACCTTGATTTGCCTTGTGCTAGGTTGTTTTTGCTTCAATGGCCAGTTTGGAGGGTGGATATGCTCGTGATTTGTTCGTGGAATGGGCCACAGATTCTCGAAATCTTGTGCTTTTCACTGAACGTGGTCAGGTGCGCCTTCTACTCTTTTGTCCAAGATGCTTGGGGGTCAAATAGGAAGGCTTTTTACTGATATAAAAAAACAAATTTACAACACTTAATAATTTGGTTTCATAATCTTCATGCAGATGGGAACTCTAGCGAAAAAACTGCAAGCAGAGCCACCGCCAAAGATTGTGAAGGTTACAATGAGTAAAAAAATCCCACTGACAGGTGAAGAACTTCAAGCTTATGAAGAAGAGCAAAGGCTGAAGGCGGCAGCCGAGCGAGAGGTCATTCCTATGGAAGAAGATGGTCATTTTTCACCAAAAGTTAAAAATGTGACCGGGCCCCTACCTCTAACTATTGCAGAACCTGGTGGTGGTGTTCCAGTTGGTGTTGAAGGTATGAAGTACCTTCAAGCTTTGTCGTAGTCCAATAGCTAATGTAGTCTTGACTGCATACTGAGCGAGGCATGGAAGTAGGGTGCACTTTATGAATGTAACAAGTAGCCTCTTACTCTCACTCTTACTGTGTTCCTGTAATCTAATACCTACTGGACAACATGCCGTTGTCTCGTTCTGTTCTCAGGGCATTTTGTTTTCCAGCGCATGTACGATAATCCTTGTAGTATGCTTCGTGCAGGTTTATTAGCAACAAACGAAGCACCGTCACATCGTCAGATACTAATTGATGGTTTCACCGCATCAGACAAAACTGCAGCTCCTATGTTCCCTCTATACGAGAACCCAAGTGACTGGGATGAGTATGGAGAAGTCATCAATCCTGATGATTACGTCGTGAAAGACACAGAGTTGATGGATTACCAAAGTACTCAACCGGTCTGTTTTCAATATATCTAGCAATACTGTCTCATTCACTGCTCAATCATGTTTATAAGTTACACCAATGTATCATGGTAGGTACGTTGTTGAACAGAAATTACTTAAAGTTTATATCTTCAACCAATACGTATTGCCATCTGGCTATAACCTGTGTCCTCCAATTTTTGCAGGCTCCTCTTCCTGCTGATGGCGAAGAGAATCCAGATCCAGAGGCGGAAGCGATTCTTGCTGACAGACCTTCGAAAGTTGTTATCACAGATTATACAGTATGTTTCTATTTCTGCCTGTATTTACATATATTAAAGGATCCTATCAATAGTCTTGCTTTTTAGGCGGCTCCATGTTTAAGGTGCTGCTGGATTAGATCCCTGCTCCAGAAGATCCCTGAGGCGCTGGTTAAATTTATAGGCTTGAGAAGAGCTCTCATGAGACTTTGGTTTTGTCGTTTTGTCTTTAGTCATCGTGTGCTGAGATCAACAGTTTTGTGCTGAATTAACAGGTTCAAGTAAAGTGCGCACTGTACTACATGGATTTTGAGGGGCGTTCTGATGGCCGTTCCATCAAAAACATTCTAGCTCACGTTGCTCCTATCAAACTTGTAAGATGACTATGCACCTTCCTCGGTTAGTCCACTTCTCTTGACTGGAATTTTTCCATGAACAAAAAATATTACTTTATCTCGTCTTTGATTTTATGTAGCCTTAGGCTTAGGAGATGGTATAAGAAATGTGGGATTTGTTGCTTTTTTAATTTCGAATGTTGGTTCTTGAAGGTGCTTGTACATGGATCAGCAGAAGCCACAGAGCATCTGAGGCAGCATTGTGTGAAAAACGTGTGTCGGGATGTGTATGCTCCCCGTATTGGTGAAACACAGGATGTTACCTCAGATTTGTGTGCCTATAAGGTAGTCAAACTGCTTTTTAGACGTAAGGTTGTTTATACTTGTAAATTAGTAGCTATAATCTATTGCTGGTTGCATTGTATTGAATCGTAAGATTGTAATAACAATCTGAATCATGAAGTAGGCTTGCAACATGATTCATTATCTAGTTTCATATGCTTTGAAATCCCCAACTCTCTTGTTAGCAATATGCGGTTAGGAACCCGATCGAATCGTTTCGGTTAGCATAGCTTTGAATGCCGCTGTTCATTCTTATTTAGCGTAATATCTGTTCTTTGCAGGTGCGCTTGACTGAGCGGTTAATGAGTTCTGTGTTGTTCAGAAAGGTAAGAGAACTGTTACCTTGAGTCGGAACTCATTTAGTTTCTAGAGTCGATTTAAGAAATATGTAAGCGAGCAGATAAAGTATTTCAAACTCACCAGTATGATATAGATGGTTGCTTTCGGTTGCATGCCAAGTGTGCTTATGATATTATTCCAAAGGTAAAATTTGAACTTCAAATGGGAGAAAGCGCATAGAGAATTGTACTTCAACTTTCATTTTATTTGTATAACTTGTATTGGTTCAGCTTTTAATTAGTACAATCTAGATTCGCTTCTGAAGAGGGTGATCAACATACTAAAGAAATCTTTACGTAGACATCCTTTTTAAACATCCTTATGTAGACATCGTTTCTGACATGCACGCAATTGGTGTCAGCTAGGAGACTATGAGGTGGCATGGGTCGACGGGGAAATCGGCAGTCAAGAATCAGAAGGAATGCTTCCGCTACTCCCTTCAGAAACACCTCCACCCCATAAGTCTGTTTTCGTGGGTGATTTGCGGCTTGCAGATTTCAAGCAACTTTTGGCGACGAAAGGCATTCAGGTTGAAATTTTGTTTCTTTCTCTCTGGTTTCTTAATGGGTGCGTGTCAGGGCAAGGATTACTATGCGAAACCCGTTCCCATCATAATTGTGACATGATTGGTTTGCTTGCTCCAGGCTGAATTCGCTGGTGGTGTACTACGATGCGGTGATGCTTTTGCAGTGAGGAAGGTGGGATTTTACAGCTCTCGACACAGTTCTTTGATTTTGCCCGAATGATTTCCACGTTGATCCTCACAGTTCTCTCACAATCAGAAAGATTTTTACAGCCTATATCAATCGATGTGTTATACCTTGTTTCTAGAGGAAGTAATGATGAAAGTGGTTTGCTTATTAATTAGGAAATGGTGAATTTTTCATGCAGAGTGGTGGAAGCCAGCAGTTGGTCATTGAGGGCCCATTGTCAGAAGAATATTACAAATTACGAGATCTTCTATATTCTCAATTCTACATGCTATAGCAGCTTACGTTTACCTCATCAATGATCACTTCCCTATGCGGGAGCAAGCTGGCAGAGGAGTGTTCTGAAACGAGAAGTCAAAATCAGCAGCCTCATTTGAGAATCCTCACTGCCTTGGGAGAGGAGAGACATGTTCAGGTCTTAAAGACACCTGACGATTCCAGACGGAGACAACGGCTAGATTTACCAACTAGAAAGGCTTTTTCCTCTGCAGTGCATCAGTGCATGTATTGCTTTCTGAGTTGTACACAAGGTAGTACATCAGGTGGATAGGTCAATATTTTGAAATGCATTAGTATCTCCAAGTGAAACAGTAATTCTGAAACTTGTTGGAAACAAGATGTTCCAAGATTGATGGGTCGACATCAGGCCTAGGATTGATTCTGGGTTACACTAGCAACCCCCAAAGCTTGACGATTAAGTATGCTGACTACCCTAATCAATTCAATCAATAATTTAGAAATCTAAAATTTCAACGGTCTGTCCAGAATCGCGAAAATCCATTTTGGCGAAGATAGAGCTATAGTGGCGTAGGACAATGCACAAAATTCAACTGGTGTAGCACTTTAATATAACCACAATTTGAATAATTGTTGCACACCATCCATACCAATAAAGTCATCTCCTCCGCCAGCTACAGCCAGCCAAATTCTGCAGAATCTTACTTGATTCTGGGAGTGGCCACTTTTACATTAGAAAAAATAGCCAAAGGAGTGGACAAATATGCCAAAGACCTCTCAATGTTTTCCTAAAATTGTTAGAATGTGGATAAAAGTGCCTTAAAATAAACAAGTTTATAGATGAACACATATATCGATGATTCTATCCATTCTTCCCCACTTGCCTACATTCCAAGGTCATCACAATATTGAGCCTCAGACATTCTACCCCTACTAAAGTTTTCAAAACTCTCTCTGATGCTTCTGGATATTCTTGGATGTCCTATTTTTCAAATCTAAAGTAAATTCTCCTTAGATTCATAATAAATTTCCTCAAACCATGCTAAATGTCCTCTCTCACAACAGTTCTAACAAAAGTTACTATATCCGTAAAATTCAATCAAAACAGTAGAAAATTTAGAACCTACTGTTATAAAATGTTATATGTGGTAGCGCTTACCACTGGACGAACAAAACATATTCCAGCTGGGTCTAGCCCTGACTCATCCTCCGATTCACACGCCCCCCAGGAATTGCAATTACAATTGTTACAATTACTACTGTAATTATATTTGCCACAAGAATAATTTAAAATTTAACTCTAACTTCAAGACTTGCACACAACCTCGAAGACGGAAGAATTCTCAGACACAGCGACACACCAACTGGCTGCGAGGCTGCTTTCGGTACCCATTGATCAACCGGGCCAATATAATTCCACAAATCCACACGGTCAAGCTCACCAAAGCTCCACCTTTTGCCCTCCCTCGTCAACAAAACCTCAGACTTGAATTCCAGTCCCAAGAGGTCGCCAACAGCGACAATGCCCCGCTAAAAGCGTTCGTGTCAACGATGGAGTCAAAAAGCGGACCTCCACGTTGGTAGTCAACAGGGGTTCCTTGACCCCATGCTTCGTCCACTGGACCCAATCAATAGAACAGATTGATTCCACTCGGACACCTCATATAAATACCGACCTTGGCAGTCTAACCATCACAACCCATGTCCAGCCGTCCGGAGTTCTACAGTCTACACACACCTCGAGCTCTGGACACTCATCTGCATCGACTGAACTACCTAGGAATACATCTGGAACCTGAAGTTTCTCATCTTCGCCAATGCTTAGCTCATTCAACTTCTTCTACAGATTGAACCAAAACTAGCTGATCGATCACAGAACCATCTCTTGCTACCTCCACAACGCCATTTCGATCATCCACGACGTACCGCGTAGAATTGCACGGAGTCTGGCTGGCACTTCTACGTCGGTTTCATTCGACATAGATTGATTGATCTCTGGGTGTAATTCATTCGGGAATTTCTGAAGGCAAAGTTCGGGGTCTAATCAACCGAACAGTAGCTCAGGACTTGCATTGAATTCGCTGCAGGCTCCAATTACTGTTCAAGGTATATATAATTCAATGGCGCCCCCAGCAGCGATTCCCATCATGGACGATTCCGCTGCTCTTTACATGAAGAAGCAGAAGCTGTCCGATCAGGCCATGATGTTGAACTGCAATGGCGCATCACCACAATCCGCAGCTGCGGACCCTCTCAACTGGGCCAAGACGGCGGCCAAATTGCAAGGCAATCATCTGGACGAGGTGAAGCAGATGGTGGCCACCTTCTTCGACTCCACGGAAGTGGCCATCGAGGGCGTCAACCTCACCGTGGGCCAAGTCACGGCCATCGCGCGCAGACCTGCGGTGAACGTGGTGCTGGACGCCGCCAACGCCAAGGCGCGCGTGGACGAGTCGTCCAACTGGGTGCTCACCAAGATCATGAACGGCGGGGACATCTACGGCGTCACCACGGGATTCGGCGCCACGTCCCATCGCCGCACGCAGCAAGGCGTGGAGCTCCAGCGCGAGCTGATCCGCTTCCTCAACGCCGGAGTGCTGGTGAAGGGCCACTGCCTGCCCGCCGAGACCACCCGGGCCGCCATGCTGGTGCGCACCAACACGTTGATGCAGGGCTACTCCGGCATCCGCTGGGAGATTCTGGAAGCCATGGAGAAGCTTTTGAATGCGCACGTGACGCCCAAGCTGCCCCTGCGCGGCACCGTCACGGCTTCCGGAGACCTGGTGCCCCTGTCGTACATCGCGGGCCTTCTCACGGCCAGGCCCAATTCCAGGGCCGTCACCGAAGATGGGCGCGAGGTGTCTGCGCTGGAGGGGTTGCGCATGGCGGGCGTGGAGAAGGCGTTCGAGCTGCAGCCCAAGGAGGGGCTGGCGCTGGTGAACGGCACGGCCGTGGGCTCGGCGTTGGCATCCACCGTGTGCTTCGACGCCAATGTGTTGGCTCTCCTGGCCGAGGTGTTGTCGGCATTGTTCTGCGAAGTGATGCAAGGCAAGCCGGAGTTCGCGGACCCCCTGACGCACAAGCTGAAGCACCACCCGGGCCAGATGGAGGCGGCCGCCGTGATGGAGTGGCTGCTGGAGGGCAGCGACTTCATGAAGGCCGCGGCCAAGCTGAACGAGACGGATCCCCTGAAGAAGCCGAAGCAGGACCGGTACGCGCTGCGCACGTCCCCGCAATGGTTGGGTCCCCAGATCGAGGTGATCCGCAGCGCCACGCACGCCATCGAGCGCGAGATCAACTCCGTGAACGACAACCCCATCATCGACGCGGCGCGCGGCATCGCCCTGCACGGGGGCAACTTCCAGGGCACGCCCATCGGCGTGTCCATGGACAACATGCGGCTGGCCGTGGCCGCCGTGGGCAAGCTCATGTTCGCGCAGTTCTCGGAGCTGGTGAACGACTACTACAACAACGGCTTGCCGTCCAACCTGAGCGGAGGACCCAACCCGAGCCTGGACTACGGCATGAAGGGCGCGGAGATCGCCATGGCGTCGTACCTGTCGGAGCTGAATTACCTGGCCAACCCGGTGACCACGCACGTGCAGAGCGCAGAGCAGCACAACCAGGATGTCAACTCGCTGGGCCTGGTGTCGGCCCGCAAGACCGAGGAGGCGGTGGAGATTCTGAAGCTGATGAGCTCCACGTTCTTGGTGGGGCTGTGCCAAGCCATCGACCTGCGGCATGTGGAGGAGACCATGCAGACGGCAGTGAAGCAAGTGGTGACGCAGGCGGCGAAGAAGACGCTGTTCATGGGCAAGGACGGCGCCCTGCTGCCGTCGCGGTTCTGCGAGAAGGACCTGCTGCTGGTGGTGGAGCGGCAGCCGGTGTTCAGCTACATCGACGACGCATCGTCGGAGACGTACCCTTTGATGGAGAAGCTGCGAGCAGTGCTGGTGAGCCACGCGCTGAAGCTGCACAAGGACGCGTCCGCTGCCGTGTTCGAGCAGATCCCGATGTTCGAGGCGGAGGTGCAAGAGCGGTTGCGCGTGGTGGTGCCGGTGGTGCGGGAAGCATACGACAACAAGGGGTTGTCTGCGGTGGGCAACAGGATCGAGGAGTGCAGGACATATCCATTGTACAAGTTCGTGAGGGCGGAGCTGGGGACGCAATTGCTGTCGGGATTGCGGACGGTGTCGCCGGGGACGGAGATCCAGAAGGTGTTCGAGGCCATGTCGGAGGGCAAGCTGATCAAGCCTCTTCTGCAGTGCGTGGAGGGGTGGAACGGAGCTCCCGGACCTTTCCCCAAGCAGAGCCTGTGAGTGATGGACAGGAGTCAATGTTCACAATTTTGATTCTAGATGGAACGGGGCAACTTTGTAAATATCCGGGGCCCTGATGTAGAAAACAGGGAACTGGTGCACATCTTAGAACAGCTGAATTGGGCTGTGTAATGGAGTAGCGAGGTAGAGAGCATTCGAGGACAAGATGATTCGATTTGTAATGAGCGAAGCTCAATGTTGAATATCATTCTTTGAACGCATTGTTCACACAATTTATGATCTTTCACGAGTAAGCCGTGCATTTTCAGAATGCTTGTGATCATGTTGCCTCATGTGTGCAATTGATTCGTTGTGAACATGTGATTGGTAGGCCTGTCCTGTCGCTGTATGGATGACTGTGCCTGGCCGATGAGAGCCTCCTCAGGAACACAGGGAATTGTCATTTGAATTGAAGCAAGAGTTTAAACTGACTGCAATGCAATTGGGAGGATTACAAAGTGCATAATTTCAGATGCCGGAAACTGAATTATGTGGAATCGGCACTTGGTATGTTCGGTTGTTGGATCAGGGAAATGGGTTTTAGAGCATGCCCAGCAGGAGGTGTTTTGGAGGGACCAACGCCAAGATTTGGTGTAGTCACCTTCACTTGCTTCGAAGTTTGGCCCAACAACTACCCACTAACGCTAAAAAATAGTTTTTGGAGCCAAAGTTTGAGGTTTCCCCGCCATCTACATAAGCTTTGGCGCAAGCATATTTCTGACACCAAGCAAGCAAAGATGCTCAATCAACAATTAAATAACGAACTTGAAGACTATGCACTGGCCCATGCTTCAAGGTCATCAAGTTACTTTCATAAAATCTTAGTTTTATAAGTTGCCTTGGTGTTCGCTCCAGGAATGTTGTTGGGCTACTTCTTGTATATCATTCCTCTAAGTTAAAAATGGCCCTCAAATTAATGCTTGGTAGACATATTTTCTCTAGAACTGCTGGGCTTGCTCTTAGGTTGCCCCGTTATGTGGAGTTACATTATGAAATTATGTACAGGAACCGTCGTACATGAGTTTTATGTTACCCGAGGTTACTGTCACAATATTCCACCTATTGTTTGATCCCACCCATGCACGCTAAGACTAACTCTCTCAAATTATTCATCTATATTTGAAGGGCCCTTGCACTCACACTCCCCCACCCTTGCACGCCCTTCACATATCAAAAGTGCGCATCAAATAGTCAATGGACCAATCACAAGTAGAATGGGAGGATATAGTCAACTAAATAGTGATTTGAAGGCCCAATTTCTAACACGCTAGGATCGAGAGTCAAAAGGTATTTTGAAAGGGCCCTTGGCACTTTTCATTTACTTCTGGAGTGTGAGAGACTCTGTGAGGGCATGGGTGGCCCTGCTCTAACAGTATTGATTCAGAACCAGGCTCTAACAAGTCAACCAAAACATTGTGTGTACATTCTTGTAGTAGCATTATCAAAGTGGTCCATCCTGCTGAACTACTACTACCCAAAAGGGTGTTGATTTGACACCCTTTTCAACATAATTTTCAGCACTGAATTTTTTATTGACACATTAGTTGAAGTGTTGAAGTTTTGTTGAAGTTTTGATGTTTTTGTTGAAGTGTCAAATAACAGTTTCAAGTGTCAAAAACAATGTTGAAAAAAACACCTTTTTTGGGTAGTGTAGCTACTAGGCTCTAATTGTGATTTCAACGAACATCGAAAACCATTCCATTGGTCACTCCTGCATTGCTGCCATTAAATCCTGGGGATGTACCTTTTAATTAAAGTCTATATTGCGTGCATGTTGGCATCTTATAATTAATATTCTTAAATTTGTTTCTTCTAAATAGGATAGAAAAGGATTATACATACATATGTATAGTTAGAAAATGGCAAGAGCTATACATACCATTCCAAAAGTAAACAAATAGGTTAATATAATATTTTATACATATATTATGTGAGATAAGAACTCTAGTCTTTGTACAAAAACCGAGACCAAAAAACTGCATCATACAACTTTAATATATAAATTGAATGCATTGGCCTATTCAACAACTATTTCAAATGCAAGGGCATTAAGATGTAACAATGGTTCATGTTGCAACCTATGCTCTCTATGCAATGGCCAATGCAGTCACATGCTCTCAAATCCAAAAAAATATTCAAATAACGTGAGAACCAACATCATTTGCATGTTTGTCAAATTGTGAATATTTTAATTGTTATAAATGTCAACTTCCTTCAATTTTTGTGTACAACAATCTAGAATGATGTATACCAACATTCCAAGGCACAAAAAGTTTTTTTGAAGCTCTAAAAAAATTTGACAAAATTTAAATAGTCTTGAATTATAGCACACAAAACTGAATTATAGCACACAAAACTGAATTTTAGACATGGCCAACTTTGAAATTCATTTTCTTTTAAATCACAATTGAGTTTTTCTTCAAACTTCCATAGTAATGTGTTATAAGTCGCATACTACAACTTTTGCATGTTCACTTTTTGACTTTTCCCATTGATGCTCATGGTATGGTTGTTTGAATGGAAAAGTTTCAAATCAATACTCAGTTTTGTTTGTCATTGTATATCTAGTAAAATATATCTAGTAAAATATATCTAGTGTATAATATATCAAGTACATTAACAAGAAAAGCAATACCCGAATTGAACACATATATTGTAACACAAATCTCAATAAATACATGTCTTGTACACCCGCATGGTATATTACATTAATCAAAGAGTGTACCCCAGGCATTAAATAAATGAAAAGTACACTAGTAGAAATCTTGTTTAATGTGAGAGATCTTTAAAGACGAAATGTTCGTAACATGTCCATAATCACTCAAAATGGTCGTTGGACCAATCACAAGTAGAATGTGGGGATGTAGTCAACTAAATAGTGATTTGAAGGGCCATTTATCAACAAGCTAGGATTGAGAGTCAAGAGGCATTTTTGAAGGGCCCTTGGCACTTTTCATCTAGTTCTGGAGTGCGAGAGACTCTGGGAGGGCTGCGGTGGAGCTGCTCTTACCTCCTTTTGGGAGTGGTTATTGTACACCAGAAAACATGGACAAAACAAAACTCGCCCGTATTTACATGAAAGGGCCTTATAATAGATAATTTTATGGATGAGCCCGCGCGCACACACATACCCAAAAAAGGGTTATGTATATGTATATGGATGATTCTATCTAGATTTTCCTTACTTGGCTACATTCCAGGGTGCCTGTCGCTCTACCAATGGAAAATAAAAATAAATCGCTGCTTGTTACACATAAAAATCTATAGCCCAACTCATTTCCACTCTCCTTAACCGTGCCAAAACAATCAGTGCTAGAAGTGCCAAAATGAATTACTCTAGTTCATCATGTGTATTGAAGGGGATTGAACATAATTTCAATGAAAGTTTGAATACATGTTCATCGCTAAAGATTCATAAATCACAAGATATAACATTATTCCTGACCTATTTATTAGTGCAAGGTTTAAAGACTCAATCATCAATAGTTGTAAAAAGCTTCAAATCATTCAACACAAATTTCAACTTGAAAAAGGCGGTCACTGCCAACCTACAATAATCGCGGTCACTGCACTAGTGGATTGAATATTTCAAACCTCACGGCTGGTTAGGCATGTGAAATTACAGTAGGAACAAAAGTGTACTTATTAAGGTGATAGTCTTGCCATAGGAAGAGCTCAACCCACAGGTGGAATATTGTGACAGTAACCTCGGGCAACAGAAACTCATGTACGAGGGATCCTGTAAAGGATTTCATTATGTAACTCCACTTGAAGGACACCACCAAAAACAATTTCCCTGCAATCCAACAACCAGCCAAGCCAAGTGCCGATTCCACATAATTCATTGGACACCATTGAAATTATGCACTTCGTAATCCTCCCAATTGCATTGCAGTCAGTTTAAACTCTTGCTTCAATTCAAATGACAATTCCCTGTGTTCCTGAGGAGGCTCTCATCGGCCAGGCACAGTCATCCATACAGCGACAGGACAGGCCTACCAATCACATGTTCACAACGAATCAATTGCACACATGAGGCAACATGATCACAAGCATTCTGAAAATGCACGGCTTACTCGTGAAAGATCATAAATTGTGTGAACAATGCGTTCAAAGAATGATATTCAACATTGAGCTTCGCTCATTACAAATCGAATCATCTTGTCCTCGAATGCTCTCTACCTCGCTACTCCATTACACAGCCCAATTCAGCTGTTCTAAGATGTGCACCAGTTCCCTGTTTTCTACATCAGGGCCCCGGATATTTACAAAGTTGCCCCGTTCCATCTAGAATCAAAATTGTGAACATTGACTCCTGTCCATCACTCACAGGCTCTGCTTGGGGAAAGGTCCGGGAGCTCCGTTCCACCCCTCCACGCACTGCAGAAGAGGCTTGATCAGCTTGCCCTCCGACATGGCCTCGAACACCTTCTGGATCTCCGTCCCCGGCGACACCGTCCGCAATCCCGACAGCAATTGCGTCCCCAGCTCCGCCCTCACGAACTTGTACAATGGATATGTCCTGCACTCCTCGATCCTGTTGCCCACCGCAGACAACCCCTTGTTGTCGTATGCTTCCCGCACCACCGGCACCACCACGCGCAACCGCTCTTGCACCTCCGCCTCGAACATCGGGATCTGCTCGAACACGGCAGCGGACGCGTCCTTGTGCAGCTTCAGCGCGTGGCTCACCAGCACTGCTCGCAGCTTCTCCATCAAAGGGTACGTCTCCGACGATGCGTCGTCGATGTAGCTGAACACCGGCTGCCGCTCCACCACCAGCAGCAGGTCCTTCTCGCAGAACCGCGACGGCAGCAGGGCGCCGTCCTTGCCCATGAACAGCGTCTTCTTCGCCGCCTGCGTCACCACTTGCTTCACTGCCGTCTGCATGGTCTCCTCCACATGCCGCAGGTCGATGGCTTGGCACAGCCCCACCAAGAACGTGGAGCTCATCAGCTTCAGAATCTCCACCGCCTCCTCGGTCTTGCGGGCCGACACCAGGCCCAGCGAGTTGACATCCTGGTTGTGCTGCTCTGCGCTCTGCACGTGCGTGGTCACCGGGTTGGCCAGGTAATTCAGCTCCGACAGGTACGACGCCATGGCGATCTCCGCGCCCTTCATGCCGTAGTCCAGGCTCGGGTTGGGTCCTCCGCTCAGGTTGGACGGCAAGCCGTTGTTGTAGTAGTCGTTCACCAGCTCCGAGAACTGCGCGAACATGAGCTTGCCCACGGCGGCCACGGCCAGCCGCATGTTGTCCATGGACACGCCGATGGGCGTGCCCTGGAAGTTGCCCCCGTGCAGGGCGATGCCGCGCGCCGCGTCGATGATGGGGTTGTCGTTCACGGAGTTGATCTCGCGCTCGATGGCGTGCGTGGCGCTGCGGATCACCTCGATCTGGGGACCCAACCATTGCGGGGACGTGCGCAGCGCGTACCGGTCCTGCTTCGGCTTCTTCAGGGGATCCGTCTCGTTCAGCTTGGCCGCGGCCTTCATGAAGTCGCTGCCCTCCAGCAGCCACTCCATCACGGCGGCCGCCTCCATCTGGCCCGGGTGGTGCTTCAGCTTGTGCGTCAGGGGGTCCGCGAACTCCGGCTTGCCTTGCATCACTTCGCAGAACAATGCCGACAACACCTCGGCCAGGAGAGCCAACACATTGGCGTCGAAGCACACGGTGGATGCCAACGCCGAGCCCACGGCCGTGCCGTTCACCAGCGCCAGCCCCTCCTTGGGCTGCAGCTCGAACGCCTTCTCCACGCCCGCCATGCGCAACCCCTCCAGCGCAGACACCTCGCGCCCATCTTCGGTGACGGCCCTGGAATTGGGCCTGGCCGTGAGAAGGCCCGCGATGTACGACAGGGGCACCAGGTCTCCGGAAGCCGTGACGGTGCCGCGCAGGGGCAGCTTGGGCGTCACGTGCGCATTCAAAAGCTTCTCCATGGCTTCCAGAATCTCCCAGCGGATGCCGGAGTAGCCCTGCATCAACGTGTTGGTGCGCACCAGCATGGCGGCCCGGGTGGTCTCGGCGGGCAGGCAGTGGCCCTTCACCAGCACTCCGGCGTTGAGGAAGCGGATCAGCTCGCGCTGGAGCTCCACGCCTTGCTGCGTGCGGCGATGGGACGTGGCGCCGAATCCCGTGGTGACGCCGTAGATGTCCCCGCCGTTCATGATCTTGGTGAGCACCCAGTTGGACGACTCGTCCACGCGCGCCTTGGCGTTGGCGGCGTCCAGCACCACGTTCACCGCAGGTCTGCGCGCGATGGCCGTGACTTGGCCCACGGTGAGGTTGACGCCCTCGATGGCCACTTCCGTGGAGTCGAAGAAGGTGGCCACCATCTGCTTCACCTCGTCCAGATGATTGCCTTGCAATTTGGCCGCCGTCTTGGCCCAGTTGAGAGGGTCCGCAGCTGCGGATTGTGGTGATGCGCCATTGCAGTTCAACATCATGGCCTGATCGGACAGCTTCTGCTTCTTCATGTAAAGAGCAGCGGAATCGTCCATGATGGGAATCGCTGCTGGGGGCGCCATTGAATTATATATATACCTTCAGTAATTGGGAGCGTGCCAATTCAGTTTCTGAACTGATGCCTGTTTAGACCCGAACTTTTACTTCAGCTATTCCTGAGTGAATGACGCCCTGAGATCAATCAATCTATGTAGAACAGCACAGAGCTAGAAGTGTGAGCTAAACTACTCGCAATTCTACACGACAGTCTGTGATTCGTCGTGGATGACCGAAATGGATATGTGTAGGTAGCAAGGGATGGTAGAATTGTGATGAGCTAAAAGTGGTTCAATCTGCACAAGAAGTTGAAGGAGCTAAATATTGGCGAATATGAGAATCAATGATCAGGTTCCAGATGTAGTCCTCGGTGTTCCAGTTGATTCAGGTGAGCGTCCAGAGCTGGAGGTGTGTGTAGAACAGTCACTGGAAGGCTGGAACTGAGATGTTGATTCTGGACGGCCACGGTGTGCATTTATATGAGGAGTGGAATCAATCTGTACTATTGATTGGGTCCGTTTGACCAGGGGAGTTGTTGAATGGGGTCCAAGAAGACGTCACGCTCGCCTGTTATTTATCAACGTGGAGTCTCCTTTTTGACCCCATTGTTGACACCAACGCTTTTAACAGGGAAGTGTCACTCAGGGCAACGGCTTGGGACTGGAATTTAGTGCTTTGAGGTTTTGTTGACAAGGGAGAGCAAAAAGGTAGAGCTTTGGTGAGCTTGACCGTGTGGATTTGTGGACTAGTGCCGAAAGCAAGGTCGCAGTTAATGTTTCTCTGTAAATTCTTTGTCATTGAGGTTGCGTTCGTCTTAACCCTTAAATGTCAAAACAATAGTCCCAAAGGCTTGTTTTGAGAGAATAAAGAAAAAAAAGTGGATTTTCTCAACCAAAATTGAAATGGATTGGTTCTTTGAAAATGTGAGGCTGAATTTAGCAATTATGCCGGATGTAGTAAATTGTACATTCCAAGGAAATCGTAAAGAGAATTGATGGGGAGGGAGGGGAGCCGGGAGAGGAGGAAGGGGAGGGAGTCAAGCAGCTTAACCCTTTAACGTCCCGATTCAACACCGTTTTCAAAGATTCATTATAAAATAAAAAATGTTTGATGAAAAACAAAAATGGAGTTGATGTACAAAGCAAAGCTGTAAATGTCAATGTGAAGATAACATCTGTACGGATGGATTCATCATATTTATTATTAATATTTTTTAATTAATTTTGCAAGGTTTCTCTTGAAATTCAATTTGAAATCTAAAATTAACACAAAAAAATCAAATTTTTTTTAATGAAATTGGAATAACATGCACTACAAGATGGTATGGTTTCCATTATTTGATTCTACTTATTATAGAAAATCATGTTTAAGGTCTCACTTTTAGAACTAAGAATGAAACTTGACATAAACCACTTTTGTTATTTTTCAAAAATTCACATTATTTTATTTTGAAGATCCATATTGTACAAATGGTAGTCAACTAGCACAAGAATCAAGAGAATTTTGGATGGATGAAAAACATCGGTGTATGTGGTGAAGGAACGCGTCAAAATTCATCTAGTGTCCAAAATATGAACGTTGGTGCGTCAAAGGGTTAAGATCTTGATGTATTCCAGTGCTGCCAACACTGTTCCAAAATGTTTTATTTTTATTTTTTAAATAAATAATTAATTTAATTAATTAATTAAAAAAATTAACGTTAATTAATTTTAATAAATTTTTAATCCATAATTGCAGAGCTCACTGCAGAGTCGGAATCTCATTTTATTTTTTAAATTTATTTTTGGAGTGACATTGTTCACTTTATTCATTGTTTATAGAGGATTTGAGGAATTCTCATTGGTTGTTCACATTACTCAAGGAGCTATTGTTGGAGACAGCTCTATCAGTTTATTTTATTCCTTTGGTTGCCCGTCTAAGATCCTCTTGACGTTTAAGGGTTAAAGTTAGACTTTCGTTAATTTTTTGTATGGCGAATATTAGTAATTATTTAAAATTCAATTGTAACTCTTTAAGAGAATGGGAAGCGGATGAGAGCATCTCCGATGAGGCTCTTTAATGAGCCCTCAACGGCATTGGCTCTTGTTGTTTTGGTTGCCCCAATGGCCACGCTCCAAATGTTAGAGGCCCTCGTCAAATGGTTGCCATGCACTTCAAATTTACACCGTCTAACGTGTCTCTCCAAATGTCATGGTCCACTCCATATTTGGTCCCTTCACTCAAAATTCGATCCTTTCATATTTCTTGATTGGGTCTTCCGCTCTAGATAGATATGAACACCGGGCCTCTTTTGAGGCCGGCGTGAATAAAGTGTCTGTTCGTCTTGACAATGAGCCAATGCCCACCAGACAAAGGTCCATTGGTACAAGACTACTCACCTCTTTCGAGAATAGACACTTTAGTGACTAGAGATAAATACTAGTAACACTAGTAAAATACGTTAGATTATAACTTGCACGGGTATAAATTGGTGTTTGTTTTGCTGGAGGTCGCCAAGTCATGGTTCCAAGGTTGGTTGGAGAAAGGTGTTTATGTTACAATTGTACGGTCCGGGTTCGATTCCCGTGGAGTCCGTTTGAGCGTTTATTGTGATATACACGACTTGGTGCTGCTAGTGAATTATTCATAAGCAGGAAAATTTGTACCAACCAACCGGCCCCGTCCCATATACCTGAGACAAGTGTGTACTGTGAGCTAAGCAAAAATTAAAAAAGGAATAAATAGTGGTCTTCATCATTACCCTCGTTTTGTATGATTTGTTTTGCCTTAATCAGTAATCTATTGGGAGTGGTTGATTATTTTCTATTTTTCTTTTATGTAGAATAATTGATCCGGCATGATGTATAGCAATGGTGTTTATTTCTTTGAATGTGTGTTTAATGGCGGTTTCTGGTAGTTTAAATTTTGTTTCGAGGAGTTTCATTGATGGGATATGTGTTGTGCCTCTAGCTCCTGCCGTGATGACTATGAGTGGGTCAACTTTCCATCCTAAATTAATAATATTATTAATAAGTGGTTGGTATTTTTGATTTTTGATATCTATTGTTGTTTGTGGGAATCTGTCATTACAATATGTAAATTCAATAAATTGAATTGTGAGGTTGTCTGATGGATGTGATGGTGGGTCATTCTTGTATGGGAGTTCTTTTACACAAAGGATGTCTGGTTTAAATCTAGCGTTGCAATGGCATCTTTGTTGTTGACATGTACATGGTAGTAGCCATGGGGGTACTGTATTTTCTTGGGGGTTATTGTTGAATGTTCCTGCGTTCATGAGGGTGTAACATCTAGATTTTTGTGATGAGAGGATTAGTTTCCTTAGTTCCCAAACTGCTTTGTTGTGTCTTTTGACTCTAATGGCGTGAATGTGGTGATGACTACATTTTAGAAGTGCATGTAGCCATGTGTCTGCATCTGCAGAGTTGCAGATAGAACATGTTATTGAGGGGAATCTTTCTCTTCCAAAAAATAGTTGTTTTCTAGCATTACCCATGTATTGGCCGGTACGGAGTTTTAATATGATTGTTTTTTGTGAGTCAGTGATTGTTGGATTAGACCAAAATGTGTTGGATAGTTCGTTATCGATGTTTGGGTTCATGGTCCATTTGCTAATGTTTGGAAATTCGATTGCCATTTCTTCAAAGTTATTTTCTTGGTCGTATTTAGTTAGGTATGTTTCGAGACATCTGACGGGGCCTTTATCTGGCCGTTTTATAGGTCCTGGCCATATATCTTTTTGAAAATAAAATGGTGTAGTATGTGCAAGTTCATATGAACTTGTGGCTTTGAAGTATTCTTTTATGGCTCCCATTTTTGCAAGTTTATCCGCTTGTTCGTTGCCTTTGATGTTTATATGTGCTTTGACTTTGTGGAATGTGGTGGGTTGAGTACGAGTTTTTAACATTTCTACCATGCTTGTTAGTATGGTTTTATCCGCGTGATTGTTGTGTGTGGTTGGATGTTTGATGTTTGTGTTTAGATTGTATAGGCAGTTGAGGCAGTCTGTAAATATATGTGCCGGTTCGTCTGGGTATTTAGTAGTGATCAATCTAAGTGTTCTATGGATAGCCATTAGTTCAGCTCTAAAACATGTTTGTAGGCCTGGTAGTCTTGCTGATATTTGCATGTCAGCTTTTGTAGGGTTGTATATCCCGTACCCGGCTTTTTCTTTTTTCCAATGTCCATCGGGAGCTTGTTCAGGGGGAAAGAAGGATCCATCGGTATAGTAGCTATGTTGCGGTTGGAATTTAGGTGTGGTGTTTGTCACAAAGTTTGGTAGCGGTGGCGTATTTAAAATGGTTGGGTTGATGGAAGGTGGGTATATGAGTTTATTCCATTTTTTATTTTTATTGACCGGTGTGTTGTGGGGGGTATTTGGAGCAATTTGTATGTGATATTGTGGAATTTGTAAGTTTTCAATTGCTGCTTTAATTGTATTTAATTGGTGTGGTGTGCCAATGTTGTGATCTTGATGATGAATGCATAGGACGCGGATTGCAAGGGGTTCTGTCTTTGGTTTATGGAGTTCTTGTGGGGTTGTTGGTTCTACATATGTGATGGAATCTGCGGCGAAGTGGGCAATTATATGGGTGTCTGGGAAGGGCCCCGTGTGTGGGGAAATTTTTTTGTACCAATCTGTATCTGGTATTACTAGTATAGTGATGGTATTTGGGTCGGTTTTGGCTGCCAGTCGTGCCCAGTGAATTGCTTGTTGGGCTGTTTCTTCATTATGTGGGTGGGCGTAGCCTATGCCTTTCCATTTGTATGAAAAGGCGGTACCGAGTGATCCAAAGATTTTATCTCTTGCAAAGGGAGAGTAGAATTCTGAAATTTGTGTGGAACATGTTATTGGTGATGAGAAGTAAGAGTGGGAGATATTAAAGGAGGTAGTAATGGAGTCAAGAATGCTTGTTGGTAGGGTGTGTTGTGCTGCTTTTAGTGGGTCTTTTTTGGGGATTTTATGGTTGTATCTTTGATAGAGCCATATTACTTCTTTTTCAAATGATTGTGTTTGTGGTACTAGGCCGTGTGAGCTATAAATTGCTTTATTATATTGTTGCCATAACCATTTTAGTCTCGTGGTTGATATAGTGATAAGGTGTCTACCGGTATTTTCATATAGGTGGGTTTGTTCATTATTTATTTGTATGGTATCGTAATTGCAAATAATGTCTCTCTCCGGGTTGCATTCTTGTATGTGTATATGTGTGAGCGGGGTGGATGTGGGTGGCGGGATGAATCTCGCATCTCTGCTTTGTTCAGGATTGAATTGTGTGTTAATAATTTTTTGGTAGTGGTTGTGTTGTAATTTTGTGTAGTATTCTGTTAGTAGTTCGATGTTGTGTGTTATGATTGTTGGGTGGTTGAAGGGGAAGATTTCTCTTTGTGGCAACCATTTGTTGTATGTGATGTTGTTTTGGAGAGTCCATTGACATAGGTATGTGTTATATTTTTTTTGTTATTTTGTATTTATCTTTTGTGGTTTTTGTTTTATGGTCTAGTATTATGTTGATGGGATGTCTTAGTGGATTGTTTTTGACGTTGGGGGGTGGGTTTGGGTGGAGGTGTTGATGTGGGGCTGGGGGTTGAGGTGGGGTTTCTGGTGCTCTAGGTAGTAAATTTTGATTGTATGTGATGTATCTCGGTTTTAGCATCCGGGCGGGAGGGTGTCGTGCACATGGATTTGGACAATTTGGTGTGCAGCTTGGGTAGCAAAATATTTTTTCAGCTATTTGAAGTACACTTCTCTCTAGTTTGGTTGGTGTTTTGTAGTATGTTTTGAAGTTTTTTGGCGTCATAAGGGTTGTTCCGTTGGGAAGGGTGATGTGTTTTATTTCGTATATGTTATGGATTAGTAATTTGTGTAAAAGTTTGAGTGAACGATCGGGGTCGAGAAGTGGAAGTTCAATTGTGGATTGTGCTCGCCATTCTCGTTCCAATTCTGTCATATGTAGTAGGAAATTTTCATTTGTACTTTTGAGGTGAATTCCTCCAGCATTTTTTAGTAGAAATAATGTTCGTATGGTTGGTGAATTAATACAATCATATTGTGTTATTCTTGAGATTTCTTCCGCGCCTCCAAATTTTGCTAATATGTGCTGTATAAGACCTTTGTATATTATACCTAGTCTCCCTTGGTCGTTAAGTGCATTTCGAAGTTGTTCACCAATGCATCGTAAGTATGCATTTTTTAGTGAGAAGGCTTCAAGACCAAAGAGTTCGTGAGGTAATTGGGTTATTATGTTTGCTGTGCATTTTGGTAGTCCGCATATTGTTTTTTGGATACCTATAATTTTTTTGTCTAGTTTTTTAATGGTTGGTAGTGAATATGGAACTGCATAAAAACTGTATGCAATGCCTGCTCTAATGACGGTGTCAACCATGCTGATTTTTTGTTTAATTGTTGCAGGGCAATTGGTTAGTTGTTTACATTGGTCTATTATTTTGTTTGTGGTGATGTGCGTTTGGAGTTTCCATTTTAGTGAGGGTACTAGTTGGATGCCCAAGTATACATATGGTTCGTTTTGGTGTAGAACTGGTATTGGCTGATTTCTATAAGATATGTTGTGGTTTTGTATTAGGGTTTTAAAATTTTCAGGATTTAGTTTGGGTTTGTTGGGACATCCAGTGATGGCACATTTTTGTACCCCTAGATCCATTCCAGCCCATTCACAGAATTTATCTAGTTTGTTTAATTGTGTTTGTAGTGACTGGAGATTATTTGTTATAGCTGCTAGGTCGTCTGCGTATGCTGCAGAGCTAATGGTAAATTTCGATGTACCAAATGTGTACCCGTTATTTCCTCTTTGTAGCCATCTGAGTAGTGGTTCAAGGAATATCAGAAATAAGTATGGGCTTAGTGTATCTCCTTGGATGGTGCCTTTTTGAATGGGTATTGGTTTTGTTTTGCCGAAGTATTCTCCGGTGAATATAGTGGTAGAGTGTGAGTAGATATTTCCGATTAGTGTTACTGCATCTGTTGGATATCCAAGGTCTTTCATTATAGCTAATAGTCTAGCGTGGTCAAGGGAGCCAAATGCATTTTTGAAATCTATGTAAAGAAGGTATATGTTTTGGTTTGTAAATCTGGCGTCTTCTAGGGCTGCTATAAGTAGTTGTAGCTGTCTAGATGTACTTCTTTCTGCTCTAAATCCTTCTTGGCTGTCGTGTAGTATTTGAAACTTTTCACCATATGCTGATAATATTAGTGTTAGTGTGCTAGTAAATAGTTTGTAAATTGTGTTTGCAAGTGCTATAGGTCTGTGGTTTGGTAGTAGTGATGGGTCTCCTTTTTTGTACAAAAGTATGGTTAAACTTGTTTTCCATGATGCTGGGATTTTCTTTTGTTTATAACAATGGGTGAAAAATAAGAATAGAAGTTTGTGAAAGCTATCAGGCATATATTTTAATATTGAGTTTGGAATTTTATCCGGGCCTGGTGTTTTATTATTGGATAGGTGTTTTAAACATAAGTCGTATGTTTCTTGGTCGAAGTATTTATGTAGTGATGTGTGAGGGTCTCCTCTTTTATCTATTATAAATCCCTCTAGGTCATGCCATGGGTATTGTTTGACTCCACATGTGCAATTAGATGGGTGCTCCGGTTGGTAGTAACATGTTGGGACTGTAGGTCTATTACTAATTGATTGTTGAATATAAATTTCATTTGCTATGTCGTCTGGGCTAGTTAGTATGTTGTTGTTTCTATCCATAATGCAATCTAATGGTGGTGTTTCATGGTTTTTGAAGACTTTTTTATTTATCTTCTTGGGGCTTTTTTCATATAGTTGTCTGTATTTTGTGATAGCTTTTTTAATGCATTCTTGTGTGTACTTTGTGGTAATTTTACGTGCTTGCTTGTTTGCGTTTTTACCTAGTTCTGCTAAAGTTTTAATCCATTCTTGTGGATTTGATTCTGGGTTAGGAGGTGGTGGTATGATAATATGGCTATGGTTTTTTAATTCTTCTATTATTGGGTGGTTGTGCCAGTCTGGTGTGGTTTTTGTTATGTGTATTGCTTTTCTGATTAAGTGGTAGGTGGATAGGTGTATTTTCCATTTTTTTTGGAGTTTTCTTGGCAAAAAACCTCCTTGTTGAGCTGTGCGGTGTGTTAGTGAAGGTAGGGGTGAGGCACTACATGTTTCTTGAATTTTTTCTGATATTTGTTGTATTAAGTGGTCTAATTTTGTACAAGATGTTTGCCATCGGTTGTCTGTTAGTTGTTCATTCATCAATATTGTAGTGAGTTCGTTTATTTGAAGTGAGTTTTCTTCGAAAAATAATGTTTTGAATTTTTCAATGTTATCTTGTGGGATGGGGTTTAGAATCCTTGGTGGTTTATTTGCTTTTGGTTGAGTGGGGCGAGCTAGAAGTGTGTTTGGTGGTATTTGTAAGGTGACTGGTGAATGGTCTGAGTTGAGGTTGTAGTCATGATTTGTGGTTGAGGTATATAATGTATTATTGGGAGTTTTAATGTAGTATCCATCTATTAAACTTGTTTGAGTGTAATTTTGTCCACCTTGTCTGGTGAATGTGCTATTAGTTGGTATGTAGGTTAAATCTAGAGTGTCTGTGAATGTACGCCATTCTATGTCTTCTATTTGTGGGGGTGTTATGTTGAATTCATTTTGTCTGCCGATAAGGGCTATGTCTCTGTTAAAATCGCCACATAATATGTATGTGTGGTTTGGGTGTGCTATAATTTGTTGTTCTATTTGTTGTTGTATTATTGTAATGTATTGAATATCTTCTAAGTGGGAGGGCATGTACATATGTAGTATTAGCCATGGTTGAAGTGGTGCATTATTTATTTGTATAATTTGTAAATATGGTGAGATTTCAACCGGGGTAGGTATTTTGGTGATGTTTCCCGGGTATGCATATTTGTTATTTATTAGAGTGAGGAGTCCGCCTCTAGCAGGGGTATATGGCATTCTTTGTTGCATGCATCTTGTTAAGGCGTGTGTGTTGTTGAAGATTAGTTTGTATTGTGGGAATAGGTTTTGTATATATCTTGTTGATTTTGTTGCGGTTAGTTTGGTTTCTTGTATTGTGATAATTGTTGGATTTGTTGTGGTGTTCGAGATTAGGTTTTGTAGGCTTGGTAGGGCAGTGTTTAATGATGACGCGTTCCATGTAATAATGTGTGTGTTGTGGTTTATTGTTTGTGTCTCTTGGATTTGTGGTAATGGTATATTAGGTAGTTGAGGTGGGTGTGCATATTCATCTATAGGATCATTGCATTTGAGAGATTCTGTTAGTAAATTTACGGGTAGGAATGGGAATTTGTTTGTTAGTGTTTGTAAGCTTGGTGGGTTAGTGTTTTGTTTGATAAAATCATAAAGTTGTTTATGTATGGTATTGGAGGGGTTAATTAGATTTTGGTTGTTGTTTTTAAATTTGATGTATGGGTGTGAGTTTAAGATGTGTCTTTCGGGGGGGTTTTGAAGAAGTGCCATTTTCTCAAGAAGTATTGTTGTCCAGTCTGGGTCGGGTATTTGTATTAATTGGTGGTCGCATGATTCTAGTAATGGACTTAGCGTGGTAATGAGTGCATATAACATGCGCGGAGGTGAGTGGTGTTGGTTTTCAAGTATGTATTTTGAGAGGTGTGGGTAGTCTGTGGATGCTTTTAGGTGGTTTGGGTGTGTTGTTTTTAAGCAGGGAGCAAACGTTTTTGCTAAATCTTGGTACTCTGGATGTAGTTTTATTGTGCATGGTATAAAATATGTTTTGTTTCTATTTTTATGTGATGTAGGATGTGTTTTAAGTAAGTTTGGCATTGGTCCCGGGTTAGTTTCAATGTCACCAGAGAGTAGTAGTAGTAGTAGTTTTGGGATGTGGTACTTGATGAAGTTTGGTTTTATGTTAGTTTTGTTTTTGTTAGGAAGGTGTTTTTTGTTTTTTCTGAGGGGTTTTGAGGCCTTTTTATTTGTTTTGTTAGTGGTATGTTTTATGTGATTGTGGTGAATACGATTTTTGTAATTACGATTGTTATTATTATTATTATTTAGATGGGTATTCGAAGGGGTGTTTTTGTATATCTTTTTGGGTGTATTAGTTTTGTGAAGTGGTATTGATCTATCTCTTTTTTGGCCGAGGCCGGTAGGCCGAGGCCACTTAGGGTTTATGTTTTGGTGGTTTTTTGGGTGATTGAATTTTATTTTATGGTATGGATTGATGGATGTCCTTTTTTGTTTAGATGAATTTTTGTTTTGTTTATATGTTTTTGTTTTTTTCTTTATTTTTATTTTTATTTTTTTGTTTTTATTTTTGAGGTAGTTTTTGGTGGTGTTTTTTTGTGACGTTTTGTTTTTTATTTTGTGTTTCTTTTTAATATATTTTATAGCATATATAGATACTATAAATATATGTTTGTTTTTGTGTTTTTTTATTTTTATTTTTTTTATTTTTATTATTACTTTTTTCTTAGTATATAAATATACTCGTAGATTTACCGCTGCGTTGTTTGTCCAAATCAGTTTGACGTGTCCATGTTGCCATCTTCAATGGCTAGAGTGTTGCCACTTTTCTCGTCCAAGGCTTGCATAGTACTAGCAAGTTGTCTTCTAAGGATTGTCATTTGCGCTGTGAGGCTTGATGATGACTTCTCCACTGCTTTCTCTGCGATTTGTTGTTGTTCACTGCGGAGTTCTTTCTTCATGGTAGAGATTTCTTCTCTAATTCCGACTATTTCTTTCATGATGTCATTTTGGGGTGTCTCTTTTGCGGAATTTCCTATTGCTTCTATGGTATTTGCTAGGGCAGTGTTCACATCACTGAACCCTAGCCTTGTGAGTTCAGCAGCATTGGGAGGGTTTGCACCGTCGAGACTCCTAGGATGTGCAGTAAACTCTACATGTTTGCCAAGAAGTTTTGCAGACTTCTTGACAAACGTTTTGTACACTGTAGCATTGAGACATTGGATGTTGCATGAGCCTAAGTGTTTACCATTCTTCTCATCACGCTTGAAGAAGAAGCTCACTGCATTTCTTGGTCCCATGTAAGTTTTGATGCTTGCTTCTATTTCTTCAACACTCTTCGTTTTGTTGAGATTCTTGGCGATAAGGATGAGTGCGTTTTTCCTTGCAATGTCATCCTTTGTGTTTGCACGATCCGCTAGTTTCCCCTCTAAGATCTCCTGGTTGTATGTGATTTTATGTTCTTTCATCTTTTGAGCTTGTTCGGGAGATGCAGCTACTACCCAAGCAAAGAGGTTTTCTTTCTTTTTTTGAACATTTGTTATCTCATACTCCATCCCTCTTTTGAAACTCTCCACTAGTATTTTCTCATAGAGTTCGTACCATTCCTTGTGCTCTAGTTCTGCACTTGTTACTTTGACTGACAAGAGGTTGTTCAAAGCAAGAGAGTCGTAAGTTTTACAAATTTTTCCTCTCTTGAACTTCTCATTGTCAAGTTGGAGGATGAATGGTCTTAATCCTTGGAGAAGGCCCATTCCATCAATTTCGGGGTTTTTCAAGTGCAACTTGATAACCCCGCTCCACTTAGTGGATTTGTGGTAGCACATGATGGCAATGGGTTCCCCAATGATATCCCCAAGCATAATGTTCATTTCTTTGAGTCTCTCCTCTACTAATGACATTATAATTTCTTTTTCCCATTCCTTTTCCTCCATCTCGAAGATGATGGCGATTTGGTAATCAAAGGAGAAACCATACTTATCAACCTCAACATCAGATGGAATCTGTGTGAGGTTGAAGTGTTGGCCATCCTTGCCATCCTCCCGAGAGTTGGGCCATTCCTCTTGTATGACAAACGGGAAGGAAATTGATGCTGATTGACATTCCTTAGCTTCCTTTTCTCTCATCCCGTTCTTAACAAGCGTTGCTACAGGTTCATTACTATCCATGGGGTAACCTTTTCCACGATTCGTCCAATTCATAGCTTGGTACCCAAGCCAAAAGGGAGGGCGTTTCAAACCGGGGTTTGATTTGCCCTTAGCCTTCTTTTGGCTTGAAGCACCTTGAGTAGAAGAAGAATTACGTTTTTGAGTTACAAACATTTCGGTATCCGTGTCATTATCTAAAGCTGTAAGTTTGTCTTTGTATCTCTGAGATGATGTGGAGCTCGTGGGTCGTTGAGACATGCTGAAAATGAAAAAGTTTTGTGTTAAAATGCTATGGTTTTTATGAGAAGTAGAATTTCTCCTTTTAATCTCATGATTTACTCCTCCCCACAACTTAATTTGTGGGGCCGAGTGGAGCATAATCATTGAGAAGGAGGTAGAAGTATTGTAAATGGATTTAAGTGTGGTAATTTTTTTAAAGTGATCAATGTCATATAAAGCATACATACAAGAATGGTTGTTACGAATCATACTATACATATTAAAAGTCTGGTTATTTAGAGTTTTGTCTAATACCATCCAAACATTCAAACTCGGAGGGTTAACATGGACATACATTTCTTTCTTCCAATAATATGTCCACACCTTAAGAGTGTGAGCATAACTAAAGGCTAAAAGGTTTACAATTATATCATAATTGTAGCAATTGACGTTTAAATAGTTATGCAAACAGAACGTACATAGATCATGCAAACAAAGGGTTTTAGAGAGATTGGTCATGCAAGAAATACTCATGCACACCAAGGCCTTATCCTCTTTCAAGTGATTAGGGAGACACATGGTACGGCTTGCATAATAAGCCTGGTAATTTTGAGCATAGTAATTCAATGAACTAACATGGTTACTGCAGGTCCTAAGATGAGAGTTAGTAGAGGGAGGAGAACCTTGCGTGCTAGTTGTTGATGGCTGCGTGGACGGTCTGTTGAGGTGCCTCCCTGCTTCAGAACTTCGAAAACTGCTCCTTCTTCTCTTTACTGTGATTTTCCTTGGGCTGGCTGAATGTTGATGCGACGTCCCTTCTTCAGTTGGCTCCGCAGTACTGCTCCAGTTGCGTGTTGTGACCAAGATTGTAGCTCCAGTGTGGGTATCACTAATTACAAACTTCAGAGAGGGAGGAATCTGTCTACTGCGTGTGTGTTGTGGGGGGATAGAGAAGAAATGAGGGGAGGACAGGATAGACGTTGGGAGGCAAGAAACAAAATGATCAATGTTTAGGTATCTTAACTCATGTAGCAGGGAGAAGGAGCACAGGCTATCAATGGGCTGGGAGGTGGCAGCTACAATGGTTTGGCAGAGAACGGCAAAGCTGTGGAGACTGGAAGAAGAGTGGAGCAGAGAACTCACGAGGGGAGCAAGAAGATGAAATGAGTGTGTGAACCTGTGCTGCTTAAGTATGTGGTGGTGCGGCTTGTGTCTGTTGGATGTAATTTTGAGGCAGCTGGTGTTTACCGTGTCGAATTTTGTCTTTACGGTAATTCTATCTTTGCCTCGAGCGTCGTTTTCCTCCACCTGTGGTTCGCATGGGGGGCGATCATGTGGGCCTTCGTGGACTTTGGCCGAATTGCGGGCGAACTTGGTCAAATTGCTGTAGCCCTTCCAGTTGTCGCCGGAGTCATGGCATTGGCGGTCGTATAATTTTGGTGATTTTCGTGGGAGGACTGGAGGGTTTTTTGGCGTTTCCTCTTGTCTCACTCGCACGATCTTCATGCGTACGATCTGCCTGTTTGTATTTGGCCGATTTGTTGGAGCCAACGACTTTGAGCATGACGCCGAGCTGCGTACGCAACTGCAGAGAGTGCCTCTGCCGCAGCTTCTAGGGTAATTGGCGGGGAAGCGTTTGTACCTGTGACTCTTTCTTAGGGGGCGGTTGGCTGACCTTTCGAGGTGATGTGGGGGCGCGGAGATATCCACGTTGTGCTCGCTAAGGCCGCGGATGGGGTTGAGGTGTCGCAGCGAGGGCTGCGGGAGGTCGTCGACGTAACGCAACAAAGGCCGCGGAAGGGGTTGCAGCAGTGTTGATTTCTCTTCCTTGGGGTTATTTCTTCTCAGCCTGCTTGGAGCCGGCTGCTGTCTCAATGCAGTCAATGGCGTGTGCTCACGTTGCGTCTCCAGCGAGCAGAGCTTCAGGCGCATTCGGGAGAGTTCAGGGCTGGTGATTCTGCTGCGATCGGGAGAGTTCGCAGCTGGCGACTTTGAGCGGTGCTGGCCACTCCGAGCGTTTGACGATTCTGGCTGGCGACTCCGAGTGGCTGAATCTGGGTTAGTTTTCTTCAGGTTGTGGCCGACAGCATTTGAGCAGGCTCTGAAGTTTTTGTTGGAGAAGGTCATTCGGAGCTGCGGGGACTGCATCTTCTGTACTCCGAAATAGAATTGGGGTTTGGCCGTGCAGGAGAGTGTGGGCCTTCGGAAATTAACCCCTAATTGCTGGTACTTTCTCTTGTCTCTGTGCTCAGTGCTTGTGTTGATACGGTGTTGAATTATTGGGCTAGGGGCTGTCCGGTGCGATTCTAGGGTTTGTTGGTGCTGTCCCAAGCAGTATCCAACGATACAGTTATTATGCAGCTTGTTTGTTGGCATGGACTTCCATAGCAGAGAGTAGTAAGCATGCATGTAAATTTGCGTTCCATGCTTCTGTCCTGACAATCTGTTTTGAATTTGCTTCATGTCGGTGTGGCTGACAACAGCATCGTCCAGTTGCTGCAGCAGCAAGCTTTGTTCTGTTGTCAATTGGCGGATCTGTTGATTGGTGACGAATCCTGCAGGTATGCTTGCTTGCTCTAGCTTCTTCCTTTGCTGCTTGCACGTTTTGTTGAAGCTCTGTTGTTTCCTGTCGCAAGGCTCCGTTTTGTACTGCATTCGTGCTCCCACAGCGCTTTCTTGGGCTTGCATTCTTGCTCCATCCGAGGTGAGTGTTGTCGTTTGCGATGCGATACAGCTACTATCTTCGCATTTCGAAGCTGTCCAGCCGTAAGTTTTGATGGTGCTTTGTCGATGCTGTCCATTATCTACATGTTTGTACAGAAAGCAATCAACAATAAGAAAAGAGATATTTGAAAGGTTTTGATTGCTTAACTGTGTTTGCAGGCAATGCAGACTTGGATTTGGGTTGTTGCAAATGCGGTTGGCGCTTCCTCTGATTTTGGGCAAGCCGTTCGGCTTTGTTGGATTCTCCTGCTGGGGTTCGAAGTTCTTGGTGCTAGTAGCTTTGTCCTGTTGATGGAATGGTGTTTGAAGGTACTGCTTGGGACCACAGATCTTTGTCATATTTAGCAAGGAGTTAGCTCTAGAAGTACGGCAAGCAGTGGTAAACGAGTGCAGATCTAGATCTAGATGATGTGCAGTAGTGTTTATACGTTCTAAAGCATGAAACCTCAAGCAATGGGTGTAACTCAGCATGTACAACATAATGGAGAGAAAGGCAAGCCTGAAACGGAAGCTTGATTTTGGTTCAGTCATTGTTGATCTGTTGGCTGCGGTGTGGAGAGAGAGAGGGCATGGTGAGGATGTTATGAGGAGGAGTAGTGCATACTGTGCCGTTGGAGCTATCCACAGAACTAGAGGCAGCCCAGCCTGCCTCTTACACAAGTGACCTTTAGATCTGCAAATGCTCGGTGTGGTGCCAACGATTCACCACTCGGCGAGATCCAACTCTTCTGCGCCGTGCACGATTTGATCTTGCGCACTTTCTCCATGTTTGTTCTTGCAGCCCAGCCTGCTTGTCTGTGTATAGCTTTACCTGCACATTCTACAATACATCCTCACTCACAACCTTCCTGCACAAGCAGCAGAGCTGCCATCCTCCTCTCAGCCCCTCCACACCGCACATCGCGGAGCTCAGCACGCCATCCTTCCTCTCGTCTTCCGCTCTACTTTGGTGATGTGACTTCGATATGACATCACACATCACCATGGCCTTGGCTTTGGTGTGCCGTGGATGGGACTAAATTCACGCCAACCAAATGCTGAGTCAAAGGGACAAACTAAAGGCACTACTAAAGGTAGATGAGGCGGCCTTTTTAAGAATGTGAAGGCCTAATTCGGCAAGTAGTATTTAAAGCACTAAAAATTAAATTTATTTTTATAGATTTCAAACCCTTTTCCCTATTTATCCTAAATTAGTAACATATTTAGAAAAAAATTGGTAAAATAAATAACGGATGTCTACCTATTTAATAATTATGACATCTTTGCACATCAATTAGACAAATTATACTATGTCCTTTTACTGCTGACATAATTTCTACCATAATAATGTGCATTGTATAATTTTGTCAACAGTAAAAAGTCAAAACGAGGAGAAATTGATGAGATACGTTACTTTTAGTAAGGGCGGGATTCTCTTAGGCTAGTTTTGGCTTCTTGAAACTATTGGCGCAATCCATTTGCCAATCCGAGATATATTAAAAAAATTACTAGTAGATCAACCAGTAAATTTGAGATTTTTTGGAATTTCATCTTTTTTCATTAAAATTGAAGAAAAAGATAAAAGTAGGAATTAAGTTGGATGTTTTGTAACGTAAAATAGATTAAATTTTATCAAAAGTAAAAAAGTGAAAGTCAAATCCATCTTTAACCATTGACTTTCAAATGACAGTAATTAGTATCTAAATTCTTTTTATAGACTTTGCATATGATTAGGATGCATGAAAAGTCAAGATAGGAATCAATTAGATTTTTATAAATAACAAAGACAGATCTTATCAAATCAGAGGTAAAGTAACTATTTAGAGGTAAAAGTAACTTTTAGAGGTATAAATATAAAATAAAATATGTATTTTCCATTGACTTTGCATGAAAAAAGTAAAAATAGAAATCAATTAGATTTCTATCAATGACGAGGATAGATCATATCAAATTAGGGAGATAAAAGAAAATTGTTAGAAGTAAAAGTAAAAAGTAAATCAAATATTTTTTATGTAATGTACATTCAGTTTTGACACTTTATAGATAAAATATGATCATACTTTCTTCAAACGTACAAAATGTCAGCATGTGCACTTTTTATATGGCACGTGGACTTTTAACGAAACAAGTGTTACATATATGGTAAAAGTATTCATTCTATATAAAAAAATATAGTCATTATAAAACAATTAGTGCATCTCCAACTAAATAGGATAATTGATGTACCTTTTTACATTGTCATGCGTTACTAATTTAACTAGAGTTATCCGCTAAGTCGCTAACTACAAAGGCTCCTTTGACCTCAATTTGAGCATTTTTTGAGTTATCCGCTAATTGACAGGGCAAAATAAATTAGTAACAAAAGTTGGGCTCCCAAAATTATGGACTCATGAACAATAAGTTCATTTTTATATTTATCACATTCTTGGAGCATGAACAATGTGTTTGTATTTTCCAAACACTATTCACTGCATGAATAGTATTCAAGCTTCTATTCATAGCATGAACACTCACACTCCTATTCTTCGATTAACCAAAAGAACCTTCTTGCTATGATCATGGCAGTTTTTCATGTTCCAAATCTCAAATTGAGGACCAAATTAACAATCGGTCTATTTTTCAGCAAAATGATTTCACTAGCTATGAGTTAGCAAATAACTCTACTAACCCTTGACTTTTCAGTTTCAAGTGCGAATTGATGAAATAGTGTTAATTTAGAACCAACCATTTCTAATGAAAACTTTTCTAAATATGGAATCCAAACATAAGATTTTATTCACAAATCATATGTGTGATTGATTGATATATTTTGCACAAAATCACAACATATATTCATTGGATATAGCATTTGTAATGGAATTCCTCAGTTAGGAAATCCAAGTGAAAAAGTGGGCTTGAGTGAAACCATTTTTCAACTCATTCTGCATGTGCAAGCCAAATGAATAACCACATGCATTTTGGCTATGTCAAGAAAAGATGCGGATAACATGGGGCCCACTTAGTGCCGAAGTAATTTCCAACAATTTACCGAATCCCCGGGCCTATTTAACTCTAGAGTCCATTTATTCTCCATTACTGTAGTCAATTACTCACATGCATGCTGTCAGGCATGTCAACCATGATACGTGGAGACACGAAATATACTACGTTGTAGTTGAAAAGCTTACATTTCTAAAGGGAATAACATCCAAGTTTAGAAATACACAGAGCTGTAGTTGAAAAACTTGCATTTCCCATCAGAATTCGTGTATATATTTTGTTGAAAATGCCCTGATCTGATGGACCAACTTTGTTACAGATGCATCTCTAAAATACCGGGATGGTCATTACTTTCAACGATTCCATGCCCACGTTGGCTACTGTTTTCCAGGCACCGCGGTGGGCCATTCCCTGCATTTCCAAGCAACTGCTCACATCACTCAAGATTTGCAGAGTTGGACTGAAGACTTCGAACTCTGCTGCTTTCACGGTCACTCCTAGCAAAGGCGTCCCTTCTCACTCAAAACAGTGTCAGAGTTCACTTTACACACTTGTCCTACTTGACGAATCGCACTCATCAAGTCTTTGAGTGTCTCGGCAGTGACTGCAAAGTGGCGGCATTTGACTCACCAAATCTTGAACGTTTGGGCAGTGAGTGCGAAGTGGCGGGCATTTGACTCACCTACCGAGTGAAAAGCCACGCCTTCTCCTTGTAGTAGGCGCCTTCTTCTTGTAGTAGGTGCATAAAAAGCATAACCCACCCTGGAATCCTCACTTCATCATTCTCCTCAAGGCATTCTTCAACAACTCCGTCAGCAGCTGGCCATCACAACTGAACTTTTTTAAGACTGACCTGATGTTCAGGCATTTGCTAGGTTGACGTTCCAGATTACGTACACAAGTTCGTAGTTCTCAAGATCAATATTATTTTCTCTCTGGCTGAGTGATCATTTCCGGACCTCCACACAGGTTGGCAGTCTCACGCACATCACTGAATACTCACCATGGCGCCACGAGCTGGAGAAACCGTCACGGGATCAGATGATCAAATTGCAGTACTCGCGACCCCCGCTGTGAGGACGATGGCCCCACTTCCCAGGGCTCAGCCTCGTGCCGACGGGCCGGCGTGTGTGCTGGGCATCGGCACCGCCGTGCCGCCCACTGAGTTTCTGCAGTCCGACTACCCGGATTTCTTCTTCAACATCACCAACTGCAGCGACAAGGACGCCCTTAAGGCCAAATTCAAGCGCATCTGTAAGTCACTCACACAACCTCGTCTCCATATGTGCTGCAGTGTAGATTGACTACAGTATTGGCGACTAAAATGAATCTCATTCTTGAAATGGCAGTTAACCTCCAAATTCGTGCATTGGAATTTAATGCTTCTCCAAGTTCTGCGATAATTCCGTCTGAATGCAACCTCCGCTTTCGTGAAATGGAAATGTTTCCAGGCCATTTTCACTCGCTCATTGAATTGATGTTGATGGTACGGTGCAGGTGACAAGTCCGGCATTCGGAAGCGGCACATGTTTCTGACGGAGGAGGTGCTCAAGGCCAACCCCGGCATCTGCACGTACATGGAGCCCTCGCTGAACGTGCGCCACGACATCGTGGTGGTGCAGGTGCCCAAGCTGGCCGCGGAGGCCGCCGTGAAGGCCATCAAGGAGTGGGGCGGCCGCAAGTCCGACATCACGCACGTCGTGTTCGCCACCACCAGCGGCGTGAACATGCCCGGCGCCGACCACGCGCTGGCCAAGCTGCTGGGGCTGAAGCCCAGCGTGAAGCGCGTGATGATGTACCAGACGGGGTGCTTCGGCGGCGCGTCGGTGTTGCGGGTGGCCAAGGATCTGGCGGAGAACAACAAGGGCGCCAGGGTGCTGGCGGTGTGCAGCGAGGTCACGGCCGTGACGTACCGCGCCCCGAGCGAGAATCACTTGGACGGGCTGGTGGGGTCGGCCCTGTTCGGCGACGGCGCGGGCGTGTACGTGGTGGGAGCGGACCCGAAGGCGGACGCGGAGAGGGCGCTGTTCGAGGTGCAGTGGGCGGGGGAGACCATCCTGCCGGAGAGCGACGGCGCCATCGACGGGCACCTGACGGAGGCGGGGCTGATCTTCCACCTCATGAAGGACGTGCCGGGGCTGATCTCCAAGAACATCGAGAAGTTTCTGAACGAGGCGCGCAGGTGCGCGGGGTCGCCGCAGTGGAACGAGATGTTCTGGGCGGTGCATCCGGGAGGCCCGGCCATTCTGGACCAGGTGGAGGCGAAGCTGAAGCTGAGCAAGGACAAGATGCAGGGCAGCCGCGACATTCTGTCGGAGTTCGGCAACATGTCCAGCTCGTCGGTGTTGTTCGTGTTGGACCAGATTCGGCAGCGGTCGCTGCGGATGGGCTCCAGCACGCTGGGCGAGGGCAGCGACTTCGGCTTCTTCATCGGCTTCGGACCCGGCCTCACGCTGGAGGTGCTCGTGCTCAAGGCCGCGCCCAACACTGGACATACATGTACCCCTTTAGATCATTGATCCATGCAGGTGATCTATCTGTATATCATGCCGGGCCATGGCCATCACCAGAATACACATGTGTTGCAGTGTACGAATTAGGAGATACTCCGATCAGTCTTCTCTTCCATTTAATCACTGTAGCTCACTCATGGGTTGAGTTTCAGTGGCATGCAAACCCATTCATTCATTCATTCATTTACATGCAGTTGTAGAATGAGATTTCGAAGTGAAATCCGAAGCTGTAGGAGGAATACATCCAAGTTTTCAGATTCTTGTTCAATTGCTGGAATTCGAGGCACATTGCTCAGAAGTAGGCTGGCAGTAATTAGCACTGGGAGCCATGAACGTTTTAGCATATATAAGAGCTGGATTTACACACCTTGGAATTTTGTTTCTTATTTTGGCTGAGTTCACATGCGTTTACTGTGGCAATATTTTCCATGGAGCACAAGCTGTGCGTGATGTCTTATAGTTTAGGCACAACCGCGCTCCAGTAACGTTTTTCACATTGTTTTTGATTCTGTACTGCCGGAAAGCTGTTGTTTTTGCACTAAAATCGTTACTGATAATGTATGAATGAACTTTTTTCGAAAGCGTGATTGAAATGTGGATGAGGTGAATACAAGGTTATTCTGCCCGTCAACGACGTTATATACATTATGGCGACCACAACGCATCTCAACGTTTCTCTGGCAGCTGCTTAACAACGTCCTTCTGGTGGGGGAGATGGAGACAGCCTTTGAATTTACCATCAAATTGCCAAACCTGCCGAGCTCCACATGTCAAAAGTGAATGCCACGCCTTCCACTTCTGTCCATCCTTTGGTGAGGGGGTCTTGGCTCATCTTCGATCACCTGAGACTGCATGTACAGCTGCCGCCTCTTTCGGACTGGTATATGATTCACGTACACCGGTATTCTGGTAAGGTTGGATGTCCTAATACCACCAACTTAAGAAATATGCCCTCATTTTAACAAGGATATCTATGAGAAATATTTTTCGGTCATTTGGAAGAAGATTTCTCACGGAATGCACAAATTTTCGCAATTTAATTTCCAATATTCAAATTGATACAAATTTTTGAAGTGAAAAGAACTTCGTGATCCAAATCAGACCTCTAGGTTTCCCCATGACCACACCATGTGGTACTAATTTTCACTCATAATGATACCCAAAACCACCAACTACTTCTTCGCAATGCTTGGCATGCCATTGGTTTACTTGAATAGTGAAATTGGTGGTTTTGAGTCTCAACTGTGGTGGCTCCAAGAAAACTCTACATGTCATGATTGGGGGAGGTGGTGGTTTTAGGACATCCAACCTTACCTCATACTCATCGTCATGTTGATGAAGCGATCGACTTTGACTCTCGCGACAAAATTATCATCACTCCGAGACTCCATGGGAGCTCCATCACTAGTAGGAAATTTGTCGTTTTCACTTACTATAAATGAAAAAGGAATGAAATCGCGCCATTCACATGGGCTGTGTCAGTGCTGGTGAGTGGGTTTGGTCACAAGAAGACAAAAATATAAACATGATATTCAACCACTGTTCACTATTTCCACAAAATGGGAAACGAAAAGCAACAGGTCTTCTACTAGTGCATAGATCCGCTCTGATTTAATATATTTGGTGCACAAAATCTCAATTTGAAATGGCGAGGAGCCTTTCCACCTTGCTTCCATTCTCTTGAGGAGTTGACAAGTTACCATTCAGATGGGCATGGCAGCGTGGTCATATATATAGAACTCCGGTACTACAACCGGCGTGAATAAAGAGTCCGTTCGTCCGTAAGAGTATTGTTGGTAGGCCCCCGTGGTTTAGACAAACTGACTCTTCTTTGGAGTACTGCCACCTTTCGGTGGTGGGACTCTATAAAGCAACGTGGGCATCCATTAAGGTTGAGGTACCTTATTCCGATAACTTAAGCTACCTACACTATTTCTGGACCAGCCATTAATAGGGTGATATTTTTCCCAGGTAGGAAGTTAGCTTTCGCGAAGAATGCAAAATATTCCATGAATTATTTCCCAATATTGAAATTTGTACAATTTTTCAAAGTGAAAAGTACTTAAGGACCCAAAACCGATCATATGCTCTAATGTACAAATGAGGTACATTTGTTCTTTCACAATCTAGAAATTAGGCCTGATCGGTTTTGTGTCCCTAGCCGGAAATGGGTGTCTCAACCTTATCCAAGTTAACCGGTCTTCAGCTCTCCAAGACTTTTATTTCTAGCTGGCTCTCTTCCTTTGTTTTTGGTAGGTTTGCTCATGGGAATATTGACTGGAATACATTTCCTCCGCATATTTTCCTTCCTAGACACTTAGCTTACCTCAATTAGATCTGGCCCTTTGGTTCATTCGTTTGGTTTGGTCTGTTCATCCTCTTTTTACCTCCATGTCTGTCTGGACAGGCTCTCTTTTAACCCCTAAGCATCCAAGGAGTCCCGTGAGACCATATTTGGTTGTTTTTTTAGTCAAACGTTGATTTTCGCCTAGTTCATGGTTACAAATGAAAATGGTTCCAACTAAGAAAATGTGGGGGCTATCTTCTATTTTCTATTCCAATTTACAATTCTTCAAAATTGTTAAGATTGTGTCTTTTACAACACTTTAAAGCTCAAAATCCTAAAATTCCAATATGCATTGCAAGTCACACATTAAAATCCTCTGTTCAATTCGTTGTTCAAACTATTGACCGAGTTATAGTTTTAATGTGTGACGTGTGCTACAGTGAAGGTTAGTGTTGCAATATGTCAAAATGTCATTTTAGTGAAGGCTATTTTAACTATTTTGCATGATTTTTATGCTATTTTAATATAAAATTCAACCATTTGTGTAATTGTGTCTTGAGGACTCTATATTAAAAGACAAGTACTGGTAATAGTAATCAAGATGAATTGATTTGAAAAGTAAGAGTACATGTGGCCATGTATTTATGTCCAGAGAGTTGTAGATGGGACATGTGATTCGTTTTGATATGTGGTAGTAATTAGTCGAAGTGTTTTGTGTATGGCCCTTCAGCTCTAATTATGTTTTGTAGACCATGTAGTCTTTTTGATAATCTTATACTGTACAGTAGAAATATTGATCAACAACCTACAACTTTGAAGTTGACACAAGAATAATTCTTACATACTAGAGCAATTCTTAAAATTCAAATTTATACAGGAGGTCTAATGACGATGTTCCTCTTCCACTCTCCATGCAGCTTCCTGGATTACCTAAGCCCAATTCCTTTTTCTACCATATTTCCCTCTCGTTTGACTGTCAACATCCACCAATGCACTAACAAATAGGGTTAACTTTGAACTTCATGACCTCACACTACTAGCAAACGTGTCGCTTCCCACTCAGAACAGTGTTAGAGTTCATTGTAGACACTTGTCCTATGTGACAAATCGCACTCACCAAGTCTTGAGCGCCTGGGCAATGAGTGTGAAGTGGGGCCGTTTGACTCACCTACCAAATGAAAAGCAACACCTTCTCTTTGTAGTGTCAATGTATCACATGTGACAAGCAAGCATTGGATATGGAGAGCATGATTATATCTCATAATCCTTCTTCTTAGACCGTGGACTAAACGAGATCCAACCATTGACGTTATGTGCAGTAACGTGAACATACAGCCCCACTATGGAAATGCAACTCACTCACATTGCTTCTCATAACAACGGAGCTCTGCTTTCATATAACCCAGTCCATAACGCACAAGAATGGAAACCCGCACAAAGATACCAAATGAATGCTGCAACCAGATTCTCAAAGGACTGGCTTACATAAACCCTCCTGAATTACAAACAATGATCGTGAGAAATGTGACGTAAAATTGATTCACACTGTACGCTTAGATTTCACCATTTCCATTTGACAATATTAATCGGCCGTCTCAATAGAAAGAGGATCGCATCACAGTACCGAACATTGGCAAGCCCACAACCACCGTCATCTTCACTTGTCAACAAAATACTCGGACACAATATTCCACATCTCCACCCATAGACCAAGAGATAGCTTCCACCCCGAAATCCAGGCTTCTACTTTAGTCGGCAATGCAGAAGCACAACAAACCAAGGTTGGCTACTTCAGTACCTCCAAAGACTTTTTCGCTCTACACATGAAATTTATGCACTTCGTACTCTTCCAATTGCGTTGCAGTCAGTTTCAAGTCTTGCATCAATTCAAATGACAAATCCCTTCGTACCTGTGGAGGCTATCATCGGCAAAGCAGAGTCATCCATACCAAGGCAGCCCTAGAGTTCACATGTTCACAGCGAATCAATCGCACCCATGAGGCAAAATGGTCACAAGTATTCAAATGCATGGCTTTCTCGTGAAAGATAAATGTTGTGAACAATACGTTCAAAGAATGATATTCAACATTGAGCTTCGCTCATTACAAACTGAATCATCTACTCCTTGAATGCTCTCTACCTGGATACTCCAGCTGAATTAGCTCTCCTAGCGTACACTGACTACTTCATACATCAGGGCCCCGGACTATTTACAAACTGGTCCCGTTCAATCTAGAATCAAAATTGTGAACATTGACTCCTGTCCATCACTCACAGGCTCTGCTTGGGGAAAGGTCCGGGAGCTCCGTTCCACCCCTCCACGCACTGCAGAAGAGGCTTGATCAGCTTGCCCTCCGACATGGCCTCGAACACCTTCTGGATCTCCGTCCCCGGCGACACCGTCCGCAATCCCGACAGCAATTGCGTCCCCAGCTCCGCCCTCACGAACTTGTACAATGGATATGTCCTGCACTCCTCGATCCTGTTGCCCACCGCAGACAACCCCTTGTTGTCGTATGCTTCCCGCACCACCGGCACCACCACGCGCAACCGCTCTTGCACCTCCGCCTCGAACATCGGGATCTGCTCGAACACGGCAGCGGACGCGTCCTTGTGCAGCTTCAGCGCGTGGCTCACCAGCACTGCTCGCAGCTTCTCCATCAAAGGGTACGTCTCCGACGATGCGTCGTCGATGTAGCTGAACACCGGCTGCCGCTCCACCACCAGCAGCAGGTCCTTCTCGCAGAACCGCGACGGCAGCAGGGCGCCGTCCTTGCCCATGAACAGCGTCTTCTTCGCCGCCTGCGTCACCACTTGCTTCACTGCCGTCTGCATGGTCTCCTCCACATGCCGCAGGTCGATGGCTTGGCACAGCCCCACCAAGAACGTGGAGCTCATCAGCTTCAGAATCTCCACCGCCTCCTCGGTCTTGCGCGCCGACACCAAGCCCAGCGAGTTGACGTCCTGGTTGTGCTGCTCCGCGCTCTGCACGTGCGTGGTCACCGGGTTGGCCAGGTAATTCAGCTCCGACAGGTACGACGCCATGGCGATCTCCGCGCCCTTCATGCCGTAGTCCAGGCTCGGGTTGGGTCCTCCGCTCAGGTTGGACGGCAAGCCGTTGTTGTAGTAGTCGTTCACCAGCTCCGAGAACTGCGCGAACATGAGCTTGCCCACGGCGGCCACGGCCAGCCGCATGTTGTCCATGGACACGCCGATGGGCGTGCCCTGGAAGTTGCCCCCGTGCAGGGCGATGCCGCGCGCCGCGTCGATGATGGGGTTGTCGTTCACGGAGTTGATCTCGCGCTCGATGGCGTGCGTGGCGCTGCGGATCACCTCGATCTGGGGACCCAACCATTGCGGGGACGTGCGCAGCGCGTACCGGTCCTGCTTCGGCTTCTTCAGGGGATCCGTCTCGTTCAGCTTGGCCGCGGCCTTCATGAAGTCGCTGCCCTCCAGCAGCCACTCCATCACGGCGGCCGCCTCCATCTGGCCCGGGTGGTGCTTCAGCTTGTGCGTCAGGGGGTCGGCGAACTCGGGCTTGCCTTGCATCACTTCGCAGAACAATGCCGACAACACCTCGGCCAGGAGAGCCAACACATTGGCGTCGAAGCACACGGTGGATGCCAACGCCGAGCCCACGGCCGTGCCGTTCACCAGCGCCAGCCCCTCCTTGGGCTGCAGCTCGAACGCCTTCTCCACGCCCGCCATGCGCAACCCCTCCAGCGCAGACACCTCACGCCCATCTTCGGTCACGGCCCTGGAATTGGGCCTGGCCGTGAGAAGGCCCGCGATGTACGACAGGGGCACCAGGTCTCCGGAAGCCGTGACGGTGCCGCGCAGGGGCAGCTTGGGCGTCACGTGCGCATTCAAAAGCTTCTCCATGGCTTCCAGAATCTCCCAGCGGATGCCGGAGTAGCCCTGCATCAACGTGTTGGTGCGCACCAGCATGGCGGCCCGGGTGGTCTCGGCGGGCAGGCAGTGGCCCTTCACCAGCACTCCGGCGTTGAGGAAGCGGATCAGCTCGCGCTGGAGCTCCACGCCTTGCTGCGTGCGGCGATGGGACGTGGCGCCGAATCCCGTGGTGACGCCGTAGATGTCCCCGCCGTTCATGATCTTGGTGAGCACCCAGTTGGACGACTCGTCCACGCGCGCCTTGGCGTTGGCGGCGTCCAGCACCACGTTCACCGCAGGTCTGCGCGCGATGGCCGTGACTTGGCCCACGGTGAGGTTGACGCCCTCGATGGCCACTTCCGTGGAGTCGAAGAAGGTGGCCACCATCTGCTTCACCTCGTCCAGATGATTGCCTTGCAATTTGGCCGCCGTCTTGGCCCAGTTGAGAGGGTCCGCAGCTGCGGATTGTGGTGATGCGCCATTGCAGTTCAACATCATGGCCTGATCGGACAGCTTCTGCTTCTTCATGTAAAGAGCAGCGGAATCGTCCATGATGGGAATCGATGCTGGGGGCGCCATTGAATTATATATACCTTGAACAGTAATTGGAGCCTGCAGCGAATTCAATGCAAGTCCTGAGCTACTGTTCGGTTGATTAGACCCCGAACTTTGCCTTCAGAAATTCCCGAATGAATTACACCCAGAGATCAATCAATCTATGTCGAATGAAACCGACGTAGAAGTGCCAGCCAGACTCCGTGCAATTCTACGCGGTACGTCGTGGATGATCGAAATGGCGTTGTGGAGGTAGCAAGAGATGGTTCTGTGATCGATCAGCTAGTTTTGGTTCAATCTGTAGAAGAAGTTGAATGAGCTAAGCATTGGCGAAGATGAGAAACTTCAGGTTCCAGATGTATTCCTAGGTAGTTCAGTCGATGCAGATGAGTGTCCAGAGCTCGAGGTGTGTGTAGACTGTAGAACTCCGGACGGCTGGACATGGGTTGTGATGGTTAGACTGCCAAGGTCGGTATTTATATGAGGTGTCCGAGTGGAATCAATCTGTTCTATTGATTGGGTCCAGTGGACGAAGCATGGGGTCAAGGAACCCCTGTTGACTACCAACGTGGAGGTCCGCTTTTTGACTCCATCGTTGACACGAACGCTTTTAGCGGGGCATTGTCGCTGTTGGCGACCTCTTGGGACTGGAATTCAAGTCTGAGGTTTTGTTGACGAGGGAGGGCAAAAGGTGGAGCTTTGGTGAGCTTGACCGTGTGGATTTGTGGAATTATATTGGCCCGGTTGATCAATGGGTACCGAAAGCAGCCTCGCAGCCAGTTGGTGTGTCGCTGTGTCTGAGAATTCTTCCGTCTTCGAGGTTGTGTGCAAGTCTTGAAGTTAGAGTTAAATTTTAAATTATTCTTGTGGCAAATATAATTACAGTAGTAATTGTAACAATTGTAATTGCAATTCCTGGGGGGCGTGTGAATCGGAGGATGAGTCAGGGCTAGACCCAGCGAATTTGTTTTGCTTTTCTAGTGGTAAGCGCGACAGACGGCCTGGAATTTTGGCAGGTAATGGATAATTGGATAGAATCATCCATATTATAAGGCACTTTATCCAAATATCAGTGATTTTAGGAAAAAGTTGAGAGTACTTTTGCGATTTTCATAGGAGAATAGAGTTATTTGTAAAGGGAACCGGTCTTTTGTCCTCCTTTTTTCATGGAAAAGAAAATCTAAATTGTATTTGAGTGTAGCCGCAAAGTAATCCTGTGAAATAAACTCAGGATTTGAGTGTTTTATGGAGGTGTCAGTTGCCACAAATGGTACAAATCTCCCAAAAAAAAATCTTCACAAATGGCACAAATCTCTGTTTACTACCACTACCTCCCTCATTTAGATCTAAGATCTAACTTCGAAATTCAAGTCCCTCCCATCAACCAACGTCCCTGACACCACCACACAAGGAATTTGTGACTTGACTTGGCGTTCAGTAAAAGCAAGGACAAAACTGGTGTTTTGGAATTCTTGACGGCTGAATTGAGTCTTTCCTGAGTTCTATTTCTGGTCTACAGTGAACCCTGCCAGTGGCATCGGCGACCATGTGCTTTTCAATTTGGAGGTTACAAACCCAGGGTTTGGGGTACTTTGCGGATAACTCTAATAGAGCAGAGCAATGAAAACTGGATTGAATGAGAATCTTCACTTGAATCCACTTTTTAAAGGAATGAAGGAATGTCATTTGTATTCCATGAATTTTGGGGATACAGTGTCATTGCCACTTAAACTTAGTTTCTAATTGTAACTAGAGTGTGGTTTCATTGCAAAAGGGTGTTGGTTCCCATTGCTCTATTATGCTATGTTGTCCACGTTTTTGCCCATTTTTTTGAGTGTGTAAGTAGCCACTCCCAAAATCAGTGAACCCCTAGGCGTTTACGTAGCCCCGTGGGGTCAATTTGGTCGTTTTTGAGTCAAACGCTAATCTTCAAATGAAAATGTCCCAACTAAAAAGGTGTGGGAGCTATTTTCAACTTTTTAGTCCAATTTACCATTCTTCAAAAGATTTATAATTGAATTTTTTTTATAGAATTTCAGAGCTCAAAACCCTAAAATTCCAATGTACAACAGGGGTGATGGCCTGATATGGGTATTCCCTCCTGAATTAGTATGATTTTAGAAAATAATCTTTTTGGTAATGAAAAAATATTGAAAAAGTACAAAAATTAGATGGTGTTGTAGATGGCATAGTAGGAGCCACATACACTGTGTTAAAAACGTAATTTTTGGCACGCATAAAATGAGTTACACACAGTCACACATATGGTTACGTGTAACCGGGTACCCATATCAGACCATTATCCAATGCAGAAAAAGCTTTTCTATCAAATTTTCTTTTATGTAAGTTCAAGAAGCATGGCACCTATACCTTATGTTTCATCACTATTATCTACATTTTCCCTAAAGAAATGTCATACTATTCTAAGAATTTGTGTAATTACTATGATTTTTACAAAATAAAAGCCTTTAAGAAATGATATAAAATTCATTTTTATTTACATAATTATGAAATTCAAGATAAATCGGTTTAAGGATAATTCATATGGAAAAAGTACCAAAAGAAAGATAAAATATTTTTAAATGTGTGAAAATGGTGAGGTTTGATTGGGTAACAATAGTGTGGGTGCTTAACTCCTAAGCTTCCTTAGCTATTTTGGGTTTAAAATCATCATTGCTTTTGATGTGTTATAGGTCTAAATGTAAATGATGTATAGGAATCTCAACCGTACAATCTTGTAATATACATGTTGTAGATCACGTGGATCAAATTTGGAGTCATTTGGTCATCTAGATTGCAAGATCATAGTGTTTTAGTGTTTAAAAAGGATGCTGAAATTTTCCTAGCAACACAATTAGAGGTGAAATTTATTTTCAAAATTACTCAAATGAAAAAACTTTCAATTATAAAGTAGTTCAAAATCATCATATAAACATATTGGTACCCAAAAAAACTCATGAAAAAATTTAATGTGCCCTAAAATGGCCTTGCAATGTCAAAAAGTAGCCCAAAAAGTGACCCATTTGACCCAAAAAGCAAAACGTGTCCAAACTAGACCCGTGCACTAAAACAACTCCCAAACATTCAGAACAACATGGATTGACATGGAATTGCTACCATGATAACTAAACTTCAAGGGGAATCCAACCCAATAATTTTTATTGAAAACGGACATGGGATGAAGGAGATACAAACCCCCGAAGTTGCAGCCATCAAAAAGCACAAAAACTGTCCAAAAAAAAGGACCCTACTTTCAAATGATCACCAAAAATTCAATACATCTCGGATTGATCTAAAATTTTTACCACTCATTCCATACATCATCCCGTTTGTTTTTCCAAAATTTCATAAATATTGGACGCGTTTTACAAAAGTTACAGCTCTTCGCAGGTGAATGTACCCCAAAAACGTCCAAAATATGGACGTCGGGACGGTTAGGGGTTAAAGGTTAAGATTCTGGCAAATTTGGCTGGCTTGACCTGGCGAAGGAGATGACTTTATTGGTAAGGATGGTGTGCAATATTTATTCAGATTGTGATTTTATTAACTAACCCGTAAAGGATGGGCCTAATTGAGTTAACCGAAATCAGAACAGGTAATTTGATCCCCAAAATATCAGGAAACCAAAGCCTATGTCCTCTTTGATTGTAATCGAAATCACTGAAGCATATAGTGAACCAAACACCCTCCAACTTCAATTTTAGATATGAGTTTTGCAAGTCAATCTAAGTTGTCAGAGCCACCTAATCTCAAATTGGATGTGGGCCATCGCCTCCAAGCTCTGGCTCTCTGTGAACTCACCTTAGTCTCAGTTTTGCCACCTTTGTGACGGCAAAACTAGTTCATCCTCCTTTCTATTTTGGATTCTTTGGAAACCATGCCAATTTGCTTGGACACCTTAGATACGGGTCAGACTCACCTCACCTAACATGTATTCTCTCTCCTTTTCGGTTAACTCTATTACCATAGAATTAATATGGAATTGGCATCACATTCCACAATTTATTTTGGCACTGTAATTAACATGAAAATTCAATATTATAATTTTAGTAGATGAATGCATGTGCATACTACATGTTAAAAAATAATATATATTCAGTTACGCCAAAATTTCTACCATGAGTGTAAATCACAATGAAGATCATTATGGTGGAATTTTTTACCGTGACCGTAAAATTAGCCAAAATAACCATCCCATGGTAATGGGCATTCAACTTGTGACCATATTAAGAAATTTAAAACTTAAAATTTTTCAAAAAAATCAAAGTGTAGTAGAAACTAAATTTGATAAACTTTATATAGCTAGTTATGCTTAAATTCAAAACACATATCATTTTAATGATTTAAATTGAAGTTTGGTGAAAAGATCCTCAAAACTTAAAAATACACTACAATATGGTGCATTTTTACTACTCTGTTGGCAATTAACCGTTAAACGTTAAAGCAAGCCCCATGGGCTTATTTATAAGAGAATAATGGAGAAAAAGTGGATTTTCTCAACCAAATTTGAAATAGATTGGTGCTTTGGAGAGGTGATGAAAATGCGAGGCTAAATTTAGCAAATATGCCTAAATTAAACAATTGTGGAACAATCCACAATCAAATGAAGGAATCGAGGGAAGGGGGAGCTATAATCGGGCAGCAACTGTGGAGAGAGTCAAAACAAATTTTTTTATTAAAAACAACAAAACAGTGCAAAAGGCAGGCTCGCCAGTTTTTTTTTTTTTTTTTTTTTTTTTTTTTTCCAACTATTGTAGACTTTTGAAGATGCTCCTGGGACTGCTCTCCAAAGACCTTCTTGACGTTTAAGGGTTAAGACCCTTGTGTGCACATTGTATATACAAAAGCTATCAATATAGACAGCAACTACATGTTCCATCCACGAAATGGATGAAAAATTGATGAAAAACAATTCCAAAATTGATGAAAAACAATCCCAAAGCACTTTTTGCCCCTTTTTCTTCATGTGTCGGACAATAAGTGTCCTTTCCAGTGTTCCAAGGTTAAAGTGCTACACCAGTTGAGTTCCATGCATTGTCTTGCGCCACTATATATAGGTCTATCTTAGCCAAAATGGATTTCAGCAATTCTAACTACAGATAGTCGAAAATTTAGATTTCTAAATTATTGATTGAATCGATTAGGGTAGTACTTAGGACCGAGTCTGTCGAATTCCACCAATTAGATTATAAATTGATAGCTTTGTGCAATTTGATTGGTATGATTCGACAGACTCTTGACTTTCGGCCATAGTGTGAAGCCTTAACCCTTTAACGTCCCAGTTCATCGCTGTTTTCAAAGATTCGTTATAAAATGTTTGATGAAAACCAAAAATGGAGTTGATGTACAAAGAAAAGTTGTAAATGTCAATGTGAAGATCACATCTATACGGTTGGATTTATCATATTTTTTTAAAATAAATTTTTATTAATTTTGCAAGATTTTCTTTTGAAATTCAATTAAAAATCATGAATTGACGGATTTTTAAAAAAATATATTGGAATGAAATTGGAATAACATGCACTACGAGATGGTATGGTTTCCATTATTTGATTCTACTTATTTTGGAAAATCATCTTCAAGGTCTCACTTTTTGAACTAAGAATGAAACTTGACATAAACCACTTCTGTTGTTTTTCCAAAAATCATAATAACCTATTTTGAAGATCCAAACCGTACAAAAGATAGTCAACTTGCACAAGAACCATGAGAAATTTTGGTGGATGAAAACTGTCCAATTAAAATGGAATCCTAACAGTTTGAATTTGTTCAGCGTCCACTATGTGGACGAAGGCACCTGAAAGGGTTAACCCCCTAAAGGGTCGTGGGTTTTGTTGTTTTTAAGCATCATTTTCACTTCATTCTATTTGTTTTCTTGTGCATTTTTATTTTTTTTGGCTCTTGATAGCTAATACCAATTTGAACATTCCAAAAAATTGAAGATTTTTTTTGACCATTTTAACAATTTTTCCCATGTCTTAAAAGGCATTGTGAAAAGGTCAAAAAAAATTGTTATTTCATCTTTTCATTTTATACGCTATAAACAAGCATTCTATATGGTCAAATTCTATGAAAATTTTACTATGCATTCTTTTAGAAGTCTAAAGCATGATCCTACAGTTAGAGATGCATAAAAATCATTTTTGAGGTTCATTTTAAGCCCTCTCAGTATTGTCCATTCTCCCAAAAACAAACCTCCTTCTCTCCATAACTTCCACTTACGAAGTCGGAATCAAAAAAATTGGATCCCCATTTTTTTATCAACATACCAAAGTCACATAGTATTTTTCAAAAAATCAGGATGAATAATGACACCATGGTAACCTACCGGAACATTGAAAATGTACCATTTAGGACACTTGGTCCTTTAGGGGTTAATTGCCAAGCTTTGGGGATTGTTGAGTGTCACCCAGAAACAATACTAGGCCTAATGTCAACCCATCAATCATGGAACATCTTGTTTTCAACAACTTTCAGAATTACTGTTTCACTTGGAGATACTATGCATTTCAAAATATTGACCTATCCACTTGATGTACTACCTTGTGTACCACTCAGAAAGCAATACATGAACTGATGCATTACAGAAGAAAAAGCCTTTCTAGTTGGTAAATCTAGCCGTTGTTTCCGTCTGGAATCGTCAGGTGTCTTTAAGACCTAAACATTTCTCTCCTCTCCAGGTCAATTCTCAAATGAAGCAGTGAGGATTCTCAAATGAGGCTGCTGATTTGACTTCTCGTTTCAGAACACTCCTCTGCCAGCTTGCTCCCGCATAGGAAGTGATCCTTGATGAGGTTAATGTAAGCTGCTATAGCATGTAGAACTGAGAATATAGAAGATCTCGTAGTTTGTAATATTCTTCAGACAATGGGCCTCAATGACCAACTGCTGGCTTCCACCACTCTGCATGAAAAATTCATCATTTCCTAATTAATAAGCAAACCACTTTCATCATTACTTCCCCTAAAAACAAGCTGTAACACATCGATTGATATAGGCTGTAAAAATCTTTCTTATTGAATGAGAACTGTGAGGTTCAACGTGGAAATTAATGACAACTAATTTAAGAGTATAAACAACCATACGTTTTAAAAGCAGATTGACTACCTTATAGGCACACAAATCTGAGGTAACATCCTATGTTTCACCAATATGGGGAGCATACACATCCCGACACACGTTTTTCACACAATGCTGGCTCAGATGCTCTGTGGCTTCTACTGATCCATGTACAAGCACCTTCATGAACCAACATTCGAAATTAAAAAAGCAACAAATCCCACATTTCTTACACCATCTCCTAAGCTTAAGGCTACATAAAATCAAAGACGAGATAAAGTAATATGAGCAATGTTTTGTTCATGGCAAAATCCAGTCAAGAGAAGTGGACTAACCGAGGAAGGTGCATAATCATCTTCCAAGTTTGATAGGAGCAACGTGAGCTAGAATATTTTTGATGGAACGACCATCAGGACGCCCCTCAAAATCCATGTAGTACAGTGCGCACTTTACTTGAACCTGTTAATTCAGCACAAAACTGATGATTAAAGCGCATGATGTACAGCTGAAGACAAAACGACAAACCAAAGTCTCATGAGAGCTCTTCTCAAGCCTATAAATCTATCCAGCGCCTCAGGGTCTTCTAGAGCTGCTATTATACAGAACAGGGATCTAATCCAGCAGCACCTAAAACATGGAGGAGATTAAAAAGCAAGACTATTGATAAGATCCTTTAAAATATGTAAATACAGGCAGCAATAGAAACATACTGTATAATCTGTGACAACAACTTGGAATACACCGTGACCGAAAGTTAAATACAGAGGTCGTTTCCGACCATCACAATAACAATAAATAATAAGCATATAGAACCACAAGAAAGGCTTAGTGGTCTACCATAAATCATGTCCGCGTGTGCTTACCTTGGCCCAAGATTAGTTGAATCAGTTTGTAACGTGTACTTGTCGCCCACCAACATGTTTGCCAACTCGCCACTTGCAGAGCGATTATGCATATGCTCTACGCGTGGAAGCTCCATAGACCGAGTCCGGCAGGGCTTTCTCACCACATGAGGATGTGCGCAACGATTGCCAACTGCGGAATCCAAGTCGGGGTCGGAGACGTTTAGAACCTCACACGTAGTCTCCAATTCAGAGTTGTTCCCAGAAAAATCGCGTGTGCTCATGCCTGCTGCATTTGCAGCTGCTAAAATGCACTGCCATTCCGAGGTTACGCTGAAGTCGCTTCGAGGAGAACCGCATTCCTCTGCATTCTCATTCGGGAGGTGATCGTCCCTGAAATTTTCGGACGTATACTGAAATGCAGGCGGAGATGAAGAGCCACGATCTACGATTAAATGCCACAATTCCAGGTGTAAGCACAAGAAGAACGTTTCCGCATGAAGCACACGTATATCAACATCGATTCAGCCCTTTTTGGTGGAAGAAATATGAACTTCACAAAATCCAAAAGAAAGGAGAAAATCTGGAGAATAATTACATTGTGCATTCTTAAAAGCGAGCATGAGGAAGCTGCCTCCGCTGTAGTCAATCCTTGACAAGTCCACTGAATTTCTGTTTGCTGTGCATCTAGGAGGAGATATGGTTCTTGACTGCAATGGCGACAGACAAGAAACCTACTGTCAATAGCTCATTTGCACAACTCAACCAAAATAATAAAAATTAAAATGCGGAATTCAGATTCTTTATTCGTCCTGCAAAGTCAAAGAATTCTCCCGCCATGCCACATCAAATAAAAGATAAAAAGGCTTACCCTAGCATGATCTGGCGGGTTAACCTTGCCAGGACGCGAGGTCTTTTGAAATCGGCTAGTGTAGCTGAGATGGTCGACAGATCCGGCGGGAGAAGAGCTGAAAGATTCAAATGAGGATGAGCAAGCGCTCTCATCATGTACATCCTCAACCACGCAGCTAGGGCTGGACTCCAGCCACGCCTTGACTGTTTCTCGCGACCGGTGGATGCGCTCGGACGCCACACAACTACCACTCGTCTGAATCAGTTTACTGTTTTCATGTTCCTCGTGCCACCGGACACGGTGTCCCGAACAACAGCTTGAAGGCGAGCAGAACCGGCTATGCGTTTTATCTGGGAGCTGCTTTTCCAGACATTGTGTTACTCTTTGGCGTATGGACATCTCCTCTCTCCTCTCCGCTGCTCGAAATTCTCCTCCACAACGAAAACAACAACCCGTACTACCTAACGACTCTCCAAAAAAAACTCCAAATCAAGATTCACCTCAACACATTGCTTTCAAATTCTCAAAAATCAACACTCCCGAACAGAGCTTTCGAATTCTCCGAGAAAACTCAAATTCGAGCTGCTAATCGAATGAAAATCTCCAAAAGCCAAAATACTCCCTTCTAACTCTCAACTACCTAAGAACTCTCTCCGTCACAAGGAAATCAAGATCCACCTTAACACATTGCTTTCGACTCCCCCACCAATGCGATGCCAAACATGAACACTCTCGAATTCCAAGAAACAGCAAATTCGTGATGTGCAACGTTCTGAGACCGAAAAAATTGGTTAGGCTCAACAAAATACGCGGAGGTCGGTGTACAGAGCGTCCAAAGCGGCCGCCGAAATGTCAATACGAATGAATTCACCTACCGTTTGGCCCTATCAATCACACTCACATTCAAAACTGGTTGTTAGTGTATCTTCGCAAGAACAAATGAGTTCCTGAGGTTGAGGAAGTTGGCTAGCGAGATTACAGTTGGTTTGGCTATGGCGCCATCGCTCCAGGATTTCAACGAGCGTTGGTCCCGACTGGGAAGAAACGAAGCACCAGCCTGGTGGCGTTAAACTTAGCTGGTGGCGCTAAACTTAGTATGCGGGACAGCGACGCCTGACACCTGTCGGTCGCGGCGGTGCCGTAGAATCCGGTCAGGGCAGCGACTCGCTCTCCGCGTCCCGAAATAAAAATCCTTCTTATTCGTTCTTCTCTCGGGCAGATAATGGAGGTGGCTAAAGTCATTTCTCACTTTTGTAACTTCGATTTGGGCAGTGGTTGTGGTTGTGGATGTGGCAGGAAGTGAGTGGCCAGACCGGTAATAATAGGCTGACGTGGAGCGGGGGTTAATATCTGGGTGATGGGGAACGCTGTGATTGGTGATTAGTCTGTCCAGCATCTTATTAGGCTTTACCGGTAGTCCAGTCTGTACAAATAAGGGTGTCAGAATCTTAGCATTTCCCTGTAAACCGTGTTGATAAACACCGACTCGCTCTTTTATATCACACCTTTGGTAACCACCGCTTACCAGAGTTCAGAACTTGGTGTGTGAAAAGTGATCAATTATGTTAAAAAAAAAAAAAAAGTGACCAATTACATGTGTACACAATATAGTTAATCAAAAAGAAGAGAGAATACATATTAGTAAAGGTGAGTCTCACCGGTATCTAAGGCAGTCAAGCAAATTGGCATGGTTTTCAAAGAATTCAAAATAGAAAGGAGAGTAAACTAGTTTTAAGATGATTCAGTCTAAGATGAGTTCACAGAGAGCCAAAGCTTGAAGGCGTTGCCCCACAACTAATTTGAGATAATGGCAAGGCATGTGGCAGGTTTGAGATATGATTAGGTGGCTATTTTGATTAGGTGGCTCTGACAACTTGGACTGGCTTGCAAAGCTCATGTCTAAAATTGAAGGTGGAGGGTGTTGAGTTCACTATTTGATTTGATTTTGGTTACACTCATAGACAACATAGACTCTGGTTTCCTTATATTTTTGAGATTAGATCACATGTTTTGATTTCGGTTAACTCAAATGTGCTATATTTTCTGTACATACTGGATGGATATTAGAGAGTGTGATGATAACAAGTTTTGGGTGAATAAATACCATGAGGTGGCATCGTTAAATGTTTTAAAGTAGCCCATTTAGATTAGAATAGGCAAAGTGGTGTCAGATTTGCAGTAGGAAAAAAATTATTATGAAATTCTCTTGGAAAAAAATTGAAGAAAATTGAGAGTTATATGGCCATAGCAACTTCATTGCACATGGCTCTAGGGCACATAGTGTAATAGAGCATGGGAGCCAACACCCTTTTGCAATGGGACCACATTCTAATTACGATTAGAAACTAAGTTTACGTGACAATAACACGGTAGTCCCAAAATTCATGTAATACAAATGGCATTCCTTCTTCATTATTTAGAAAAGTGGATCTAAGTGAAGATTTTGTTTCGATCCAATTTTCAAAAGGGTGCACCATTGTACTGCTCTACTATGCTATGCACATTAGCATCAAGATGGCCTCTCATTCATTGGTTTAACCCCTAAATGCCTAGAGCCCTCTCCAAATTCGGCAGTTTTGCAAAGATGCATTATAAAATGCAATTAACCCCTAACTACATGAGCGTCCATTTTTTGGACGATGTACAGATTTCATCCATAATTTCTCATCCGTCATGCACTTTTTCCAGTGTGGAATTTTTACTGTAGATTCTATGGGAAGTTAGCTTCATGCATATGTGATCCGATTAGAAAGGGGATGATCTGTGAAAAATTTATGCCTCATTTCATGTTGTAGTGATTCACCCAAAATTTTGAAGATTTCAGTGTAAAAGTGCTCTAAAAAAAGTCAACTCATAAAATTAAGCAACCAAAAAATCTCCAAAAAGCACTACACTTAGAGTATTACATTTCAACCAATCACAAAGAATTTCATCCTTAGATTGTCAATATCTTATTCGTAATTGAATTACAAAATAATTTTGAATTTCACCTTTCAAATTTTATAAAAAATTATTGGTAATAGCACTCATAGATCTAACTGTATGGATAGAATCTAAAATTCATAATGTACAACTTTTATTCATATATCAAGTTCAAAATATCCCTCTAGGTTGCATTTTATAATGCATCTTTGCAAAACTGCCGAATTTGGAGAGGGCTCTAGGCATTTAGGGGTTAAGATGGATATTTTGAACTTGATGTATGAATAAAAGTTGTACATTATGAATTTTTGATTCTATCCATATGGTTTGATCTATGATTGCTATCACCAATATTTTTGTATAAAATTTGAAACTCAAAATTCAAAATTCTTTTGTAATTCGATATCGAATAGGATATTGACAATTTGTAGATGAAATTTGTTGTGATTGGTTGAAATGTAATACTTTAAGTGTAGTGATTTTTGGAGATTTTTTGGTTGCTTAATTTTAGGAGTTGACTTTTTGAAGAGCACTTTTACACTGAAATCTTCAAAATTTTCGGTGAATCACTACTACATGAAATGAGGCATAATTTTTTTTTACAAATCATCCCCTTTTTAATCAGATAACATGTGCATGAAGCTAACTTCCCATAGAATCTACAGTAAAAATTCCACACTGCAAAAAGTGCATGATGGATGAGAAATTACAGATGAAATCTGTACATTATCCAAAAAATGGACGCTCAGGCAGTTAGGGGTTAATTTTGCCAATAATCCCTAAGTGCCTACAACCCTCTCCAAATTTGAAGAATTACATAGATGCATTATAAAATGCAACTAAGAGGGATATTTTGAACTTGATGTATGAATAAAAGTTGTACACTATGAATTTTAGATTCTATCCATACACTTAGATCTATCACCAATATTTTGTATAAAATTCAAAATTCAAAATACTTTTGTAATTTGATTATGAATAAGATATTTTGACAATTTGTGGATGAAGTTTGTTGTGATGGGTTGAAATGTAATACTCTAAGTGTCGCGATTTTTTGGAGATTTTTTGGTTGCTTAATTTTATGAGTTGACTTTTTCAAGAGCACTTTTGAACTATTTTGAACTATGATCTTAGAAATTTTTGGTGAATCACTACAACATGAAATGAGGCATAAAAATTTCACAAATCATCCCCTTTCTAATCGGTTCACGCGTGCATAAAGCTAACTTCCCATAAAATATATAGTAAAAAATCCACACTACAAAAGTGCATAACGGATGAGAAAACCTCAGGGGGTTTACTCTTAGTATATTTTGCGTATCATGTGTGAAAAAAGGGTATTTAAAAGTACCCTAAAAATAAAAGTAATTTTTACTATAATTAGTAATATTTCAAGAATATTCTCATAATTATTCTTGTAATCAATTTTTAGCATCCTATATTAATGTAATTCGTTTATAAAAATTATCTTCCTAGATTTATTTGGACCCTATATTTTTTTGCACGCCATTTGTAATTTTTTGGAAGTAAACCCCCCGAGGAGAAAACGTGCATGAAATCTATACATCGTCCAAAAAATGGACACCTCGGCAATTAAAGGTTAATATAAAAATTTGAATTGTCATGGTTCGGTCCTTTGTCTATAATGCTAATTTAGAAGCACTATTTTCCAATATTAGAAATGATTCCTATATAAACCTTTGATTCAAGATTTTTTAATGCAAAAATGGGATTGTAGAAAGGGGATTGTAGAAAAGGGGTTGTAAAAAAGGGAGGGACGATACCAAGACAACTCAAAAAAATCTATTGTGTGTAGTGATTGGTAATTGTGTCATCTAAGCTTTGAATAATATATTTTTATTTTATTTTATTTTTTGACGCACACGAGTTGCTTTACAACCCGCAGCAAAGCTTACGAGTTGTTTTTGGCAACCGGTTGTTGGGGAGTCTCTATCCAGTAGAGTGATGATTTTACGGTCAAAATCGAACTGCCAACCCCTTGGGTACTTTGGCAATACATTATCGGTACCCCGTCTACATCATTTGGTAGTTTAACCCCTTTAGGATGTTGGGTCAAAATATACGACTCTCAGAATTTGTATAAGGCTCACTTAGGGGATGAAGGGGTTCATTATTTAGGTTGAAATTTTTGTAGGAATTTGCTTTGAAGGATGCGATGCTCTGTAAGTTTTTGCATAATATTCTACAATTAAGAAGAGCGGTTAAGTGACCTACGTATTTACAAGGAATACATATAATATGACATTGCTTTATGCATATATTCCATTTAGAAACTCCAAATAAATATTTAAAAATTTGTAAATGTCCTCCATGGAAATGTTGTCCAGATTGTAAGTTTGCATGCAGACCAACAAGTCCGGGAAGGTGCTTCAAATAGACAAATACAACAAACAAAGAGCCATTTTAGGCCCCAACATCCAAAAGGGGTTAAGGTCATTCCAAACTGGAATAATATAGATTTTCAATTTAGAATAATATAGATGTTCAATATAGAATAACAAAAAGGGCTGATTCAAACACTCACTTGAATTTGGATTAAATTTTTTATTATTAAAAATATAAAAATATAAGAAAACACTTGAATTTGGGTTTTTCTTTTAGTGATGCGGCTTCCCTGGTGTTGAATTCTTCTTCCTTATTGATGAGGACCGGTTTGGAACCTTCGCCTTTACCCATCATAAGGGCCTGTTCGCATGAGTGTACTTGGCTGACCAACATCTGGTTCAAAACAAAACTGGCCTCCCAATTCACACCTCTGTGATGAGAATGATAATTCTTTTGCAAACAAGAGGTCAAAAAATAAGTGTGAAAGAAATATCTCTAAAATCAAAATTAATAATTATCTTGTAATGAATGGAGTAATGGACAATTTTACAATAGCAAGTTTGGTTCAAAGAGAGGAAGAAGAATTTGCACTAGTAGAAAAGGTGCCACTGCCTAGAGAGGTGCCCATGCAAGTGTTGTCCAGTTCTACGCATGAACAGGTCATTTGCACGGGCACCTTCCTAGGCAATGCTACCTTTTTCTACTAATGTTTCCAGTCAAAGTTTTAGGAAAAGGTTTAACCCTTAAATGATTAAGCTATCAAAAAAAACATGTAAATTGAGTTAACCAAAATCAGAACAGGTGATCTGACCTCCAAAATATTAGGAACACCATAGTCTATGTCCTCTTAGAGTGTAACCGAAATCAAATCAAATAGTGAACTCGACACCGTCCAACTTCAATTTTAGACATGAGATTCAAGTTGTCAGAGCCAATTAATCAAACTAGTCACCTAATTATATCTCAAGTTTGCCACATGCCTTGCCATTATCTCAAATTGGATGTGGGCCATGGCCTCCAAGCCTTCGCTCTCTGTGAACTCACCTTAGTCTCAATTTTGCCTCCTTTGTGACAGCAAAACTAGTTCACACTCCTTTCTATTTTGGATTCTTTGGAAACCATGTCAATTTGCTTGGCCACCTTAGATACGGGTCACTCACCTCACCTAACATGTATTCTCTCTTCTTTTCGGTTAACTCTAATGTCGGTTGCAAAACAATTATAATAGAGTGTGTACAAAAGATTTATATTTGAAAAATTGATTGCACTTATGTGTGTGGAAAGAGTTTCCTATAGGATAAAATTTATGTTCTATATTCCTCTGTTCCAAAAAAAGCTTCCGGAACCACTATTCACTTTTTCCTAAATTAAAGCTTATTAATGATTGCTCAAACTTCAACAAAATACGAAACAAACCTTTTCCTTCCAATTATGAACTACTCCACTTTGTTATACAATTATGTACTTCTTGCCATGAATTATGATTTTCCTTCAACATGAAGTCCTTTTGGGACAAAAGAGTAAATGGCATGATTGTATGAAATCAAAGGGATTTGCTAAGTGTGTACATTTACTGAGATTTTAGTTTCACTTTGATTTTGACTTTGTTCAATGTGTTAAAAAAATTAAAAATTGTTATTGAAATGTAAAAATATTTGTAGATTTTAAGCTCTAAGTTACATCTATAAAGTTGAATCCATGTTTTTAATTGTAATTTTTTTAAAATCGATTTTCCTTTCAAGTTTTATCATAAATACAAAATAATTTATTTAAACATGAAATTTGGAATGATTGGTAAAAATCTTAGATTAAAATATGTACTCAAAATTTTAATAAATCTATCATTTACAGCCTTCAAATCTTTGCTTAATTATCACAAAATCAAAATTTGGACATTTATAGTATCAAAATAAATAAAAATAAAAATAAAAATAAAAAATATATAGATCACATCTGTACGGTTGGATTTATCATTATTTTTAATAAAATTCTTAAATTATTTTTGCAAGGTTTTCTTGTGAAATTCAATTTAACCCCTAAGCGTTCAAACGACCATTTTCTGGTCGCTGCCCGAATTTAACGGGCTGCCCGGAACAAAAAAAATTGAAAAAATAAAAAATATTTTAAAATACTACATCAAGTCTACTTTCCAACCCAATTTGAATTATGGCAATCCGAGTTAAACTCCACCCGGGAGAATTTTTCAAAGTAGATCATCTCAACATTGTCTTAGTGTTATAAAATTTGCTATTTGGGGAAAGTAATGATGATCCCTCCATCATTTCTTTTGCTTTTTTGAAGTTTACAATAGATAGCCCAACTTTAACCAATCATACTAGATTTTGAACTCTAAAATTGAAAATTATAATTTATACAAAATTTCAAAGGTTAATGCTTTTAAATTCATTAAAAAATAATCTAAAGTTATTTTTGGAAGTTTGACCGTATGGATAATTTGCAGAGATGATACTCTACATTTTGTCTATTGAACCAAACTTCATCAAACATATGGAAGGCACATATTATAACACATCTATGTTTTGTCCAATACCCCTCGGGCTTTTAGGGGTTAACCTCTACGTGACCGATTGACCATTTTTTGGTCGCAACCCAAACAACAGTGACTCCCTATGGTCAGGAAATGACTTTTTTAGTTTTGATTTTTTTGTCGAAATTGGGGGTAGAGATCATGTTGTAGTGTTTTTTGATGCATTTCATTTGTAATGTTGAGGTTAACTAAGGAACTTTTCAAAGACAAAGACCCCAATATGGTCCTAGTGTTATAAAACTTACTATTTTGAGAAAGTGATGACATTCTCTCCTTTGAAAATTTGCCTTTTAAATTTAGAATAGAATGTCTAGTTTTGACCAATCATACGAAATTTCAAATTCTAAAAATAGGATTTGTAATTTTGGTGAATATTCAACAATAAATGCTTCTAAATTCATTAAATGAATATCTAAAATTATTTTTGGAAGTTTGACCGTATAGATAATTATTAAACGTCATGTTTCTCATTTTCTCTTTTGGACCAAACTTCATCAAAGTTGCGGAAGTAACATTTTATAACACATCTAGGTTTTGCCTTTATCCCTTTGTCATTTAGGGGTTAAAATCCCAAATTAACAAATTTATATTTAAAAAAGTATATAACAAATTTGGAATAATATGCACTATGAGATGGTATAATTTCCATAATTGAATTCTACTTATTTTGGAAAATCATTGTTAAGGTCTCACTTTTTGAACTAAAAATGAAACTTGATATAAACCAATTTTTTCATTTACAAAAATAATATCAATATCTTATTTTGAAGATCCATACTATACAAATGATAGTCGACTAGCACAAGAATCAAGGAAAATTTGGACGGATGAAAAAATGTACGGGATGTAGTCAAGAGAAGGCTTACAATTTGTTCATCGTCCATTATATAAACGCAAGCGTGTCAAAGGGTTGAAATGTGTATTATGGAAGTCATTATATATATATATATATATATATATATATATATATATATATATATATATATATATATATATATATATATATATATATATATATATATTCATTGTTATTTTCTTTGAAAAATATAATAAAACATTCAAAAACATGTTTTGAAAATCCAACTATATAAATGGCAAACCTCAATTCTTTACTACAATTTTTTTCCAACTCAAGTTGAAAAAGTTTTGGAAAAAAATGATATTTACAAACTTATTTTTAGTCAAAATCTCTCAATTCTTTACAGGTTACAATGAGAAAACCAAGTTTCATCTTAAAAAAATTGGGTTATTATTTTTTTGTCATACTAACCACCCAAACGGAATCAAAAGTTGAATTGGGCGTTTTCATGGAAACATGCGCTAAGTCACATTTTACCAAAAACATTTTAAAAGGCCCTCATTATTGCTAGCGAAATAACTCCTCCCATGTTCATTTGATGCTTGTTCTTTCTTACATTTGGAAAAAACATCCTTTATATACCAGTACAGACAGATAGATATGAACTCCGGCCCTCTTTCGAGGCTGGTGTGAATAAAGTGTTTGTTCCTCTTGACAATGAGCCAGTGTCCACCGGACAAAGGGCCATTGGTGCAAGACTACTCTTCCCTTATACCAGTACACATGTAACAGTTGCAATAATGGGTTGCTACTCGTAAATGCAAAGAAATTGAGATTAGATGTGCGTATACGTGCTTCTTTGGATGCCATTTGAAACTTAAAATTCAAAATTCTTTTGTAATTTGATTACAAATAAGATATTGACAATTTGTACATGAAATTTGTTGTGATTGGTTGAGATTTAATACCCTAAACCTGTGTAGTGATTTTCGGAGATTTTTTGGTTGCTTAATTTAATGAGTTGACTTTTTTAAGAGCACTTTTACACTAAAATCTTCAAATTTTTTGGTGAATCACTACAACATAAAATGAGGCATTAAAATTTCACAAATCATCCCCTTTCTAATCGGATCACACATGTATGAAGCTAACTTCCCATAAAATATATAGTAAAAAATCAACACTGCAAAAAGTCAATGACATATGAGAAAACTGTGTTTGATTCTGTCCATTGTCCACTTTCTGGAGTGTTGGACGTTTAAACGTTTAGGGGTGAAGGGGACAAAAAATTAAAAGGGACTTAGAGCAAGCCCATCAGTTTTGATGAATTCATGGGTTCAACGCCATTTTAAATTGGAGGAACATGAGCATAGGGGGAGGAGTTTGCATGCTTGTCCCAACAGCACCCAATATTTTGTTGTGGCCAACACCTTATTCCATATTGTCAGAGCATTGTAAATTGTGCCCCATCATGCTGTCAGTCAACTGCTGGCTACTGGATCCCCCACAACTCTTAATTAAGTTTAGTGCAAGAAAAAAAGCACCCGCCAAGACAATAGTGTTTGGCGTAGAGAAGTCAAATTTTAATGACGTTGAGCATCATCTTGGGGTTGACGTCACTGTTGCTGGGGTGAACAAGGGAGCAACTGCCCTTTATCTTGACGTTGGGTCAAGGAAATTGCTGCTGCTGGGCATGCTCTTACCCTGTAAAAATCACCTCATGTTAAACGCAAGTATCTAGTAGTTGATTTGGGAAACACATGTGTCATCTTGTGTACCAGTACCCTCACCATTGCGATTAATTTGTACATTGTCAAGGTAGAAGCACCTAATTATGACACTTTATCTTGAAATATGTGATCTATGACTCACGTAGAAAAGTGTTTTGAAATGAAGACCGTTCCTAGAATCTGTCACAATTAGGTGATTGTCACAATTAGGTGCTCCTACCTTAACTTATAAGCACCTTTGTGTTCACAATTAAGGTGGGATATCCCAGGCATTCTTGGCACCTGAAACCTTGTGAAGAAGCCAGGAACGCGGTGAATTATATTTTCAGTGGCTCCGGACTCATTAAATAGGATTGTCACTTTGGATTAGTTAATTATTGGCTCAATCCAATTTTGCATTATAACATTCAGTAGCATTCAGCCACTGCCTTTTCATTCATCATGTGAATTCCATTCATATAGTGCATTAACCCCTAAACGTCAGAGTGTCCAGAAAGTGGACGACTAATAGATTCAAACCCTTCTCACGTTCTCATCAATGCTTGGATGAAAGTCATTCAATTTTTTGGAGATTCTTCATCAAGTTGTTGTCCTATCTAATAGTTGGATTTAGTCATATTTGATTGCATATTTTTCTAAAATTACAAATGTAGAAGTATGTCAAGTCGTTGACCAAGCCAAAATTGCATTAACTGTAGTTCAAAAGTGGCCTTGCAAAAATGAGGTCATAGATTTAAGAAACACAAAAATTTCAAAGAATCACCACGTTTAAGAGTATCTCATTTCAAATTCATTCCAACAAATTTTACTCAAAAAATATCAAAAGTTTGTTTGTAATCGAATTTAGAAGGAATTTTTAATTTTAACTTTCAAATTTTATAATTAAGTATTGGTGATAGTATTAGTGAATCAAACCATACGGATGGAATTTAAAATTCAAAACCTAGAACTTTCATTTGTATATCAACTCCAAAATATTCTTTTAAATAGTACTTTATGATGATTTTTCTCAAATTGTCAATTCCAGGGACACCCTGGTACGTTTAGGGGTTAAGTGCAACCCTTTATTTTTCATTTTTGAGAGAGTGGGGAGGGTGGGGAAGGAAGCATGAAGGTCATAAACCATTGTCAATGGAGGGACAAAAGAAGTGACGTAGTGTTCACGAAATTTTTTATTCAAGTTGTCCATTTTCTATTGGTTAGCCATGCACCATAATATTCATTGGGTTAAAGTGTTATTACTTATAATGTTTTTCACTTTAAAAGTGAGGGACATGTGGGGATGTGTCAGCAAAGACCATGCATGGTTATCTTCCCTTTTAGTTTTCTAAAGCCTCCATCTGTGAGAAAACATGAATAGCTACTAATTGTTATTGGATGTTAATGCAGAATATGCTGCACATTTTCCTCAAGAGCAAGGTTGAGCCAGTGAAGGCTACTAAATGTTATGTTGATGGCAGATGCAAAAATTAAATTCATGAAGTGATTTTTTGTACAGTACTAGTAAATATTTATTTAGTGTGAAATGTCGATAGGTTAGTATGGGTCCCCTTAAAACCCCTATTTAGTGTAGCTAACTTTCAAAAAATTTAAAGGCCTCTTCAAATCTAGTTTAAAGATGGTTTAGAGAGCCAAAAGCATGTTAAATGTGTCCAAATGTGTTGTGCCTTTGGCACTCTAAACCATCTTTATATTAAATTTGAAAAAGCCTCTAATTTTTTTGGAAGTTAACTAGCTTATAATGGGGTGTATCTTGATCATCCAATGTCCAAATCAAAATTTTCTCGGGTCTATTATATTTAGTTTTAAAAAGTGATTCTAATAATGGTAATATCACTTTCTAATTCCATCTACATCAAAAGATAATTTTTTAATATACCGGGCTTGTTTAGAGGCCCCATTGAAGATGCTCTTACTAGTGAATGTCACACTCCAAATAAATCCATGCATATCCATTTTGCCTGAGCCAGAGAGAGCCCTATCCCGAGTGCTGGTGAAGATGCTCTGAGGTAACTGAACATCAATGTCATGGGAATTGGGAAGCAATTATAAGGTGCGGAGTTGCTGGGAAGGCAGACAATGGCCAAACTTTGTCTGTGGGACTGAAGATCATGTCAGTCTGCGGGGGCGAAAACCAAGCATGAGAGGTATGCATGCATTCCATAACATTCAGTAGCATGCACTGTCCCTGCCTTGGCTCAACAGTAGATGATGTGGAATATTCCACACCCAACAGTACTTCATCAGTAGCTAAGGGCTGCTTTACATTACGGTGGAGAAGTGCACCAGTCGGTCAAGAATTTCAGCTCAAGACATGGTTATTTGAGGTTAGGGATGGTATGCCGGAGAAGATGAAAAAACAATAAAAAAATGCCTTGAAGTTGGAGTTCTCCGGAGGTCAAATTTCTTGTCCAAGGTTTTGAGGTTGACTTCCAAAGAACTCCCATTGCAAAAAGTGTCGCCACGTTGGCAACCATGTCATTTTTTTATCCATGTACAAAGTTCTCCACCGGAGGACTCTTGGTCGTAGTGTAAACCACCATTGGACAAGAGGGTCACTCTCGGCCAATCATATTTCAGAATTGCCCTAGAATTCATGATAGATGGACTTCTCCACCGTAGTGTAAAGTGGCCCTAAGTGGACATGTGGAGGCTCAAGGTGATGAGCAGAGTGCATGAAGGAAAGGCAGTGGGCATGAAGGCTACTGAACGATATGTCGCAGTCGCAGTCACGAGATGCTAATAAAATTATTAACCTATTATCATTGTCATAAGGAACAACTGGGTCAACCTGCACCGTGCATAGACAGTTGGGGACAATGGAGAGTATGTCACCATGTTCTGAATGATAGCAGTTGGCTATCATAGCCTACCAACTTCCAAGGCCTGCACTTGCAAATTACTGGTCCTATAACACGGGCATCCTGAATCATTTGCCATGGCACAGGCCTCTGCCCAAATTTTCGGCCAGCGCACGAAAGCAGCAGACAACCACCTGGCTGACTCACAATCTCAGATGCCATCAGAGATTTCTTTTGGTCAGGAAACAATTTCGCATTTTTGCTACTTTTCCATGGCTCGAAAGAGCAATCCAGGCTCCTCGGACGCTCTTTTCATGTTAAACGACAATTCCTTTCCTCATACCACACCCAAAATCTCTTCTTAAATTCCATTTTAAGCATGATTATGTGTTTAATTTGCTTTAGCTTTATTCTAAAGAAGTATAGATCTCTCTAAGGTGCTCGGTTTGGAATTTTAAAAACCCCATTTGGTGCAATGGTGTAGAAGTTATGAGCAAGATTCTCCCAAACTAAAACCAAGCCCGTGGGGCTGGCATTGTCGTTTAAGGGTTAACCCTAAACGTCCTCATGTTGTCCAGATTGGATTGTTTTGCAAAGATGCATTATAAAATGCAACTAAGAGGGATATTTTGAACTTGATGTATGAATACAAGTTGTACATTATGAATTTTTGATTCTATCCATACGGTTAGATACATGATTGCTGTCACCAATATTTTTGTATAAAATTGGAAATTCAAAAATCTTTTGTAATTCTATTACAAATAAGATATTGACAATATATGGATGAAATTTGTTGTGATTGGTTGAAATGTAATACTCTAAGTGTAGTGATTTTTGGAGATTTTTTTCTTGCTTAATTTATGAGTTGAATTTTTTAAGAGCACCTTTACATGAAAATCTTTGATTTTTTGGATGAGTCACTACAACATGAAATGAGGAATAAAAATTCCACAAATCATCTCCTTTCTAATCAGATCACACATGCATGAAGCTAACTTCCCATAAAATATATAGTAAAAAATCCACACTGCAAAATTGGCATGACTGACTAACCAACAACTGGAACAGATGGTTTGAGATGCGATTGTTGATCATGGGCGGCTAGCCTGGATTAACCCTTAAAAGGCCCTTGGGGTCCCTCTCTACAACCTGTATTAAGCCTTATAATTGCTCAAATGTGTTTTACTATACTAATTGTGATATATTGTTAAATACATATTATTAAGATTATCAATTTTACTTTGTACTGAAAAGTGTTTGGTCATTGTTATATTGATCAAATACCATCAAATACGGAATATATTGTACGGCCACAAAGGGCTTTCGGGCCGTTCAAGGGTTAAGGTGCAAACCTCTTGCACATCCTACCGAGAGAGAGAGCCGGCTTGTTTAGAACTAGATTTGATCGCCTTTGGCTTGTCAACAACTTTCTTGGTGATAGAGTAGATGACACAATGAAATGGAAATTAGGTCTAGAACTGGGGACTTTGACTAGGCTTTTAGTTGTTGAAAATAAAAAATAAAAAATTATCGGCAGCAGGGTTTTTTTCCTGGCTACAAAAAGTTGCTGGCAGCTGCTTCTAAGTACCTGCCAGCAACTTTTTGTAGCCAGAAAAAAACGCTGATCAGCAGAGGGTCTTCCTTCAGGTTCAGTGCATGTTTATTCTTCTATGAATGAAATAAATGTTCATTTGATTCAAAAGAGAAAAGAAAGGTCCAGGATATTTCACATGGAGCGGGTGGGACTTGCTATTCATTGTGAGAGTTTTGTGTGAAGACAAATGGTATGGACCACTTTGTACACAAGTGACTGTAAAAGTTGGACAGGTGCTCTCGCTTCTGTCAAAATGCCTGAGTGCCACATCCAGGTCAACTATTTGTAAGGTAGGGTTCGTAGAGTACCTTTTTTTGTGTATGTTTTTCTGAGGCAATTGGGTACTTCCACTTGATGCAGAATAACTTAGGTACAGTATGGGATTGCAATGTGTCAAGTTGAGCTCAACACTTGTCTGCAGATGGAAATTAAATCAAATAAAGAGTGCCTGAAAGATCTACAAACAACTAATCTTGAACTTGTTGATAACATTACAACAAGCAGCTACGCTACGAGGAGCTCTGACCGGAATAGAACGGGTGAAGGACGAGAATGCATTTCAGTGGAATCATGGACGGAATATATTTGCTACAATGGTATTTAGCCCAAAAAAATGAGTGTCCGTGCAATGCCTCTTCCCTATGGTCAGAGCCAATAAATAACGTGGAATGCGTGGCCAAACGATGTAGTGGAATTACCTGAGGCCTACCATGGGCAACTTCAATTAGCTTTTGAAAATTTATAAAATTTGTCACCAATGGTTTATCCTACTTGGTTCTTGTGACGTTTTATGTAACCATTCTCCTTGGAGTGAAATGTCTAGTGTTTCAAAAAAATTAAAAAAATGCTCTTCCACCACCCACCTCCATTCTAGTCATGTGGGTGCCTTCAACAATTATCATTGGTCCCCTTAATGACGAAGACTTCGAGTAGGTTCCTATGATCTTAAATTTTAGTGTAATTTCTTTAATTCTTTTTGAACGTGGAGGAACGAGTGAGTATATATATCTCCATGTATACACTTTCTAGCAGCCAAATATTCCCTCTATACTCACTTAATCCATGGATTTGCATCACAATCAAAATATTACCTTTATAATTACGGGATTAAACTTAATCCATGGATTTCAGTGAAAACAAAAAAAATTAGTAGGACAAATGGAGTACAACTTATTCATATAGTATCCAAATAATACATATTTTAGTGCATTAAAATTCTCTTAAAAATGGGACATTTTCCACATTTCTTTTCTCTATCTAAAAGATTAAAAATACTCAGCAGCTAAAAGCCAGGGGAATTGGGGAACAAAGCATCTTCAATTCAACCCTCCTAGGCATCTAAGGGAGGTAAGGGAGAGATATTTCTATTGGCCTCATTTCTTGAAGAGATGGCTTTCTGAGCTATAATTACATTTTACATGAAATCAAAAACCTTGCAAAAGATGTCCATAAGGTTCTTCAGGCCATGTATTCCTCACCTTTGAATCTGGGTCATATTTTGTTAGAGAATAGCATCCAAGTGGAGAATAAAGGATTCTACCAAAAAATTTAAGCTTAAGAATGAATGAACAATGTTTGGATGAGCATGGTTATTTTGTTTGTATAATATTATAAGGCTAACATGGGTACAATATCACATAAGGAAAAGGGTGTGATCTACAAAGGATTTAAGAACCTTATGTCAAGGTTTCTAAACTATATTGCTGCAGTCACATAGCAAAAATTGAATCTTTTGGAAGCCTTTTGAGAATAGGGTTCAATTTTGAAAAAAGCTTGACAACTAAGTTTGTATACTTATTATATTAACCCCTGACTACATGCACTTTTTGCAGTGTGGATTTTTTACTGTAGATTTTATGGGAAGTTTATGCATGTGTGAACCAATTAGAAAGGGGATGATTTGTGAAAATTTTATGCCTCATTTCATGTTGTAGTGATTCACCAAAAAATTCTAAGATCTTAGTTCAAAAGTGCTCTTGAAAAAATCAACTCATAAAATTAAGTAACCAAAAATCTCCAAAAATCATTACCCTTAGACTATTACATTTCAACCCATCACAACAAATTTCATTCACAAATTGTCAATATCTTATTCATAATCAAATTATAAAAGAATTTTGACTGTATGGATAAAATCAAAATTCATAATGTACAACTTTTATTCATACATCAAGTTCAAAATATCCCTCTTACTTGCATTCTATAATGCATCTTTGCAATTCTTCAAATCTGGAGAGGGCTGTGGGCATTTAGGGGTTAAGGATATGTTTTGTTGCATTAGACGCAACATCACTCTTTTCGATGGCTATTGTTATGTCAAAACATCACCTACAAACAAAAAAAACAGCGCCAAAAAAATATACGAAAAAGCTTGAACCATCATCTACAAACCAAACAAACAAGCTCGAATACCACAAGATTTCAATGTTCCCATGCTTTAGTTAGCAGTAATTATGTCTAAACAATGAACAATGAATCACAAGATCATCTGCATGCTAACAACAACAGATGCTCTATAGGAAAAAACTCAGACCAAGGTTCTCTGGGAGGGTATGAGTATAATCCTTTAAAAGAAAACATGATAAAAAAAGAAAGAAGGAATTAAGAAAGTTTCTATTTTACATGACAGATTATTTACGAGTGATCTACCCTGGTGGCTTCAACCATGTAATCGAACTTTGCATAGTCGAACTTGGAGGTAACTCTTCCCGGGAGCCCTCCCAAAGAAGCAAGAATGTCTTGGTTCCACATGCTGAACTTATTTTTACCCACAGGAACTTTCGCATACCAAACATCCTGATCGCTCCACTTGGGGAGACTCTTGAGAAAAAAGGGATGAGGAGGCGGCTCTGTATCCAGCCACCCTGGTCGATGCGCCACCAGGATATGGTAGGTCTCTAAAACATCAGGGATGTAACACCGAATGGAATGTCGGGGTTGGTTGTCAATGTTGAGCTTCCAGTTTGCCCCCATGTTTCGAGTATACCTACATGAACACCAGTCTGAAATAATAAGAACCTACAAGTCCCCACATTGTAAGACTGAGCACCTCAAGCACTATAGAAAAAAGAAAAAAGAAAAAAGAAAAGTAATAATAATAATAATAATAATAATAATGTTGTTGAGAAAACAATAAATCAGGGACTTTTAGAAGTGTAGTGAGACTGTCTTCGACTTATTGCTATGATTCAAAATCAGGTCCCCATAACATGTGTTTCATGTACCAATGAAAAGTAAAGTCAGCCCTCACAACAGATATGTTGATTCAAATAACTGAACTCCTGGAATGGGTAAGGACATTTTTTCCTTGTAAATGAATTCACCATGACCACAGCAGTTAAGATCCTGGAGATCACCATAAAGCTGAGCAGATCATCAATTGTACAAAAACCAAACACTCACTCGTGTACAAAACTCACCCTGTGTACTGCTGTACTACAAGTTAGGTGTGACAAAGGTTTCGTGTACTGACCGAAGGCACTCGCCATGTTCATCAGTGAAAAGTTCAAAATCAACGTCAGAGAGTTCTCGAAGTTCGGTTCGCCCTTTGACACAAAAATCTCTCAAACAGAAATAGGCAAATCGCCTACTGCAGCCCTCTGGATGGGTTTTGGAGAGCTTGCACTGGTTCAACATCTCCTCTTCATTCATGGGAGGATGAACCTCCAAAGCCATGACTTCTTTTGCTGATTCAATTGCTGCGGACTTGGCTACAGCTTCCTCAACTGCCAATTTAACTCTCAGAAAGCGTGGATCGCGGTAAATGCTAAACGAAACTTTAGCAATTCCAGTCTCTGCTGTCCTTTCCGTTTCGCGGGCTCTGATGATACGACCTATTGCTCGCAACATTGCTTGGATACTGTAAACAAGAGCCATTCAAAAGCATGAGGTTCGTGTTGACATAGCATGTAAAGGAAAAATATTGTCCTATGATTTGCAAAAATCGGCTTATAAACATATGACTTGGATACACAATGACTGTAATCGTGGACCTAGCTTGTGATGGAATCAATTCAAACAAATGAAAAACATCCAAAACATCTCAACATTAAGATGCACCATTCACGAAAAGAAATATTAACATGAAGACATTGATGGGCAAACCTGGCTGGTGGATACGACTGCCCGTTCTGTTTTGTCAGTTGTGACATGAATTCGCACAACATATCAACAAGTGGCCTTACATCACTTTGCTCCGACAAATCTTCAATTGAAAGAGCCGTAGGATGACCGTTCAGAGTCCTCCACGCATCAAAAGCTTTTCTTGCCCACATTTCTGGGTAGTTGCTCACGCTTTTTTCTTTTGTTTCTGGCTGTACCCTAGTAAACTTCGACAGTGACTTGGGTCGTGCTGCTCCAATCAGAGCAGCTCTTAGAGCTGCCACGCTTTTCATAGCATGAGGGCCGATGATTCTTGTGCGCTTGTATTGCTGAACACCAGGCTCATAGATAGTAGTGAATTTTCTCTTGTCCGACAAGAGAGTGGTGGTGACCACACTCTGCAATTTCTCAGCAGCACTGGACTCATCAGGATCCATTGCATTGTTCCCCTCTGCATCTGCCTTTTCAGTATCTAAACTTTTCTCAACAGTAGCATCCACTTCAAGGATTTCATGCTCACTTCCATGAACTCCTGGAACTATCAGCACAGAGGAATCGGTTCCGTCTGTTCTATCCATTCCATCTTCCTTATCTTCTTCACTCTGTGGAGCTTGCATCCCATTTCCAAGACCTTGCACTTCCACACCACCAGATTGAGTATGAGTACGTGGGCAAGGTGCCTGAGGAGGTTGAAGAGACTGTGCACACTGCAAATTTTGAGAGGCTGACGGCGAAGGCTGTTGTACGGAGGCAAGAGGTCCTAAGAACACGTTCACAGCTTGGTTAGCATAATAAGACTGGAATGGCACAAATCTAAAGTAGCAAGAGTAAAAATTAATATTAGCGTAAGAAAATGCACCTAAACTTGAAGTACCTTTGATTGAACAGTGAGGAGTGACGTCAGCTGCTGCTCGGGGACTATCAGTTCCATGCACATGAGGGCACAAGCTACTGCCGACATCTTTCGTGTTGCCTAATTTCAACTTCACGGGAATAGTCCCTCTTGACTGCAGTGCCGAGGAGGGCGGTAGTAACGAAGAGTCGGACCTCTTCTGCTTCTTCACACTACCGTAAGGACCCAACAGTAAAAAAACCTTCAGTGCCCCTTTGTAAAAGAGCCCACAAGTGCAATTAAGATAAAAAAATCTATCAAATGCATTGATCCCTCCTACAAACAGATAAGACAAGCTTCAGTCAACAGACGAGTACAGTACCTAAATTTAACAAGAAAACTTAAGACCCGGCAGAGACAAGTGCAGTCTTGACGTCTTGATGTCTTGACCTTGACATACACTTGCAAAGTATCAGACCTCCCAATATCTAATGTTCCAACGGCAGTGACGAACTCCTAATATTCTACAGACACTTTGTCAGCTACTAGAGGAGGATTACAGTTACAGTCTCGTGAACTTGTCCAAGTCAGGGCAATTCATTAATGAGTTTCCTGTCGACTATTAATGATACACTGGAGAATCCCAGCCTGGTAAAAAAACACTGTTCAGGTGCATTGTCAGAGAAGTACAGTTCACATGTACATTCACCCTTGAAAAACAGGGCATTCTTCATATTTACTAAAAATGCAACAATTTCAAAGATGTCGCAGCATGTACAGTAGACACCTATGTATGAGTGAGTAAAAGCTTGCTGGAACAAACCTGACAATATCCGCATTGTGAAGTAGACTTGCTAACTCTGTTGGCGGTAAAGCATAACCATCCATCTGGAACGGTAAATGACAATAACAATTTATGGTTGAGTATTATGGTCTTCTAAAGATGCTAGAGCTGAAGAGAACTATCCTTAAACATGCGGAGAATCTCCTCATGAAGGAAGTCAAAGTAAACTCAGCCTAACTTGACTGTGTCAAAGCCAAACATCAAGAAAAAATCCCACACTGGAATGAGCATCCCTATGTATGCTTAGTAATCGATTATGTGCAGGTTTGAAACTGTGATTGCCCACCTTCCACAGCAGCCTTTCATCATGTCAACTGCGGCATTCCATATAAGAAGCAAAAAATTGAGACAGAAAACCAAATTGACTTGATCGCAATGTACAAATGGTCAAATACTACAGTACTGCAGGAGTAGAATAACGGGGCGCATACCTCGAGAGACAGACCATATCGACAAGAATGCTGGAGATCGAATTTGGCAGCGATATGGGCAGCAAGTTGACCTATGGTAAGTATGTAATTGTGTACAAGGATCCAACATTTGGACAGTCCTTGATCGACTTGCTGCGGAGTGAGAATGCCAGCATCATCAAAACACAGCCTGATTCTCACTCCTTTTTTCATATCCATCGTCCGACGTGACTCCAATTGTTCAACACTGGCATGCAGTGACGATGGCTGACCCCCACCGTTGGGCAAACATATGGGTGAACCCTTTCCAAGTAATGATAAAGAACTCCTTCTGTAGGGCCTAATGACCAATTGGCGAAACATAGACGCCCCACGTTGCTGATTATCCAATCTGCGGCTTCTTGTCGCCTAAAACACGAGTGATTATCACATGATGTAGTCCTGTCCTGGCTGAGGATAATGCACCATTCTTTTCCTTCTCAAGCATAACCCAAATCAGTCACCACCGATCATCTGTGCCTTCGAAGCTTTATGATAATTAAAAAACACCCTGCATGACCCTCAAGGTACACAGCTTAGCCAGAAGCAAACCACACTGTAGTCTAACACCTCAGTATACAACATGAGGATTCGATCAAGTTTCCTTCCGCAACTAATGCCCCAATGGCAAGACAAGCTAGGCAATTGTTGAAGTCGGAACCTGGTGCAAGGACGACCGCACTCACGGGTTCAGATCACATTGTATCAGACCACAAAATAACATGAGGTCCCTTTCCAGTGGGTCATCCAAACACGTGACTTGTAAGAAATAAGATACTTCAAGATGCTTTCATGAGATTCATTGTAAATACAATACTCAAGGTCCCAGGGTAGTCTGGGCTCGTCACTAGGACCTTACTACTTCAACTCCAACAATCCAACAACACTAGTGCGTTGGAATTCTTTCAAAAACGGGGACAAGATCCATACAAAACAAATTCATTCTAGTAACGGAAACCACTCAAAAGCCACGGGAATTGGTTGCCAACCTTAGATACTCTCGTTACCAAGTGACCAGCCAGAAAATTAATAGCACGGGTCCTTTCTACATCCCTGCTAACATAACCACCTGTACCAGTACAATCCGAGAGCCAAGCTTACTGAACATGTTCAATTTAGACCCTCAAAAACTCTGGCATGGTTCTAACTTATACGAAGTGTTTGGGTTGTGTATTTGCTACCTGTCGCTCAATTTAGAATGACACGGCAGCCACACCGACAAGAGCATTACACTCCAATGTTCCGATCGGGAAACAGTTGTGTCAAGATTCAGGTCGATTGATATCCATATCCCTTCGACTCAGGAGAAAATTTAGTAAAAAACGACTATGACACATGTCACCATGAACCATGCAACTCATCAAGAAGCCACGAAAAGTCTAGGGTTGTCACAAATTGTCTCACAAATTGTCCCGAAAGTCTTGAAAACTATTTCCATGGATTTTTCTTCTGTCAAACTACAAAGTCACACATCATCTTCTTCAGCTGCTGCAGGCAATTGCCCTATCTCTTCACTATGACTGCGTGAGTAACTGAACCCGATGAGCATTCTTTCGTGACAGGTAGCAAATAAACAACCTAAACACTTCGTATAAGTTAGAACCATCAGAAGGTCCACTAGAAATTAACTCCACAGCCATTTCACGACAATATAAAAGTATGCAACCGAGGAAGAAGCTAACCATCGCTGATAACCAAACACATTATTATCAAAATTTCCTACCAATAACTACCCTAAATCACGGAGAAGAAAAACAGAATGCAAAGAAAACGAACTGAAGCAAAACAAAGTGAAAGCGGACAATTACGTGAAAACTAACATCTGTGAAACTGCCACGCATGGGATCGGCCAATTTCTGACACCGACAAAACTCAATGAAGTTTTTCAGCACCAGCTAGAGATTAGCACGATTGAATGTACCTGAGGAAATTTGCGACGAGAAAAACTGCTGGACCGTGGTGAGAGCTGGCATGATGAAATTCGAGCTCTGTGAGTGCGCATTCTGGCCAATTTCAGAAATGTGTAATCGCGCAAGAGTGCAATGCGACCGATCGAGGGCGCCGTAATGGCATCGCGGAAGAACCCAGGAGCATTACAGCGGCTCTGCTCGCTTGGCTGTTGGGGTTTCCGGGATGACCGGGTGACCGGATGCGCCGGTCGTGCGTTTTGGTTCGGGTGTTGGCCAATTCGGGCATGACACGCGGAGCCGTAATGACACGTGTACCGACCAACTCAGTATGCCCCGATCCTCAATCCAGCGACTCAATAATCGATAGTTGTAAGAAACTTCAAATCATTAGACACAAATTTCAACTTAATAAGTGCGATCAATGGCCAGCCTACGATAATCGTGTTCACTGCACTAGTGGATTTAACATTTCAAATCTCACGGCTGGTTAACCATGTGAATTCAGAGTAGGAACACACGTTCACATATTAAGGTGATGATCCTGCCGTAGGATGAGCTTAAACAACAAGGTGGAATATTGTGACAATTACCTCGGGCCACAGAAATTGATGTAAGAGGGTTCCTAAAAGATTTTAATACTGTAACTCCAATTACAGGGGACAACCTAACAACCATTTCGCTGCAAACCAACAACCCTAAAGCCAGGTGCAGATTTCACATTCAGTCACGTACACCATCAGTAATTATGCACTTCGTACTCCTCCCATTGCGTTGTAGTTAGTTTAAATTCTTGCACCAATTCAAATGACAATTCCCTGTGTACCTGTGGAGGCTCTCATTGACCAAGCAGACACAAGAAAATTTCCGAGCGTTAGCCCTGGGGCTAATGGTCAAATGGGGGCTCATCTCCCAAACATTAACCGAGGCTAATGTACTTTAGCCGGGACAAGGGGAACAATACTGGCAACTGATGTCTTCATTAAAAAAAGCTCTGGCAACTTATAAAGACCGCACAGGCCCAAGGTTCACATGTTCACAACGAATCTACTGCACACATGAGGCAACATGATCACAAGTACTCAAAGGCACGGTTTTCTCGTGAAACATAAATTATGTGAACAATGCGTTCAAAGAATGATATTCAACATTGAGCTTCGCTCATTACAACCTGAATCATCTACTCCTCGACTGCTCTCTACCTGGCTACTCCATTACACAGCCCAATTCAGCTGTTCTAAGATGTGCACCAGTTCGCGATTTTCTACATCAGGGCCCCGGATATTTACAAAGTTGCCCCGTTCAATCCAGAATCAAAATTGTGAACATTGACTCCTGTCCATCACTCACAGGCTCTGCTTGGGGAAAGGTCCGGGAGCTCCGTTCCACCCCTCCACGCATTGCAGAAGAGGCTTGATCAGCTTGCCCTCCGACATGGCCTCGAATACCTTCTGAATCTCCGTCCCCGGCGACACCGTCCGCAATCCCGACAGCAATTGCGTCCCCAGCTCCGCCCTCACGAACTTGTACAATGGATACGTCCTGCACTCCTCGATCCTATTGCCCACCGCCGACAACCCCTTGTTGTCGTATGCTTCCCGCACCACCGGCACCACCACGCGCAACCGCTCTTGCACCTCCGCCTCGAACACCGCGATCTGCTCGAACACGGCAGCGGACGCGTCCTTGTGCAGCTTCAGCGCGTGGCTCACCAGCACTGCTCGCAGCTTCTCCATCAAAGGGTACGTCTCCGACGATGCGTCGTCGATGTAGCTGAACACCGGCTGCCGCTCCACCACCAGCAGCAGGTCCTTCTCGCAGAACCGCGACGGCAGCAGGGCGCCGTCCTTGCCCATGAACAGCGTCTTCTTCGCCGCCTGCGTCACCACTTGCTTCACTGCCGTCTGCATGGTCTCCTCCACATGCCGCAGGTCGATGGCTTGGCACAGCCCCACCAAGAACGTGGAGCTCATCAGCTTCAGAATCTCCACCGCCTCCTCGGTCTTGCGCGCCGACACCAAGCCCAGCGAGTTGACGTCCTGGTTGTGCTGCTCCGCGCTCTGCACGTGCGTGGTCACCGGGTTGGCCAGGTAATTCAGCTCCGACAGGTACGACGCCATGGCGATCTCCGCGCCCTTCATGCCGTAGTCCAGGCTCGGGTTGGGTCCTCCGCTCAGGTTGGACGGCAAGCCGTTGTTGTAGTAGTCGTTCACCAGCTCCGAGAACTGCGCGAACATGAGCTTGCCCACGGCGGCCACGGCCAGCCGCATGTTGTCCATGGACACGCCGATGGGCGTGCCCTGGAAGTTGCCCCCGTGCAGGGCGATGCCGCGCGCCGCGTCGATGATGGGGTTGTCGTTCACGGAGTTGATCTCGCGCTCGATGGCGTGCGTGGCGCTGCGGATCACCTCGATCTGGGGACCCAACCATTGCGGGGACGTGCGCAGCGCGTACCGGTCCTGCTTCGGCTTCTTCAGGGGATCCGTCTCGTTCAGCTTGGCCGCGGCCTTCATGAAGTCGCTGCCCTCCAGCAGCCACTCCATCACGGCGGCCGCCTCCATCTGGCCCGGGTGGTGCTTCAGCTTGTGCGTCAGGGGGTCGGCGAACTCGGGCTTGCCTTGCATCACTTCGCAGAACAATGCCGACAACACCTCGGCCAGGAGAGCCAACACATTGGCGTCGAAGCACACGGTGGATGCCAACGCCGAGCCCACGGCCGTGCCGTTCACCAGCGCCAGCCCCTCCTTGGGCTGCAGCTCGAACGCCTTCTCCACGCCCGCCATGCGCAACCCCTCCAGCGCAGACACCTCACGCCCATCTTCGGTCACGGCCCTGGAATTGGGCCTGGCCGTGAGAAGGCCCGCGATGTACGACAGGGGCACCAGGTCTCCGGAAGCCGTGACGGTGCCGCGCAGGGGCAGCTTGGGCGTGACGTGCGCGTTCAACAGCTTCTCCATGGCTTCCAGAATCTCCCAGCGGATGCCGGAGTAGCCCTGCATCAACGTGTTGGTGCGCACCAGCATGGCGGCCCGGGTGGTCTCGGCGGGCAGGCAGTGGCCCTTCACCAGCACTCCGGCGTTGAGGAAGCGGATCAGCTCGCGCTGGAGCTCCACGCCTTGCTGCGTGCGGCGATGGGACGTGGCGCCGAATCCCGTGGTGACGCCGTAGATGTCCCCGCCGTTCATGATCTTGGTGAGCACCCAGTTGGACGACTCGTCCACGCGCGCCTTGGCGTTGGCGGCGTCCAGCACCACGTTCACCGCAGGTCTGCGCGCGATGGCCGTGACTTGGCCCACGGTGAGGTTGACGCCCTCGATGGCCACTTCCGTGGAGTCGAAGAAGGTGGCCACCATCTGCTTCACCTCGTCCAGATGATTGCCTTGCAATTTGGCCGCCGTCTTGGCCCAGTTGAGAGGGTCCGCAGCTGCGGATTGTGGTGATGCGCCATTGCAGTTCAACATCATGGCCTGATCGGAAAGCTTCTGCTTCTTCATGTAAAGAGCAGCGGAATCGTCCATGATGGAAATCGCTGCTGGGGGCGCCATTGAATTATATATACCTTCAGTAATTGGAGCCTGCAGCGAATTCAATGCAACGCCTGAACTGATGGTCGAGATGACCCCAACTTTCGCTTCAGAAATTCCTCAAAAAATGTCGCCCAGAGATCAATTAGTAGACTACGTAGAATTAGATCGGCCTAGAAGTGCCAGCCAGACTCCTTGGAATCCTAGAGAGCTACTGTGGTAGGTCGGGGATGATTGAGATGGCGGTGTTCAGGGAGCAAGTGATGGGAGATGTATTGTGAGCCAATAGGGGTTGATTTGGAGAAGTTGAATGAGAAAAGCAATTGTGCAGATGAGAAACTTAAGGTTGGCTCAGATGGAGTCTTGTTCCAGTTGATCCAGATGAGAGTCCAGAGCTTGAGGTATGTGTAGAGCAGTCACGGGAAGGCTGGAACTGAGATGTTCAGCCTGGATGGCCAAGGTGGGCTTTTATACGTGGAGCAGTGGAATCAATCTGTTCTATTGATTGGGTATGTTTGACCAGGAGAGTTGAGGCATGGGGTCCAAGATGACGTCAGGTTTCCCAGTGTTCTACCAACGTGGAGGTCCGCTTTTTGACTCTATCGTTGACACCAACACTTTTAATAGGGTACTGACTCTGTGGGCGATGTCCTGGGACTGGAATTCAGTTCTTTGAGGTTTTGTTGACAAGGGAGAGCAGTAGGTGGAGCTTTGGTGAGCAAGACCGTGTGGATTTGTGGACTTGGTGGAGTAAGAGTGGTGACTTACCCAAAGGTAACTTACTGAAAGGAATGGTACTCAATATAATAATATAATAAGTTTACAACAACCATTTCTCCCTTGTCTAATATGACGTTGGGTCAAAGAGTGGGGGCCATTATATAAATTTCTTGAAAATTTCAAAATGCGTCTCTTTTTTCAATGCAAAGTCTGAACCCCCAATGGACTAAAAAGTCTAAATTGAGTCTCATGTTGGTTTTTTTTAGGTTTTTATGTAAACTATTTTGGATTCAATTTTGTTTGTTTTTACAAAGATTTGTTCATGTGATACAAATTTGAATTATATTTTCACAATATGATAGATTCAATATTTCAATTTAAAACCTCTTGGTCCATCAGGAGTTAAATAGGTGGTTCCACCCTTATAAAGTTTATAACAAAATTGTGTCAAAAGAGTGAGTTTGACCACTTAGATATTCTTGATCTCGGACCATGACGATCTGCCTAGATGTTGCAAGTTCACTAGAGCTGAAGTTATCACTATCAACAACCTTTAGTATGGAAATCAAGGTAGGAAATTTACGATGGTTGAAGCTTCAATTTCCAATAAACAGACAAACACCGCCTCTGTAGACTAGAGAAGCATGCCTTGAAAAGACTTGTAACTAGTCTAGTTTGTCATGCGAGGTCTTCTCGTGGGTCTTTTCGCTAATCAACGCGGGCGGTGTTGTACTAGTGTTGATTTTCCAGTTATGGTGATGAGAATGAAAGCAGTGGTGGAGAATTAAGAGAAGAAGAGACCAAAAAGAATTGTTAAGATTTACAAACAATCCAAGATTATTGATTGTTGGAAATAAGTGTTTTTAAACCAAAAAGCAGTTTTGTATTGAAATCTAAAAACAACCCCTAGACTATGAATTGGCCTCCATTTTTTATACCCCAAAATTTTCAAGTTGGGGTTGTGTCACAATGAATACCATGTCGTTTTTAATTTTCGAAACTGGTTAATTAAGGTCCATTGTCCTTAATCCTTAAACGTCCTTCCAAGCCCCTTGGGCTTGATTTCCAAGAAATCTTGTTTTTAGCAGGAGCACTACTCAACTCCTTCTAACCAGACATAGATCATTGGATGCACAACAAGTTGAGGCATCTGATGTACTTAGTTACAACAAAAATATTGTTCATGCTTGTTCACTAAATCAAAGGTATTGAAAGTTCATTTGATTCTTGCCCAAGTTCCCAATTGATTCATCGTGTGCTTGTTTCATTGTTGCGATTGATCATGCACCCATGCCTAGTCTAAATATATAATCCATATTCTATACTTCTATATAATCCATATTCTATCCTCGGGCTGCCCACTGAGGTCCTAAAATGTAGTTTAAGGGTTAAACACATGCTGATTCTACCTGTACAGTGTGCACTGGTCCAGGCCATAGTGTGTCATTAAAGAGATGTGGATAACATGGGGCCCACTTGGTGCTGAAGAAATTTCCAACTACTTACCCAATCCCCAGGTCAATTTAACTCTGAAGGGAATAGAATCAAAGGAGCACATTCAAACATGCTGTAAGTTATGTCAACCATGCTAAGTGGAGACAAGATATATACTACGCTGTAGTTGAAAAACTCGCATCATTTCAATAATTCATTGAGCCCTTTCAATGCTTCCCGGAATACCCTCCTTGACCACTGAGTTGTCCCACACGCGCGGCAGGCCATTCCCTGCATTTCCAAGCAATTGGTCACAACACTCTAGATTTGCAGAGTGAAACCGACGACCTTGAACTCGGCTGCTCTCACGGTGCATAAAAAGCACAGACCACCCTGGAATCCTCACTTCATCATTCTCCTCAAGGCATTCAAATTACTCCTTCAGCAGCTGGCCATCACAACTGAACTTTTTAAGACTCACCTGATGTTCAGGCATTAGCTACCCAGATTACGTACACAATTTCGTAGTTCTCAAGATCAATATTATTTTCTCTCCAGCTGAGTGATCATTTCCGGACCTCTACACAGGTTGGCAGTCTCACGGACATCACCGAATACTCACCATGGCGCCACGAGCTGGAGAAACCGTCACGGGATCAGATGATCAAATTGCAGTACTCGCGACCCCCGCTGTGAGGACGATGGCCCCACTTCCCAGGGCTCAGCCTCGTGCCGACGGGCCGGCGTGTGTGCTGGGCATCGGCACCGCCGTGCCGCCCACTGAGTTTCTGCAGTCCGACTACCCGGATTTCTTCTTCAACATCACCAACTGCAGCGACAAGGACGCCCTTAAGGCCAAATTCAAGCGCATCTGTAAGTCACTCACACAACCTCGTCTCCATATGTGCTGCAGTGTAGATTGACTACAGTATTGGCGACTAAAATGAATCTCATTCTTGAAATGGCAGTTAACCTCCAAATTCGTGCATTGGAATTTAATGCTTCTCCAAGTTCTGCGATAATTCCGTCTGAATGCAACCTCCGCTTTCGTGAAATGGAAATGTTTCCAGGCCATTTTCACTCGCTCATTGAATTGATGTTGATGGTACGGTGCAGGTGACAAGTCCGGCATTCGGAAGCGGCACATGTTTCTGACGGAGGAGGTGCTCAAGGCCAACCCCGGCATCTGCACGTACATGGAGCCCTCGCTGAACGTGCGCCACGACATCGTGGTGGTGCAGGTGCCCAAGCTGGCCGCGGAGGCCGCCGTGAAGGCCATCAAGGAGTGGGGCGGCCGCAAGTCCGACATCACGCACGTCGTGTTCGCCACCACCAGCGGCGTGAACATGCCCGGCGCCGACCACGCGCTGGCCAAGCTGCTGGGGCTGAAGCCCAGCGTGAAGCGCGTGATGATGTACCAGACGGGGTGCTTCGGCGGCGCGTCGGTGTTGCGGGTGGCCAAGGATCTGGCGGAGAACAACAAGGGCGCCAGGGTGCTGGCGGTGTGCAGCGAGGTCACGGCCGTGACGTACCGCGCCCCGAGCGAGAATCACTTGGACGGGCTGGTGGGGTCGGCCCTGTTCGGCGACGGCGCGGGCGTGTACGTGGTGGGAGCGGACCCGAAGGCGGACGCGGAGAGGGCGCTGTTCGAGGTGCAGTGGGCGGGGGAGACCATCCTGCCGGAGAGCGACGGCGCCATCGACGGGCACCTGACGGAGGCGGGGCTGATCTTCCACCTCATGAAGGACGTGCCGGGGCTGATCTCCAAGAACATCGAGAAGTTTCTGAACGAGGCGCGCAGGTGCGCGGGGTCGCCGCAGTGGAACGAGATGTTCTGGGCGGTGCATCCGGGAGGCCCGGCCATTCTGGACCAGGTGGAGGCGAAGCTGAAGCTGAGCAAGGACAAGATGCAGGGCAGCCGCGACATTCTGTCGGAGTTCGGCAACATGTCCAGCTCGTCGGTGTTGTTCGTGTTGGACCAGATTCGGCAGCGGTCGCTGCGGATGGGCTCCAGCACGCTGGGCGAGGGCAGCGACTTCGGCTTCTTCATCGGCTTCGGACCCGGCCTCACGCTGGAGGTGCTCGTGCTCAAGGCCGCGCCCAACACTGGACATACATGTACCCCTTTAGATCATTGATCCATGCAGGTGATGTATCTGTATATCATGCCGGGCCGTGGCCATCACCAGAATACACAGATGTTGCAGTGTACGAATTAGGAGATACTCCGATCAGTCTTCTCTTCCATTTAATCACTGTAGCTCACTCATGGGTTGAGTTGCAGTGGCATGCAAACCCATTCATTCATTCATTCATTCATTTACATGCAATTGTAGAATGAGATTTCGAAGTGAAATCCGAAGCTGGAGGAGGAATACATCCAAGTTTTCAGATTCTTGTTCAATTGCTGGAATTCGAGGCACATTGCTCAGAAGTAGGCTGGCAGTAATTAGCACTGGGAGCCATGTTCGTCTGAGCATATATAAGAGGTGGATATATACCACGCAATTTGTTACTTATTTTGGCTGAGTTCACATGCGTTTACTGTGGCAAGAAATTGTATATTATTTTTGAAATTTACCTTGCAACATTCCACGAACACAATGCAAGTGTTGGAGCTTCTTGGTGTCAATGGGTCATCGTCGTCTTGTTGATGAAGCGATCGACTTTGATCCTCGCGACAAAATTATCATCACTCCTAAGACTCCCTGGGAGCTCCATAGATCCGGTCTGATTTACTGTATTTGGTGCGCGAAATCTCAATTTGAAATGGGCGAGGAGCCTTTCACCTATCTTCCGTTCTCTTCAGGAGCTAACAAGTTACCATTCAGATGGGCATGGCAGCGTGTCATCCATTATCCGAGACAACCGGTCTTCAGAGAATAGGGAGCAGCTCTTCAAGGCTTTTATTTCTAGCTGGCTCTCTTCCTCTGTTTTTGGTAGGTTTGCTCATGGGAATATCATAACATTCAGTAGCCTTCATGCCCACTGCCTTTCCTTTCATGCACTGTGCTCATCACCTTAAGCCTCCACCTGTCCACTTAGCTGCTGACAAAGTAATCTTGGATGTGAAATATTTCACACCATCTACTGTAGAGCCAAGGCTGAGATAATGCGTGCTATTGAATGCTATGTGACTGGAATACATTTCCTTCGCGGATTTTCCTTCCTAGACACTTAGCTTATCTCAATTAGATTTGGCCCTTTGGTTCATTGGTTCATCCGTTTGGTTTGGTCTGTTCATCCTCTTTTTACCTCCATGTTTGCCTTGGCAGACTCTCTTTTAACCCCTAAGCGTCCAAGGAGCCCCGTGAAACTATATTTGGTTGTTTCTCAGTCAAACGTTGATTTTCACTTAGTTCATGGTTTCAAATGAAAATGGTTCCAACTAAGAAAATGTGGGGTCTATTTTTACTTTATACTCCAATTTACCATTCTTCAAAATTGTTAAGATTGCGTTTTTTACAACACTTTAAAGCTCAAAATCCTAAAATTCCAATATACAGTGCAAGAAAAGTTTTTCTATCAAATTTCATTTTATGTAAGATGAAAAAGCACGCCACCTATACCTTGTTGTTCATCACTATTATGTTCATTTCATACTATTTTAAGATTTTTTGTAATTACTACGATTTATACAAGAAAAAGATTTGGAAAAATCTTATAAAATTCATTTTAATTTACACAATTATGAAAATATTAGGGTAAATTGGTTTAACAATAACTTAAATATGAGAAAAATAACCAAAAAAATAAAAAAATGATATATTTTAAATGTGAAAATTTGATGAGGTTTGACGAGGTAACTGTAGTGTGGACGCTGAAGTTAGGGTTAATCTAACCGCTTGGGGTTTCAAACTATTGACCGAGTTATAGTTTTAATGTGTGACTTGTGTGCTACAGTGAAGGTCAGTGTTGCAATATGTCAAATGTCATTTTAGTGAAGGCCATTTTAACTCTTTTACATGATTTTTGTTATTTTAATATAAAATTCAACCATTTGTGTAATTGTGGCTTGAGGACTATATTAAAAGACAAGTACTGGTAATAGTAATCAAGATGAATTGATTTGAAAAGTAAGAGTGCATGTGGCCTTGATCTTGAAGGCACCTAATGGGGCCTTTGTCATGAGGTGTTGCGAACATGGAGGGCCATGATTCTTTTTGATAGTAGTACGGTGTAGAGTGTGCAAATTCGTGAGATTTTTCAGCGTTTTTGTGATCTTTTCTTGTGCTTGCTTTTGCAAGTTTGTCTACCATTGTTCATTTCCTTTTGTTCCCAAGGTTGCCCACTTTTATGTGTGTGAGGAATCACGTGAGTGCACAAGAGAGGGATGAATTTGAAAACTACTGTACTTTGTATACAGACAAGAATTAAAATTTAAACAATCTATGAATATGTTGATACGTTTAGGTATGTGATAGTAATTAGTCAAAGTGTTTTGTATATGACCATTAATTCGGCTCTAATTATGTTTTGTAGACCATACAGTCTTTTTGATAATCTTATAGTGTACACTAGAAATATTTATCAACAACCTACAGCTTTGAAGTTGACACAAAAATAAATCTTACATACTAGAGCAATTCTTAAAATTCAAATTTATACAGGAGGTCTAATGACGATGTTCCTCATCCACTCTCCATCAAGGCATCAAGCTTCCTGGATCACCGAAGCCCAATTCCTCTTTCTACTGTATTTCCCTTTCGATTGACCGTCAACATCCACCAATGCACCAACAAACATTTAAAAAAAATCAGGCTTCCAAAAGGCTGCTGACCAAGCCAAATTGCCATGCAAAAATAATAAAATAATAAAATTTTAAATTTTAAAAATTAAAATTAATTATTTTCACCAAAAAATATTTTTAAAATCCAATCTGATCTGGCACCATTTCCGGCACGACAGACTGAATTTTCTTTTAACATTTTTTTGTGAATTTTTTTGTGAATTTTATATTATTTTTTTATATTGTTATATTATTATTATTTTTGCATGCAATTTGGTTGAGTTAGCAGCCTTTTGGAGACCTGAATTCTTTTGTAGTGCACGGTTAACTTTGAACTTCATGACCTCAATGTATCACATGTGCCAACCAAGCGTAGGATTGTATCTCATAATCCTTCTTAGAACGTGGACTAAACGAGATCCAACCATTGACGTTATGTGCAGTAACGTGAACACACAGCCCCACTATGGAAATGCAACTCACTCACATTGCTTCTCATAACAACGGAGCTCTGCTTTCATATAACCCAGTCCATAACGCACAAGAATAGAAACCCGCACAAAGATACCATATGAATGCTGCAACCAGATTCTCAAAGGACTGGCTTACATAAACCCTCCTGAATTACAAACAGTGATCGTGAGAATTATAAATGTGACGGAAAATTGATTCACACTGTACGCTTAGACTTCGCCATTTGCATTGACAATATTAATCAGCCGTCTCATAAGAAAGAGAATCACATTACAAGACCAAACATTGGCAAGCCCGCAACCGCCGTAATCTTTCACATGTCAACAAAATTCTCGACACATTGCTCCACCACCTCTCCACCCATAGACCAAGAGATAGCTTGCACCCCAAAATTCAGGCTTCTACTCTAGTCCGCAATGCAGAAGCACAACAAACAAAGGTTGGCTACTTCAGTACCGCCAAAAGAAAATTTGCCCTACACATGAAATTTATGCACTTCGTACTCTTCCAATTGCATTGCAGTCAGTTTCAAGTCTTGCTTTAATTCAAATGACAATTCCCTGTGTACCTGTGAAGGCTATCATCGGCAAAGCAGAGTCATCCATACCAAGGCAGCCCTAGAGTTCACATGTTCACAGCGAATCAATTGCACACATGAGGCAACATAATCACAAGTACTCAAATGCATGGCTTTCTCGTGAAAGATAACTGTTGTGAACAATGCGTTCAAAGAATGATATTCAACGTTGCGCTTCGCTCATTACAAACTGAATCATCTAGTCCTCGAATGAATGCTCCTTACCTTACTCCAGCTGAATTAGCTCTCCTAGCGTACACTGACTACGTTATACATCAGGGCCCCGGACTATTTACAAACTGGTCCCGTTCAATCTAGAATCAAAATTGTGAACATTGACTCCTGTCCATCACTCACAGGCTCTGCTTGGGGAAAGGTCCGGGAGCTCCGTTCCACCCCTCCACGCATTGCAGAAGAGGCTTGATCAGCTTGCCCTCCGACATGGCCTCGAACACCTTCTGGATCTCCGTCCCCGGCGACACCGTCCGCAATCCCGACAGCAATTGCGTCCCCAGCTCCGCCCTCACGAACTTGTACAATGGATACGTCCTGCACTCCTCGATCCTGTTGCCCACCGCCGACAACCCCTTGTTGTCGTATGCTTCCCGCACCACCGGCACCACCACGCGCAACCGCTCTTGCACCTCCGCCTCGAACACCGCGATCTGCTCGAACACGGCAGCGGACGCGTCCTTGTGCAGCTTCAGCGCGTGGCTCACCAGCACTGCTCGCAGCTTCTCCATCAAAGGGTACGTCTCCGACGATGCGTCGTCGATGTAGCTGAACACCGGCTGCCGCTCCACCACCAGCAGCAGGTCCTTCTCGCAGAACCGCGACGGCAGCAGGGCGCCGTCCTTGCCCATGAACAGCGTCTTCTTCGCCGCCTGCGTCACCACTTGCTTCACTGCCGTCTGCATGGTCTCCTCCACATGCCGCAGGTCGATGGCTTGGCACAGCCCCACCAAGAACGTGGAGCTCATCAGCTTCAGAATCTCCACCGCCTCCTCGGTCTTGCGGGCCGACACCAGGCCCAGCGAGTTGACATCCTGGTTGTGCTGCTCTGCGCTCTGCACGTGCGTGGTCACCGGGTTGGCCAGGTAATTCAGCTCCGACAGGTACGACGCCATGGCGATCTCCGCGCCCTTCATGCCGTAGTCCAGGCTCGGGTTGGGTCCTCCGCTCAGGTTGGACGGCAAGCCGTTGTTGTAGTAGTCGTTCACCAGCTCCGAGAACTGCGCGAACATGAGCTTGCCCACGGCGGCCACGGCCAGCCGCATGTTGTCCATGGACACGCCGATGGGCGTGCCCTGGAAGTTGCCCCCGTGCAGGGCGATGCCGCGCGCCGCGTCGATGATGGGGTTGTCGTTCACGGAGTTGATCTCGCGCTCGATGGCGTGCGTGGCGCTGCGGATCACCTCGATCTGGGGACCCAACCATTGCGGGGACGTGCGCAGCGCGTACCGGTCCTGCTTCGGCTTCTTCAGGGGATCCGTCTCGTTCAGCTTGGCCGCGGCCTTCATGAAGTCGCTGCCCTCCAGCAGCCACTCCATCACGGCGGCCGCCTCCATCTGGCCCGGGTGGTGCTTCAGCTTGTGCGTCAGGGGGTCCGCGAACTCCGGCTTGCCTTGCATCACTTCGCAGAACAATGCCGACAACACCTCGGCCAGGAGAGCCAACACATTGGCGTCGAAGCACACCGTGGACGCCAACGCGGAGCCCACGGCCGTGCCGTTCACCAGCGCCAGCCCCTCCTTGGGCTGCAGCTCGAACGCCTTCTCCACGCCCGCCATGCGCAACCCCTCCAGCGCAGACACCTCACGCCCATCTTCGGTCACGGCCCTGGAATTGGGCCTGGCCGTGAGAAGGCCCGCGATGTACGACAGGGGCACCAGGTCTCCGGAAGCCGTGACGGTGCCGCGCAGGGGCAGCTTGGGCGTGACGTGCGCGTTCAACAGCTTCTCCATGGCTTCCAGAATCTCCCAGCGGATGCCGGAGTAGCCCTGCATCAACGTGTTGGTGCGCACCAGCATGGCGGCCCGGGTGGTCTCGGCGGGCAGGCAGTGGCCCTTCACCAGCACTCCGGCGTTGAGGAAGCGGATCAGCTCGCGCTGGAGCTCCACGCCTTGCTGCGTGCGGCGATGGGACGTGGCGCCGAATCCCGTGGTGACGCCGTAGATGTCCCCGCCGTTCATGATCTTGGTGAGCACCCAGTTGGACGACTCGTCCACGCGCGCCTTGGCGTTGGCGGCGTCCAGCACCACGTTCACAGCAGGTCTGCGCGCGATGGCCGTGACCTGGCCCACGGTGAGGTTGACACCCTCGATGGCCACTTCCGTGGAGTCGAAGAAGGTGGCCACCATCTGCTTGATCTCGTCCAGATGATTGCCTTGCAATTTGGCCGCCGTCTTGGCCCAGTTGAGAGGGTCCGCTGCTGCGGATTGTGGTGATGCGCCATTGCAGTTCAACATCATGGCCTGATCGGAGAGCTTCTGCTTCTTCATGTAAAGAGCAGCGGAATCGTCCATGATGGGAATCGCTGCTGGGGGCGCCATTGAATTGTATATACCTTCAGTAATTGGGAGCCTGCAGCGAATTCAATGCAATTCCTGAACTGATGTTCGAGAAGACCCCAGCTTTTCCTTCAGATATTCCTGAACGAATGATGTCCAGAGATCAATCAATCTACGCTGATTGAAAGAGACCTAGAAGTGTGAGCCGAAGCCCTTGTATTTCTATAAAGCAGCTGTGGTACGTCGTTGATGATGGAAATTGCGTTGTGAAGGGAGCTAGAGATAGTTCTGTGATCATCTAGATGTGGTTCAATCTGCTCAAGGAGTTAAATGAGCAAAGCATTGGAGGAGATGAGAAATTCAGGTTCCAGATGTAGTCCTCGGTGTTCCAGTCAATCCAGGAGGGAGTCCGGAGCTCGAGGTGTGTGTAGAATAGTCACTGGAAGGCTGGAACTAAGATGTTGAGCTTGGATGGCCAACGTCGGCATTTATATGAGGAGCAGTAGAATCAATCTGTACTATTGATTTGGTCTGTTTGACCAGGGGAGTTGGGGGATTGGGTCCAAGATGAAGTCAGGAGCCTCTGTTATTTATCAACGTGGAGGTCCGCTTTTTGACTCCATCGTTGACACGAGCGCTTTATGTGGGGGAATCGTCACTGTTGGCAATGTCTTGGGACTGGAATTCAGTTCTATGAAGTTTTGTTGAAAAGGGAGAGAAAAAGTTGGAGCTTTGGGGAGCTTGACCGTGTGGATTTGTGGAATTTGCTGGTGGATTCATGATCAAGTACCGAAAGCAGCCTTCGTTATCGGTGTGTAAATTCTTTCGTCTTTGAGGCGGTGTACTTTAGGACTTATTCGGAAAATTTCTTAAACGCATTGAATCTCTCTAAGGAGTGAGAATCGGATGAGTCATGGCTGGACGTGGAAGTGTTTGCTGGAGATGATCCAAATTTATTTCTCACTGTGGATGGGTTGCAGCAATTACTTTCTTACAGTACATGCAACGATGACTTTGTTGTTTACGCAATAATGGTTCACTTTTGTGCATTGTCATGCCTCACTATTCCAGCCACATAGAGAAGAGTAACGGTGACACTGATATGACTATGCTTATGAACAAATAGGTTTCTGAAGGTAGTTCTACAAGCTGAGGTAAGCCACCCAATTCGTGCCATGTGACTTTATGCACCACTTTGTGGGTGCCATGATATATACCTTATCAGTACATAGTGACACAAATAGGATGACTTTCAATTGTGGTACAAATACGGTGGCTTGCTTTACGTTAAATAGTTTATCATGTGTAGAATGAGTAGTGCAATCCAATCATCCTAGAACCGCTTTATGACATTTAGAACATTATGCGACCTCCCACATAAATGTTATTACTTTTGCTACCCAGTGCATACAATACTCACGGTACCTCTATAATATCCGGCAATACCCTTTATATATTAAGGTGATACCATGATATCCGCGGATATCACCTCATAAAGTTGCTACATATTTATATCATGATGAAAATTCTCGCTACATCTCAATTTTTTTTTTCATTTTTTCCCAGCCCCATTTTTTTGGGTAGAAATCCAGCAAAATTTAGCCACGTTTGGGATCGCTGGTGCAGTCTACCTTTTTATAATATAAAATGAAGAGAAATGATGTAGTGTTCACATCCTAGAATGTTATTAAAATATTATATAATTAATTATGTAATAACAAAATATCATTGTAAACGATATATATCATTGTAAACAGTATATATCATTGTAAATGATATATATCATGTATCATTTTATTACATCATTTATCATTTATCATTTTATTACATTGTATCAAAATAATATATAATATCATAGAATATTGCATACTGTTATAATATTAAAAAATAGATAGATTACATTGAATAGTGTGTGGTTTGACAAATAAGGTGGTGTGCATTGAATAACCTAATTAGAGCGTCTCTTGCATCTTCTGTGTATAGGCAGTTGCTGACACTGTAGAGTTGGGGGCGGGGCTGTTACTGCAGTCCGGCAGTCACTGCATAAGATAAACAATTTAAACGGGACCACCTATGTTCGCACCTATAAGACATCCTGACTAAACTTATTTTTTACAACAAATATGAAGTAGTCAATGATACCTATTCGTAACAAAACTTATTTCTTATAACAAAACACACATTTCGTTAAAAATTGAACTACCAAACTGGAAAAGTGATGGGAAGTGTTGCCTTCTCAATAGAGATAGCCCCCAATTTTTTTATAACACTCTTATTCTACGAATAAGAGCAGTGTAGAAAAATTGAGGACCTATCTTTATTGAGAAGGGCAACACTCTTCATCACTTTTCTAATCTGGTTGTTTAATTTTAACGAAATGTGGTTCAATTTTAATGAAATGTGTGTTACAAATTTGTATGCATTAGTGCATTTGATCTAATAAACACATTTTGCAACAAAAGTTCAAGATTAGATTTCTTTTTGTAGCATAGTTTGAAGACTAATCTTCAAGATTGTAGTTTAATACTTTTGCCAAAACCCTTTTTTAAGCCCTTTTCAAACTAATTTAATAAATGGTAAAAATAAAGGGCTTTATCATGAATTTCGAAATGGTATGATTTAATTTTTTACACTTTACATTTTAAAAGCACCAAATTTAATAAGAATGTATACAAATTTCATATAGCACAATTATACAAGTTTTTTTTAATCCTTTTTTAATTGAGAACCTTTCGGTTATTGAGAAAGGGAGTCCAATTACCTTTGAGGGTCATTCAATGTATTGTTGTACATAACATGTGAGATATATCATTAGGTGGGTCCGTACCAAAACGACTCTAACAGAACACAGCCGTTTTTGTGGCGGAATCGTCATGAAGAGCGTGCATGGGTGCATTCACCACTTTGCCCTTGGATTGCAATTTTAAAATCTATAATTTGTTCATATAATCTATTGTTGGGCTAATAAACACATCCTATAATTCTTATTTTCAAAGACAAAAAATACGGTTCAATCATAGTTATAAACTTATAATATTTGAGGTCTACCATTCAGTTTGAAAACTTAGGCACAATATTGATGCACATGTATAGTTAAAAAATATAGAATAAAAAATAAAAAATAAAAAATAAAATCTCATTCTAGCATCAATCCATGTGAAAAAATTGCCTAAATTCAGTGATGGATTACTCCAATACTAAGTGGGCAGTAAAGGATAAAAAGTCTATTTGTTTGTTCAGGATCTTACACTTTATCAAAGTGTACACTCAAGCAACATTTTCAAGCTTGGCTCACGCTTTAGAAGGAAGAAATAAGTTGTACCGATTGGTGACTGTATTGGGTATAATAAAGATATAGTATATTTGAAGTTCATCCAATTTGGTTTGTCATTTTATTATAATAATAATAATAATTATTATTATTATTATTATTATTATTATTATACTAAAAATTTGACAACTAATTTTCACTTCATATCATTTTCTATTTTCTATTTTCTATTTAATTAATTTAATTGATTTATTGTTATTATTGCAACTGTGAAATTTATTGAACTTTATACATATGTTTTGGATTTCGTTAGGTTTTTGGAAATCAAAACAAAAATTTGGCTAACTAGTGTGGGAATTTTTGAAGATTAGTACCCTTGACCTAAATAGTGACATTTTTGTGACAAAATTTCAAAATTAAATTTCTTTTTATAGCATGATTTTTTAAAACTATTCTTCATCATTCAAGTTAATTTTTAAAACTAGATTCCTTCTTTTTGCTACAAAAGTGGTGGCAAGATCATAATGCATTTTTTTTACATTTTATAATTATTCTTTTGAACCCGGGGTGCACTCTACATTATGTTTGAGAATCACATGCGTTCATGATCCCTTCTCAAAACCCCCTTGTACGAGAGGTTATATGTCTAAATACCTTTGTGTATAGATGTATTATGTTTTAAATATATATTTAATGTAAATACACATGAATATTTTCAATTCTAAATGTGTTTATTGTATGTATACGTAATACGGCAATGTTCAAATTAATACCCCTTATGTGCACCCTTGTATACTCATACATGCTTAGTATAGTACAGCCTTGGGATTTTGAAAAGAAGTAGAACACCCAATTCCCTATTTTTGCACTTGGCCAAGTGCAATCATTTCCGGACCTAATTGTGCTAAAAAAAAAATCTCAAAAAATATTGACGAAAAAACATTGATTTCTTTCTTTGTTGAAACTTGTAGTATATTGCAATAAAAGACTAATATTTCAAATTTTTCATAACAAAAATTTGACTTTCCTTTATTTTTAAAATTGCAAGATTGACTATTTTAAAACTAATACAAATTATGAATAGATTAAGACATTATAACACCATTGCCAGAGTGTATGGAAGAAGAAATTTATTTATTTATTCTTATTTTCCAATTTCTTATTTCATTTTTTGTGTGCCAAAAAGTACTTAAGGCTGGGTTTTTCTCCTTCCTCCATCCTTCAAACAACATTCGAATGCCGTGTACGCCCCTCTGCCCCTCCGCCACGCCCAAATTATTTATTTATTTATTTATTTTCTAGGATTTTCGGGATTTCCGAAATTTTGGGGGTTGAGGGTCTGCGCGCGCGGACCCCATTCCATTTTCTCTTCAAGAGAACACAAATAGGTTCTCCCATGCTCCCATGGCCACCTTATATACTCATGAGGCGGTATGAGAGGGTATGGGAGAACATATTTATGTCCTCTTGAGGGCTGTAGGACGGAGGGTGTGTTGCTCGTACCCTCAGCCCCTCTGCCACGCAATTTTTATTTTTTTATTTTTTTATTTTTTTCCTTTTTTCTGGGATTTTTGGGATTTCGGGGGCTGAAGGTCCGCGCGTGTGGACCTATTGGAGAACAATATTTTGGACCTACGAGTGTTTCGCGGAGCAGCCGACATCTTGATCTGAGGTCCCCATCTGTTTTGCGACTAAGGTCCCCATATGCTCTGACACTGTTCATAATTCCGCGGCCGCGGAGCAGCTCGGTCGCCCGCCCTCTCTCATTCCCTCATCGTGGTTTGTTGCCTACTGTTAGTCGAAAAAGCTCGGTAGACAAACCACCCAAGGAAATGTATAGTGGAGGTTCTTTAGTTTAAGGAAGGTCAGATAGTCTATTGTAACGTAATTAAGGTCACTTATGAGGTAATTTTCTATTGTAGTTTAATTATTGGGAGTAATAAAGATAAATTAACCCATTGGATATAGGTATAGGAAACACTCTTTATCCTATCTCTAGTTTCTGTCCATGACTATGAATGCAACAATACAAATATGCAGTCCCTGTCTTATCCTAGTGTGTTGGCTTATAAACAAAGGCAGCTTTTAGCCTGAAGGGATTACAAAACATATAGCTCAAGGCACGAAAGTAACAATTTCCTGTTGCTTTTGCTCAAGGCATAACCTCACCAAATTTGCTTATAGCATCACTCATTCATCACTCATGTATCCAAGTATTGCTTATAGCATGTTGTTCCTTTTATTGCTCAAGGCTTTACAACACCAAGCTATTGTCTTTAATATTCTCAACCACCTGCACACATTGCTTGCCTCAATTGCTTTAAGCTTGACCAGTTCATTCACCAGAGGTACAACAACACAGCTTATTGCTTATAGCACTAACATACTACAATTAGCTTTAAGTTTCCTTACTTCAACGGGTTATCAAATAATTCTCTCTTTCTCAACTGCCTCAACCTTGGAGTCCATAAAATCACTGCAATTACTATTGCTCTCCCTCACTCATGCACATCAATTATTGCTCAAAGGCTCACACTCTGATCACCATCAACTATTGCTTTAAGCAATTACAGTATCACTAATTACTTCAAAGCTTAATTAATTCATCCCATAGGTCCAACTTATAACTGCACATACTCAAGTTCTAATAACTCAAACAATTGCTTTAAGCAAAAACACACGTTTACAAAAGCTGCTTCAAAGCTACAACAATTGCTGTTGCTCACACTCATCCATACACATCAAATATTACTAAAACATGTGTTCTACCATACTGAACAGTTGCTTCAAAGCAGTTACAACTACTAAATCAATTGCTCAAAGCTTTAATCAATTCCTTACACAGGATCAACCTGTGGTACACAAATTCCAATGACCTAAATAGTTATTTTAAGCATGCATACATTCACAAATTCTACTTTAGATCCACTGCAGCTTCCTTAAGCAAATAATGACTGAATAGCTTTAAGCACACACAATCACTAATTATGCTTTAAGCAGACCCCAGTTACTGCCAAGCATACATAAACAAATTGCTTTAAGCACTGCAACAACAAAATTGCTTTAAGCCTTAACAACTAAACAACTCCTTTCACAGGAGGTACGACTACTTGCCCAATCACTGGGACTTACACAACTTCACCAACACACACAAACTATATCAAAAGCTGCTTTAAGCTTTCTATTCCAAAATGATGGTCTTTACACAGAATTACGCAAAGTATACTTGTACTAAGGAATTGGAGCCAGATCTCACATCTGATACCGCTCCAAGCTCAAAAATAATGAGAGAGAGAGAGAAAACATAACTCTTTTAATACTAAGCTACAAGCTCAAAGTAACTTCCCAAACCGGTCTAACCAACTTAACTTCCTAACCGTTTAAAACTACTTTGACATTAAAAGTTCTAAAGAAGTTCACACTAAAACTAAAATTAAGGGTAATGAAAACCCTATTTACACAAAAAAAACAAAAACACGAGTGTCCTACTAACTTTCTATGTTTACACCTACTGCATCATAGGAATTAGGGTTTATGAGGGTTTAGGATTGTGGTTGTGATGGATTTGCATGATGTAGAGGTAGGTAGTGAAATACATTCGTGGAATCCAGATGTTGACCAGGACTATTTTAGGGTTCAAAATACGAAGTAGGTCTGGATTCGGGGTCTGCATATGCTGTTTTGTTCTCATTTGGAGAAGAGTGTGCAGAAGACAAGAAAAAACCAAAGAATACAACTTCACCACTTGAAAGAGTACGTGCATTGCTGCAGAAGTGTCCTGATGGGTGATTTGATAGGTATGACTTCAAGTAGAAAGGTAAACGAAATAATGGAGGAGGTGAGAAAGAGGTTGACACTTTGAGGGCCATCATTCCGTGGGACAGGCTAGAGGACTTCGTACACAGATAGCAGAGCATGCGGGATTTTCCATGCATTTTCAACTGCAAGACATATCGATCTGTGGTGTTTGGTTCACGGACCATGATAAGAGAGAGTACTGCAACTCTTGTGATCAGGTATGCATTTATAATGTGAGATCTGCGGTAGTTCCACATTGTTTAGGGTTTAGAGAATTTTAGTCCACCATCCATTTTCCGAGTAGAATGCCTCTAATCGTTGCCGAAACAGGTTCAGGTGTGCTTACGGCCTTGCGGACAAGTCAACTGAAGTGAAGAAAGACATTGAAGGTTTGTTTGCAAAGACGCTTCAAAGCGGACCGCTGCGCGCGAAACAAGCAATTGAAAGGGGAAATCAAAGACTAGTACAGATTGGGTAGTTCTGTGAATAGCAAAATAATTCCCTCACGGAATCTCGCATGTATACACTGAGTCCACTCACACACACACATGGGTTTGCGCACACACACACAAGTTCAGAGAAGCTTGCTAATTCAGCACTTTATTCACTTATAATCTTGCGTACACTTTCTTTGATTTTCCACCCACTTTCCTCCGTCACTCCGGCCACTACCCACATGAGTCCGGCCCCATATCCTCCCCCTTTCACCGCCTTAAATCCCCTATCTCTATTCCTCCACCGTCGGTTATCGGACAACCGTCACGACTCCACAATCATAAATGCACTCTAACCCTAACCGCTAACTGCCAAAGCTAACCGCTAGTAGTAGAATAGTATCTAGCTCCAATGCACGAATGCAATAGTTGCAATAAATGTAGATTATGTGTTCGAGTCCTAATACCGTCGTCGAAGTAGTTCATATGCGTTGATACCTATGTGAGCGGAAAAATCACCATGACATCTCGCCCCTGTCTGCTGGTGCTTTGAATATCTAACACCAGCAGACACAAGTCATGGTCTCAGTCGAAAGAGCTTGAGCTTCTCAATATTCACATGCTTATCTATGAGTTCACTATCTAGAGTCCCAAGCTTGTAGCTGTCATTCTTGAAGCCTCCCTGATCACAAAAGGTCCTTTCCACCTGGGAAAAAATTTCTGCCCTTTCTGTTTCATGAGCCAACAATCCAAGCGTAACACCAAGTCGCCAGGATCAAAGATAGTCTTTGCATGCATTCGATCATGGTATGCTTTCCTTCGATTCTGAACTACATCGAGGTTGTACAGTGCTTGTCGTCGCGATTCATCAAGACTTTCTAACATCACCAGTCGGGTAGTGATAGCATTTGCTTCACCTACCCCGTAGCGTAGCGCCGTGCGTAGAGTAGGTATTTCTAGTTCGATAGGCAATATTACTTCCTGACCATAAGTAAGATAGAATGGCGTATAATTCGTGGCAACCTTGTGTGTTGTGCGATAGGCCCAAAGTGCACTATTGACGTTTTTGTCCCATTCCCTCCGCTTGTCTAGCACCATCTTACCGATAATGCCGCACAAGATCCCGTTGGTCTTTTCCACGAGTCCATTTGCTTGTGGATAGTAAGGACTTGCTTTACGGTGCTTCACTGATAATTTGCTTAGCAATGCCGTAACCACTCCGCCCACAAAATGGGATCCCCTATCTGTGACCAGCTCTAACGGACAGCCGAATCTACAAGCCACGTGCGAGAAGATGAAATCAGCCGCAACGTCCTGTGTTGCTTGTTTTACAGGCAAAGCTTCCGCCCACTTTGTCATATAATCCGTCGCTACTATAAGGTATTGATTCTTACGCGCTGACTTGGGCAAAGGTCCCACGAAATCAAGTCCCCATTTATCAAACGGGCCAGTGGGTGTGATCGGGTGTAGCTCACCGTGGAATAGTGTTCTCTTCCCATACAACTGGCACGTTTCGCAGCTAGAGCAGTAAGCTTGAACATCTTTAAAAAGAGCGGGCCAGTAATACCCGGTCGAAAGGATCTTTTTTGCTGTCGAGTTTTGAGCAAAATGGCCTCCACACATACCATCATGACATTCTTTGAGCACTCGATCCACCTGTGATTTGCATAACACCCTTCGTCGTACACCATCCTTGCCTTGATGATATAACATTTCTCCTACAATTAAATAGGGGCGACACGCAGTGCGTAATTTACGCCTAGAGGACGTCGTAGAATTTTCAGGATATGTTTCCCATCGTATGAAACTCACGATATCTCCAAATTCTGCCATTAATTCCGGTTCATGTTCTAAAACGAACACTTCTTCACCGCATGATAACTCGCCTTCTTCCGTGTTCTCAGGTGCTCCAAACTCAAACAATAAGCTAGCTTGTTGAGATCTCTGACCTCTTTCAACTTTGAAATGCAGGTCAAACTGTTGAAGCCCTGCCATTAATCTTGCAACTCTGCCCACTGGGTTAGCTTGCCCCAAAAGATTTTTTAATCCATCTCGTGGGCTCTGCACTTCCACAGGAAAGGGACTTGGAACAATATAATGTTTATATTTAATGCACCCAAAGAGCACCGCCATGGCTAATTTTTCTAGATCCGTGTATTTCAGTTCGCACGTCGTCATTAATCTGCTAGCATAATATACCGGGTGTCCTCTTCCCGAGTCATCATTTTGAATTAGAACACATGCTATAGCATTAGCACTTGTATCGGGATTTAGTATAAACTTACGTGACCAATCTGGAGTTCGCATTACCGGACTTTTGGATAGCTCGTCGAGTATGCAGTCAAACGCTAGCTCACATTTCTCACTCCATTCGAAATTCACTTTTGGAGATATTAGCCTACTGATGGGTCGACCGGTTTCGGCAAGATTGTCCATGAACCTGTTATGATAACTCACTTTGCCCCATAATTTCCTCATTTCTTCATAATTGGCCGGGTTTCTAAGTGCTGCAATGGCGGCCACCTTCCCCCGGTCCACTCTGATACCATCAACTGATACAAGGTGTCCCAAAAGTACGCCTTCACGAAAGCCAAACTTACATTTTTCCGGACTCAGAGATCCTTGGAACATGGCTAATCTCTCGAACGTCAATCTTAACTGCATTATATGATCACATCGTCGCCCATATACACTGAAATCATCGAGGAAAACGCGCACAAATTTGCCGAGGTATGGTCTAAAGATCTCCATTTGAACACGCTGGAAAGTCCCCGAGCTATTGCTCATGCCAAACGGCATTCGAGTGTGTGCGTACGTACCCCATGGCGTGGTAAATGTTGTTTTGGGTATGTCAGCTTCTCGCACTTTAATTTGATGGTAACCGGAATACCCGTCACAAAATGAGTAGAACTCGTGCCTCGAGACTTCATCCAGGAGCTCGTCGATAAACGGCAAAGGAAAGCGGTCTTTTTTCGTCACCTTGTTCAGTGACTTATAATTCACGCACACCCGCCACTTACCGTTTTTCTTGGGCACAATCTCTACCGGTGAGACCCAGGTCGAATTTGTCACGGGAATAATAAAACCCGCTTCCAATAATTGATCTAACTCACGCCTTAGAACTTCCACTTGGCTCGGGGCCAAACGCCTCTGTCGATTTCTTACTGGTACTGCTCCTTCTACGAGTTCCACTTTGTGTTCTTCGAGGTTAATAGCAGGTAGATCGGTGTGCCTGGTTACAAATATGTCGCTGAATTCTCTGATCAATGCTTGTAACTCATCTCGTTCTTCTTCTCTTAGCTCGGGCCCCAATTGCACCTTTGATAGTACTTCTTCTTCATGCTGTGGGTCACGCGCCAATGGCTTGTTTGGTCCGAACTCACGATGTTCGCTCTTCAGTGCTTGTAGAAATGCTTCCATGCTAAAGACCTCTGCTTCACATTCGGAGTCATAATCCGAGCTCGAGCTAGAGCCCCCGGTCCATGATTCGGAGCTAGAAGTTTCAGACTCACTATCTGACTCAGACGGGCTATCTGAGTTCACGCTGAGCTCTACTCGGTTGCTCCTTGGACCGATTGTCATCTTCCCTCGATTCCAATAGTTTATAGCTCTCACCAGCTTGAGCCACGGACGCCCCAATATTATGGGATAACCGCCCTTTGTACTAGAAATGTCCAGAACTTGGAATTCTATTTTCACCGTGACGCCATTCACAGCCACGGCAACGTCATCCAATTGTCCCAATGGCCTCACACTTCGTTGGTCCACCACTCGTAATTGGTATGCGGATGGTCGGTTCACCTTTAAATCAATCTCTTCTAGACACCAGCTCGACATCACATTGACTGAGGACCCGCCGTCCACTAGGAAGCCTGGTATTTTAACTCCATTAATCTCAGCTACTACTCGTGGTGCTTGCAAGTCATCTCCGCATTTTGTTGCTACATAGGTATAACCCGTCTTGCTTTTCTTCCTGGTACTCACCGCGGATCGCAACTCTCTTCGTAACGACGGACACCGTGCCACTAGTTGTCCAATCGTTATATGAGCTTGTTGCATGGACAGGTCCTCGGTGATTGAATACTCTCTTTGACCTTTACTTATCAGCATATCGTCAATCCCTATTTTCCTTCGTGGCTTCACAACACTGCCTTTTACTGCTTTGTTGTTATGTCCCACAGATTTCGATCTTTTCCTTCCTGACCTAATTTTCGGATCAACTTGATCACCACTTGGCCTTCCCCTTTTCTCGCCGCTTGCAGCCATGGATTCCATTATGTCTTCGATCTTTGATGGTGAGTCGAGCACTTGTTCCAGCATATTGACTTCTGCTTGCTTCCCTTTTGATTCATCTGTGGGGGGAGCTCGTCTTTTCAGGCAGTCATAACGCACGTGTCCCAACTCTCCACATTCATAACACGTTACATTGAAGCCCACTGATCTCTGAGGAGTGAAGGGTCTCCCTCCGCGTTGCTCATGATTTGAAGTGGCACCTCCTCTTGGACCGTCACCGCCGTACCTTCTCTCAGGTGTACGCTCATCCGATCTCGCACCTCCATACGATCGGTCTCCATTGTTGTGGTATGAGTTATTATTTCTCCATCGCGGCCCGTCTCCTCTACTTTCATACCTACCATCTTGCTCACTACGCCTTGGCCCGTTATGATATTCTTCGCCCCTATATTGTCGGCCCCCGTCGTGGTTATTTCTTCCACACCCACGTTCGTCCTGCTTTTGGCTCTGCAACCAGCACATTGCCTATGCCTGCATTTGATTTGCCAAAGCAGTCATATCAGATATCATGGGGGTAGTATTAGCTTCATCACCGTTTTGTGCTTTCACGTACGTAGCCTGCGGTAGTTGCGGTTGCGCCCCAACCGCGGGAATGGATTGCGTCACACGCCCCAATGCAGCAGGCGTTGTTAATGAAGATTGCTTGGATGTATTCTCTTGTTGTCGCAGCATGGTGTCGACCGTGCTTGACGTTGTTTGCATTGGCGCTGGTTGCACAAGTGTCAACACCGGCACCGGTTGTGCTTGCATGGTACACGGAGGTGTCAGAGCCATGCCGAGGGGTCGCACCACGTTCCGAACACTTGCCTCTTGTCGATATGCCAATTCCGCAGCTCCCTCGAGTGTAGTGGGTCTCAAGTAATTCAAGTGCTGTTGTATGTGTGGAGTACATCCAGTGATGTATCCACGAAGCACCATGCTGTCAATGCCCTTCATTTCGACTTCAGATATTTCATCTGTTGATGTCAATGCTCCGTTCATCTCTGCAGCCAAGCTTTTCTTTATCTTCTCACCGAGCTCTCGGACCCTTTCCGTATATGCTCTCGCGCTCTCCTCATCACCTTGCCGCAAAGTGCCCAAGGATACTACCAATGATTGGTATGATTCGGTAATTTGATAAGTGTTAAGGAGCTCTTTTTCCAGTAACTCCCAATTCTTTTTTGTCGTGACCGATTGCCGAGTGTACCATGTCGAAGCTGTTTTGTCTAGGAAAGTGGGTAGCAGCTCAGCCCATGAAGCCGGCGTCACAAAACCGCTGCAAATGCAGCCTCGCTTGAAGCTCTTTATGTACTCCACCGGATCTTCCCCGTCCAGTCCTGCGAATGCCGGTATGATTGTCATACTTTCGTTCCCTTAACTTTATGACTTGATTTCTGGTTCCCGAGAATATAGATTTTTTACTATTCGCTCCAATAGAGGATTCCTCACTATGGAACTTGAGTCTTCAGTTCATGACCGTTTTATCATTCTTCATTTATTCGTCGCGCACGATCAGTTGATGTTGGTCCTATTTGTCCCCGGTGTGTTCGTCCTGCCCTCCTTAAACTTCTTCTCAGGTCTCTTCTGAGAGCAAGGAAGGATGGTCCTTCTATTGCTTCACGTCGTCTCCAATCGAACGAGATCTCTTGTCGAATCACCCTGCGTAGCGCCCCAATAGTGTATGAGGTTATGATTCTTCTCACCAACGCACGGTCTTCTGAATCATTTGTTTCATCTCCCGTTACTCCAATTAATTCGATATTACTCAACCCTCTCAGAGCCTCCCTGAACTGAGCCCTGAGACGGTCACATGCAACCTGTAACGGAAGACCTGTGCACATTTGAGTTGGTTTTCCTCCTTCAACTGTGTATTCTTGTCGAGGTTTCAATGTGAAGAATGAGCATCCGGCACCATTTCCACAGCTTGAGCAATTGAAGGGTAATGTGCAGAACTTTAGGAACTCAGAGCGTCGAGTACACGATTATTCCTCCAATAAATTAAGCCTTGGAAGTCGGAACAACACTCCAGAAAGAAATCGTGAACGCCAAGTGTGTCAAGAGCTCCTCATGCAGATGGAGTGTTATACGGTCGATTAGACCCCAGGTAGAAGGGCATTCAATAAGTCCAATCCGAAATCATCAGCATTGACTTTGGAACCAACAGCTTCTGAAATGTCAAGTTTTGACTTTGGCACCTACTCGTGAGCATGCCCAACAACGGACCGTATGCAAATTAGCACTCTTACAGATATCTTCGTTTCAATTCCACACGATCGAAGGCAAACCATGAGTCCCAGGCATCATGTCAATGTCGAGAGTGTATAATCTACTACACTGTATCAACTAAGATCCGTGCTTTGATTATCTATCTGATTCGGTTCAGTGTCAACTGCCAGATTATTATTTCCATTTCGCAAATCACTGATTCTATTATTTCAGCAATCTCTGTGTCATTGAGTAATCTCTCATGATATAACTCTAACCTCTTCGCTGCATCAGCAGTATCTATTAATGGAGCAAATTTCATCTCAAGAAATCTTATGGTTTCAATGAGACCAGATAAATTTCTCGGAGGTGTAGGCTGGAGTTCTACTCTTGAGACTATTTTCTCTTCGTCATCATAAGTCTCGTACAACCTACCCATGTTGTTTTGATCCCAAGCGTGTTACACTAAAGCTCATATTTCAATTTCATTTAACTTGAAGGTCAAATTCGATCCACGCTCACCGCACCAAGGATATGAATAGCAAAATAATTCCCTCACGGAATCTCGCATGTATACACTGAGTCCACTCACACACACACACATGGGTTTGCGCACACACACACAAGTTCAGAGAAGCTTGCTAATTCAGCACTTTATTCACTTATAATCTTGCGTACACTTTCTTTGATTTTCCACCCACTTTCCTCCGTCACTCCGGCCACTACCCACATGAGTCCGGCCCCATATCCTCCCCCTTTCACCGCCTTAAATCCCCTATCTCTATTCCTCCACCGTCGGTTATCGGACAACCGTCACGACTCCACAATCATAAATGCACTCTAACCCTAACCGCTAACTGCCAAAGCTAACCGCTAGTAGTAGAATAGTATCTAGCTCCAATGCACGAATGCAATAGTTGCAATAAATGTAGATTATGTGTTCGAGTCCTCATACCGTCGTCGAAGTAGTTCATATGCGTTGATACCTATGTGAGTGGAAAAATCACCATGACAGTTCCCATGCAGATTGGAAATGATGTGGTAGAAAACGAAGGAGATCAAAGCAATGTTATCACTGGAAAGAAGCGGAGTAGACCTCCGAAAAAGCCTTTGGTTCCAAAGGCCAAGAACGAAACCGGTAAAGGGCTGAAGACAACCCCGGGGAGTGCACATAAAGTTAAGATTAGGAATACACGTGAGTGCGTTTTAATAGCATACCCCCTACAATACTTGACCTTAAAATAGTTTTTAAATAAAATTTTTTTAGGTGCTAAATCATTACATATATATCAATCATTTGGTATAAATTTCAAGACCAAAAGTTTTTTAAATCTTGTAAAAAAAAATGATAGAAGTTTGAACTAAAATGTGTTGTTTTTCGCTTCAAAAATCAATTTAAAAATATTTCGAAGTGATTATTTTTTGAAATTCATACAACAAGAACTTTAGATTGTGTTGAATAACTTCATATTTTTTTTACAATTTTTAGATGATTTTTTAATACATACATAGGGGGGTCAAAAGTACGCACTCACGTGATTCCTAGTCTTAACTTTAAGTGCACTCCCCGAGAAGACAACACTTGCGAAACAGCCTAAGGCACCAACAACAACATCAGATATTGATGTAGAATGTCCCCCGCCTGAGTTTCAAGATGTTCAATGCGAATCAGGGGTCAAAGAAGTGATGTCGGAAGGAAGGAAGTTGAAGCAGAGACGGCAGGAGATGTCTTGGAAACTAGGGTGCCAAGCTTTCTTTGTGGTGAAGCAACTCTACCTGGACTCCACATTGTGTGAAATTCAATACCATTGTGTTGATCATGTCAACAAGGAGAGAAAGGTTTGTCACGGGAGTTCCTTTGGAGGTTACAGTAGCTCTTTGGGCACGCGTCTTTCTACAAGGACGAAAGATTGGATTGAAACCCAATTGAGAGAGGGATTAACACCTCCACAAGTCATGGCCCACCATAAAAGGGATGTCATGTTCATGGCACAAAGGAATGAGAAATCGACCCGCGATACATTTATTATGCCACATGACGTGCTTAACCTTGCGAATAAATTGGCAGAGGAGTTGTGGCAGAAGCATGATGATGATGCGACCAACGTTCGCATGTGGACCAAGGAGAATGTGGATTCATGGTTCTTTTACCAAGAGCACGAATCATTGGATCTTAATTTGCCCCCAAAAGAGGAGTGCACTTATACATTGGGGATACAAACCGATTGGCAAAAGGAGATCATGTTGGTCCACGGTCACAAGGCTCTATCAATAGATTCCACATTTGGTACAAACGATTCTCAGGTAAGTTTTTTATTTTGTAGATATTTCAATGGCTTGGCAATTGCAGTTAATGTGGATTAGCCTCTCATGTAATATCATCTGCTCCACAATACCCACTGTACACTGTGCTAGTGTTCTACGAGTGGCAAAATGGTACCCCCGTGGCTTTTGTCATCACAAGTCGCTGCAAAACAAAGGATATCGTTCTATAGCTCTCGAAGCTACGAGATCAGGCTCTCACCGTGGATAATACTTGGTACCCAAATGCCGTCATCGTCGATTGTGCACAAGCTGAGTTGCATGGCCTTGCATAAATATTAGTACTTGCAACTACCTTACTATACCATGTGAAATTGTTGTTGCTCATTCATACAATTGTTAATTAATGTCCTCATTGATCCTTTCTTGAACATGATGGTGTGGCCTAACACCAAGATTATGTTGTGCCTTTGGCACGTTCGTAAGGCTTGGGCAGAAAAACTTGATGGGCAAAGCCAAAGACCTACAGTTGCGGCTAGAGGTTCTGAAAGCTACAGCGGAACTTATGTACACATCTGATGCTGTCACCGGAAGAGAGGCTGTTACGCGAGCTAAGAAAAAATTTAAAGATTTAAAAAAACTTCTTCCCAAGGCTAGAGAATATTTGCATTACTTCGAAAAGCAGTGGATGGAGAAGCTTGAAATATGGGTAATAGGGTATCGTAATGTTCCACATACGAACCAGGATACAAATGCAGCAGTGGAAAGTTACCATGCAAATATGAAATCCATCTTGAAATCACTGTGAAATCCATGTTCAGAATCATATAACATTTTTGCAAATATAGTTCCATAGTACTCGGACTCCACAATCAGAAAAGAAAACATATACTTGAAAAATATAAAGTCGGAACAGGTGCATTAGGGCCCAAAAAAAATGAAAATTGGCCACCAAAATAACATCAAATTGTACACTATCAATAAAGGAACTCGTCTAGTGGATCAATTGGAGCCAACTCTTCTACGGAATGTGGCGGTGCAGCGACATCACACAATTCCCCACCAAGGGCTGCTCTGCCCTGGTCTTATGGGCCGATAGGTCCGTTGGAGGATGCATATGCCTGCTTTGTGTCAAGCGTCTCGAAAACCACCCCCATACTTTCCATGCGGAATGCCTTAAGGTTGTCCTCCAAATCTGAAGTTGCTTTTGGCCAGACTCCCATACAATCCAAACTCCCAAAAAGTCACATGAGATCTGCATTCTCACGTATCAGCATAACCTCAGTCATGGCTGCTATAGCCTCAAAACAAGTGGGTCCAGCAGCTGTAGTCCAGAGCACAAAAAGGTGATCATATCTCCCAATCTTCTCTATGTCCAGAACAACCTTCATAAATGTCCATCGCAGCCACTCTAAAGCCTGCTCCACGACAATGGAACCGGCATCGCTTAAATATTCATCTGTCCCCAATGCCACCTTCACCAATCTGTAGTCCTCCTCAATAATGTGAAGCCCCGGGAAGAAAATGCGGCCCAGTTTCGAAACATCATCCAACACTACTCTCAACCGAGTAAGGCTGCTCCCTGCCAAAGACTGCTTCGTAATCCCAGTCACTGGGCATATGATGGGAGCGCTCCCGCCTGAAGTCTGTCTATGAAATAACTTCATTGAGCACGCTACAGGCATGGGGCAGACAGAGTGTGTTAGGCTTGCCACTTCAACGTCAATCCACCGGAGCAGCCTTCGGAGCTCCTCATCGCTATGCTGAAACGGTTGCGCCATATCCGCTCGAGTAAACCCCTCACGACGTGCAATCATGTACAGGGGCGACCATGACCGCACTTGACACTCCGCTTGGCGCTTCGCTTCCAACTCATAGCCTGAGAGAAGTTTTCTCTGATGATCCCGTCTTTTCTGCATCAAAGTCTCTTTCGCATCTTGCCATAGTACCATGGCTTGACGATATATTAGCAACTCCTCCATGAGGACCTGCACATTCTGAATCTCTTGAACAAGCAACTTCTCTCCTCCCTTAAACACTTCCATGAGCTGGTCTACCGCCTTTCTTTCATCAGCTGGAATTGGCCCCTGAGTAATAGTCCAAAAAGATGATCAAATTATGTAAAGAAAAAAACAAGCATACGTGGAACAACCCCCTTTAAAGCATGAACGAAACAACCCATGTCTCATTGGGATCTCCGAAAAAGCCAATCACAGAACAACCCATGTTAAGTAGTGGGATCGACAAGAAAGGCAAGAACGGAATAGTTCATGTCAATTACTGTACCTCATCATCCTCTATCATAGAAAGAACCCCTTTTACACTCCACACCTTGCGCTTTAGATCATTCGACTTGAGCAGCTAGACTCCAATTGCTCTACAACCTTCCTTGGTTTGTCGAGAAGCTCTTTTGGAAAGAGCCCTTCAGTTTGAGATTGGAGGACATACAGACCAGGGGCATTAACAGGTGCCTCTGGAAATGGCCCTATATCCCGATCAGGGTAGCTCCGAAAAGCCTCTTCCCACGCCCCATCCTCCTTCGACCCTAAAACCGCTGGAGTATAATTTGTACTCACCGGAGCAGCTGTTTTCTTATTTATTTTCTTTTGTAATGTCAGAACATGTTTTTGTAATTTGTCAAGCACACTTACAGACAGAGCAGCCACGTTGGATGGGGCTTTGGCATTCGTGAATCCATATGTGGCAAGGGAGTGACGACCCTTCATCTTCTCACGCACAGAAACCGCAGCCCGCTCTACTTTCTTTTTGACTTGGCGAACACTCGATTCCTTCCCACTTATAGCCTGCTTTGATGTGGTCACCTTAGTCCTCTTCGTGCTCCGCTTGATCTCCTTAGAAGAATCTAAGAGGATGATATCTGGGCCCCTACCTTTCTTGTTGGATCCTCCACCACAAAGTAGATGCTCTGATACCATCGATAATTGAAGCCTGCTCCGCTCCTGAAGCCTGCTCCGCTCTTGATGCCTGCTTCGCTCTCGATGCATGTTCCGTTCCCAATGCCTGCTCCGCTCCTTCCGCAAGTGATTTCAGCCTACATGCCGGTGCCAGCTCTGTTTGATTAAGTAGGTTATGGAAGATAAAGAGTCAATTGTATTAATTGTATTTTTAAAAGGTTTACAAGTTACACATTTATATGTGCAGGAGAGGTAACGGTGTAACTATTCAGTCTATCGTTGTGCCTATTGAATCTACAGAGCTATGTCTGTTGAGTCTACAGCCGACTGGACTAATTGTTGTAACACTTCCCCTTCAGCTGTAGCACTAAAAATTAAAGAACTAAGTATGTCTTGATATGCTTCTTGGGAATAGAAGTAGTGATGATGTATACTCCCCCTTGCTTTATTGCGAAGAAGCATTGGCGATGCCCTCAAGACAGGCATTGTGTTTAATTTTAGGTAAAGATTTTGTCAAGATGTCAGTGCACATCATGGATGTGGGGGTAAATTGCAGTTGTAAAACTTTGGATTGAACTTGATCGCGTAGAAAATAATATCTTAACGCAATGTGCTTTGATCTATCATGGAACTTAGAGTTCTTGGTGAAGGCAATACAGGATTGATTATCGCAGTAAAGAGTGCTTGGCAGACGAACAAGATATCCCAATTCAGAAGTTAATGTTTGTAACCAAAGGAGTTCCTTGGTGGCGGTAGTTGCAGCTATATATTCTGCTTCGCTGGTGGATAAAGCCACAACTGATTTTTTTTTGCTTTGCCAGGAGATGAGACAAAGAGAATCGAGGAGGAATAGATAACCTGAAGTTGAGCGTCGTGTATCTATATCTCCGGCCCAATCAACGTCACTCCAGCCTTCTAAATTATGAGGTGGGGACAATGATGGAGATGGAGAAAAATTAGCACCACTATATGTTAAGCCTTGAGTCATGGTGCCGCGTAAACATTTGAGAATTCTTTTAACACCAAGCCAATGGACAGGAGCAGGGTAGGCCATAAATTGAGCAAGGTGATTAACTGCAAAAGCCAAATTCCAACGGGTCCATGTAACTAAGTACTAGAGGGTACCGATAGCTTTTCTGTATGGAATGGAGCTCATGAGATGATGTTCATCAAGACTAAGATTTTCACTCTGTTCTTGAGTATAGCGGATACCAACTTCAAGTGGAGTATTGACTAAAATATTGTTTTGCATGTTGAACATAGTTAAGATATTGAGAATGTGTTTATCTTGAGATAAAGTCAAGGTTCTCTTGGCTCGGTCTCTGCGAATTTGCACACCTAAGATATATTTGATATTATTATTATCTATCATGGAAAAATGTTGAGAGATTATTGCCTTTGTTGCAGAAAGAAATTTTAGATCATTGGATATTAGGATTAAGTCATCAATGTATAATCCTAGAAGTATTAACAAGGTCTTGTAGCGTTTGATGTAGACATTGGTGTCAGATGTATAGCAAAGAAAACCTTCAGCTAGTAAAAATGAGTCCAGGACTTCATTCCAAATGAGGGTAGATTGCTTGAGTCCATAAAGGGTCTTTAAGAGTTGGCATACTTTATGTTCCTTTCCAGGTTGGATGAATCCTTCATGTTGTGAGACGTAAATAACTTCTTTTAAAACGCCATGGAAGAATGCAGTAGTAACATCCATCTGGTGAATATGGTAGTCATGGAGAGTAGTAAGTGCTAGTAAAAGGCAAAGGGAGGTCGTTTTGATGACCGGTGAATATGTTTCATTATAGTCGATGCCAGCTTGTTGAGAAAAGCCTCTGGCAACCATTCTTGCTTTGTAACGAGCAAGAGTACCATCTGAGTTATATTTTCGTTAGCAGAGCCATTTGGTGCTTACAATAGTTCGATCAGGAGGTGGATCAACTAATTTCCAAGTTGAATTTTGGATTAAGGATTGATATTCTTGATTCATTGCCGCCTTCCAATGGTGAGAATCAACACTAGAGAGTGCTTCTTGCACAGTGGTAGGATCAGTAACCCGTGTCATGAAGGCATAAGCAAAATTTTGTTCATCATGAAATTTTGTTGATTTCCATTGGCCTTTATTCAGACGAGAGGAAGTCCTCAACGGTGGGGAAGGTGAAGACTGGGATTGTTGTTGGTGAGAGCGTAAGTGAGCGTTGCCAGGGGAATTATATAAAAGATCATGACATCATTTCTTGATGGAAGATGATGGTTTAGGTGATTCTAATTCAGGTTAGAACTTGGGGGTATCTGGAGGTGAAGAGGGGTTGAGGTTGGGAGAAGGTTGGCTCACTGTTGGTGAAGGTGAGTCTGGAACATAATAAGGATGATCACTAGTAGATGGATCAGTGGGTATGGCTTCGGGAGTTGTACTGGAACTGCTAGGCAAGAGGTTCTCTTCAAAGAAGCGAACATCACGGCTTGTAAAAATTTGATGAGTTTCAAGATCATAGAAACAATAGCCTTTGATGCCAGTGGATTCTCCATAACTAAGGAAAATACACTTTAATGTTTTAATGGTAAGCTTCTTGCGGTTTTCGTCATGGATATGAGAATAGGCTGTGCAACCGAAGATGTGAAGATGATGTAAATTTGGCCTGAAACCAGTCCATAGTTCATAAGGAGTGGCAAATTGGACAGCTGAAGTAAATGAACAGTTTTGAAGATAACAAGCTGTAGAGAGAGCTTCAGCCCAGAAAGAATTATTAAGTCGTGCAACGTTAAGCATGCTACAAGCAGATTCAACCAAAGTTCGATTTTGGCGTTCAGATACGTCATTTTGGGCTGGGTTATATGGATTGGTGAATTGTCGAGCAATTCCATTATCAACACAAAATTGGTTAAATTTATTTGAACAGAATTCTCCACCATTATCGGAGCGGAGAATTGAGATTCGGTGGTTGGTTTGATTCTCAACCAAAGTCTTATATTGGATAAATTGTGGAAAGGCAACAGATTTCTTGGATAAGAAATAGATGTGAGTAAATTAACAATAGTCGTCCACAAATATCATAAAATAAAGAGCTCTACCAAAAGAAGGTGTCTGCATGGGACCACAAAGGTAGGTGTGGACCAAGGCAAGTAATTCCATAGCACGAGTAGTAACAGCAGTAGGATAAGGAGACTTGGCATGTTTGCCAAAGATACAATTGTCGCATAAGGGTAAAGTAAGGCCTTATTCGTTAAATTGAGACATAATGGTCATTTTGAGACTTCAACCCTAAAACAATTATAGTCATTTATCATTGAGTTGATGATAAGATGAGACTGTAACCTTTGGGCAATCAAAGGTTTATATATATATTAATATATTAAAGTCTCAAATTACCGAATAGTCGCAAACCTAAACAGTTATAATGGTTTATCCTCGAGTCGACGATAAAATTGAAACTACACTTTGTCTCAATTTAACGAATAAGGCCTTAAGTGGACTTGATTGGTGGAATGCCGTGAACCAAATTTTGAGTGTTCATTAAATTGAGAGCACGAATATTGAGATGGCCTAGACGATAATGCCATCGCAATGTTTCAAGATCTAATTTGGGTAGAGTGGTAACAAAATAACTTGAAACAGGTGGTTTGATACTAGTGCCAAGGGAAAATAAACATCCTTCTTTCTCAATTTTGAAGGTCATTTGTTGGTGAGATATGGGTGAAGTAGTTTTGAGGATATAGTGATCCCGAGTAAAAGTAACAATTGTGTTGCGTGTGTTTGTGATTTGAGTTACAGAAAGTAGATTCTTTGCCAAGCCTAGAACATATAAAACATTAGTGATGTGTAAGGTTTGTCTAGAAGAAAGACTCAGAAGAATTGATCCGTAACCAATAGCACTAAACACCCAATTCGCTAATTTTGCACTTGGCCATATAATCATGCACTTGGCCCCCAAGCGCATTAAAAAAAATGTTTGAAAAATTCTCTAAAAAACAGCCATTTTTGTCTTTCTACAATCCCTTACGTTGTAAAAAAACAATTTTTTAATTTATTTTGTATTCTCATCTTAATCTTTTATTTTATCTTTATCTTTATCTTTTCTTTTCTTTTCTTTTCTTTTATCTTGTCTTCCTCTTGTCTTCCTTTTTTTCTTCACCTTGCCATTTTTGGAGTTTAAACCTTAAAAAAAAGTTTTAAATAAAAATCAAGGAACAGCCGATGGCTGAATCCAATACAGGGCCAAATATATATATATATATATATATATATATATTATTATTATTATTATTATTATTATTTTGCTTCCGCTTTTTCCGGGAAGAGAGGGTCCGCGCGCGCGGACCCTACTCTAATTTTCAGCCTCCCCCCCTCCCTCCTCTCCCCTATATAAACCCTCCTTCACTCTCCCTCCCTCACACTCTCTTTCCTCCCCTTTTCCTCTCTTGTCCTTCTCCCTCTCTCCTTTCTCCCTTCTCCTCAATATAAAGGAGGAAGAGGGAGGCAAAGTGAGGGAGGGAGAGTGAGGGAGGGTTTATGTAGGATAGAGGGGGAAAAAAAGGATAGGAGAGGAGGGAGGGTTAAAATTAGAGTAGGTTCCGCGCGCGCGGACCCGCTCTGCCCGGAAAAAGCGGAAGTAAAAATAATAATAATAATAATAATAATTTGGCCTGTATTGGATTCAGCCATCGGCTGCTCCCTGATTTTTATTTTTTTTAAATTTTTTTAACATTCAAACTCTAGAAATGGCAAGGTGAAGAAAAAAAAAGGAAGACAAGGGGAAGACTAGAAGAAAAAGAAGAAGGAAGACAAGAAAGAAGACCAAAAAAAAAACAAGATAAAAATATATATAAATATACATATATAAATATATATATATATATATATATATATATATATATAAAGATAAAAGATAAAAATAAGAATACAAAATAAATAAATAAATTGTTTTTTTACAACATAAGGGATTGTAGAAAGACAAAAATCGTTGTTTTTTAAACAATTTTCAAACAATTTTTTTTAAAGCCATATTTGCTCATGGAATGAGTACACTTGGCCAAGTGCAAAATTAGGGAATTGGGTGTTACTATATGTGCTATTGTCACCAAGTAGGATTAGTTGGGGGGAATCAAGTTCCTGATAATCCCGAAATAAATTATTGAGTGGAGACATATGTTGGCTAGCACCTGAATCCAGGTACCATGAGGCACAAAAAAGCCGAAGGAGCAGATACTGCAAAAAATAAGTATAATTGCTCATCACTTGTCAAAGTGTTTATATGAGATTTGGAAGAGCTTCCTTGATCTTGTTTCTTCTTACGACAATCTGGAGCTTTATGGCCAGGAATATTACAGTAATGGCATATTATAGATGAAGAATTTCAAGATATATTGGATATGAGATTATTTTGATTTGAAGATAAATGGGAACAGTTGGTCTTGTTAGAAGGATTTTTGGAAAATCGATCAGATTTAGAAGGATATTGTTTGGTAAATTTGCCTTTGACATAAAAGGCACTTGTCTTCTTCGAATCAGGTTTTGACGAATTAATAGCATTTTGTTGTAGAATATTAGAAAGTAATTATGTGAAAGTGAGGTTTGTTATGCCTCTTTGGGTTGTGATAAAGGGGCTCCATGATTCAGGTAAAGCACTGAGGAGCAAATTGATTTGTTGAGGATCGGTAAAATTACAACCAGCGATGGCAGCCTCTTGGATAGTGGATTGCCATGTTTCAAGGAAGTTCATGACATCATCAAATTCTGACATAGTTATAATTATGGAAAAGTTGCTTATGAAGATTTACTTGGCTTGCTTTATTCTATTTTTCATATAGTTGTTTAATCTTATCCCATACAGCTTTTGAGGTAGTAAGTGATCGAAAAGCAATTAGCTGTTTTTCTCCACAATGGAGAAGTATATCTGATCGTACTTTAGAATCTTTAACTTGCCATGCTGCTAAGCCAACAACATCGGATTGAGCAGGAACAACCACTGTGCCATCCACAACGGTCCATAATTTGGACCTGATTAGGAGCATCTCAATTTTGATGCTCCAAGTTGCATAATTGGCTGCAGTAAAAGGTGCAATATTGTAAGCTCTTGTAGCTCTATTGGATCCAGATGAAGCCATGACTCTGGGATGTCAAACTAACAAATTATAGTGACAAAACTATCATGTGCTTGAAGCAAGTCCATTACTAGAACTTATTTGTTTACTTCTACAAGAGAAGTGAAGGTCATGATGAGCACTGGATATTTTTACATGGCTCTGATACCATGTTTGATTAAGTAGGTTATGGAAGATAAAGAGTCAATTGTATTAATTGTATTTTTAAAAGGTTTACAAGTTACACATTTATATGTACAGGAGAGGTAACGATGTAACTATTCAGTCTATCGTTGTCCCTATTGAATCTACAGAGTTATGTCTGTTGAGTCTACAACTGACTAGACTAATTGTCGTAACAAGCTCCGCATTGGTATCTTCTTCATCACCGCCCTCTTTGTCGTCCTCTGATTCATCATCATCATCTTCATACTTGAATTGGCCTCCGCAAGCTCGTGGGAGTTGCACATCATACTGCTTGAAAACGTCCGTCACAACCTGTTGGGTCAGCTTTGGTGGATAGACAAGAAACATCTTCAACCGACCCAATCGCTCGTAATGATATCTGGTACGCCACTTATGAACTCGATGGTAACCCAACTCATTCTTGTCTTTGAACTGGCTCTTGCACCATCTGCAGTAGAATGGAATTGTGGCTCGTTTCGCATCTCTTTGTTTCCTAGCCTTCATATGCCAACGGAGATTAACTTCCACCAACAGCCAATCGAACTCACTCTGAGTATAGTACTCATACAGATTTGGTTCCCTGCTCCAAGTGGCTTGACACTTCTACACATCTTCCTTTCCTTCTGACTAAGCCACTTCAGCTGCATCCAGAAATTATAAGGGTTAGGCTTGTTCCGCAATGAACATAGATATTAAGTTTAAATAACAATTACCAGAAGATGACAGTGGGAGTAATGGCAACTTACATCAGGAACTACACCCACGTCTACCATGATAAGCTGGTTCTGAATCTTCCTCGGCAAATCCTCTATGAAAGGCAAAGGGGTGGCCTTTGCCTTCAATGCAGCACATATCTCCCTCCATGTGGGCTCCCGGTTATCCATCTGAAAGAGACGACTGCAATTTTCAAAAAAAAAACCCCCAAACCACATCAACGGAACAGGCTGGACGAAAACAACGCATCACCCTAGCCAAAGACGGAACAGCCTAAATCCTACAGAAGAACGAAACAGCCAGAACTCTAAACATACGGAAAAACCCTTAACACTAAACAATACAACACCAAATCTACACAAAAACTAAAACCCTAAACCTCACGAAGTAGCAATCAAATGCTTCAACCAATTTTTTCTTGTTTGAAGCATCCATCAATTCACAATTTGAATATTACAATTTAAATTGACTGCATTGTGTAGTTGGACCAAATTTACTAAAACCCTACAACTAGTATACCATGAACTTACTCACAAGTGATTGAAAAAAAAAAAAAAAAAAAAAAAAACATACCTTGAAACTTGAGTTCTAAATGCCTTTAGCTCTGAACTGCACGTCCCGATCCTCCAAGCATTCATGTGCCCCGATCCAAAAACCTAAACCACGATTACTACAAAGACAAGATACGGAGCACGATGTTGGGCGTGGCAAAGAGGCTGGGGTGGGGATGCACGTGAAGGCAAGGAGTAGACGCAGGCACGAAGCAGACGAAGGCGAGGAACATGCGCAGGCTCCGCAAGCTGGAGGCGCAAAATAGGATGAGGAGCGGGCGCAGCCAAGCTAAAGATCCAGAGCAGAAGGCCGCCCGTAGAGCAGGGGCCCGTAGGCATGGAGTAGGTTGGAGCAGAAGGCCGCGAAGCGGAGAAGGCAAGGAGCAGGCGCCCGTGGAGCAAAAGGCCGTGGAAGGGAACGAGCAAGTGTGGGAGTCCAAAAGATGAACAGTGTTATCTCAAATAGGGACCTCAGATCATGACATCAGCTGCTCCGCGAAACACTCGCAGGTCCAGAATATTGTTCTCCGGACCCATTCAATTTTCTCTTCAAAAGAACACAAATGTATTCTTCTATGCTCCCATGGCCGCCTTATATACTCATGAGGCGGCTATGAGAGGGTATGGGAGAACATACGCATGTTCTCTTTACGAAAGGAAGAAAGCAAAGGGGCGGCTATGTATCATTAGCGACCCGCAAAAAGTATATATATATATATATATATATATATATGATTTTTTTGTTTTATTTTTTGTATAGGTGGTTGAGTGTGCATGATCGCACATTCTTTTTTCCCTTTTTTTAGTGCATTTGGATGCCCTGTTGGAGTTGACAATGATGTTGGTCATGTGGAATTTCATGGATTCTATATAGGGGAGTGAATCGTTTAGCTCGTTGTTCTAAAGAGTTTGTTCGAAAAAGTTGGACAATCTGTTTTGATAACATAGTAAGAAAATGTCATGGTGGAGTTGTTATTTGGAGGGAGGAAGCAACAAATGCAACAGTGACGCTATATGATTACGTGCGGATGAAGCAAATCACTATTCCAAATGAAGCGAAGTCGCACATACTTGAATATGTTGCAATGCACATTGAAGGCATGGGTGACAAGAGGTTGCTAGATGCTTACTAGAGTAGATGAGTACATTACTATATAATATGTTATTGTTTAGTTTATTTGTCAAGGTACTGATTTAAAAGTTTGTACTATTTTTATAAATTATAAATAAGTAAAGTGTTTTTATATACTAAAATGTATATTTAAAACATAATTGTCTATTTTTTGCCTACTTCTAATTGCTTACAATATGTTTACATGGTTTTGTAAGACGTGTACTTAAACTCTTGTTTGAGAACTCAAACCTCATGTATTTTCTAATATACTATGTGTCAAGATCAATTTCAAGGAGAGTTTTGTTGTGTATATAATTAAATTAGAAAATATTCAAAGCACAAGTAATGACTTTTCAAGAAAAAAATGACTCGAAAATTTCCAAATTATCCTTTTTGCAACCAAATCTGTAGAAGAAAAAAATTGGCCAAAATTTTCATGCAATTTCTACCGGTTTGAATTTTTAGTGCGCCCGGAAGCCAAGTGCATGATTATATGGCCGAATGCAAAAATAGGGAATTGGGTGTTGTAGGTAGAAATTATGCTTCTTTCGCTAACTGCATTTTGTGTAGTAAAGTGCTTATGTTCTAAAATAAGTTGTTAGTCGTAGAATAATTGCATTGTTATATAGAGTATTGTGGTATTTTGCATGTTCTTTAAACGTGTAGAGGTCAAGAATGTGAAATATTGCGATAGCATGTATGTTCTTGAAACATGTGGAGAGGAAGAATTGTAGAATATTGTGGTACTTTGGATGTCCTTGAATTGCATGAACGACTTGTTTGAAGAAAGTTGCGATACTTATTTTCTCACATTTTCAAAATATTGTAAACTACCCAAGTTTTGGAGACCCTCATATACAAACTTACTTTTTGAGTAAATTGTTGCATCCACTAAAGATATTGCTATAAATCGGAGGTTATTATCAATCTTTGTAGTGATAAACAAAAACATTGGCTTTCAAAATGAAACATTCTCTTCCTTTGGCTCCTTGTGAAACCAAAAAAAACCTAAAATATATGTTTTTCAATCCCATTTTAATCATTCAAATGATTCTATGTGAATTAGTAAAAATTAATGAAAAGCAGAGGGCACCTATACAATCTAACAACATATGTGATTTTTTTCATATGCATCTCACTTCGCTCAATGTACCAAAAGGCTACTATGCACAAAAATTATGTCTAATTATGGCTACTAAAAGTATGGGAAAAAGTTGATTTTGTAGTGTTGTTTTTTTGGATGTTAAAAACAAATATCAATCAAAGTATTTCTATAAAAATAATCTTATGTGAGTATAAAATACAACATTGATGGGATATAATATTGTTTTTTGTAGGTACTCATTGTATTTAAAGGTGTTTTTAATGTTTGGCTCTATATTTCTAAATATTATGGGAACTTTGGCTCTATATTTCTAAAAATTAGATCATTACTATAAGCAACTATATTTAGTTGCCTTAATTATTCGGTGTTAAAATAGTTGTCCAAACTTTATTTTTTTAATTTGGTATTTTTTATTTGGAAAAAGCTAAATTTAATTTTGTGAAATCTTGTTTCATTATGTTTATAAAAAAAAGCTTATTTTAAAACATGTTTTGTGTCTAATTATCCTTCAATGTCTATTTCGGATATCTACAATTTTCTATGAAGAGTATACAAAATTCACTTCATGAAGTTGTCATACAAATGAAAGATGTCAATGATGAAATTTGGATGACATTCATACAATTTAATTATTTATGTCAAAAATTTTTGAATTCTATTTTCGATGATATATTCTCTTTATAATCAAGTTATAAATACAAAATAACTCATTATCTTAAGAAATTTTGAATCATTGACCACATGTGTATAATTGAACAATGTTGAATTAAAATAATAAGATTTTTACTTATTGACAAGTTTTTTAATCACTTTCAGAAACACTTCTGTCAAGCTATAATTATAATACTCATATGAGTAATTCCATCACTTTTGAAACACTGTGATTTCGACCGATGAATTTGAATTATGCATCGCAATGAATTTTAAGTTGAAAGCATCAATGATGTAACTTTAGTGAATTTTCAACTTCAAAACTTGTAAATTCAACTGAAAATATTTTATTCTTTTGTATTGTACATGTGTCCTATAATCAATATACTTCACAACTATTCTTTAGTCAAAACGGTTTGAAAAATCATGTCTTATAATACACCTAAGTTATGTCCAAATATCCTAGGTATTCAAGGATTAAGATTTTAGGCAATTTAACCCCTAAGCGCTTGGTCGTCCAAAAAATGGACAATACGTAGAAATGAATTTGTTTTTCTCTTCCGTCGTCGACTTTTGGCAAAGTGAAAATTTTCCGGCGATTTTTTAGAGTTGTTACAAAGGGAGTATTGGTGAAAATTTTAAAAATGTATGAAAATTTATGCCTCAATTCATATTGAAGCGATTCACCAAATTTTTTTAAAAAATCTTAGTTCAAAAGTGCTCTTGAAAATTAAGCATTAAAAAAAAAACTCATAAAATTAAGCAACCAAAAAATGTCCAAAGATCACTACACTTAGAGTATTACATTTCAACCCATCGTAACAAATTTCATTCACAGATTGTCAATATCTTATTCGTAATCGAATTACAAAAGATTTTTGAATTTTAAGTTTCAAATTTTATACAAAAATATTGGTGACAACAATCATAAATTTAACTATATGAATAGAATCTAAAATTCATAATGTACAACTTTTATTCATACATCAAGTTCAAAATATCCCCTTTAGTTGCATTTTATAATGCATCTTTGCAATTCTTCAAATCAAGAGAGGGTTGTGGACATTTAGGGGTTAAAGGTGTTTGTTATGTTTAATTAGCACTACATTTGTAAGTATTATGGGAACTTTGGTGTTTAAATCAAGATCAAATTTTTGGAGCATGTCTATGTAGAAAACACATCAAACCGGACTTTTTTGGTTAAAATTTTAATTTTTGACAAGTCAAAAAATATATGGAATTATAAGAATCTAGTGATCACACAGGCACTAGGGTGAATCCCTAAGTGCACAAGGTGGCCAAAAGCAACCCGATTCCACATTCATATGAATTGTCAAATATCCTAGGCATTTAGGCGTTAAGGATTTAGGCAATTTAACCCTTTGACGCGTTTGCATTTATATAATGGACGACAAACAAACTGCAATCTTTCTCAACACTACATCCCGTACAGTTTTTCATCTATCCAAATTTCTCTTGGTTCTTATGCTAGTTGACTATCATTTGTACAATATGGATCTTCAAAATAAGATATTGTGATTTTTTGAAAAACAACACAGTTAGTTTACGTCAAGTTTCATTTTTAGTTCAAAAAATGAGACTTTAAACATGATTTTCTAAAATAAGTAGAATCAAATAATGAAAACCAGACCATCTCGTAGTGCAAGTTATTCTAATTTCATTACAATATTTAAAAATAAAATTCGGTGTTAATTTGGGATTTTCAATTGAATTTCAAGAAAAAACCTTGCAAAATTAATTTAAAAATATTAATAAAGAATATGATAAATCCAACCGTACACATGTGACCTTCACATTGACATTTACAACTTCGCTTTGTACATCAACTCCATTTTTTTTTTTCATCAAACAATTTATAACAAATCTTTGAAATTAGTGTTGAATCGGGACGTTAACCCGTTCACGGTGATCTAAACAGCGGTTATGGGTACTTCTACCTTATCTTCCATTTCCGTGGCAAGATGAAAATCATCCAGTTTGGGGGTTTCTGTTTCCCGGTAGGCACTCAGGGATTGCCATTCAAGCTGCCATCGCGGGGTGGCTGTCGCTCCCGGCCTCGTCTTGCCTTATCCGCAACGTAACCCCAATTGCGTTTCACGAATTCCTCAACCTCACTCTCCTCGTAGCGCATTTCCTCACTCCCTTGCTGCTGCGCATTTTCTCAATTTGGGTTTTCCCTCTTTAGGTTTTTGCTGTAAGTTAGCCATGGCGTGTGTGGCCGATGTGAGCCGCGCTATGGTTTGCGCCTCGGCCCCGTCTGTGTCCGGCTGCGTCGTTGCGCGCAATGCCCGCGTTTCCGTGTCCCCGTTCTTCAACCCGGGCGCGAAGTCGCTGCTGTCCGTGTCGCAGGGGCGAACCCAGCACAGCAATGGCGCCCCGTTGGTTGTCAACATGGCCAAGCGCGACGAGGAGCTTGTCGAAGTCCGCAAGATGAGCGACGAGGATATCAACACCACTGTGGTCGACTTGAAAGGAGAGCTCTTCTTGTTGCGAACCAAGCAGGCTACCCGCCAGGAGTTCAAGAGCAGCGAGTTTCGCCGAATCCGTAAGAATGTGCGTCGTTTGCCCTTCCTCTGTCAATTCTGTATTCACCACAATCAGCTCATTTCTATTGTTGTGACTTTTACCTACCGAGAGTACTTTTTATTTATTTTTATAGATTTCGTCCCCATTTCCATGAGGATTCCAATGCACTAAAAATCGCATTATTTGGATGCTATAAGAATAAGCTATATGAATTTGTATGCTATATGAATTTTTGAAGTTGAGCGAGTAAAACCGCGAGTAGGCTTAGACTAAGAGAATAGGTCAATGCGTTGAGAATTCATTATTTCTGTGTGCTCTGTTGCTTCGGAGGCACCTAGGTAGGCCAACCTTCAGCTTTTGTGCTTCTGCATTACTGACTAGAGCAGAAGCCTGGATTTTGATGTGCAAGTTTTTTTGGGGTCAATTGGTGAAGATGTGGTGGAATAATATGTCGAGAATTTTGTTGACATGTGAAAGATTGCGTTAGTCAATGTTCGGTTCTGTGATGCGATTTCCGAGATGCCAGATTAATTGTGTCACTGCAAATGGTGAAGTCCAAGCATACATTGTGAATCACTTTAGCGTCTCAATCAATCTTCATAATTGAAGAGGGTTTATCTTAGCCAGTCCTTTGAGAATGTGGTTGCAGCATTGGTGTCCGTGTCCCGGCTTTTGTTTACGTGAAAGTAGAGCTTCGTTGTTACGAGAAATCATGTGCGTGAGTTGCATTTTCATAATGGGGCTCTACTTCCATGTTACTGGACATAACGTCGATGGTTAGATCTTGTGTAGTCCACGTCCTAAGAAGAGATATAATCATGCGCTCCATATCCAATGCTTGGTTGTCACATTGAGAATGTTATGACGTTCAAAGTTAACCCTATTTGGTGGTGGCATTGGCAGATTGCAAGGATGTTGACGGTAAAACGGGAGAGGGAAATAGAAAGAGGAATTGGGCTTAGGGAATCCAGGAAGCTCGACAGGGAGTGGAAGAGGAGCATTGTCATTAGACCTCCTCCATCGTACGCTGCCTCTTTGGCCGAACAAGAAAAGAAATAGAACTCCATTTGCTTCTAGGCTGTACCAGTGAAAGTAGTAGTTTAGTAGATTGACTTGACGTTCATTGACCGTGGTCACACAACGGAGCAAATGAGTCGTAGCATTGCTGTGCAGTTTTTTGAGGATCGACTAGAGCTCTCGGGCATGAGGAGTTTTATCAATGTCCAAAAATTATTATTTTCCACAAGTGCTCAAAGTTTGCGACCTTGTTTCACGTTCAGGCCAGTGTTCAATGATCCGGATGACGTGCAGTGTTTTGTTGGCTAGAGAATGTTTAGTTCGATAGCAATGTAGGTGCTCTGTAGAAGATCTACAGGAAATAGAAGATGTGCATCAGGTGAGATCTTTCTGTGGAGTCTCTGCTTCCGAATGTTTTTCCTTATTGTCTGCTTTAAGATACTGTTTGCGTCTCCTAAAGCATTGTGATTTTATGGAAGATGTGTAGAGCTGCGGAGAGGCCTTAACCCCTAAACGCCTGGGAGGGAAAAAAACTGGCTTATGAATGTAACTCACTATTCAATTCCAATTTTCATCCAATTTTGTGTGAAGGATTTTTGTTGGTCATGTCACCTCTTCAAGTTAAATTCAGATCAGTTAAATTCAGATCATTCAAGCTATTTTTGGGTTTTATATGGGTCTCAACTACAAAATAGTCGTATAAATGATTTACCATGTAGTGTATTTTGGATTTTTCTGTTTTTTCTATTTGAACTAAATTTAGGTCATGAAAATGAGTTTTATATCATTTGAGCTTAACTAATAAAATGAAACTTACCAAGTCTAGTTTCTACTCCACTTTAAAATTTTGGAAAACTCTGCAAATTGAGTGTTTTATTGGAGTTACAAGTTCGACATGTATTAATGTGGTGTAGGAAAAAAAATCTAAATTTGGATACATGGATGATTTTCATTACCTGTAATGCTCTTCATTGTAATCTACACATTTGGTAAAAAAATTGGAATTTTTGAGTACATTTTGTAATTGATATGAATTTTCTTTACAATCACCTTAAAAAATCTTAGTAATTTCTAATTATCACCAAAACTTGTGAAAAAATCATGGTTTGTAGTAGACACATGGCTTCATCTACTAAAAATAGAAATTTGAATTTTATCTTATTTATAATGGCAAAATTGAATGTGATAGGTACAACTTGATTCCATGGTCATGAGCTCGACGTTTAAGGGTTAAGGTACGAGGGCTCAATTAAATTTTTTCTTACACAATTTCAAAGTCACAGGTTGTTGATCTGTATATATCTAAGTGAGTACAAGTGATAATAGACAACCCTACTTCCATTAGAAGATGAGTGACCATAGACATTTAGCCAAATCATGCTTATAAATAAGTTCAACCTATTTTATGAAAAGGTGTGTTGCTCTTGGTAACAAGAGTCACTATGGAATGGGAGCTCACTCATGGTTTCAGTATCCTCAACATTTCAGTGAGACTTCTCTGCATTTTTAGGTGAGCTAATATGAATTTATCACACATTCCTTTGCGAATTGGAGCGGCATTGTTTCATAATTTTGTACAATCGATTCAGTGAGAATGTGAGGTGGTCCAAATAAAACTACCAGCTGATTTATGAATTTTCAAAGTATTTATTACTAATATGTGTTCATAAGCAAGCACGTGTCAAATTTTCAAAGGATGATATTCATAGAATCTATGTATGCATTGTTCCATTCTCTCCCCTAAGACTTGTATGTTACAAATAACGAATTATAATCATCATTGAAATTATCACTTGCCGTATTGCAATAATTGATTCTTCATTTCATATAAGGTAATAATTAACCCTTAAATTCATCTCCAACGTACAACAAATTGCACAATTATCAAACTTTCAAATTTTGAATTATTTTTCATTTTAGGGGATGTCAAGTCTCTCTTAAATTCCACAAATACACATAGTTTACAACCTTGTTTAATGTTTATTTCAATGTGTATTGTATCAATGACATTGTTTTATGGCTAGTCTAGTTGCAAAGAATGTTTAATTCAATACCACTAGTGTGGCCCTGAGCCGTTGGCCAAGTGATTTAGCCATTCATTTAAACTTTTAAATTTATTTTTAGAATTAAATTTACCCATAATTTAATTCAATTTGTGGTGACAAAATTCAATTAAAAATCTATAACTTTCACACTGTAGGTCCAAAAGCCATAAAACCACTTTGGTACACCCTTTCTTGTTGAGGGCTTTCTGACGGTACCAAAAATGCGGCTCGTGGGCGCACAGTCCGAGAGATCTGGATGTAACATACAAAACAAAAAAAAACAAAAAAAACAAGTTACAAACAAAGACACTAACATGTCTTAATGTATAGATTGTAGGCGATTTTTCATCTTGACAAAGTAAAATTTCAACTATTATTTACTATGCCTTTAATTCTTACAAGCAAAAAATTACCTTTCAAATGTATACAGTTTCTCACCAAAAATTGATCATGTCAAAAGTAATGATGGTGTTAGTAGCAATACACGCATGTGTCAAACTTTAAAGGCACATGTGGTATTCACATATTTGCATTGCTCTAACTCCACCACTTTGAGCCGTATGCCATAGGTAACTAGTTATACCTTGTCAAAACTATCGTTGCAAACCATATGGGTTGAATATAGAGAGAGTAACTTTGGCCGCCACTGTGAGTCTGTTAGGCGAAGTGCTTGCTAACTTGGCCACATGACCAAGTTTGTGCCTACTACTCTTGATGCCATGGGTTGAATACGTTATGACACATGTCTCTCATTCATTCTACAATTGGTCCTTCAACTCACAACAATTAGCTTTTCCACTCTCACGAGCAACAAGTGACCTTTCACCTCTTATCGGTGAATAAGTATACACTCTTCATATCATCTCTCTATTTATATAGCTTAAAGCTAAAACACAGGTCTTGTCAACCTTAACTCTTGCCTCAGTCAAATAAATTCATCTTAAATAATGCTTTTTTTTTTTTTTTTTTTGGTTAGATATGGTTCTTAAGTCACAAAATAATGGTTGAATGCTTGATAAAAGTGCACAAAATCATGCAAAAGGGTTAATAGAAATGACTTTTACAAAAATGAAATTTGGAGATATCTTGCACACTTGTGACATTAACACTCACTATAATACACTTGTCACACATAAAAAAATGCCTCAATCATTAGTTCAAAATCCTTGGTAGTTAAAATAAAAGAAGTCAAGTATATTGCATTTGATTCAAAACCAATTTCTGAGCCTCTACTTCCAAAAAATTTACTTGAATCATGTTGTGCTCTCACACCTCATGCTCAGTCTGAATATGTACCATTCGTGCATTAGTAGCAAACTCTGATCCTAACCAATTCCATACCCTTCTATTCACATCAACATTTCACTCACACTATCCAAAGAGGGTGATACTTTTTACCCTCTTTTCAACATTGCTAAGTTTGACACTGATAATGTCAAAATTATTTATTTATTTTACACTAAGCAGTGTCCAAAATAATGCCTTTTCTCGTAGTGTGGATACCACAATTGAGCCTAATCTACAAGATATCACTCATTCAGTGATGTCAATTTGTGCTCTACGAAAAATATTGCTACAGAAAACGCATGTGAACTCGGCCAAATAAGAAACAAAATTGCATGGTATGTAAGATATATCCAGCTCTTATACATGCTAAGACGTTCATGGCTCCCAGTGCTAATTACTGCCAGCCTACTTCTGAGCAATATGACTCAAATTCTAGCAATTGAACAAGAATCTGAATAATTGGATGTATTCCTCCTACAGCTTCGGATTTCACTTCGAAATCTCATTCTACAACTGCATGTAAATGAATGAATGAATGAATGGGTTTGCATGCCACTGAAACTCAACCCATGAGTGAGCTACAGTGATTAAATGGAAGAGAAGACTGATCGGAGTATCTCCTAATTCGTACACTGCAACACATGTGTATTCTGGTGATGGCCATGGCCCGGCATGATATACAGATAGATCACCTGCATGGATCAATGATCTAAAGGGGTACATGTATGTCCAGTGTTGGGCGCGGCCTTGAGCACGAGCACCTCCAGCGTGAGGCCGGGTCCGAAGCCGATGAAGAAGCCGAAGTCGCTGCCCTCGCCCAGCGTGCTGGAGCCCATCCGCAGCGACCGCTGCCGAATCTGGTCCAACACGAACAACACCGACGAGCTGGACATGTTGCCGAACTCCGACAGAATGTCGCGGCTGCCCTGCATCTTGTCCTTGCTCAGCTTCAGCTTCGCCTCCACCTGGTCCAGAATGGCCGGGCCTCCCGGATGCACCGCCCAGAACATCTCGTTCCACTGCGGCGACCCCGCGCACCTGCGCGCCTCGTTCAGAAACTTCTCGATGTTCTTGGAGATCAGCCCCGGCACGTCCTTCATGAGGTGGAAGATCAGCCCCGCCTCCGTCAGGTGCCCGTCGATGGCGCCGTCGCTCTCCGGCAGGATGGTCTCCCCCGCCCACTGCACCTCGAACAGCGCCCTCTCCGCGTCCGCCTTCGGGTCCGCTCCCACCACGTACACGCCCGCGCCGTCGCCGAACAGGGCCGACCCCACCAGCCCGTCCAAGTGATTCTCGCTCGGGGCGCGGTACGTCACGGCCGTGACCTCGCTGCACACCGCCAGCACCCTGGCGCCCTTGTTGTTCTCCGCCAGATCCTTGGCCACCCGCAACACCGACGCGCCGCCGAAGCACCCCGTCTGGTACATCATCACGCGCTTCACGCTGGGCTTCAGCCCCAGCAGCTTGGCCAGCGCGTGGTCGGCGCCGGGCATGTTCACGCCGCTGGTGGTGGCGAACACGACGTGCGTGATGTCGGACTTGCGGCCGCCCCACTCCTTGATGGCCTTCACGGCGGCCTCCGCGGCCAGCTTGGGCACCTGCACCACCACGATGTCGTGGCGCACGTTCAGCGAGGGCTCCATGTACGTGCAGATGCCGGGGTTGGCCTTGAGCACCTCCTCCGTCAGAAACATGTGCCGCTTCCGAATGCCGGACTTGTCACCTGCACCGTACCATCAACATCAATTCAATGAGCGAGTGAAAATGGCCTGGAAACATTTCCATTTCACGAAAGCGGAGGTTGCATTCAGACGGAATTATCGCAGAACTTGGAGAAGCATTAAATTCCAATGCACGAATTTGGAGGTTAACTGCCATTTCAAGAATGAGATTCATTTTAGTCGCCAATACTGTAGTCAATCTACACTGCAGCACATATGGAGACGAGGTTGTGTGAGTGACTTACAGATGCGCTTGAATTTGGCCTTAAGGGCGTCCTTGTCGCTGCAGTTGGTGATGTTGAAGAAGAAATCCGGGTAGTCGGACTGCAGAAACTCAGTGGGCGGCACGGCGGTGCCGATGCCCAGCACACACGCCGGCCCGTCGGCACGAGGCTGAGCCCTGGGAAGTGGGGCCATCGTCCTCACAGCGGGGGTCGCGAGTACTGCAATTTGATCATCTGATCCCGTGACGGTTTCTCCAGCTCGTGGCGCCATGGTGAGTATTCAGTGATGTCCGTGAGACTGCCAACCTGTGTGGAGGTCCGGAAATGATCACTCAGCCAGAGAGAAAATAATATTGATCTTGAGAACTACGAACTTGTGTACGTAATCTGGGTAGCTAATGCCTGAACATCAGGTGAGTCTTAAAAAGTTCAGTTGTGATGGCCAGCTGCTGACGGAGTTGTTGAAGAATGCCTTGAGGAGAATGATGAAGTGAGGATTCGAGGGTGAGCTGTGCTTTTTATGCACCTACTACAAGGAGAAGGCGTCGCTTTTCACTCGGTAGGGGAGTCAAATGCCGCCAGTTCGCTCTCACTACCAAAACGCTCAAGACTTGGTGAGTCAAATGTCCTCACTATGCAGTCACTGCCCAGACACTCAAAGACTTGACGAGTGTGTAAAGTGAACTCTGACACGGTTTTGAGTGAGAAGGGACGCTTTGCTAGTAGTGACCGTGAAAGCAGCAGAGTTCGAAGTCTTCAGTCCAACTCTGCAAATCTTGAGTGATGTAAGCAGTTGCTTGGAAATGCAGGGAATGGCCCACCGCGGTGCCTGGAAAACAGTAGCCAACGTGAGCATGGAATCGTTGAAAGCAGTGACCATCCTCCGGTATTCTAGAGATGCATCTGAAACAAAATATACCTAAATTAGGGCCAATATTTTCAACAATATATACACGAATTCTGATGGGAAACGCAAGCTTTTCAACTACAGCTCTGTGTATTTCTAAACCTGGATATAATTCCTTTTAGAAATGTAAGCTTTTCAACTACAGCGTAGTATGTTTCGTGTCTCCACGTATCATGGTTGACATACCTGACAGCATGCCTGTGAGTAATTGACTACAGTAATGGAGAATAAATGGACTCTAGAGTTAAATAGACCCGGGGATTCGGTAAATTGTTGGAAATTACTTCAGCACTTAGTGGGCCCCATGTTATCCGCATCTTTTTTTGACATAGCCAAAATGCATGTGGTTATTTATTTGGCTTGCACATGCAAAATGAGTTGAAAAATGGTTTCACTCAAGCCCACTTTTTCACTTGGATTTCCTAACTGAGGAATTCCATTATAAATGCTATATTCGATGAATATATGTTGTGATTTTGTGCAAAATATCAATCAATCACACATATGATTTGTGAATAAAATCTTATGTTTGGATTCCATATTTAGAAAAGTCTTCATTAGAAATGGTTGCTTCTAAATTAATACTATTTCATCAATTCGCACTTGAAATTGAAAATTCAAGGGTTAGTAGAGTTATTCGCTAACTCATAGCTAGTGGTGCTATTGACCCGTGATTTCCCAAAAAAGAGAGGAATGAGGTGTGAAAATAGATCTTCAGTTCTTCAGCAAAAATAAACCTGAGGACGTGAAATCATTTTGCTGAAAAATAGACCGATTGTTAATTTGGTCCTCAATTTGGGATTTGGAACATGAACAACTGCCATGTGATCATAGCAAGAAGGGGCTTTTGGTTAATTGAAAAATAGGAGTGTGAGTGTTCAAGCTATGAATAGAAGCTTGAGTACTATTCATATAGTGAATAGTGTTCGGTAAATACAAACGCATTATTCATGCTCCAAGAATGTGATAAATATAAAAATGAACTTATTGTTCATGAGCCCAGAATCTTGGGAGCCCAACTTTTGTTACTAATTTTTTTTGCCCTGTCAATTAGCGGATAACTCAAAAAATGCTCAAATTGAGGTCAAAGAGCCTTTGTAGTTAGCGACTTAGCGAATAACTCTAGTTAAATTAGTGACGCATGACAATATAAGAAGGTACATTACTTATCCTATTTAGTCGGAGATGCATTAATTGTTATACAATGACTATATTTTTTATATATAGAATGAATACTGTTACCATGTATGTAACACTTGTTTTGTTAAAAGTGTACGTGCCATATAAAAAGTGCACATGCTGAAATTTTGTACGTTTGAAAAAAGTATAATCATATTTATCTATAAAGTGCCAAAATTGAATGTACATTACATAAAAATAGATGTAGTGCAAATTTTAAAGGGAGATGTGTATGTTCCCACCACACCCCCCCCCCAATCCACGGCATGCCAAAAGCCAAGGCCATGGTGATGTGTAATGCCATATCGAGGTCACATCACCAAAATAGAGCGAAAGACCCAATCAAAAAATATGAAAGGATTGAATTTTGAGTGAAAGGACCGAATATGGAGTGGATCATGACATTTGGAGAGACGTTTGATGGTGGAAATTTGAAGTGCATGGTAACCATTTGGTGAAGGCCTCTAACCTTTAGCGCGTGGCCGTTGGGGCAGCCAAAACAACGAGATTCACTGCAATTGAGGGCTCATTAAAGAGCCTCATCGGTGATGCTCTCATCCGCTTCCCATTCTCTTAAAGAATTACAATTGAATTTTAATCACTAATATTTGCTATACCAAAAATTAACAAAAGTTTAACTTTAACCCTTAAACGTCAAGAGGGTCCTAGACTGGCAACCAAAGGAATTAAAAAAAAAACTAAGAGAGTTGCCCCTAATAGTAGCTCCTTGAGTAACGTGAACAACCAATGAGAGTTCCTCAAATCCTCTATAAACAGTGAATAAAGTGAACAATGTCACTCCAAAAATAAATTTAAAAAAAAAAATGAGATTCTGACTTTGCAAAGAGCTCTACAATTCTGGATTAAAATTTTATTAAATAATATTTAAATAATAATATTTAAATCTTTAAAATTCAATAAATGTTTAAAAGTAAATTTATAAAACTAAAAAAAAAAAAAAAACATCTTCGAATAGTGTTGGCAGCACTGGTATTCATCAAGATCTTAAGCTGCCTAACTTCCTCCCCTCCCTCCCCATTAATTCTCTTTAGGATTTCCTTGGAATGTACAATTTACTACAACCGGCATAATTGTTAAATTTAGCCTCGCATTTTCATCACCTTTCCAAAGCACCAATCCATTTCAATTTTGGTTAAGAAAATCCACTTTTTTCTTGATTATTCTCTCAAAACAAGCATGTGGGACTATTTTTTTGACATTTAAGGGTAAAGACAAACGCAACCTCAAAGACAAAGAATTTACAGACACAGCGACACATGAACTGGGAGCCTGCTTTTGGCACTAGTCCACAAATCCACACGGTCAAGCTCACCAAAGCTCTACCTTTTTGCTCTCCCTTGTCAACAAAACCTCAAAGCACTAAATTCCAGTCCCAAGCCGTTGCCCTGAGTGACACTTCCCTGTTAAAAGCGTTGGTGTCAACAATGGGGTCAAAAAGGAGACTCCACGTTGATAAATAACAGGCGAGCGTGACGTCTTCTTGGACCCCATTCAACAACTCCCCTGGTCAAACGGACCCAATCAATAGTACAGATTGATTCCACTCCTCATATAAATGCACACCGTGGCCGTCCAGAATCAACATCTCAGTTCCAGCCTTCCAGTGACTGTTCTACACACACCTCCAGCTCTGGACGCTCACCTGAATCAACTGGAACACCGAGGACTACATCTGGAACCTGATCATTGATTCTCATATTCGCCAATATTTAGCTCCTTCAACTTCTTGTGCAGATTGAACCACTTTTAGCTCATCACAATTCTACCATCCCTTGCTACCTACACATATCCATTTCGGTCATCCACGACGAATCACAGACTGTCGTGTAGAATTGCGAGTAGTTTAGCTCACACTTCTAGCTCTGTGCTGTTCTACATAGATTGATTGATCTCAGGGCGTCATTCACTCAGGAATAGCTGAAGTAAAAGTTCGGGTCTAAACAGGCATCAGTTCAGAAACTGATTTGGCACGCTCCCAATTACTGCAGGTGTATAAATAATTCAATGGCGCCCCCAGCAGCGATTCCCATCATGGACGATTCCGCTGCTCTTTACATGAAGAAGCAGAAGCTGTCCGATCAGGCCATGTTGGACTGCAATGGCGCATCACCACAATCCGCAGCAGCGGACCCTCTCAACTGGGCCAAGACGGCGGCCAAATTGCAAGGCAATCATCTGGACGAGATCAAGCAGATGGTGGCCACCTTCTTCGACTCCACGGAAGTGGCCATCGAGGGCGTCAACCTCACCGTGGGCCAGGTCACGGCCATCGCGCGCAGACCTGCTGTGAACGTGGTGCTGGACGCCGCCAACGCCAAGGCGCGCGTGGACGAGTCGTCCAACTGGGTGCTCACCAAGATCATGAACGGCGGGGACATCTACGGCGTCACCACGGGATTCGGCGCCACGTCCCATCGCCGCACGCAGCAAGGCGTGGAGCTCCAGCGCGAGCTGATCCGCTTCCTCAACGCCGGAGTGCTGGTGAAGGGCCACTGCCTGCCCGCCGAGACCACCCGGGCCGCCATGCTGGTGCGCACCAACACGTTGATGCAGGGCTACTCCGGCATCCGCTGGGAGATTCTGGAAGCCATGGAGAAGCTGTTGAACGCGCACGTCACGCCCAAGCTGCCCCTGCGCGGCACCGTCACGGCTTCCGGAGACCTGGTGCCCCTGTCGTACATCGCGGGCCTTCTCACGGCCAGGCCCAATTCCAGGGCCGTGACCGAAGATGGGCGTGAGGTGTCTGCGCTGGAGGGGTTGCGCATGGCGGGCGTGGAGAAGGCGTTCGAGCTGCAGCCCAAGGAGGGGCTGGCGCTGGTGAACGGCACGGCCGTGGGCTCGGCGTTGGCATCCACCGTGTGCTTCGACGCCAATGTGTTGGCTCTCCTGGCCGAGGTGTTGTCGGCATTGTTCTGCGAAGTGATGCAAGGCAAGCCCGAGTTCGCCGACCCCCTGACGCACAAGCTGAAGCACCACCCGGGCCAGATGGAGGCGGCCGCCGTGATGGAGTGGCTGCTGGAGGGCAGCGACTTCATGAAGGCCGCGGCCAAGCTGAACGAGACGGATCCCCTGAAGAAGCCGAAGCAGGACCGGTACGCGCTGCGCACGTCCCCGCAATGGTTGGGTCCCCAGATCGAGGTGATCCGCAGCGCCACGCACGCCATCGAGCGCGAGATCAACTCCGTGAACGACAACCCCATCATCGACGCGGCGCGCGGCATCGCCCTGCACGGGGGCAACTTCCAGGGCACGCCCATCGGCGTGTCCATGGACAACATGCGGCTGGCCGTGGCCGCCGTGGGCAAGCTCATGTTCGCGCAGTTCTCGGAGCTGGTGAACGACTACTACAACAACGGCTTGCCGTCCAACCTGAGCGGAGGACCCAACCCGAGCCTGGACTACGGCATGAAGGGCGCGGAGATCGCCATGGCGTCGTACCTGTCGGAGCTGAATTACCTGGCCAACCCGGTGACCACGCACGTGCAGAGCGCGGAGCAGCACAACCAGGACGTGAACTCGCTGGGCTTGGTGTCGGCGCGCAAGACCGAGGAGGCGGTGGAGATTCTGAAGCTGATGAGCTCCACGTTCTTGGTGGGGCTGTGCCAAGCCATCGACCTGCGGCATGTGGAGGAGACCATGCAGACGGCAGTGAAGCAAGTGGTGACGCAGGCGGCGAAGAAGACGCTGTTCATGGGCAAGGACGGCGCCCTGCTGCCGTCGCGGTTCTGCGAGAAGGACCTGCTGCTGGTGGTGGAGCGGCAGCCGGTGTTCAGCTACATCGACGACGCATCGTCGGAGACGTACCCTTTGATGGAGAAGCTGCGAGCAGTGCTGGTGAGCCACGCGCTGAAGCTGCACAAGGACGCGTCCGCTGCCGTGTTCGAGCAGATCGCGGTGTTCGAGGCGGAGGTGCAAGAGCGGTTGCGCGTGGTGGTGCCGGTGGTGCGGGAAGCATACGACAACAAGGGGTTGTCGGCGGTGGGCAACAGGATCGAGGAGTGCAGGACGTATCCATTGTACAAGTTCGTGAGGGCGGAGCTGGGGACGCAATTGCTGTCGGGATTGCGGACGGTGTCGCCGGGGACGGAGATTCAGAAGGTATTCGAGGCCATGTCGGAGGGCAAGCTGATCAAGCCTCTTCTGCAATGCGTGGAGGGGTGGAACGGAGCTCCCGGACCTTTCCCCAAGCAGAGCCTGTGAGTGATCGACGGGCCTAAACACAATTTTGATAAAAAAAATAAGATAAGCAGGCCAATTCATCAGGCCCCATATGTTTCAGATATCTTTTGATCAATGCTACTCCTATGCGGAGCCCAATTTGTAAATAGACGGTTCCAAATCAACGCAAAGTCCAATATGTCATTGGGCAGCCGATTTGGGCTGGAGGAAGATAGAGAGAGGATCTGAGGTTTAGGTGATACAAGTCATTGTGAGCCAAGCTCAAGGATTACCAGTAATAACATTCTTTGAACGCATTGTTCACATTCTTTTCCACAAAGCAGTCATCCGGTTCATATGAATGCATGATCTCACTTGCAAATGTGTACTAGGCAATAGAAATCAAGAAACCACTGTGCCCTAGTTGTTGATTTTAGAAGTAGAATTGAATTGCAATCCATCCACAGCGCTTGACCATTTATACTGATACTCAGAAGCAGCAGTCTTTGAAATCTGTGCACTCGACAGTACACTCAGGAAATCAGACTGCTTGAGAGCCCTGGGCTCCTTGGCTTCAGCAAGGCTGTCAGCGTGCACTCTCTCTTCATCAAGTAGATCACGAATGGGCATGTAAGCCGCTTCTTGACACAATTCTGTCAAGTCCGACGCACGGTAACCCTCGGTTAAGGAAGCAAGTTGATCGATGTCTAAACAGTCTTCATAATTCTCACCCTCGAGGATATCCCTCAATATGCTACTTGTCAGGCAGGCCCACTGTGGGTTCATGATATATGAATGCATGATCTCACTTGCACAATGCGTAGTAGTGAATAGAATTCCACAAACGACTGTGACCTGGTAGTTGATTTTAAGTGTAGAATGCAGTTGCAATGTGTGCACGTTTAAAAGTATCCATTTCTGTCATACCATTGTACGTAACATAATAGAGGAGTGCAATGGAGCACCCTTTTGAAAACTGGATTGAAAGAGAATCTTCACTTAGATCCACTTTTTCAAGTAATAGAGGATGCCATTTGTATTCCATGAATTTTGGGATTATCATGTCATTGCCACATAAACTTAGTTTCTAAATTAAACTAGACTGGTTCATTGCAAAAGGGTGTTGGCTCCCATTGCTCTATGTAGGAGAAACAGTAACCAGACCAGGAAATTCACCACGCCCCTATTTGAGAAATGTCATCGTGATGGCAACCAGAGATCCATCGTGTTGCAGAGTTAAAATGGCTGAGAATTCTGAGGCCCCGCGAGGAAGGAGAAACACCAACATTCTAATACACAGCTCGAATGCCAGCAAAAGCATGCCTACAATCTGCAATTCAGTACTCCGTATCAAGAGTTTCCCAGTTCTGAAAGGATTATATTTGAAATGGCACACTGGTACACAAACACGACAACAGAGGATGATGAATATTTTCGAATCAGGGTGAATAACTATAAATTCAGCTGCTGAAGTATTCCAGTCCATCCTCATCAATGCACAATTCTAACAGTCAGCTATAGAATGAGGCTCTGGGTTAATACAGGTAAAATGATGAGAAACTCGTCTAGACTGAAAACTAGATACAGGTTTGCAATCCAAAAGACTTTACCAAAAGGTTCAAGAATAACCCTATCTTTGTGGAAAAATGACGTCCTACCCTCATCATGTTTCAGAAGATTCACTACTGTAGTCCTAATGAATGCAAAAGTAACTAAATGACTATTACCAGACCATAAGTCTTTAGTAATTATAGAAGGATATCTTTGAATCCTTTCACCTGTTTTCAAGTCAAAGGCTGTGCACAATGTACGCCTGCCCAACTAGCAACGAGCAAATTCTTGGTGTGCGTTGAACCCATCCAAGATCAACTCACACAGGGCCAAAGCATCTCAATTTGCAACTTGTTTCTGCAAAAGTTTGAACAAGCTGCAATGGTGGTTCATCTGCTTTGGGCTATTCAATGGCCCTCCTTGGAACCACCCATCCACAACCTTCACCGATTGTTGGCGGCACTATTAGCAGCACTACTAGCAGCACCGAAGGCAGCCAGAAGCTTGAGCAAGTCAGTCACCGACGTATCGACAGGCTCATCATCAGATGTTCCTGGGGCCCTACTATGCGTTCCATCCATAGCGCTTGACCGATTGTGCTGATACTCATAAGCAGCAGTCTTTGAAGTCCGTGCAGTCGACAGTACACTCAGGAAATCAGACTGCTTGAGAGCCCTGGGCTCCTTGGCTTCAACAAGGCCATCAGCGTGCACTCTCTCTTCATCCAGTAGATCACGAATGGGCATGTAAGCCGCTTCTTTACACAATTCTGTCAAGTCCGACCCACTGTAACCCTCGGTTAAGGCAGCAAGTTGATCGATGTCTAAACAGTCTTCATAATTCTCACCCTTGAGGATAACCCTCAATATGCTATTGCGTTGTTTCTTGTCAGGCATGCCCACTTCAAATGCTCTAGGAAGTCGTCTTAGAATAGCTTCATCGAGCTCCCAAGGCCTATTCGTTGCAGCCAAAACCATCACTCGCGCATTTTCTGAGTAACACATGAGCTGCATTAATAAGATTGTTGAAAAGGATGATTCTGCTTTGATATTGAAAAACTCAACAATTGAATTGCCTCAAACAAAACGTGATCGGCAAGCCGAGAGTAGTGAGAATCTTACGATCCGTGGTGAACCCATCCCAAAGAGCCATAAACTCCGTCTTCATGTTTGTGAGGGCTTCATGCTCAGTCTGGCGACGCTGTCCCAAAAAGCTGTCAACCTCGTCAATGAATATGATTGAGGGCTGCAGTTTGTAAGCTAATGTAAAAACTGCGGTAACTGCAAACCAAAGACACAATAAAGTGCTGTCAGTTAGGCTCTCCAGTCATGATACCCCAAACATCAAAATAGAGTTGGAACAGATACAGAATGATAAAGCATCACTCCATTCACCCAACCTGCTCAAGAAGGAATATGCTGCATACGAAACGTACCTAGCTTCTGAGCATCACCAAACCACTTGCTCATCAGATTTGCAATGCGGACATTGATAAAAACTGCACCCGACTCTTTAGCAATAGCCTTCGCCAGAAGTGTCTTTCCTGTGCCAGGTGGGCCAAATAGAAGAACACCCTTCTGTGGACGTAAAAGCTTGCCATGTGTAAAAAGGTCAGGCCGCTGCAGAGGTAGAATCACCAATTCATGAAGTGATTTCTTCACATATTCAAGCCCTCCAATAGAACTGAAAGTGACATCAATGTCTTCTGGGTTGATGACATCACAAGCTATCATGTCCTGCAAATCAAAATTTCAATTCGTTTAAAAGCTATCGCTTCCAAGCCAGCCCATATAAACTATCAAATACTTCAGTTTTCTCTTCCATAAAGCATTCGTTATGGCAGACTCAGGATTGACTGTATTCCAAACCATTAGCCAAGCACTACTAATACCCAACCACCCTACGCAGCGCACATGTGTTGCTTTAACAGCTCTACTAAGTTAATCAGACAAGGCCACCCAGCACAACACTTCTAACTTCAAGCGTTTATAAGTATCCTTTTGGATATCCCCAATATTCTGTTCGTAATATTTTACGGTGGCTAAATGTTAACAGCACAATAACCTAAGCACAAACATATTAAGTACTGCGGCTCTCACCCATGAGGAATACCAAAGAAAGTCAATATGCTTCTGCAACATAAGTGTAACATGACTAACGTTGATGCATGACAGTACTCAGATCCCGTTAAAAAAACTTGCAGATTGTCCTGCAGATAATCGTTTAATTCAAACTATCACCTATTTGAGTGCCACTCCCGTAGGAAAGTAGAGAAGCTTTAAGTGCCGCGATTAATCAAAATAGAAAGACTTCAAAAACGAAAGAACTAGCTAATCAGAAAGGCTAGGATCATAAGGCAGCTCTTTCACATGCAATAATCTTCAAGCTCCATACCAGAATTCACTTCCCAAAAATAAATTCGGCAAGACTCTGCCTTTTAACCTAATTATTGAAAACCCTATATGCTACAAATCTTTTCTTGAAAAAATTACATCACCACCGACCCTCCCGTAATTCATACTCAATAACTTCGAAATGTTAAACGATCATTCGTACCTCATAACTATTGGTCTGAATCAAAGGCCGACCCAGCCGCTTCGCAATCTCCTTCTTCTGCTCCTGTGCTTTCTTAATTTGAGCTCGGTTAGGGTCAAGGTGGCGTAGGCCGACGAACAACACCAAGCAACTCAAGGCAGCACTGACGGCATACAGAAACAATTCCTGCCCTACCGACGCCGCCCTCGTCCCCGCCCCCATCCTTGCCAACAAACCCTACCACCTCTCACGCATTCGCAACGAAGAACAACAAGGGCCGGCTTCCCAGTCGCACCTCCTGGCACCACCAAACCCTAATCCCTTTTCCCCAGGAAAACAAAAAGAAAAAAGGAAAAAAAATAGAACAAAAAGGAAAAAGAAAAAAATTGTTCACGCTCTCTCGTACAAAACGATTTCAGTCACGGCAAGGATTGCTTGGGAAGAAGAAATCGAGCGAGCGAGAAGAACGTGTGAGCGGCCGGGCGGAGCGGCAATGAATCGCCGCTGCGACGTCGGAGGTGATAAGCTCCATACAACACACTCCTGCACTACAACCATTCAAGCTTTTAAAGTCTGAAATGAACTACGTAGGTAGATTTCACATGGCTCTTCTGGTTCGTCAGCCTTCTCCTCTTGCTACCGTATGTCATTTTTTCGCCGAAGGCACCAAAACCAAAAATAAAAATAAAAATAGGGCCTGAATTAAGTTAACCCTTAAGCGTCCACACTATAGTTACCCGGTCAAACCTCATCAATTCCTCACAATTTTAAATATATTATATTTTTCTAGTATTTTTCTCATGTATGATATTGTTAAACTGATTTACCTTTATTTCTTCATAATTATATAAATAAAAATGAATTTCATAAGATTTTTTTAAAGTTTTTTCATGTAAAAATCATAGTAATTTTTTTTTTTTTTAATTTATTTATTTATTTATATATAGATAGTGTGGCCCGTACTAGTGTGGCCCTCTACTGTTGTGATTTAGCTATGATTTTACTTTTATTCTATTTTAAGAATAATTTATGATTATTTATTTTATTATTCATTCTTATTTGTTAAATTTTTTATAACTTCCACATTATATGTTCAACGCCATGAAATGACTTTGGTGCAGCCTTCTTCGTTAAGAACTTTTTGACAATACCAAGAACGTGTCCGGTTGGCTAGATCTCACGATTACATACAAACAAAACAAATAAACTACCTTGTAGCCATGTGCCATTGGCCCAATTTTCCTATGATTTAGCCATGTTTTTACTTTTTAATTTATTTTTAGAATAATTTATCCATATCTATAATTTAATTCAAGTTATGGTGACAAAATTCGATTGAAAATCCATAACTTTTACACTGTAAGTCCAAAAGACATGAAACATCTTTGGTGCACCCCTTCTCGTTGACAGATTTCCAATGATACACAAAGAACGAGGCCTGGGGGTTGACGGTCCTAGAGATCTCAACATTGCATACAAAATAAAACAAACTACTTTCATTAATGTATAGATGTATATATATGTGTATGTAAAGCAATTTTTCTTCATCCTATCGGTATGCTTAATATTTCTTTGTTGAAATTTTCAAATGTTTTGTTTGAAGTCTTGTAAATATGAAAATACACTTTTATGCATTTAGACATTTAGGGTTTAGCCTCGAAGGAACTATTGTTTGCTCAAGGGACAATTGGAAGTTTACAATCCAAGGAGTCATTTTCTAATGTTATTTTTTTAAACTTCCTTTTGAAAGTGAAAGAATGCATGAGTTTCTTAGAAACATATTTTTTATTTTTTTATTTTCTCTATCAGTCGATAGGTGCAAAAGCTATGCCACCTTGTGTACAAGTTTATCATTATTTGGTTGCTAATTTTTTGAAATTCTAAAATATATCTTTATAGAGAAAGTTTTGATTCATTTAAATTTTGTTACTATAGTAGCATAAAAATTATGAGGGATCTTCATTAGAGAAAATGTGAGCCCTCAAATGGGCCCCCAAGAGTTGACAGGCTAGTGTAGGTAGGCAAAGGACAACTTTTCTGTCCTGCAACAGTGGTCATCTTGTGTGAATTTCAGAATGCGTCAGTGCTATTGTAATGTTGCCGCAATGGTTTGACAATATAATATTGCGACAGTACTGTTGCAATTATGTTTCATTTTTACATTCGCAGTACTGTTGCAAGCTTGTTGCAATCTTAATGCGACAGCATTGCATCAATCCGCAGTACTGCAACAGAATAGGAGTAGGTATAATAATTAGCAATATTGTTTCAGGATGTTTGTGTCATTATTGTTTCAATACTGACACAGTATTAAGGTAACTATATTTGAAAGCGACCATTTCCTTGATGTCATCCATACTGCGCAGAAATAGGGGATTTGTACCTGACAAGACAATTTAAATCAATTCAAGGGTCCTCCTCCAAGACTTTCTAGAGGCCCATTTGAGGGTTCACATTTTCTGTAATGGTTGTACAAGGCAATCATGATATTGTTCTAAAAAAATGTATAGGGTCTATTTTTGAACTCAACTTTTACAATTTTTCAAAAAATTAAATTTCATAGAGACCATAGGGTTTAGATTACTTGCTAAACCATTTCACTAGTAGAAACTAGAGGCACAGAGACCGGATCTACCACTGTCAAGGCCACTGAGAAAATATCAAAGCAACAAAGTGCTCTCGAATGGGACCAAGGTGGTTTTGGTCATGCCATTCAAGTGATTGCGAGATAAATATGGTGGTACGAGAGAGGGGTGGCAAACTTCACAAAAGTGGGGTTGTGTGTTTTTTTAGAAGATGCGTGTTGGGTTGGATGAAGATGGATTTACTTGCTTTGATAACAATTGAACGATTAGTAACAAATGAGCTATAACTCTAGTGTTGCTACCCATGGGAATACTCAATATGTACCCAAGAGTGTCGCGGACCTCAACTCCGCTCCGATTGATAACAATGCTATTACATGTACTTGGGAACATATATACTCAGATCAATTATTTCAAAGTGTATCCGGATCTGATACTCCGATATCATAACCGCATAAGATGCCCGGATATATGTAGATTCAATTTAATGGCTATAAATTCAAAGATTAATGACGTGGATTTGGCGAGAACTTATATGATGATTATTCTTTGATGACATGATGTTTTTACTAATTTACGACGTGGACTTGCTGACGTGAATCACCACGTTTGTTGGTACCAATTTTAGGGTTCACAAGTTATTTTGGGATTGCTCATGTTCATTAAGTGTAAGGTCACGTGTCATCCAAACCAGTTTTCAAGGAAGGCATCTCAAGTTTTGAATGAGGACTTCGGCAAGAAGGTAAAACTCTTTGTGAAAGAGGTACGACGTGAGCAATGCAAAGTTCAAGACATCGTGTACCACATTCGCCGTCTTGGAGTAGCTGACAAGTACGCTACAACATGGATTGAGAGCATTGCACATGTGCTAGAGAGAGATTAGATACTCGATTATCCCTCGATGTACATTTAGGCATGTTCATGCAAATTAAAACTAAATAGCCTTTGATGCACATTGCCGATGTACATATGGGCAATAAACACAATTTGTTATGGACTCAACAATAGCCTTTACAAAATCATCATGTGACAACTCTTCAAGGAGTGACTAAAAACCTTTGTTCAAAACCCCTAGTGACTTTCTATTTTAATTGTCTCTTGATATATTGGTTCATCTCTTCATTGCATGGTTGATTGCAAAGCAAACAATAAAACGAGTTCTAGAGATTCTGAACCAAACATCAAACTACGACTGCAGTCATCATTTGGTTTAGAAAGAGTTGTTCTTGTAATCAAATTTGTTTTTAGTCACTCCGAAATGATTTGAGATAAATACTTGCAAACCCATGTGAATTCTCACTACACCATATTTTTCATTAGGTTTTGGTGCACATTTGAGTATAACAAATGACCTTGTTTTGAAATGTTTTAAGTTAAGAAAAGTCGAAGGCCAAGCCATTTTTCACCTCAAAAAAGAATTTTGTGATTTGAAGTTTTTATGCATGAGATAAGGTTGTGAAGAATGTGCATGAGTTGAATGATAATATAGTCAAAAACAAAAAGAAATTGACAATATAACGAATCAAATTCAATTATCTTGAATTTTTGTTTCAAATTCAAGAAAAAATGAAAAATAGCATCAAAATTTTTCAAACAATAATTTGATTTTTCATACCCTAAAACACTCTTGAGTGTGACTTTCAAATCAAATTATCATTGCCATATTTGATTTAGCCTTTATATTTTTTAATTAGTAAATTTTGAGATTTTTAATTTTTTGGAAAGAAGGTTTTGCTTTTAATGTTGAATTTTATAGATTTAGAACTGGGATAAAATAATTATTTTATTTTGAATAACTCAATGTAAAAAGAAAATTATATCAATATCATAAAGATAATGTGAATTTTAATTCTTAAACAAATAAACTAGTAACTCACATGGCCTAAAAACGTAGACAAAAAAATTCTTCTTATTTGTTGATTTTTTTTTATTGCTTTATACTATTATTTACAATTTTTTTAAATGAATTTTGCAATTTGAGTAAACTTGCTTAAATATTAACCTCCAAGTATGGTCAACAGTAAAAAAAACCATTTTCATGTCTATATGAATTAAAGAAGTATCAAGAAATATAGTTTTGGAATCAAAGAAGGAAAAATGGTCTAAAATAGTAAAAGCCTTAGATATTTACTAATGTGCCCAATAATTAACTTTTATTATTTTATTTTACTTATTTCAACACTATGAATACTCTTTAAAATTATCCTTTTCACCATACTAAAATAGTGTATTTTTAAAAACGATTTCCAAAGCTTCTTACTTTTTTTTTTGAATTAATTTGAGACAAACCAGCTATTAACCCTTCAACGTCCAAACAACCTCAATCACGTTGATTTCCCTTGTAAATGTTACTATTTGGACGTTAAAAGGTCAAACTATGGTGCTTGTTCAAAGTGACAATTCTATTTTTCGTGGGTTACTACCTGCTCATACTTATCCATTCATACTATCAACTTCAATTTTTCTGACCTTGAGAGCAAAGGAGGGTTAGCCTCGTCTCTAAAGGCGCCTTGAGGCAATTAAATCACCCCACTCCTAGGCACCCTTCTATGGCCACCTGTAGGATCTTAGTACGCTCCATCGCTCGTAGAGTCTTGATTGGTCTCCATGGTCTTGGGCCACCCACTCGTGGATCTTGGTCTGTCCATTATAATGACACCCGTCCTTCCTCAGGTACCCAACCGAGGATCACCATATTCAACAATTTACTGAGCGAGAGAATTCCAAGTCATAGAGAAAAATAGAGGTCCAATTTAAAATGACAAATTCAATCCATCGCATTGTTAAAAAGTCCCATCGGACCAATTTTTATATAACAAGAATCAAAGAAGAATATTGCATGTGTTGATAAAAAAAATTGACTAAAAGGAACTTCCTCGGGAACTTCACACTAGGATCCACTCAACACTACCAAGAGGAATATGAGCCCTGATTTGGGCTTCTTGGTCCTTTAGGGGTTAGAAACCACCTAATATAATGTTAAAAAACCAACTGGAATATTTTAAGAGGGTGCCCCACGGATTCTAAGTCCAACCCTAATTATGATTTTATAATGACAATTTCAATCATTGTATTGTGAATAATAGAAGCCAGTTGGGACTTAATTTTATATCATCGAAATCAACAAAGAATATTGCATATCTAAAAATAAATAAATAAAAATTTGAGCAAATCTGCCTCAAAGCAACATCAACACACATTTTTTACTTTTAGAAATTAAAATTAAAAGTGTGTTGATGTTTCATGAGGTCTGCGTTAAAACAACCTCAACACAAATTAAAACCAATACTAAGTGTTAAAGCTGCTTTGAGGCAAATTTTCTCTATCTTTTATTTTTAATTTTTATCAAGACATGCAACATTCTTCGCTGATTTCGGTGATATAAAATTTGGTCCCATTTGACTTCTATTATTTACAATTCAATTGATTGAAAGTGTCATTATAAAATCATGATTGGTACTGAGCTTAGAATTCATGGGGCACCCTCTTGAAATATTTTGGTTGGTTTTTTAAGATGGTACTAGGTGATTTTTAACCCCTATAGGTCCAAGAAGCCCAAATTGAGCCTCATATTTTTCTTGGTATGTAGTTTTGAGTGGGTACTATGTGAAGTTTCTTTTGGTCAGATTTATTTCTTTATTTTTATCAACACATTAAATATTCTTTGTTGATTCCGGTGACATAAAATTTGGTCCCATGCCACTTACGTTTTTCACAATATGATGGATTGAATTTCTAATTTTAAATTGAGCCTCATATTTTTCTCTGTGCCTCTTGGCTGACCAACTCGTGAGAATGCTGGGTTGACAATGGGGCGCTCGGGCGGGTATGGTTAGGAGGGCGGGTATCGGGCGGGTATCGGGCGGACCAAGCCCCTGCGTTCGGGCATGAAGGCGATTGCTTTCTGAGATGCTAGAAACCCGAAACCCTAATACATTCACTAGCATTGCCATTCTTGAAGCTCTCGTTAGATTTCTAGTGAATTTGAAGTTCGTGAAGGTGCCGCTGCAGTCGATCGATCGGAGGACGCAATGTCGGGTGCAGCAGCCACAACGGCAGCGCAGGCCGCGGCGCCATACTGGAGAACCGCAGGCATGACGTACCTCTCTTACGCCAACACCTGCGCGGCCATGGTGCGCAACTGCTTGAAGGAGCCGTTCAAGACCAAAGCGCTCCAACGCGAGCACGCCTACTACAAGTTCCAGCCCTACGCCGATGGCGCTCCTCAGAAAGCAGGTGCGTAACTTCTTGTTTCTTGATGCGTCTTTTTCTTAGAAAAAAATATTTCAACAGCAGGCATTTCGACGAGACTAAATTCTATTGCATTATGTATTATGCAGTGGTGCGAGAGAGCGGTGCGCCGCCTTCAAGCTAGAAGGAATAGCGGGAGCGAGTGAAGTTTCTTGTGACATGTAGGATTTATGTCAGACATTGATCGCCAGAGTTTTGAAAATAAAATAAAGCGACTTTTTCTAAGGTATCTATGGACGTTAGTTCCGTATTTCTTGTCTAGAATCTAGTAGTGTTCTTTATGAATCACATGGCAATGATTTGCAGAATTTTTGAGTCTTGCCCGATCTCTTTGTTCTGTTTTGCATTGTGATGTGTGTTATGCAGTGGTGCGAGAGACCCGTGTGCCGGCTTTAAACTCGAAGGAAAAGCGAGAATGATTGAAGTTTTTGTAACATCTAGAATTCGAGCTTTTTTAAAATAAAGCGACGTTTTCTAGGGTATCTGTGGACTTGCTCTGGATGTTAGTTCCGTAATTCTTATCTAGAATGTAGCAGTGTTCTTTATGAATCACATGGCAATGATTTGCAGAATTTTCGAGTCTTGTCCGATCTCTTTGTTCTGTTTTGCATGTTATGCTGTGGTGCGAGAGACCCGTGTGCCGGCTTTAGACTAGAAGGGAAAGCGGGAATGAGTGAAGTTTTTTTGTAACAGCTAGAATTCAAATTGATCGCCAGAGGTTTTTAAAAAATAAAGCGACTTTTTCTAAGGTATCTGTGGACTTGCACTGGATGTTAGTTCCGTGATTCTCTCTAGAATGTAGGAGTGTGTCAAAAGCTGAAGTTGGCAGTATTTTCATGTTGTGAGAGTCTTACCCGATCTCTTTGTTCTGTTTTACTTTATCTTTGTTGATTTGTGCTTTCTCTGAGTGCATGAGTTTGAGCATGTTTAGGTAGCTTGAGTCTGAGACAGGAACTTGTAGTATGCTTTCCGAAGGCCTGGAATGTTGACAACAATGCAGTCAATTCCGAAAGCTAGTTGTCTTAGGTTTCGGTGCATCGTGATCCATCATCAACAGTGTACACATCATCAATTGTTTGTTGCCTGCTGAAGATATTTTCCTGTAATTGTACTCTCGTCGATTTCTTTTGCGTGGAGTGCCTCGAATACACTCGCATTGAATAATTTCTCGAACATTCGTCTACCACTTCTGGTACTATCGCACCTTTTACCTTCAGCTAGGTCTTGTTTGCCACTTCTCCGATGATCTTTAGACCAGTATCTCTTCCCTAATCTCTAGTGGCCAAGTATGTTGGAATATGTCGGCTTTATATTTTGGAGAATGTTGCTTCTGATGTTTGCTTAGTCATGAATTCCTTCCCGCACAGACGTCGTTCGTACTGTATCACAAAATCCTGACCATGTGTAAAAGGGTCGAATTTTTCGACACGAGCTGCAAATCACGAGTCCGATTCGAAGACCAATTTCAGAAGAAACAGAGCGACCTGAAAGGAGTAACTGACCGTGGGTAACCTCAGGATTGCTCCAGGTGTCTTCCATATCTCACCTGCATTGAAATTCTCAATTTGATGATGCCAATGATGGCAAATATGCACACATGAAATAGCGAGATTATTTTGTGATGAATCGATTCCACATGAAGCTTGTCAACTGAATGCAGGCGTTTGAGAATCCGTGGGATCCTTCATGTGTTCAGAATTCCTAACGCCTTGAATAATCCGCTTACCACTGGTACTTCCGTCCAAGGTAAATGTTCACATGGTTGCTTTGCGAGGTCAGTAAATAGTCCAACCCGCTCTAATCATGCCGGAGATAAGTGAGGCCACAAAGAGCAGCATTCCACTTCAAATGTTCATCGGTTCCCAATTACTGAAGTTGGCGATTCAAGGACGCTGTATGATTAAGGCCTGGGGTGCCGGTATGATGTCCTTTGCACTACCTCTTCGTAATTGTACGTTCTAACTGTACATCTCGCATACAGAGTCAGTTTGCTAGCAGCTGTTACTTAAATGTTCAGGGCTGTTTCTCATGGCACCTTGGCCATCAGCCGAAGGCATATATAGTCTTCTCCACCATTGAAGCTGAAGGGATCAACTTTGGGCTCAGGATCTCGATTTATGAGTTTGTGCACCATAACTACATAGCTACGCGTAGTTGAATCAAGTACTAACTGGTATACATGTTTTCACATCTTCAGATCTTGATTATCACTCTGTTCCGTATGTCGTGCTTTCAAGCTTTCGTGCTGTCTACGTTCAATTGGATTTGTCATTAGAGTACATGAATTATGGAGATCTTGAATCTTGGAATTGTCATTGTCTATCTTGCAGAGCAATTTGTCCACCTATCTGAATGGCAGGCCTGTGCCCATCAATCAGAGCCAGATTCCTCATCACTGTTGGTCTCCTTGCAACCACAGTACATTACGGAATGGCATGCATTGCCAATGAGGGGATGGCTCTCCTGGCTTTCAAGGCAGGGATGACGTCAGATCCGACTGGCATACTCTCGGGATGGAACGCGTCGACTGACTGTTGTGGTTGGCCTTACATAGTTTGTGGTACGGATGGGCATGCCACCAGTTTGGATATCCACCCGGATCCTCTGTCTGACGACCCCAGCATCTACCTCAGAGGTGAGTTCGCCACACCTTAAATTGGATAACATAAGAAATGTGCAATTAGAGAGGGTTGAGTGTAGGAGCCTCGAAAACTGGCTTGGTCTACCATTGTGTGATGAAACTAGAGCTTCTAAAAATGCATCTTTGAGGTTCAAAGAAAAGTATGGCTCATGAGGAGTAGTTCACATCTGCAATCAGATAGATGAGAAGCAGGTCGCCTCTCCGTCACACCTTGGTAATGTCATCGCCATTCTGGAAGACATGCGGTTACAAAGTGAATATAAACCTTTCTGAAATAAGATCGGCAAACCGTATGGTGTTTACACTGAAAACTCTTTTGTATCACACCTTAGAAGGTTTAAATTTCAGGGCATGAAATCTCTTCAGATTAAGAGTTTTCTTAATACTTTTAGTATTGGCTGTGATCACCTACACAGGCACAATATCACCATCTTTGGCGAAGCTGACACACCTTACGAGGCTGGACTTGAGCAGCATGAAGAATCTCACTGGGTCCCTTCCTGCAGCCTTTGGCACCATGAAGAATCTTACTTACTTGGACGTCCGATCTAACAAACTCACTGGCCCCATTCCTTCATCTTACGGTGGCCTCACCAACCTCCTTTGGCTCAGCTTGGGCGATAACATGTAAGATTCTGAAACCTTATTCAGAAATCGTGTTTGTTTAACGTCCAATTAACAGTTATGCTCTAAGGACATCCGTCAAGATCGGTCCTCATGCGTTCGACAAGCCGCTTTTCTCTTAATGGAATCAGAATATGAGGCGGCGCTATCTGTACCTAGCAGTGATTATTTTTTGTCAGGAGACAGTTTAGCATTTTTGCTACTTTCAATGGCTCCTTGATGCTCTTTACATATTAATATATAGGTAATATTAGGGTAATACACATGTGCTACCTAGGTGCTACTTAGGCAATACCTGGGTGATACCTAGGTTTAAAGAGGCTACACATGTTGACTCCATGTAGGAAATCTGGCTATTATTCATATTTGTTTTTCAAAAATCCTTTGTATCAATTAGCCAGGCCAAATTTTATGTAGCAAATTGGCTAAAATTAGCAACGAAAAAAATCCCTGGTACTTAGTGTTTGGAAATTGAGAGATTCTTACGGTTATGTTGTCCTTGCGGTTGTGAATCAGGTTCACAGGGAGTATCCCCTCCTCAATCGGAAATATTGGATCCACACTCAAGTTTCTTTATCTCGGTAATTGTCAGCTGTCGGGAATGGTCCCTCCGTCCCTGTACAAGCTTACTGGCTTACTGGCCTTCTTTCTAAATGGAAACCATCTCACGGGCGGTGTTTCTCAACTGATAGGGCAGCTGAACGGCAATCTGACCATTCTTGACTTCTCCAACAACAATCTAACAGGTTACATACCGTCAACCATCGGCAATTTAAAGCAGCTTCATTCTTTGAACCTCTCACATAACATGCTAAGTGGCAGCCTTCCCCAAACTCTGGGAAACCTGACGGCACTTTGTATCATGACACTCGACGACAACCAGTTCAGCGGCACTATTCCCGAGGTGCTTGCGACAAATCTGAAGAAGTTGATTTACATGGATCTTTCAAGTAACAAGCTAACTGGGCCAATCCCACAAGGTGCTCCGTTTTCCTCGTTCCCTATCTCGTCATTTGATTCCAACGGTGGTCTTTGCGGAAATCCGCTCCCTCCTTGCCAAAGCTCAGAGTAGTTTTCCAGGATAGTTTGACAGACGGATTGTGCCCAACTATCATAAATAAAGCTCTACCGACATTTATTGTCTACACTTGACAACATCTGAGCCTTGTTGAGGTATCGCATTTTGGCTTTTGGGTCTTTGATTCAGGTAGCATTAGAGTGAAGATTCATTTCACATTTGTGAGGCATCAATTGTTCGAGGACCTGGGGGTGCCCTCTACATTATGTTTGAGAATCACCTGCGTTCATGACCCCTCTAAATACCCACTGTATACGAGGGTTTATATGTTTAGAAACCTTTGTATACATATCTATTGTGCACTCACATATACTTTCACAAATTTAACATAGTGCACCCCCCGGATTCAAGGACTAACGAATTTGGGACAATCAAGTCCTCTGTTCACAGAGATGAAATTGTACAGATGGAGGACTTACAATTTATTCATTCTCAGCACCTTGTTGTAAGCCAAGGTAACTCTTTACTTACAACTCTCTCGTCTCATCTCGCCTCTGTTTGTCTCTCCTTGCAACTCTCTACTTACATACAAATACTAGTGCTCACAGATGGTGGAGTAGCTCAAGCAGATGAAAGACTGGCCAAGGTCAGAGCCAAGACCTGCACACCCTTGGTCATATCCTCCACCGAGGAGAATTCATCAGGGCGGTGACTGTAGCCTTTGTAACAAGGAACGAAGATCATGCCCATGGGTGCAACTCTCGCCATGAACAGGGAGTCATGATAAGCCCTGCTAATCATCAGCTTATACTCCAGCCCCAATGACTCGGCAGCTTGTCTCGCAGCTTGCACGATGTTCTCTCCGCTCTGAGCAGGCGGATCTTGGTTCACAATCTCAAAATTGGTGATCCTGACATTCCGTTTCTTGGCAATCGCTTCTGCCGACGCTCGAATCCCCGCAACCACTTTGTCTCGCCGGGCTTGGTCGATGTCGCGGACGTCAATCTCAAGGCGAGCTTCTCGAGGGATGCTGTTCACTGCTCCCGGGTGAATCTCTAAAACTCCCGTTGTGCCTACGGTGTCCACCGACCCGGACGCCAGAACATGCTCCTCTACTGCAAGGGCCAACTCTGCTGCCGCAAGCCCTGCATCATTCCTGTATGCCAAAGTTGCAGACTTTAGGTTTTTTCCTTTGTAATTCTTGTAATCTCCAACTCAAAGAATTATACTGTGTCTCAAGAAAACAGAGCAGGGTTTCCAGAGACAGCTCTTGCTCATAAAAAAACTAGCGTATGTCTCGCAGACACACGAAGCAAACAGATCAAGATTTCCAAAGACAGCTTCTACTCATAAAGAACTATAGTATGATGAAAAAAAACAGAGTAGGGTTTCCAAAGACAACTCCTACTCATAAAGAAACTATACCGGTAGTATGTCTCGCAGACACATGAAGAAAACAGAGCAGGGTTTCCAAAGACAGCTCTAAGTACTCAGTATGTCTCTCAGGGTTTTTAGTAAAATTAGACTGTTTCATGAACAACACTACAAAGAAAATCTTTCCTATGATCATGGGGAAATCCGCCTATGGTCAGAGGCCTCTGTATCATGGAGAAGATTCTCTTTATGATGTTGTCAAACAGTCAAACATTGTTACAGACAGGAAAGATTACCTGTTGGGCATAAGCATGGCTCCAGCATGGCCTCCATCGCCCTGGAACTCGACCTTCAAGCTAGCTGGTGCAGCGATGGCTGTCACAACACCAATTGGAATACCTGCAACGAAATACCCAAGGTAAGCATAATTGCAACTCGAACTTGAATTGGGGGAGACAATTGAATGGGAATGAGTTTCGTTGCCTTCTTTTTCAAGAAACGGCAACAAAATACCCAAGGTAAGCAGAATTGGGGGAGACAATTGAATGGGAATGAGTTTCCTTGCAGAATTGCAACTCTAACGTGAATTGGGAGAGACAATTGAATGAGAATGAGTTTCCCTGGCTTCTTTTCAAGAATCGGCAACAAAATATCCGAGGTAAGCAAGACAATTGAATGGGTATGAGTTTCCTTGCAGAATTGCAACTCTAACGTAAATTGGGGGAGACAATGGAATGGGAATCATGAGTTTCCTTGCCTTCTTTTTCAAGGAGAGGACCTTGCTCAATGTGAAGCTCCACAAACGCAGAGTAAGCGCCATCACCAAGCCCGGAGTCCTCCAGCTTCGTCTCCGCCTCGGTATACCCGGCCGCCCTCGCAGCGTCAACAAAGGAGACGTTCTCGGCGTCCTTGGCCGCGCGGAGGATGTCGAAGATGTGGTCGCTCTTGGCCATGGCGCGGCTGCCCAAGCAGCCGAAGCCGAACCGCGTGGGCTCCTCGGACGCGAACATGACGGCCTCGATGGAGCGCTGGGGCTGGAAGTTCACGCGCTGGAGCGCCTGAATGGCTTGGATGGCGCCCAGCACGCCCAGCACGCCGTCATACTTCCCCGCGTACGGAATCGCGTCCGTGTGCGAGCCCGAGCCCACCGCCGGCAGCGACGCGTCGCTTCCCTCCCAGCGCCCGAAGATGTTGCCGATGGCGTCCTCTCGGATTGCCAGCCCTGCTTCGCTCATCAACCCCTTCACATACCTGCACGAATCGGGTTAAATTCCTGTTTCGATTCTGTTCTTAAGTTGTAAGTACACACAGAAAGATTGAAGAACGTACAAGCTATTGCTGAATTAGAAATCGGAGAACGTGGAATTGGGTCACTGTGCAGGCTTGAAAACCGTTCGATTTCCTCTGTCTCGATTCTGTTCTTAAGCTGTAAGTACACGTACAAAGATTGAAGAACGTACAGAAACCGGAAAACTTACTTGCGAGCTGCGACGTCGTTCGGGGTGTAGAGGATGCGCGTCACGGTGGGTGCGGGCGTGTCTGAGAACGTGGCGAGTTCGTCAATTTGCGCTTGCAACTTGGCGCCGTCCACGAACAGAGTCTCCGTGGCGGTCCTCTTGCACATTCCGCCACTGTCCGTACTCTCGCATAGCCCAGCGTCGTCAATTGCAGCCAGTGCGAATTTCGCCAGCACTGCCAAGTACAGAAGCCCTCGCCATAGGCTCTTCATTTCTTCTCGCTGGAAGGAAGGCAACACCAGGTACCGAATTCGAGCCTTGAAATTATCTCATCTCTCTGCAGCCATGGAACAAGTTCAATGCACAAGTTGGTGACATAATTTCGAGATGCTAAAATATACTGTAATCTCCGACACTCTGCAGACTGGCCCACAAATCGAAGCAACTCTGCAGATTCCATGCTTGGAAAATTGCAGCACCAAAACTTATCCCATGATGCCATCCTCGTCACAAGCCCTGTCACAATGACCTGGAATTTCATGGTTAACTTACTTGTGAGATGTGACCCGTGAAGAACTGAACAGCAATGCAGAACTCATTTGTGACCGCACTAATCATGCAGTCGAGAATCGAATGCAACAGTAACCTGACGATTCTAAATTCTCTTAACCTTAAGCTAAGTTCAGTTTAAGCTCAATAATGGAACTCGTGTTTTTCTGTCTGCATGTGACGAAGCATCTGTACCTGGTCGTAGGAATGTCTTTGCTGAGTTCAATCAGTCATCTCCTCTCACCGGAAACGATCTGGTCTACGCAAAGTACGACGAAGCACATCAACTGATTCATCAGCATTCACAAGCAGAAGCAGACAGAGAAGCAAATCAAATCCCATAGACTCTCAGTTTCCAGCCACACATTTTCCATGAGAATTGAGGATTAACTGACCCACGTTTCCGGAACCGGATCTCCAAGTGTCCGGGACACGGTCATAGGGACAGTCTGTGGCGACCGGGTCTGGACTTCTGTATAACTGGGTTGTGGCGGACAGTGAGAAACGGGTTGCTCTTCTTCGGCGATGGCGATGGCGATGGCGAGACGGGGACATCTTCTGATTCTCACATTCTCCGCCGTCCTGCGCATCGTGTGCTCCGCTTCTCCCATCTGCGAAGATGGTACTCTACCTTTTTCTTGATGGGTTTGCATTTGTATTTGAATTCTCGCTCTTCCGTACTGTCACCGTGCTTCTTTTTTCCAGCAAAAACTGAGCTCGTCGGTACCCTTGTGTCTCTGAATCCCTAGTTAGAAGTTTGTGTCGAGACTACAAAATTCTTTCTGTTCTTGTACGCCGGCTTGCGTTTGATCACACTTAGGTTTGCGAATGCTCTGTTTTATTTCACTAAGAGTGCTTTAGTAGCGGAGCTGCTGCGTTGACTAAGATTATGGCAGTTAATGGAGCATCAATTTAGAATTAGCGTTCTCTGTAGTGTTGATTAGGCTCATAACAGAGGACGTGAATTGTTTTATGAATGTCTTGATGAATTAGCGATTGGGTTAAATGACGTTGAGTCTATTCTTGGGTAGAGTGAGCACCCAGTGTATGGTATATGGCGAGAATGTACCAGAGGTGTATATTTCAAGGGGTGGTGTTCACTCGTGACCGGTGAATTTGTCTTTTTTCATGATTGTTTCATCTTCATGTCGTGCATCAGATGATGGAATTGCTGATTGCATCGTTTTTGTGACAGTGTTGGCATCTTCAACTTGTGGGGGTTTCTCTATGGAGAACGATAACCCCTATTCGAAAGTGACAGATCCTACGCTGTCGGCATCTCATCTCCAAGGTGCGCTCTCATCTGCTACTATTTTAGCTTTGTATTGCCTGAAATTAACTCAGAGTTATCCCTAAAGTTCAATAGTACCTCAGATTCCTGATTGAGCTATAAATTTATAAATTAAAAAAATTAAAAAAAATTAAAAAAAAACTTGACAAAACTTATTAATGGCATTATTCATCAGATACATCTGAAGTAATGTCAGCGCCCTCACTTTGAGTACTCCGAACGTCACTTTTACACTTGTTGGGAATGATCTTAACAAGTGAATTTAGTTCAAAAGTGTACCTCCATTTATTCCTAAGACGCTCACTAATATCACTCCCAATACCAAGAGAGAACATACCTTTACAACTGAGCTTTTATGGCCTAACTTTTCCTGCACTGTTGTTGGACGTTAGACCGAAAGGAGAGTCGTTTATGCAATTTATGTGGTTGGAAAACCGTATGATCTCATTAGATTGGGTGAAAGGGAGATTCCATTTGTTGGTTTTTCTTTCTAGATTTTTAACCAAATGGGCAGTAAACCTCAAAAGTTTAGTTTCTTATCTTCAAGACAAGACACTAATAATCTCCAAGCTTTTGTGGACTGTCGGGACGCAGAGTTAGCGTAAAAATTTGGAATGACTGGGGAAGCAAGGGACTCTCCTAGTAACCCAATCTATTGAGGAGGATATTTTGATTGCAGAGAGATCTAATTTGCTCGTATTTACATTCTTCTGCATGCTTTTGCAGAACCGGAAAAACAAAAACGAATTAGGGCTTGCAAATAATTTTCTGATTCTTTTCCTGTATGAACAGATCTGCCAGGATTCACTAGAAGCGTCTATGAGAGAGACCATGCTCTCATTACACCGGAAAGCCAAGTCTACAGCCCTCTTCCTGGCTGGTAGTTCCCTCCTCTTCTCTTTCTTCATGTAAAAGTGACTGGAGTTCTTAACACAAATGACGGAAGAAGAAAAAACCTTAACATGTCAATGTATTCTCATGGCATCATTATCAGAGTCGGTTTACATTTGCCTGGACAAGCCTTGAAATCTAGGTAAAAAATTGGAGAGTTGAGGATGGCCATGGAGAAAGAACGGATGATAAAATGACATGGATGCTTATATGACAACACTTTTTGATTGTTTTCTGGTCTTGTCTGTTTGACTATTTTGTGAAGTGTTCCAAATACTATCAATTCACAAAATGGTCAAATGGACAAGACCACTTAGCCTATTTATTTTTTAATGGCTTGCCATCTAGTCTCATGGGCTCCAAATAGTTATGTCTTGGCCTCTGAGAGTGGTCATTCAGTCATTTTAGTAACCTAATGTGAGAAACGTGCTTAGCTTAGGTTTTTGGAATGATGGCATTTTGTACTGCTATTTTTTCAGGGTTAGCACGTTGGCAGCATACCTGATTACCCCTGCAATGGGTGCTCATTTCTCTATGTACCTGGCTAACATGGCAGGTGATCAGAGTTTCCCGCACAATGATTGTATTCTATCTCAAAACTGGGTTCATGCATGGATGTTTGTGTTGAAGAATCAGTTACGTTTACTACTTGACTGAAATCTTATTTGGACATGAATGAGTCTTTGGTAATTCCAGAAAATGTTCTCAAATTCCTTTCATTTAAAGCTTTGGCAATTCACCTTTGCAGGTAACTCGTCCTCTGCTGAACCACCACCAGGCATTGAGAGGTAAGTTTTTGAGTTGAACGCCTGCAAATGGAATCTTTACGGGCTGTGGCCGTTTGCTTAGCCAGCATTTTCATCTGAAAATTTATAACCTCTGAAGTATATTGAGTGTGCCAATGCGGTGTCCTCATTTCTACTTGTATGGTGGATGCAGGTTTGTGTTCGTTGTGAAAGGAGAAACTACTTTGACTGCTGATGTGCCTCAGGGCACCGCTACCTTAAAGGTTCATACCTTATTGTGGTTTCTTGTGTATTTTGGAAATATTCATCACGCATTAATTGAATGCCAGTAATAAACTGTAGTCATGATAAAACTAATTCGATGTCAATCTAAAAATTGTCTTAATGATTCAACAGGTGGACGAGTTTGCATATTTTCCTCCTGGTTCAAAACACATGCTTTCCACAAGTCGAGCTGCAACACTGGTGGTGTTTGAGCGCAGGTATTTGTTAGTGCTGGAGGTTACATTAGTACCACTTTAACTTGTTTCTTTATGAAATGAGGATATTCTTAGGCTTGAAGGGAAATGTCTCCCACCTGGTGTCTGGATATATTCTAATGATTATTCCTTCTCTCTGGTATTCCCTCAGATACTCGAAAGGCGGAGATGAAGCTCCTCAACTGTTCACCGGTCGAACGGACCAGCAAGAGAATTTAAAAACACCCGGCGAGGTAGGCTGTTCAAGTTGCCGAAGGAAAAAGAGCTAGAAAGTGCAGAGCAGAAAATTGTGAAGTTGAAATAGATACCAAAATAGTGATATTAACTCCAAAATGCCCAAACTACAAATAGAAAGTCCACTTTGGAAGCTAATAGTTGATTGTGGTAACTTATAAAAAGTAAATCTTCTTCTTTGTAGTGGTTCATGTTGTTACTTGGACGCTTCCTAAATGATTTATTTCAAATCCTTTATTTATGGAAGGAACCACTTTTGGCCATTTGGGCACTTAGAGGTTTAAGTCAATGTCAAATCATGTATAGGAAATACTCTACCCCTCATAGCATAATTGGTGCGTATAGCATCTTGTATGGGCACATCCCTAGGTTTTTAGATACTGTACTATGCTATGCATTTCTTGAACAGGACTATTAACTGCAACAAGCCATTTGATTGTGTGTGCAGGTCTTTGATCTTCGGAAGTTGCTGCCAGCGACTCCCACCTACGACTTCAACATTCATGTACGTTTATGTTCAATTAACCCTTAAAGGGCTGATGGGGGATAGTATATACGTCGGCGTATATTTGACATTTGTTGTAAATAGAAATTTTCAAATTGAGACCCCAGTAGCTCAATAAAATCATGTTGATGTGAATTTTAACTTCACTTTTGATCTTAAACCCATAGGAGGTGTGGAACTATGCCAAATACAATGGAATGTTGGTGTATAATACTGGTCGGAAAGGGCTCTCTGGACCTTTTAAGGATTAATGAAATGTGCTAGAGGACGTGGACAACTTGAAGATGGTTTGAGGATTCAAATGCATGGGATTTTCTTGCTTAATTTCGTTGGCACTCAGCATTGAGTCTAATCTCACGGATGTTGCTTCATTTCGCAGGTCATGGATTTCCAGCCTGGGGAGTACTTGGAAGTAAAGGTATGGCAGATCCAGATCCCTTTTGTTTTAGATCAATCTGGGTTCGGTAATTTTTTCCCTGATTAGCATTACAAGCCTTCGTTAAAATTCTAAACATGAAACAGACGTCTGCCTATCCTAGGTTCCCACTTCATAACATGTTTATAAATGATTTGTATTGTAGGAGGTTCATTACAACCAACACGGGCTGCTACTTTTGGAAGGCCGTGGCATCTACCGATTAGCTGACAAGTGGTATATTTTAATTCCTACTTGAGACTTTGAACTGCTGTACTTCATCGATGTTTTTATCCTTACACCCGCATTTGTTCTTAGAGAGTCAAGGCGCTGAATGAGGTGGTGCATGCAGGTACCCTGTCCAAGCTGGAGACGTCATCTGGATGGCTCCGTTTGTTCCCCAATGGTACTAGTCTCTCCATCATCATTTCTTTGTTCGTTGCTCCTCCTGTGACTGTCATTTCATGTATTCTGTATGACATGCATCTTTCTTGTTCTCCATAAAAGTTGCTGACTCAGCCGGAGAATCACACTCATCAAGAAGTAAAACGTTTTGCTATTTTATTTACTCCCTCTGTCCGGAAATAAATGTCCTAGTTTTTGGCATTTTTTGTCCCGAAATAATTGTCCTATGCTTTATACTTCAAACGTGAGCCCTGTCCACTTCACACGGGGCGGACCATTTTGCAACTCATAAGATTTTCAATTGGGTTTTATCATGAATTTTCAGAATTGTAACTCATAAGATATTCAAAATTCAAATGAATTCAAATCTTATGAGTTGCAATTCAAAAATTGTGGCTTTTTCATAATTCAAATGGGTTTTATCATGAATTTTTTCCCACAAAGAGCCACTCCTTCAAGAGGTAATGTTATTGACATCATGTCCACCTTTCAATAACTGAGATGGCAATCAATAACTGAGATGGCAAAAACAACATTAACCCCTAAACGTACCAGGGTGTCCCTGGAATCAACAATTTGAGAAAAATCACTATAAACTACTATTTAGAAGAATATTTTGGAATTGATATACAAATGAAAGTTCTAGATTTTGAATTTTAGATTCCATCCGTACGGTTTGATTCACCAATACTATCACCAATATTTAATTATAAAATTTGAAAGTTAAAATTAGAAATTCCTTCTAAATTCGATTACAAACAAAATATTAATATTTTTTGAGTAAAATTTGTTGGAATGAATTTGAAATGAGACACTCTTAAACATGGTGATTTTTTGAAATTTTTGTGTTTCTTAAATCTATGACCTCATTTTTGCAAGGCCACTTTTGAACTATAGTCAACGCAATTTTGGCTTGGTCAACGACTTGACATACTTCTAGATTTGTAATTTTAGAAAAATATGTAATCAAGTATGACTAAATCCAACCGTTAGATAGGACAACAACTTGGTGAAGAGTCTCCAAAAAATTGGATGAGTTTCATCCAAGCATTGATGAGAACGTGAGAAAGGTTTGAATCTGTTAGTCGTCCACTTTCTGGACGCTCTGACGTTTAGGGGTTAAGTTGAACTTCTTAAAATATAAAATAGGACAGTTATTTCCGGACAAAGGGAGTACTTAGTGAATGAATTGTATATGGTATGGGGGTTCCTGTTTTTGTGCCGATACTAGTGGGAGAGTATGTCAAAGTGTTAATTTTGCTACATTTTATTTTCTTTGATTTGATATGACTTTGCTCGACATAACTACACATGCCTTAAAATGTCAAATACTAGTATGATATTTGACATTGATTTTGACCATTATGATAGTGACGGTTTTGCATACACAGTCAATAATGGGTGCACATACTTTAGCTGGTACTATTCTCAAAAGCTGCTACTCAAGAATGTCATGGTTGCCTGGCTGACTCTTATAATGGCTGGGATGGAAAATGCAGGTACGCAGCTTTAGGAAAGACGAGGTCACGGTACATATTGTATAAAGACACTGCCCGAGATCCGCTGCTACATCCCTATTGATGTAATGGGCAGCACATCGACTACAACACATCATCAGAAGGAAGGATTGCATCACCTTTATCAGAAGGAAGGAAGGACCACAACACTTCATTGGAAGGAAGGACTACCACACATCATCAGAAGGATTACAACACATGGACCGCAACGTAGAAGGATTATGAGCGTGGGTGCACAGCTTAGTCATCATTTCACAATGACCTTGATTTTGACCATTATGATAATTTGATGAACATGAAATGGGACCTGATTTTTTTATGGTTCTGATGTGGTTGTTGTCGTACTTGTTTTGATCATTTTACCACAGGCAAGAAGAGTGAGTGCTTAGCCTGCTCAATGGACTTAAACCCTGAAGGACCAAGGATTTACAGGTTTTCAATGACAAATTCAATTGATCATATTGTGAAAAATATAATTCAGGTGGGACCAAATTTTATATCAATAGAATCAGTGAAGATCATTGCATGTGTTGATCAAAAACAAATAAATATGAACAAGAGGAAGTCCAAATAGGACCTACTCAAAACTGTAAAAAAACATGGAACCCAATTTGGGTTTTTGGTCCTTTAGGGGTTAATATACAAACTCGCTCAATGTAAACCCCTCTGAACATTTGGGGATTGTGGAACTGATAGAACCTAAACTTGTCTTGAGCCAGATAACACCCAAACAGAAAATGACCATTGTTGTGTTCTATCACTTTAAAGACCAAGGATCCATAGTTTTAACCCTTTAACGCGCCAGCGTCCACATAGTGGACGACGCACAAATTGAAACTGCTCGATTCTCATCCAAATCGGACAGTTTTCATCCACCAAAATTTCTCTTAGTTCTTGAGCAAGTTGACTATCCTTTGTACGGTTTGGATCTTCAAAAAAGGTTATTATGATTTTAGAAAAACAACAGAATTGGTTTATGTCAAGTTTCATTCTTAGTTCAAAAAGTGGGACCTTAATTATGATTTTTCAAAATAAGTAGAATCAAATAATGGAAATCATACCATCTCGTAGTGCATGTTATTTCAATTTCATTACCATATTTTTAAATTTTTTTGTGGTAATTTTGGATTTTAAATTGAATTTCAAGAGAGAACCTTGCAAAATTAATTTAAAAATATTAAACAAAAATATAATAAATCCAACCGCACAGATGTGATCTTCACATTGACATTTACAACTTTGCTTTGACCATGAACCCCATTTTTGGTTTTCATCATGCATTTTATAGCGCTTCTTTGAAAACAATGTTGAATCGGGACGTTAAAGGGTTAAACTGACAAATTCAATCAATCATATTGTGATAGGACCAAATTTAAAATCAATAGAATGAGTGAAGAACATTAAAAGATAATAAATTTGAATAAAAGGAAGTCTATGTAGGACTTATTCAACACTTATATAAAACAGGAGGTTCAATTTCAAGTTAAATCCAGATCATTCAAGCTATTTTTGGATTTTACATGGGGTCCCAACTACATAAAAAGTAGTAAAAACGGTTGACTATATAGTGTATTTTGAATTTTTATGTTTTTTCTACTTAAACTAAATTAAGGCCATGAAAATGAGTTCTATTGAGTTTGAGCTTAATTAACAAAATGAAGCTTACTAAATTTAGTTTCTATGCCACTTTGAATTTTTGGAAAAATCTGAAAATTGAGTGTTTTATTGAAATTACAAGTCTGTCATGTATTACCATGGAGTAGGAAAAAAAATCTGAATTTAGATGCACGGATGATTTTCATTTACTGAAATGTTCTTCATTTTAATTTACACCTTTTTGGTTAAAAAATCGGATTTTTTTAGTACATTTTGTAATTGATATGAATTTTCTTTCAAATCACTTCAAAAAAATCATAGTAATTTCTAATTTTCATCAAAATTTATGAAAATTTCATGATTTGTAATAAACACATGGCTTCATCTACTAAAAATATAAATTGAATTCTTATCTTATTTACAGTGGCAAAATTGAGTGTGACAAATAAAGCATGATTCCATGGTCATAGGCCAGACGTTTCAGGGATAAAAGCTGGTCCGGTATCAATTAATTCAAAAACTTAAAGTTGAAATTTCTGGATATTGCCTTTCAAAACATGTTGTTCTAGTATGTACTTTAAAAAAGTATCTAGAAGAATGCCAAAATAAAATAAATACAAAAATAATCATCATTCAACAATTCAATGTTGAACTTATGACAGGAATTTCCCTTCTGGTTCTGTGTTTGTTCTTCTATCGATTGAATAAACGTTCATTTATTCAAAAATAAATAAAAAATAAAAAAATAAAAGAATAAAAATAAATAAAAAACTTATGACAGGAAAATGTAGATTGCTTATACATTGGTTCAAGTGCTGATTTTAGGACATTTATTAATAAAACTTTGAATCTTCATTACCTTCATATACAATATCCAAATGATGTATTTTTTGGTGCCTTGTTTCATTTGTTAACAAGAACATATAAAACTTTGACGAGACTAATAATAAATAGTCTGCCCCCAAATAGAGAAAGGACATCCATAATGGGTTTTTGAGTACACTTAGGCTGTATGAATCTGTGGCCTAAGATTTTTAGTAGTGGAGATGTCAATTGACCTAATGGTTGTACGAAATCGTTCATGGTTGTTGAGTTGTCAATGTTCGACAAGGGCATGTTCCAGGGTAACATTTCCATGTAAGGTACTGTAGTGGGTAGCCGCGATCAGAAAATATAATTATAAAAAAGAAAAGCCCAAATCTTTAGGAGGTTATTTTTTCAAAAAATATATATTCTGTATGGTGAAAAAATATATATTTTGTATGGTGGAAAATAAAATTTTGGAGAATATTCATAGAATTTGGTATTTGTTGCAATTTTCCAAAAAATAAATTTGGCATGACCTATCAATCCTGACGGCCGGATATAGTAGTTTCCACATTCATGTAGTTGAGTGTGGCTCTTATTATTAAATAGAAGAAAAAATTGCGGGTCTTGTGCCCATTTTGAAAGGTTCTAATGCACTAAAAATTCACTTTATTTAGATACCATATGAATAAGTTATGAATTTTCGAAGTTTTGTTTATAGATTTTTCAAAAATTATTGACAATGTGACTCTTCAACTGCTATACATTTTACCCAACTTCAACTCCATGTTTAGCTTATCCATGGAAATAGGGAAGTCATTGGAAAAGGAAAACTACTTTATTAATTTATTCCTCTTCTAAGGTTGGGCGTATTGGCCGTATCTACGAGAATGGGGAAACCATGGAAGAGGAAAAAGGAGAACTTATTTTAGCCTCTTCTAAGGTTTAAGCGTATTTACGAGACTGGTGAAGCCATGGGCAAGAAGAAGCCACGAGTTTTATTTTCTAGCTTCTTGGAGATAGATACCCATGTCATGGCACAATCACAACGATTTAAATCTGGAGGGACCATTGTCTATTGCCTATATGGTGTATTTTTATTTATTTTTAAACCATGGGAGAGGGAAATCTATCTTATTAACTTATTCCTCTCCTAAGCATTGGACATATCCACACGAATGAGAAAATCATGGAAAAGGAAAAGGCACAAAAAAGGGAAAACTATCATATTAACTTACAATTGTCCCTCTCTATTATAATATGTTTAGGAAACCCTACCGTCAAGGTGACAAGCATGGATTAGTCACATAAATGATTTGTCACCTACAGTGTGTTACTAAAACAATAATATCGTCATATTATGGAGTGTCATTTTATGGAGATAAGACCGAGTGTATTCCTCTTCAAAGGTAGAAGCACTAGAACTTGTTAGGGACCAATTCTAATCACCTATGCAAGCACATGTTTCAACTTTGAGAGTTCCCAATCAAATTATCACAACCATTAGTTGTAGTAGTTTGGTGATCGATTATGAATGCCAAGTTAGCAAACTGATTGGACTAGAAATGAGAGACGAGTATAGGTTCCTCTACTAACAACACACAATTCGCTAATTACGCACTTGGCCAAGTGCGGTCATTTCGTGGGCTTATTGTGCCCAAAAATTCAAAATTCAATTTTTTTTTAAAAAAAAACGTGTGATTTTTGTTTTCAATAAAAAAACTGCACTGCATTGCACTAAATCAAATGTTTTACGGATTTTCAATACCAAATATGTGAATTTCATACATTTTTTAAAATTTGCAAATTGTTTTTCATAAAACCCCTTCAAACGTGCAATAAATATTCAACATTTTACTATCTTTTAGCAATACTTTCCTCATTTCCTATGTATTACAATCACATACAATTTGCAATGCGTTTTCATACAATGACATCATTACTCCACATATCCACATAAAGTACACATCTACATATAGATATGCATATATATATAAATATAAATAATAACTACATATAATAGAGAAGTACAAGTTGGCCATCTCAAGTGCAACTAATAGTACTAATCCACACAGTCTAAAGAAAACTACTACTCGAATGGGAACTGGGTCTCCGGAATCCTCTCAGATGACTGTGCTCCGTCGTCCCGACCCTCCTCACTAGCTATATGCTGCTCCTCCAATCTCACACGAACATCTGAAGGGGTATCAGGATCTGTATACTCCAAAGCTTGAGCTACCATGGCGTTGATCATCGGAGATGATACCAAGTGCACAGGCAACGCTTCTTCCATGATGGACGCCGCCTGCTCATACATATAGTGTCCCTCAATCCCGCGACGCTCGTATCTGACTCCATCAACGTCATAGTAAAATCCGTATGCTGCAAGTGTCATACCTCGGTTCGGTAGGGCCCAATGAAACGGACGTGGAGTGGAATCAATATCCCCGTCTCCATAGTCATGTCTCCATAGTCATGTCCCCCGTCCCCCGTCTCCATAGTATGATCACAACACAATCATTCCTCATTCAAGTCATGCATATTCTTCACTACCTTACTAAAATTTGTTCACATCTCATTAAAAAAAAACCAATCCACGAAATTCTTTTTGTAGATGGAAGACGTGTTGGCTTTCTAATTTTTTTTAATTCAAAGTATTTCAAAATAAGATCATTTCCTATGCTTAATTGTGCACCAAAATCTACTTAAAACTATGATGTAATGAGACTTCACATGGGCTTGGAAGTTTTTACCCCATATCATTTGGAAGTGACTTAGAATGAATTTGATCATAGGACGAATTCATTCTTCCTTCATACCTTACACTCAATTACTCAAATGGTATTAAGATGTGAAATATTGGTAATTATTCTGTGTTTTGGCAATTTTGAAAATTAATCTATGTGAAATTTAGCAAAACTACTTACAATTTCCAAAAATATTGGCCTGTTCTATTTATGTGTATTTCATTCAACACGACAACACCGGCATATACCCTACAACCTTTAAAAAATCAAATTATAGATTTTAAAAATTAATAATCATAGTTTCCTAAATTATAACATTGAACATTGTTCTTGAAAGTTGCATTTCAAACTATTTAAAGCCTATTCAAAATCAATGAAATTATCTAAAAAATTGTACTTAATTTATATATTTTTATTTGTAAGAAAAAATCATCTTAATCCCTAACTGCTTAAGCATCCGTTTTTTGGACAATGTACCGATTTAATCCGAAATTTCTCATCCGTCATGAACTTTTTGCAGTGTGGACTATATACTCTAGATTCTATGGGAAGTTAGCTTCATGCATAAGTGATTCAATAACAACGGGAATGATTTCTGATTTTTTTATGCCTCATTTCATGTTGTAGTAATTCAAAAAAAAAAATTCAAGATTACACTGTAAAAGTGCTATAAGATAACTTAAATCATTAAATTAAGCAACTAAAAAATCTCCGAAAATCACTACACTTAGAGTATTACATTTCAATCAATCATAATGAATTTCATCCGTAGATTGTGAATATCTTATTCGTAATTGAATTACAAAATAATTTCACATTTCACATTTCAAATTTTATACAAAATTATTTGTAAAAGCAATCATATATCTAACTGTAATGATAGAATCTAATATCCAAAATGTACAACTTTTATTCATATATCAAGTTCAAAACATCCCTCTAGGTTGCATTCTATATTGCATATTTGCAAACTAACCAAATTCAAAGTGGGCTCTAGGCATTAAAGTGTTAAATAAAAAGTTATTTGTTGCTGATTTCCTTCACTGCTTAAAGATCATTGTAATTTTCTTAATTGGATTTATGAGAAAAAACAAATGTGATCTTAATATAATGTTCTCCGTGATTTAAACATGCGTTTCTTCTTTCTACTACTTTTAAAATCACTTATTCATAATTCAGTTCAATTTATAATAATAAAATCGACTACAAATCCATAGTCATTATATTCTAGATCTATAAATCAACGAACGAATTTTGCCTTTATAACTTAGAGTAGGTCATCGCTCGGCCACTGGGGTCCACCCATAGGCCCACGAGGTCCTACGGGTGCGCCCCAAACCGGGCCCCCAAGTCGGCTAGCAGTACACGTGGGGCCCCCGGGGTCCACCCCTAGGCCCACGGGGTCCTAGGGGTGCGCCCTGGGGTGGGGAAACAAAATCAGCACACTTGGGGGCCCCAAACCGGGCGCCCAAATGGGCTAGAAGTCCACGTGGGGCCCCCGGGGTCCACCCCTAGGCCCACGGGGTCCTAGGGGTGAGCCCCGGGGTGGGGAAACAAGATCAGCCCACTTGGGGGCCCCAAACCGGGCCCCCAAGTGGGCTAGGAGTCCACGTGGGGCCCCCGGAGTCCACCCCTAGGCCCACGGGGTCCTAGGGGTGCGCCCCGGGGTGGGGAAAAAAAATCAGCCCACTTGGAGCCCCCGGGATCCACCCCTAGGCCCACGGGGTCCTAGGGTTGCGCCCCGGGGTGGGGAAACAAAATCAGCCCACTTGGGGGCCCCAAACCGTGCCCCCAAGTGGGCTAGGAGTCCACGTGGGGCCCCCGGGGTCCACCCCTAGGCCCACGGGGTCCTAGGGGTGCGCCCCGGGGTGGGGAAAAAAAATCAGCCCACTTGGGGCCCCCGGGATCCACCTCTAGGCCCACGGGGTCCTAGGGTGGCGCCCCGGGGTGGGGAAACAAAATCAGCCCACTTGGGGGCCCCAAACCGTGCCCCCAAGTGGGCTAGGAGTCCACATGGGGCCCCCGGGGTCCACATGGGGCCCCCGGGGTCCACATGGGGCCCCCGGGGTCCACCCCTAGGCCCACGGGGTCCTAGGGGTGCGCCCCGGGGTGGGGAAACAAGATCAGCCCACTTGGGGGCCCCAAACCGGGCCCCCAAGTGGGCTAGGAGTCCACGTGGGGCCCCCGGAGTCCACCCCTAGGCCCACGGGGTCCTAGGGGTGCGCTCCGGGGTGGGGAAAAAAAATCAGCCCACTTGGGGCCCCCGGGATCCACCCCTAGGCCCACGGGGTCCTAGGGTTGCGCCCCGGGGTGGGGAAACAAAATCAGCCCACTTGGGGGCCCCAAACCGTGTCCCCAAGTGGGCTAGGAGTCCACGTGGGGCCCCCGGGGTCCACCCCTAGGTCCACGGGGTCCTAGGGGTGCCCCCCGGGTGAAAAAACAAAATCTTGAAAGAAATGTTTACTTGTAGGTGGAAGATTTGTTGTTCGAAGCTTCGAGACTCCGCAGCGTGCAAATGAATTTCCCTTCAGAAATCCTGTCACAATCAAAATGAAACAAGAAGAATAATTAGTTTAAAAACAATGATGATTTTCCTAAAATTTCCTTTAACAAAATTTTCTTGCCTATATATATAGAGGGACTTCATTTCTCACATCACAATGAAGATGAAGCTCTTCAAGGTATGATGTGAGAGCATTTAGGACTTAGTGGATTTTTTTGATGTATTTTCAAAAAAAAAGACTACCTACACGCTGTAGTTGAAGTTGGGAAAAGTTAGTGAGAGAGGTGGGAGAAAGGGAGCTCACTCCAAAGTTGAAATGGGAAAAGAGGGTGTGCGGCCGCGCACCCTTAAGGTTTTGAATGAGTGTGAGGGAGGTCAATCCAAAAGGGTTGACCGCCCTTAGAGCTGGCCCGCCGCCCTCAAAGCGGGCCAGGTGGCTTGCTTTTATAGCCGGCTATTGCCAACTTCCATGCTGGCAATAGCCAGCTGACATGCGGCCTTTTAATGGCCAGCATACATGCTGGCCCTTAAAAGGCAGCATGTATGCTGGCCATTAAAAGTCCAGCATACATGCCGGTTAAAGCCAGCACACAAGCTGGCTTGGCTGGCTTGCTTGCTGGCCGGCTGTTTTTTTTTTTTTTCTTAAATTAATCTGTTTTTCCTGATTTTGAGCTGTTTTTACTGTTTTTGAGCTGTTTTTACTGTTTGTTTTACCGTTTTACTATTTTTACTGGTTTTTAAACCGTTTTTACTGTTTTTACTCTATTTCACTTGTTTTTTTTACGGTTTTACGGTTATGTACCATTTTTTACTGGTTTTTTTATGTGTTTACTAGTTTTTTACTATTTTTTCTGGTTGTTTACACTTTTACCCTATTTAGTGCTTTCTAACTATTGTTTTTTTTTGTTCTTTTAATTTCATTACTGTTGTTTGGTTACTTGATCACTTTTTTTTTTCCTATTGATTTTTTACCTTTTTATTATGGAATTGTGGTTTACACAAAATGAATTGTTATTATCATTGTTATCATTTTTTCTTACTGGTGTTGAATTGGTTCTTACTATTTATTCTTTTTTTCTCATAATTATTATTTTATTTGAAAGTTTTGGACTTTTGTTAGTTTGTTATTTTTTGAATTATTTGAATAGAGAATCAATTTTTATTAATGTACATTGTTGTCTTCCCAATGTTATAAATTAACCTGTAATTTTTTTTCTAATTACTTCTAAGGATTGTGGTTATAGAATGATGAATTCAATCAATCAATATGTGAAAAATGAATACTTAAGATGGAACCAAATTTCATATCACAGAAATTACTGTAGAACAATGCACGTCTGGTGATAAACTAATAGAGGAAGTATACATAAATACATCTATATTTGTTGACCAATTTGGGCTTCTTGGTCCTTTAAAGATAATTGTGTAATTACTAAGACTAACTAACAAATTATGTCTAAGCCCATGCAGGTTCGTACATTGTTGTGTCTGGAGTGATGGTCGTTGCTGGTGGACTAATACTATTCAGGTGAATTATCTATTTGTTGGAGATATTAGGCTTACGGATTTGAAAGATATTAAAATTGAAGAGTGGTTATTAAGGGTCATGTGTTGGTAAATTTAGAAGCATGTGTGTAGTGATCAATTCAACTTTGTTGCAGATCATCATCATAACTGCGTCGTATATCATACAAAACCAAATAAACAACTATGTAAGCCATTGTTCTTCAATTATTTTTTGTGATGTTAACCCCGAAATGTACCAAAGTGTATCTAGAATTGACAATCAAAGAAAAATCATAATGAAGGAATATTTAGAAGAAAATTTTGGAATTGATGTGCAAATGAAAGTTCTAGATTTTGAATTTTAGATTCTATTTGTATGGTTTGATTTACTAATACTATCACCAATGTATAATTATAGGATGTAGAAGTTCAAATTACAAATTACTTCTAAATTGGATTTCAAACAAAATTTTAATATGTTTTGAGTTCAATTGGTTGGAATGATTTGATATACAAAACTTTTATACCTAGTGACACTTTGATTTTTTTTGGTTTTCAAATGGCTATGACCTCATTTTTGCAAAGGTACTTTTGAACTACAATCGATGCAATTTTGGCTTGGTCAACTACTTGACACTTTTACATTTGTAATTCTAGAAAAATATGTAATCAAGTATTACTAAATCCAACTATTAGACAGGTCAACACTTTGGTGAAGTGCCATCTAAAAATTGGATGACTTTCATTCAAGTATTGTTGAGAATGTAGGATGCATTTGAATCTGTTAGTTGTCTAGAAACTGAAATTGTGACGTTTAGGGGTTAAGATCATAGAAGTTTTTGATGAATAACTAGCACATGAAATGAAGTGTAATAATTTTAGAAACGATTCTATTTCTCATCGATTCAAATTTGTATGAAGCTTTCATCTTAGAAAATCTATAGAAAAAATGATCGTAGTTATTGAATTAACAATCTATTCCATTTCCTTTTGATTTGTGAAAGGTATGTATCTGGGAGGATTTATTCAACAGTAGTGGAGTACTGATCAACGGGGTTTTATGAGTTGTCAACAACAAATTCAAGACTTCTCGGTAATACTTTACACTTAAACCATTGAATTATCATTTAACCCATAACTGCCCAACCATGCATATTTTGCATGATGTACGGATTTAAAGTTCATTTTCTCATCCATTATGCACTTTTTGCAGTGTGGATTTTTTATTGAAACTTTTATAGAAAGTTAGCTTCGTGCATGTGTGATCCAATTAGAAAGGGGATGATTTGTGAAATTTTTATGCCTCATTTCATGTTGTAGTGTTTCACCCAAAATTTTACAAATTTTAGTCTAAAAGTGCTCTGGAAAAAGTTAAGTACTAAAATTAAGCAACCAAAAAATCTGCAAAAATAACTACACTTAGAGTATTACATTTAAACTCATCACAACAAATTTCATTATTAAATTGTCAATATGTAGTTCGAGATCATATTACAAAAGAGTGTTAAATTTTAAGTTTAAAATTGAATACACAAATATTGGTGATAGCAATCACAAATCTAGCCGTATGGATAGAATCTAAAATGCATAATGTACAACTTTTATTTAATCATCAACTTGAAAATATCCCTTTTAGAAAGGGAAAATGCATCAACTTGAAAATATCCCTTTTAGTTTTCCCTTTTATAATGCATCTTTGAAAAACTTCCAAATCTGAAAAGGGTGAGAACGTTTAGGGGTTAATACATGTTATAAGCATCAGCGGTCTGAACTATTGCAAACTACAAGTGTATTTTGACAATGGTCATATATGAACCTTAGGAACAATTGGAATTCTAACTGGAGCCCTCATTGGGCTTATTTTTAGCTCCTAATCACACAAAAGTGTCTCCAAGTCTAACAATGTGAGGAAAGTCATCGTAAAGTTCTATATAGAGAAATATTTTAGAATTCATATTGAAATGAGAGTTGTAGATTTTGAATTCAATATTTTATCTATATTGTGAGGTTTACTAGTGCCATGTCCGATATCGTGTTATAATTTTAAAAGTGATAATTCTGAATTTATGAAATTCTGATTTGTATCAACATGTTAACAAAGTTTTGAGCAGAAGTTGTTGAAATAGGTTGAATTAAGATTATCTAAACATTGTGATTTTGTGAAATTATTGTTCTCATTTAATGTATGACTTCATTTATGTAACGCCGCTTTTGAACATAAATCTACGCAAATTTAAAATTAATGTATTTCTTTATCTGCAATTTAAAAAAAACTAAGTACTTTAATAATACCAAATCCCGTCATTGAATAGGACATGAACTTTATTTAGGCACTTGAGCGGCAGTTTAGCTTCAAAGACCGCATGGACTTTGCAGTCGACCCCAGGGGCCCTAAAAGAGCTTCTAGAGCACTTGAAATGACCATTTGGGGCCTCAGAGTGAATTGTTTTTGTATTTGGGTTATAAAGGTAACGTTGGAAGCGCATAATGCTACCGGTACACCCCAAGGCCCGCCTAGGGGCTCATAAAACACATGGGGGCCATGTTTAGAGCCGTTTAGTGAGCTGATTTTGCTTTACAGACCCCGGGGGGGCACTGCTAAGAGCGCATGACAGTATAGATTAATCTAGGGGTCCCATGGAGGCTCCTAGAACATTTGAGGGCCCCGTTTAGGACTTCCAAGAGGGATGTTGTTGCATTTTGGCCCGTGAAGGCACCACAATAGGAGACAATGTCACGGTGGAAACAACAACAGATGACGTTGATTCCAATACAACAAGTAATACGAATGCTGTAGTGGACTCGATTATGGCAACAATGCCGAACCCAGAACCTCGAGGGTATTTCGGACCTTGAAAGGGCAGACTATCTACTGTAGCGGTAACAAGAACACCTAGAAGAACAGAGGCCGAGATTGTGGGCCAAGCAACATCTACAGCTACCTTGGAGACAACAAATGATCCTTTTCCAGTTTTCAATCCAGAGGGGGATTTGGAGATTGGACAGTTCGTGGCGTTAATAATGGAGCGGAATGTAGTAAGGGCTGGAGTACCATTCTATATGGGGAAGCTGGTAGAATTTGGACAAGGCAAATGGGCAATGAAAGTGAAAGTGATATGGTATTGGCCTATTCTGAGGTGAGGTATGACGAATGAAGCAAGTTCTGAGCCACAACGATACAGGAACTGCATAGAAGCATTTTGGGAGCCGTCTGGTGAGAGACATGGCTGGGTGGACAAAGAAGCTGCTATATTTTCGTGGAGAGATGTACCAGCAAAAACAAGAAGTGGGCATTTGAAGGTGAAGTTCATTTCTATTCAAGGAGTTCGAAGTGAGAACCAAATTACTATTCCCAATGAAGCAAAGCCACACATACTTGAATATATTGCATTACAGGTAGAAGGCATGGATGATGAGAGGATGCAAAACGAGGTAGATGCTTACTAGAATAGAATTGTATATGTTATACAATGTATGTTTTTCTATAGTAGATGTCAAGGTACTAGGAAAAAATTATGTACTATTAATATAAAACGTGTATTAGTACACGATTTTAATGTAATAGAAAGAATATTTAAATCTTATGTGTATGTTTGTACCCCATATCTAAATGCCTACAATGTGCTTGAATGATTGTGTAAGATGCGTGCACAAACGAGGGATTTAGAATTCCCACTTTGATACCTCTCACAAAGTATGTGCAGAATCAATATCACAAGATAATTTTGTTGTGATAGGTCAAAAATTTGACATAAAATTTAAAAAATGCATTTTTAAAAAGAAAATTCCTTATCAAAAATGTATATGATTTTGCAATTTATCCTTATTGGAAAGAACTTGTTGAGAAAAAAAATTGCCCAATTTTTTTGGTAATATTTTTGGATTTGAATTTTTAGAGTGTCCGGTGCGAAGTGCATGATTATATGGTCAAGTGCGTAAATAGCTAATTCCGTGTTAAACATCAATAGTGGTCTATGCAGATTAAGTTTGAAAATTTAGAACAAAATCATACATTGTGACAAAACCAATTAAAAATGGGGCTTGGTTATTAACCCTTTAACGTCCTCATCCAACATTGTTTTCAAAGATGAAAACAAAAATGGAGTTGATGTACAAATCTAAGTTGTAAATGTCAATGTGAAGATCACATCTCTATGGTTGGATTCATCATATTTTTTATTATTATTTTTTAAATTAATTTTGCAAGGTTTTCTCTTGAAATTCAATTAAAAATCCCAAATTAACACAAAAAAATTAAAAATATTGTAATGAAATTGGAATAACACGCACTACGAGATGGTATCGTTTCCATTATTCGATTCTACTTATTTCAATTGGAAAATCATGTTTAAGGTCTCACTTTTTGAACTAAGAGTGAAACTTGACATAAACCAATTGTGTTGTTTTTCAAAAAATAACATCTTATTTTGAAAATCCATACTGTACAAATGATAGTCAACTAGCACAAGAACCAAAAGAAATTTGGATGGATGAAAAATTGTACTGGATGTAGTATTTAGAAAAATTGCAATCTATTCATCGTCCAGTTTATGGACGCAGACGCATTAAAGGGTTAAACCCAAAATTTTGTGTGGTGCAATTTTTTTATCATTGAAAACCATCGCTCTAAATAGGTTGAAATCCTTAAACTGACAGGTATTGGTGCCTCCACCTTAACCCTTGAACGGCCCAAAAGCCCTTTGCTGCCGTATAGTATATTTTGTATTCGGTGGTATTTCATCAAAATAACAATGACCAAATACTTTTTAGTACAAAGAAAAATCAATAATCATGATAATATGTATATAACAATATATCACAATTCATGTATTAAACCACAATTGAACAATTATAAGGCTAAATAGTAAATACGGGTTGTAGAGAGGGATCCCAAGGGCCTTTTAAGGGTTAAGGAGTGGGCGGTGCGAGAAGAATGGGTTTAGCAAGAAGTAAAAAGTGGTCAGTGATAAGGCAGTACAAGTGGGAGGTGGGATGGAAGCTATCCCAAAACAAATGCTCGTCCGGGTTGCTGCAACTTGGTACAAATCGGTTGCACAAATACGAGACTTCAAGGTCGCCTGTCCCACAGCACCCAGTTCGAGCATATTTGAACCCTGCCGTTCAAAGCAAACCAACCGAGTTTAAAAAAAATTATGTCTCACGTAGAAGTACTCATAACCGATAAAATACGGTTTTTAACACGGGAAATGTTGAAGTTTTACTGAGATAGAGAAATAGAGATACCGTTATCCACAATTGGATTCAATAATAAGGTGCTGAATATTTAGATAATTTACTAAAAATAGATTCAGCACTTATACGTTTTGAAATTTTCTTCTTTAAATTTGAAAAAAAAGTGAAAAAAATCCTAAAATTTCGGACCTTATTAAACTAATGTAATTAGTGGTGAAGCCGATCTTGTAGTATAATACTATAGAATGGTAATTTTTTCCAATTGTTTTTCCTTAAAATTAAATTTATTAAAAAGAAAATTTGGGAAAAAGTTATTTGAAACCTATGACTAATATATAGGTTCACCTATAACTAACAACAATGAAATCAATCCCCTGAATATAAAGTTGGATGCTCTTAATTGGCCAACAGTGTGTTGACTTTTGGGTTCTTCAAGGGGTGCACTCTTTATTAAACCTTGGCATCACGTGCGTTCATGACCCCCTTTAAAGTACCCCTTGTATACATTAGAATATTCTTATATTTGTTCATGTATATATGTTTGACGTAAATATACAACCCTATTTTCAGCCCTAAATATGCTTCTTGTATGTATACATAATACGATAGTGTTCAAATTAATCCCTTTCTTGTGCACTCACGCGATTCCTCGCACACATAAAAGAGCGCACCCCGGGTTGGGTCCATAAAACACAACTTCTATGAGGTTTACAAATTAGTTATGGGGTACTTATCAGCTATGGGTATGGCCTCTTCTTTACATGATGACAATGGTTTTTGGAATTCAATCAAATAGATAGAAACTCCGGTCCTCTTTCGAGGCTGGCATGAATAAAGTGTCTTGTTCATAATGACAATGACCTAGTGCCTACCGGACAAAGGAATTCAATCACATGAGGAGATCATGAAGTTCAACGTACCATATTTGGGAGGGTTTTCGAAGACATTTAAAATGAGGGAGTAGCTGTCAAATATGAAGAGCCGAGATCCGGGCATTGTCTTCTTCATGTCCTCAACCATGCTACGGAAACGGTCATTGAAACCACTGGAAACATCATTGAGCGACTTTACACAACCTTCGTTCCCAACATGTAATGTGATTTGCTCGGGAAGACAACCCAATGGAGGAAGAGTTACTATGGCTATGTTGCGGCCGCCCGATGTATATAGCTCCTGTTGATTGTCCCAAAAAAAAAACATTTACTCAAAACCAATTAGTTACTTTGCGACTAGGTTCCATAATGACGTGCGAACAAATAATAGGGTACAAATAAATTTTTGAAGGTAATATTATAATTGAATTACATTAATATAGGTTGCTCAAAATTGATTACAAGAATAAAAATGAGAATATTACTAATTACTCTTATTTTACAGGATACTTACAAATACTCTATTATCTCAGGTGGTACTAAAAAAATACATAGTGACCCCCATGCTTTGCAAGCTAAAAGAAGATTTGAATTTGTTTACTGTAGCTTCCTAGAAACTTGGACAGCTTTATGCCTGATAATTAATTAAAGTGCAAATAACAATTACTCAACATGAAAATAATATTTTAAGATTGAGCAGTAACATATCATTTTTTAATATTAAACCCGCTGGCCTTTTAATATTTTTTTACTTTTTTTTGGACAAAATAGACTAATAATTTCCCATAAATTTAGACACCCTTTTAATTATTTATTTGCTGACCAAGCTTCTAAGAAGCTACGGTATATGCAAACTAAACAAAATTTAAAATATGGGTTATTATGTATTTGTTCCAAAAAGAAAGAGAAATATTAAGTTTTGTTACATACCTGTATATATTTGCGAGCCAAGCCAAGTAGTAGAGTGGTGTATTGATCTGTAGTATATTGTTTTTGGAGATTGGAACTAAAATAATAATTATTCACCCAGTCATTACTACCAGTGCTAATGAAATATAGAGCATTTTCAATGATATAGTTTCCTTTTTCTTGGCCAGCCACATTGAGAACCTCTGCCCTCCAGTTTTGATACCACTTCATTTGAGCCGCAATCCCTTTCACATTCTGTTGTTACATAAAAAAAATCCTCCAATCAACTATTTATAAACCATTCAAGTATTTCAAAGAAGAATTCCCTATAACATTAAGATAGAAAACTCAATATCAACACCTTTTTCCAAACCAACCTAAAACTATTAAAAAAAAAAGTACAATATTTATGCAATGAGGTAAGACAATTTATTATAAACAACACTTGAATCTTCATAAGTGATTTATATGGTAATCAATGTCATGTGATGTACAATGATTTTTTTTTGGCATTTAAATGTCAAAAAGCACCAAAAATAATTGGTGTATATCCAGCCTTAAGTGTACCAAGCCTTAAGGAAAATTTTGAAGAAAAAATGGATGAAGTTGTTAGATTGTTTCAATTTTAAAAAATAATAAGATGAAATCGCTAGTTTTTAATGAAAGTCATTCAAATATGTGAATGCAAAATAATTCTATCTAAATATACATAAATATGAATATTTGGCTATACCATTTTATTTTATATCATCACTTTAGCACTTCTCCAAAAACCAAAAAGAATCCATGGCAATCATGTAATGAAATTGTACTACGTCACATATAGACTTTTCAACAAATGGTTGCTTCAATTAATCTTATTGCTAAGGCACTATAGGGACTATTCATGAACAAAGCTTGTTAGAAATTATAATTATAGGGAGCAAAGTCCACTTGAACTCCACTCATACTCTTCTATTTTTGGATAACTCCAGTGTACAAGATAAATTTCTTGTACACAATCTCTTATTTACACAAGTGATTTCAATTAGTACCGCAAGATACACTAATTGTTATATATTGTATTTTCAGTAGGATCTTTTTTATTTTTTATTTTTTTAATGACTAGCAAGTATGGGTTTAGTGCCTGCCGAAAGGTTTTAGTACGGAATCTAATACTTAGAAGCAGCTGCCAGAAGTTAAAAATCGCCAGAAAAAAAAACACTGACCCAGATGTTATCAGTGTTTTCAAACCATCCAGACGCCGAGGATGCAAAGTTGATGCCTGTGAGAATGGCTTCTCCATGTGCTTCTGGGGACAAATACGGAAGCTGGAGAGGAATCCCAACCTCGAGAGCTGCGAACATATATTAATACTGTATCAGCACCTTTCAGTTGTTGCCATTGTACAATACAAGCAATTACACAGCAATGCACATTAAACCTCATAGTCATTTCACATTCAAAATCTAACTGAGGATGGTTCAAGCTCTAAAATCTATGACGTATGTACATAGACTTGAACTGATTTAAGGTTTTAGTTGGGAAACTCAGAATCATGCCAATTCCTTGTTGTAAACCTTTCCCATGGCGCCAATTTCGTGAAATTCTGCCCATGTAACCACTACTAGAAACCTCGTCGCATTTCACACTAGTGGAGATGTCCGAGCAAGTGCTACCCAATTCCACATATGTAGGAATCACTTGCCTGGACACCTCCCTTGGTAGTGCCAACTTTTCTACTAGTGTCATCCTTGAAATAGGAAAACTTTTGTCCTGTTGTGACCAACATCCACTAATAGTCCCATTTTGACCAATTGTGGAATCTCCCACTACTTTATGTGGTGAGAAACGACACCATTTTCTACTAGTGAACAAACATGACCATATATTGACTTATACACTAAAAAAGAACCTCTATATTTGAACAGAGTCTTCCAATGGCATAAAATACTGGACTCCAAAATTATTCTCTGCATTCGACATAAACGTTGCACCAGAAACTGATCAGGTTTATGAAAATGCTCACACTGAACATCTACAATCGACTAGTAAAATATATCGACATTGGAGTAAATAGCAAATCATGTATTGAAAGAGTGCAGTTTAGCATCTAAGCTTCATTTTTGAGAGTTTCTGCAGGGGTCCCTTTGCTACAGGTTTCCAGAGCAACGAAAACAGAAGCTGCCAGCCACTCAAAACTTCATAGGGTATTCCAAATCTGTGTAGAGAACTCCTTCTCATCAATTTCTATTCTCAACTCTCCATAGAGTACTCTTCAAAATAAGACTCTTCTAATGTGTAAACATGTGTCGTAGGCTATGCTAGATAGAGTACTCCATGGGCCACCACACTGTGTGGTGCGTGCATGCTACCACCTTGTCACTTCGTGACTTAGAAATAGCATGCACCCAATACATACCATAGAAAAGCCAATCGAGTACTCTATCTAGTAAGTACAGAGGAATCATTCCCACTAGAAGTTGTTACACCTCTTCCAAGAAGTTTGATTCTTTGGAGATTGAGAGTCTTGGGAGAGAAATGTGGAGCCAATCATGGCCATTCTCCCTGTGTGAAGAATGAGAACGGACATGGCTTGTTAATCTTCTCCACAGCTTCTCAATCTTCACGTCCATTTTTCACCTCCGGAGAAGAAGAATAAATCTTCTCAATCTTTGGAGAATGAATCCTCCACAATTCAAGAAGAAAGTGCCAGGTACACGCATTCTATGAAGATTGAGAATATGCGAAGAGGTGTGACAACCAATACATGCCGTAGCAAAGCCCATGGAGTACTCTATCTAGTACGTAGAAGAATCATTCCTCACTGTAGAACAAAGGAAGAGTTAAATTGCATTCTACACTACAAGGAAACTGGTCTTTTCTCACTGCTATTTTAAGCCAATTCAGAATTGGTGAGTGCAACTGGTCACACAAGACAATTGAGCCAATCCAGAGTTGGTGAGTGCAACTAGTCACATAAGACAAGAGTATGCTCAATTTCAGTCAATGAAAAAAGACCAATTTCTGCATAGTGCTAGCGAATGGCACTACAAGGAGAAGGCGTCGCTTTTCACTCCCACTGTCAAAATGGCGCCACCAATTTTATGGTTGGACTTGGTGAGTGCAATTCGTCACGTAGGACAAGCGTGTACACTAGAAAATGACAATGAACAGGATCCTGCAGAGTGAGAAACGTCGCCTCTGCTTGTAGTGTGGCAATTGATAGAGCGCTTACACAAAAGATCCGGGGCGATGAAACCATCGGTGAAGCGACCGGTGGACTTGCGGCCGGGGTAATTCATTCCATACGGTGGGAAGTTCGACATCGCAGGGCTGCTCAAGTAGTTGTTGTTGCCCGCATCCACCGTCGAATCCCCGAATACCACCAGCGCAGGAATCAGGCCTCGGAACTCGCCGGACTTGGTGAAGTTGAAGTCGCCAGACTTGAATCCCAATACTCCTGTCAAACTCATCAAAGCCACCGCAATGCACACACGGAATGTCGCCATTGCTCAAGCTTCGCCTGTGCGTGCAAATGAGCCGCTTCAAGCTCTCCTTATATCGATCAGTCTGACAAACTGGCTTCATTTAATGAAACGATTTTCATGTTTAGATGCTGAAAAGGACTAGATGCCTTTCTGAGAGGTCGAAGCCTTACAATGGTTGTTCAAATTCATGCCAAGTTGTTTTCTTGAATTAAGAACGTCTAGATCAGTACTTTGTGTTAATAAAAGGGTTCACATCGAGCAAAGAGTTAATTTTTAACCCCTAAAGGACCAAGAAGCCCAAATTGGGCCTCATGTTTTTTTTTAGTAGTTTTGAGTAGGTTTTATGTGGACTTTCTTTAGTTCAAATTTGTTTGTTCTTTCACCAACATATGCAGTATTCTTCATTGATTCTAGTGATATAAAATTCAATCTCATCTGAATTGTATTTTTCACAATATGATCAATTGACTTTGTCATTTTTAAACCATGGGTCCTTGGTCCATTAGGGGTTTTAAAATAGTTATTATAATCCTCTCATGACACAGTTGCTTTTGAAACTGATTATGTTACATTAGGTTATTGATGAGATTTTCTGAATGCATTGTTTTCAGACACACTAATTTCGGGTGTTGCAATGGTGCAATCCCAACATGTTAAAATGGTGGATTTCAGTGAAATTGGCTGAGTTTCAGTTGCTAGACTACACCCCGGGGTAATGGAGATCAAAAATGTTGCGCTATTCCTTCCTTTCACTGCTTGTTTGGAAAGTAATCCAATATATTTTCCTTTTTCTTTACGGGATGAGAGCTCCCTCAGCGCGCTGTAACTGGAACCTCAGATTTATACCAGTCCTAGATTTTGGAGCTCTGAAGTCACAATTTTGGCACTCTGAAACTCACACCATTTTCACAAAATAATATGACCATATTCCAGTGTGCGATCTAGACTGTGGGTGATAGCCTGATATGGGTACCCCCTCCAAAAGTAGTCTGATTTTTGAGAAATATTTTCTTTTGGTAAAAAAGAAAACATTGAAAATTACAAAAATTAGAGGGTGTTATAGGCACCATGGCTGCAACTATATACATGGTGTTACAAACGGAATTTCTAGCACACATAAAATGAGTTAAACATAAGTCATACTATGCGAGACATGTAAAAGTGGCACCCATATCAGGCCATTCCCTGTCAGATTTCTGGACGCAGTGAGTGCACGTCAAAGACTCTACTCGATGTCACGACTAGTTCAATATCTTGGTGGAAATTTACTGTAACATTTCCATCAAAACTTAAATTCATATATACCAGTACTAGTCTTTAGAGCTTGGTGCAGTTGAATGTCACAATTTTGGAGCTCTGAAACGCGCCAATACAATTAAATGGGCGTTGTTGAAGTTGTTGTTCCAGCCCATTCAATCCTTCCTGGGAGGCTTGAAATTGTCACGCCAATGCGTTTCTTTTTCACTCTATGGTTGGTGCCAATGTTTGTGCACATCATGTAAAACATGCAAACATGTTGATGTTTCCAACATTTTTCTAATGTGAAAAAAATGCTGAAAAAAGTGTTGAGAACAACACCTTTTTATTTTTGGCAGTATTGGTAATTAGTCCACATCGTTGTAGAGCTCAGAAGAACTCCACATTCATTTGCTCTGCTCCACCTCTTGGACCAACACTGTGGCCCTGTCCCTTAGGTTCTGAAATTGACAGGTTGAATGATCTGGGACATGCTTATCCCCCAAAGGACAAAGGATTCATGATTTTAAAATGACAAATTCAATTGATCGTATTCTGAAAAATGTAATTCAGATGGGACCAAATTTAATATCACCGGAATCAATGAAGAACATTGCATGTGTTGGTCAAAATCAAATAAATTTGAACAAAAAGAAGTTCACATTGGGCCTCCTCACAACTGCTAAAACAAATGACGCCCAATTCAGGCTTTTTGGTTCTTTAGGGGTTAAAAACTAAGTTTTACTATGTTCAAAGTTGTATCACACGTATGGGCCATGCTTCATATGTGATCCGATTAGAAAGGGAATGATTTGTGAAAAAAATTATGTCTCTTTTTATGTTGGAGTGATTCACCAAAAATTTCAAAGATTTTAGTCTAAATTATGTACTCTTGAAAAAACAAAATCATAAAATTAAGCAACCAAAAACTCTCCAAAAATCACTACACTTAGAGTATTACAGTCCAACCCATCACAACAAATTACATTCACAAATTGTCAATGTCTTATTCGTAATTGAATTACAAAATATTTTTAAATTTTAAGTTTCAAATTTTTTACAAAAATAATAGTGATAGCAATCGCAGAACTAAGTGTATGAATAGAATCTAAAATTTATAATGTACAACTTTTATTCATACATCAAGTTCAAATATCCCTCTTGGTTGCATTTTGTGATGCATCTTTGCAAAATTGCCAAATTCCGAGAGGGGTGAGGACGTTTGGGGTTAATCCCTATGTATACTACCGTATAATTGTTCATCTAGTTTTTCTCTTGTATTGAAATACAACAATGTACTGAAATAGAATCATGGTGTATACAAATATATTCACATGTTTGTACACAAAAATACATACAAAAATACATGGCCAAAACCTCTTAAAGGTTAAAAATCTTATAGTGTTCAAAGTATATGATATACATATAAACACAACCCTGGGGTGCACTCTTTATTAGGATTAGAAGAGATGAACGGGTTGATGTACATGCACTTTATGAAATAAATACATACATATATTATATGTATGTATATGAAAAATTGCTTTATCTATATGTACTTTGTATGTTATATTTACAAATAATACCTCTTTTTTGCACCATGTAAAATTTAGACTAGTGGGCTCCACAAGCCAACCACCAGTGTGCGTTAGCACTGATTATTAGTTGATCGAGGAAAAAAAACAAAACTCGAAGTAAAAAAAAATTCAATGTGAACCTTTTTCCAATAGAGATGTTTTACAAGATCGTGTAAATTAAATCACTAAATCACTTAATCTAATTAACACTATAAAGTTTTTTAATCAAAACATAAATTCCAAGAAAACACTCTTGGTAGTCTAATGATAAAAGTACAAGGCTAAAAATAAAAAAGTCAAGTTAAAAATATGCAAAACTATTCGACGCAAAACTCTTTTGTAGTGACAAAATCAAAACATTAAAAGTGAACATAAATTCTATGTGGAATCATCTTAGTGATCACATACATACTAGAACCCCAAAGCCAGGGAAAAAATAAACTGACTTCATTTTAAGGTTTCACCTTTTATATAAAGATACTAGGTTTAAATCAACATCCATTATTCTATTGTTGTAACAATAACGCATCATTTTGATGTTGATTCAATGTGCATCATATCAACATCATTGTATCATCATATGAACATGCAATATTTCAATGTTACTTTGATGCCATAGTTATGTTATTATAACACAAAAATTAAAATATACAACATACCGGTATATTAATTTTTAAAATTATATAATTTCATATATAGAATACAAAATCAATATATTATAAAGCGATTTTAAAATTACTAAATATAATATTGAAATATAACATATGGATAATTAAAATTGCAAACTAACAATTTGTAAAACAATCAAAACATTATAATATTTTTTAAATATTTAAAATATATATATATTAGATGGTTAATATTTATAAAAACAAGCTTATTGAAGAAGCTGTCTTGTGACGCTTCCTAATAAAGCTTCATAGCAAAACTTCTCGGAGAAGTCTCACACAGAAGATATAACTTGTTTCAAAGTGTTTCTTCAGCCTTGTTTTTGTGTGTGCAGTAGTATTGTGTGTTACAAAATTAGTTTAGGAGAAGCTCTCATGTTGGAAATGATGTGCCTTTGTGGCTGCAAATGGTATCTGACATACCTTGAAACTTAGGCACTATACAGATAGTTTTTTTGCCATGTCACATTGGATTCCTTTAATTTAAAGATTTTTCTTTTTCTTTTCTTTTTGATATTTTTTTTGCATTAGGTTCTGCCAGCCCTTAGGAGGCCTTAGATTTCTTCTAATGTCATATTTACCTTATGTTAGAAATCAAATACACAAGCTTTAATTCATGCAAAAGCAAAAGACATAATCAAGTATGAAAAAAAAAAAAAACAAACAAACAAACAGATATACATATATATATATACATATATATATATATATACATATATATATATATACATATATATATATATACATATATATATATACATATATATATATATACATATATATATATATATATATACATATATATACATATATATATATATATACATATATATATATACATATATATATGTGTATAATATTAAAAATACATATATACATATTAACATGTATAATACTCATATTACTATTATAATTTAATGTATTACTTTAGATTAAACTTTTATAGTACTTAAATATGGATGCATTGTTACACTTATATTCATTCAATATTGTATTATCAATGATTCAATGTTGGCTTAATGTCATTTTGATGTAGATATGATACTGAATCATATCAATATCAATCCTATGTCAACACGACTAAAAATATTCTCTTATCATTTTCACATCGAAATTATGTGTAATTTTAACATGAAAATCACTCCATCATTTTAATATTGAAATGACATTGATTCAATGTTGATTCAATGTTAATGCAACGTTTGTTAAGTTTACATCATTTTGTATCATATCCCACATTATTTTACATGTCGATCATTTTTATGTCATTCTAACATTAAATGATTTCACTCAAGTTCACTAATGTAAATACATACACCATAAAATGCTCCCCCAAAGTATAAGTAAAATAATATTCTAAAATTCAAGGCTTTAAGCATAAAATTGAAGCTTGTAAGGTCATAAGACTCAATAATTTATAAGACATAAATTAATATATATGAAAACATACATATATTTTAGAATGTATATGTATATTAAGTATGTACGACCATATATGCAACCCCTTAAAATTTTGTTTTGAAGATGCCACATGTTTTTACATATTTGTGATATCTTTGGTCACATGTCTGTATTATGTATCTTTGGCCACATGTTTGTATCTTTAACCATCATTGTCTACAAGCGTTTGTCCCATGTATCCTCCTATCTTTTTACGTTGATTTGAAACTTCAATTCAACTCCAATACAGCTGGCCTCACTCCAATACAGCTGGCCTCAGGCAAGTGTTTTGAATTCGAGTACCAATTCGTACAAAAGTGCAAAAATTCATCAATAAACTTAGGGGAACCCATTCTAACATCATTCAGATTGTGAATCTTTTTTTAGAATCATTCTAATAATATTGTAATGACAATTTTCATAATAAATTTATATTGGATTAACTTGTATTGAACCAACTTCAAATTACCATTGCTACGCCAACATCAGACCAATATCATCTAACTAATATTTTAACATCAAATTAATATTATTCAACATTCACAAACAAATATCTCAATTTAAGTTAAGAAGCAGATGCATCAAATTTGACAACCACACTTACAATCAAGTTCACGATACTTTAGTCAAGAAAGAATTCCAAAAGTATTAGTGTATCAATGAGAAGTACATTTAAAGATAAAGAGCAGGAAGCCAAAATCAGATTAAAAGACAATATGGAGAAAAAGTTTGTTCATTAAAAACATGTTCATTTTCAAAGTTTCTCAGTCTAAGAAGCATTTTCTTTTGAAAAGTTGGGATTATCTAGCTTTTGAGCACTAAAATTCTAGTACCTTAACGTGTGTTCAAGGATCCCACTCTCAACAAGATTCAATCATACTAACTTAATTCAATAAAAAAAACAAAGCATTCTCATAATCTTTTTTGTTCCTGTCATGCGGGCTGTTATGCTGATTTTTCACCTTATGAAGGTGATAATGGCAATATATCACACAAAATGAAAGAACCATCTTAAAAGGTTGTGCAATGTTTTTGTTCCGAACTTTGTCTATCAAATTATGCTCCTCAACACCCAAATCGATATTGTTTTGGGCTCCAATAGTGAATTAATGGTATAGGTTATGTTGTGAGTAAAACAATATTATTAATTGTTGACCATTCGGAAATAACCCTCTTAGTGTTGAAATGATTGTGTACTTTTTTTACATTAATCTAATGTATATCATATCCCCATCATATCAATATCATTCGAACATCACATAAACATACGGCATTTTAATGTTGTTATAATGTCAAAATTGTATTATTATAATCTAAAATACAAATATATTAAACATATTCATTTTAAATCATTTTAATATTCTATATGACTTTTAGAACATATTTACATGAGTCAATAATTGAGCCAAAAGACAAAAAGATTATGACCTCTTCATCAAAACCCCCCACACAAGACCTTATAATAGTGGAGTCTGGACATAATGTAAAGACTAGTAGTCAAACGTCTTTTCTTGCAAAAGTTGAAGAACCGAACCAAATGATTGCGGTAGTTGAAGAGCCAAAGAAGAATTGGTGATATGATGATTCTCCACTAAATTTTTTAACCCCTAAAGGACCACAGCTATGTTCCTCTCCAAACACTCCAAAGTACCCCTTCTCATATAAAGACAAATATTTTTTGATCTATGTCCTTTTTGACCAATCCAACCGTAGGATATTTCAAGCAACTTGAATTTATTACAACCTACAAATTTTCAACCGTTCAGGGTTCTTCAATAGTAAGATTATAAGCTTCAAAGTTGGTTGCACCTTTTTTTTTGGCATGCTGCCCATATTTGAAACTTTCTGAAAATGCCGAAAATGCAAAGTTTAGTCTCAAATTTGGTAAAATGAATTTGGCAATTGTGTGCATGAGGGTGTTAGCTCATTGTGTGCAAAAATTCAGATGCATAGCTCATTGTATGAAATTTTTTAGGAGATGCCCGCAGTTAGGTTTTTCACCTTTGCATGATTGTATCTTTTGATTTATACATCACCTACGTACGCAAATTACCATCCCATCTTCGTTACAAAGAGTAGAATCACCACAAAAAAATCTCAAGAATTGAGGATCAATACTCATTCCACAGTGAGCTGACCGAACTTGGAAAATTAGCCTTGGTCCTTGAGGGGTTAACAATTGAAGACAACTCGACATAATATATGATTCAATATAGAGACCAAATGTGTGAGCTAACTTTGAAGGAGATGGAGCATCATGAAAGGGTGCTACTAGCCCTTCAAGAGAGAGACAAATTGATCCATGAAGTTGGTATCTTGACAAATTCAAACATCAACAGAGGAACTCCCTATAGGAGAGAATCAAGTTGTTAGGTAAAATAAGAGACTATAAGAGATGAAGAAGCATTTGACAATAAAGTGCAACGAACACAAGGAAATTGCAAAAAAAATTTGAAAACTCCAGTTTGACCATAATACGTTCCTACAAGATATGCATACTCTATATATCAAACACAAGTAGATGAACAAGGCTTACATGTATCAAAAACATCAAAAGGAAAAGACGTAGAAGGATATGCAATAATGGAAAGAAAAACACCATAAGGAGTTGGTGAAAACATGCGTGAAGTAGAAACTAGACTTGGCAAACTTCATTTTGTTAGTTAAGCCTAAATGCAATGGAACTCATCTTCATGGCTTAAATTTAGTTTAAGCAGAAAATTTCAAAATACACTACACGGTGAACCATTTTTACGACTCTTTTTGTAGTTGGGAGCCATGTAAAATCTAAGAATAACTTGAATGATTTGAATTTAACTTGAAAGGGTGGCATGACCAAGCAACATGCCTAGCAAAGTCCTTCACAAAAAGAATTGGATAGAAATCATTCATGTAGTAGTTGGAATTGAATTTTCAGTCCCATTCATAAACTAGTTTTTGGTCTGGGCGGCCTTTAGAGGTTTACCCTTTACAGCAAATCCCTGTTATGCAGAAATCTCAAATTTCTCATGTATTTTTTCTTTAAACTCTCTCTATTGAAATTGGGGATATTATTAATAGTATTCAACTATATAAATAGAAGCATAGCTTAATCAAACAAGTGACAGTAAACCTTGGTAAGATTGGACTGTTGGATTGGAAGATCATAGTGTGTCTTTGAATCGTATAATGCATGCTCAAAAACAAGATTTTGGAGGGTGTGTGACTTCAAAGTTAAATAAATTTGGGTTAAATTTTCAAGAATGAAAGTGAAGTGGTTCAACAATGACCTATGTCAACACCTCTCCATTGTAATCTTTCATGTCAAGAACTAACTCACACATAATTATTGTGAATTTTATAAGTGAGAACGACTTATCCATATACGGTTTAGGACAATATTTATATGTATAAATATGAAAGGAGTTGGTACATTGATCAAGATCAGACTACATACACTAATGGAACACGAACAAGAGAACACAATTCATAAAATAAAATAAAATAACAAACTTCCAAACACAAAAGTACCACATAATACATGTGTTGCATTTTGTCTGTACTTGCTGTATTTTGGTGTTTTGTAGATAGGCGATTTGATAGCTTCACAACTCCAAATCAAAATTTTATTTTTGAAGTGTATGCGTGAGACGAAGCCCCACTTCGGAACTTCAAACATTGATGATCGATTTGGAATAGATCTTACGGTAGGTTGCAAAAACATGCCTCTGCAACCACAATGTGGTTGCGTGGGCTGTAAAGGGTCGAGGGTTAAACCATCCCCTCATCTTTGCAGTACAAAATCATTTGGATTACATCCAGAGGAATGCAATCAATTTTGAACTATGCAGATATAAGGCCACATTTCTGGCACTTCAAGAGTAATAATTCAGTGAGTGGGCTGCAGGTCTCTTTCCACGAGTTTGAGCTGGTTCAAGCCTCTAGCCACGAGCTAGAAAAAATGACAAATTATAACTTATTGGCTCTAGAGTGTAGACGCTGCGTAATGAGTAAGATGTGATCTGGTGTTGCGGATCTTCAACACCATGACGTACACTCAACCTTCTCCAATGACATACTTGGTACCCTGCAATTATATCTTCCGTATACAATGACTGTCAAAACTGAGTACGAAATAACTTAGTCTACCTTTAGCCATTCATATTTTATAATTTACTGCGTTTAATGTTCAAATGATGTGGCTACCAAATTACAAGTCCAGCAATGCAAAATAATTTGAGAAAGATATAAATCAAAGTAAATTAGCTCTAAAACTCACTTATGCTCACACTTGGATTACGCAATGAATGCTACAAATTTGACATGTATAAGTGGTTTTCAAGGTTTGATTTTTTAAATGGACATGTTCTTGGCCTTCACATTTATAATTGTGTCCCTATTCAGTGCACATCATGTATGCAAATTAAGCAAAATGGTTTCATTAAGGTTTCTCTCTGTTGCTGATAGAAAGCAGATAGAAGAAGCTACTTTAGAAAAGTTGAGGAGGGGTGAAAGTACTAGAAATGTTGCTAGAGACTTACAAGTATCCCAAAGTTGGGTTGCACAATTTCGTAAGCAACATTTGAGTGAGTTGAGTGATGTGAATCGCAGTTTTGGTGGCAAACCACAGGTGTACAATGTAGTTGATTGCAGGGCTTCTATGAGAGAAATCATTGTAGGTGGCTTAGTCGCTTAGAGACTGCACACAGTTGGAAATTACTTGAGAGAAGAGTTTCATGTTGGTATGAGTGATAGTACTGTGAGGAGAGTGTTACGAAAAGAAGGTTTGAAATGTAAAGTGAAGCAGAAGAAACCAAAGCTCACACTTCTCCAGATTAAGAGACGATTAGAATTTGCTAAACGGCATTGCCATTGGACTGATGATGATTGGAATTGTGTAACAAAATCAACTGATTTTGCTCTGATAGTCGCAGTTGGTGTTGGTTTCGTGATGGGTAGAAGTGTTGGCTCGGGTGCTGGAATGGTGTAACAAACTGTCAAGTTTGGAGGTCGAGGAGTGATGATGTGGGGTTGTATGACTCCGAGTGGCTTTGGTATGATGTGTAGGATTGAAGGAAGAATGGATCAGTACATGTATAGAGAAATTTTAGAGCGAGAACTGATTCATACAATGCATGCATACAATTTAGATCCTGTCAATTTGGATTTTCAACATGATAATGATCCAAAAGATACATCCAAGAGTATGGCCGTTGGCTGAATTCACAAGAATTCACTCTTTTGAAGTGGCCGGCGCAATCTCCAGACTTGAATCCAATCGAACATTTGTTGGCAACTCAACCAATATGAGAGACCTCCCAAAGGAACGTTAGAATTGTGGGAGCGTGTTGAAGATTGTTGGGCTTCAATTACTTCCTATGAGTGTAAGAACTTGTATAGAAGCATGCCTAAGCGCATTGCGGCTGTTATAGCTGCTAAGGGTAGGTAGACAAATTTTTAACTTTGTTCCAGCTAGTGTGAGAAAATATGAATTTTGGATTGAACTTCACTTTACTTTTTTTTTTGTACATACATACTTGTGTGTAATAGACCTCAATCCCCATGGAAGTATGACTGATTGCAATGGTAATCATGTGCAATTTATGGTTTAATTATTGGTGAATCCAATTTCCCTACATTGTTTGTTGAATTTCAATATATTGTGTTCGTACTCAGTTTTGGCAGTCACTGTATATACGTCATGTTTTGTGCACATCTGAGTGAAAAAATTCTATATACCATACTTTGATACAATAGCAGGGTCGCCACCCCTTGAACAATTTTTATTTTTATTTTTGAAAAATATAGTTTGCCCTCCAAAAACAAATTCGTTTCTGAGCCGAGAAAAGATTTAGAATAGCCTAAAATGGCTTAGAAATACAAAAATATAGCTAAATATAATTTATTCTAATTTATTTTTATTTGTCCTCATAATTTCTTGTCTTTTACATTTTTATTTTTTTTAATTATTTTATGGCGACCTGCTATGGTACTACAGTATTGTAAACACATGTGAGAATGCATTTAGAGCATCCCTACTAGCACCGTGGATAACACTCTAGATAGCTCTCTAGTTAGCTTTGTTGCTCTTGAAAAATGGATGTGCATAGGTTGGTCAACAACTTATTTGGAAGGAGACATTGAATACAACAATCCAATTCAAGACTCTCGAAACGATTCAATCTAGTGTATCTTCTCTTTTTAATTGCACATCATGATTGCCCAATCCATGCGTGGTGACTTGTGAGTTGTTTTTTACTATTTTCAAAGTCTAATTCAGTGATGTTCATTGGTGGGGAACTACTTGCCCTATAAGTTTAAAATGACTTCAAAGTGCAATATAGGGTTGCTAGTGGAGATCTTTGTCGAAGCTAAATTGCCCCTTAACCCTTTAGTGCCTAGGGTACTATAGCTTTGTGCATTGGATTTTAGTGGATTTTGCCATGGTGATTGATACAATAAAAAATAATCAAAAGTAGATTGGATTAAATTAGAAAGTAACCATACAATTGTATTTTCAATTGGAGTAGAGACAATTTGCCAAAATTAGAAGGCCATCCAATGGTGCAATTGCAAGATTATAGTGTGTCTTTGAATTATATACCAGTAATGCACATTCAAAAACAAGATTTTGGAGGGTGTGTGATTTCAAGGTTAAATAGAATTTGGGTTAAATTTAAAAAAAAGAAAATAAAGAGGTTCAACAATGAACTATGTCAACAACTATCCATTGCAATCATTCATATCAAGAACGGACTCACACAATGTCATATTGCAATTGATCCTTAACAACCCGTGAACCGTTTTAAGTTTATTATCCACTATTGCATAACAGTTTTGGAAGGCAAATTTTTTAATTAAATTACATATATATAGATATATATATATATATATATATATATATATATATATATATATATATAAATAATACATATGTACTTTTCCAAATACTGGTTATGATATGAGTTGTATAAAGTAGAGATACTCATTTCCGACTACTTAAGACATGCACTATACTTGGAATAAATGAATCGATATTTTGAAAACTTTCCTCTTTTAGCAATAAGAAATTAAGAACTTTCCATATTTTTGAATATTTTTTGATAATCATTTCAATAAGTAAAAATTTCCAAAGTGAAAGATGTAAGTTCACCCAAAACCGATCATAGGCTCTAATGTACACAAATCATGAATTGCATTGTAGAAATCCCAATCCCACCCACTTTTATAAGTCCCCAATGAATCACAAGTGGTTGGTTTTAGGATCCTTGGGGATTAAATGTGGTCGGTTTTAAAGTCCTAAGGATTAAAAGTGGTCAATTTTAGGATCCTTGGAGATTAGATAGATAGAAACTCCGGTCCCTTTTCAAGGGGCTGGCATGAATAAAGTGTCCGTTCGTAATGTCAGTGACCCGGTGCCCACCGGACAAGGGGACATTGGGACAATACTACTCTTCCCTTTCGGGGATGGACATTGTAGTGACACACTATGCTAGTTCCTACCTAGCCACTAGTGCCTTGAAGATACCGGACATGGTATCCCCCCAAAGGGCTCCTTGGAGATTACAAGTAGTTGCGTTTAGGATCCTTGTTGATTAGAAGTGGTCGCATATAGTATCCTTGGGGATTAGAAGTGGTTGGTTTTAGAAAAAAGAAAAGAAAAAAGATAAGAAAAAATTATATTATAATGGCACTTTCATCCAAATACTGCCGATTTTAGAAAAAAAAAGGAAAAAAATGGACAATTTCATCCACTTTTTTGCCCATTTTCCCTAGGGTAGAAGTGTAGAGGTAGCCACTCCCAGAATCAGGTAAGATTCTGGCAAAATAAATCTCCAGAAAAAAATAAGCTGGTGGCACCTTCATGTGCATCCCAATAGTCCAGCCTGGCAACTTGATATCCGCATCTGGCTGATTCATACACTCAGTGATTGGTTCCAATCCGCGTTGTTTAACCCCTATGCGTCCACACTACATTTACTCCGTCAAACCTCATCAATTTCTCACATTTTAAATATATTATATTTTTCTGAGATTTTCCTCACGTAGATTATTGTTTAAAAAAGAATTAATCTGATTCTTTTATAATTATTTAAATTAAAATGAATTTTATAAGATTTTAAAAAGCTTTTTCCTTGTAAAAATCAAAGTATTTACAAAAGTTTTAAATATTATGATTTTTTATGGAACAATGTAAATAATAGTGATGATCGAAAAGTTGTAGGGACATGCTTGTTGAGCTTACATAAAAAGAAATTTGATAGAAAAAGATTCTGCAATGTATATTGGAATTTTAGGGGTCTGAACTTTAAAGTGCTGTAAAAAGTGAAATTTTAACAATTTTGAAGAATGGTAAATTAGTCTAGAAAGTAGAAGGTAGGCCCCACACTTTCTCAGTTAGGACCATTTTCATTTGAAATTAGAAATTAGGTGAAAATCAGTGTTTGACTGAAAACGATCAATCATGGTCCAACGGGGCTCCTTGCACGCTTAGCGGTTAAGTTGCACTATAGTTCAATGGGATCTTAACCCATAATATACTGGCACACTGCCACAATAAGAGCATCCGCACCGTACCTCTGAAAGTAGGAGATTCTTTGCAAATTGGACGAAAAGTGAGTGCATTTAATGTTAAAAATTCAAGTCTAGTGAGTGAGCCACAAAATATAATCATGATGTAGTAATATCAAGAAACATCCCTCTATAACTACTTTAAGTAAGGTCTCAGAATTCTAAATTGATGGACAATAATGATTACCTATTAATAGTGATTGTGATTTATTTATAGACTATATAGACTATAGAGGGAAGAAGAACTCAATCTCGTCTTTGAAGGAGACCGGCATGAATAAAGTGTATGTTTGATTCACCACTAGGCCTTTGTCCTCAAGAAACAGATCATAGGTACAGAGACAAAAGAGGGGCATACCGTAGGAGTTCAAGAGTGTCGAGACAATAGCTCGTGATACCAAATCTCGGATTTGATTATAGTGGTCAATGGGTGACCACTTTCGAAAGAGGGCATCAAAATAGCACATAATTGTTAGTTTGATCTTGGTGGCTAAGTTGGGAGCACTTCCTGCAATACTATCACTCTTCATTCATGTTGGTCCAAAGTTACTCTTTCTGATTTGAAGGGAAAAGAGTCCGTATGCTCTAACAACCATAAATTGAGGGTGGACTATGTTCGCAAAACTGTCATAAAATTCTTTAGCAATTAGTGGAGTCCACCCTTTGCTTACAATAGCACTGCATGTAGACGCTTCAATAGTGTCTCTCCTCACTACCCCCAACTTCTTAAGTTAAAGATGATGTGGACTTGCCATGATTCGGGGATCTGCTACAGTGATTTGGGAATAGTGGCACAAATTTTGAGGTCTTGCAAAGAAGAGCTAAAGAATTTTATGGTCCCTATTTACTATAGTTTGACATTATAAGGATCAAATATCAATCTAATAGGTAGAGATGGCTTTACAAACACACTATTTGTTCAAACGTAACAGGTGGAGAAGAGTGAATTGCTCGACTGTTCAAGAATGTTAGAGCATCTCCACTAGCACTCTCGATACCGCTCTGGCTGTGGAAAAATGGATTAGACTGGGTTGGTGAACAATTTATTTGGCCCGTGACATGATAATCCACTAAAAACCAAGACCCTCAAAATCACTCTTGCTAGTGTATCTTCTCTTCTTAATTACACATCATAATTGCACAATCCATGCATTGTGACTTATGAGTGGCTCACTTACTATTTTCAAGAATCTAATTCAGTGATTTTGGTGGGGGAACTACATGGTGAGGTCTAACTTTTTGGATGACCTTCAGAGTGCAATCCAGAGTGCTAGTGGAGATGCTCTTAACGGCAGGGCAGGCCAATTTACTAATTACTTAATTAAATTCCAATGATAAAATTCAATTTATTTTATTTTATTTTTCTGGTGGAAGTAACCGCTCCATTGGGTAAGGAATTCTTTCAGCATTGGGTAAATAAATGATCAAGCAGGCAACATTTGAATTTCTTTGTGCGTGGGCTGCATTAATGACATGATCAGTAACAAATTCACTTGTAATAATTTTCTACAGCACAATTCCACACGCTTGAGTTTACTCATGAATGTCCAAGTGAGCCCTTTCATTATTGTCAACATTAGTGATGAAATTGATAGGAGAGTAAGAGTAATATAAAGCCACATGCACCAGAATCAATCACTGAGAGCCTTCTTTGATCATACGTTACTTGTGTCTTTCTAGCTCCCTCAAATCTCCAAGTTACTACTACGTATGAATTTGCATTTCATGAAGATTTTGCCAACTTCAAGCTCCTCAAAGCAGTCAAGGTTGGGAATTTGATTCATTGCTGTAGTCCAACAAGGACGTTATAACTGCTAGGTTCTGCCCAATCTTCTTTATACTGTAGTATCATAGCTTGGTCGCCAAAAAATAATTCAAAAAGTAAAAAATTGGAAATTATGAGGACAAAAAACGAAAATAGAATAATTATTTTTAGCTATGTTATACTATTTCTAAGTTGTTTTGGACCATTTGGGGCCATTTTTATCCATTTTTTGCTCAAAAACAAAAACCAAGATATTCATTTTTTGAGGAATGAATCTTATTTTTCAAAAAATACTAAATATTTGTTTGTGGGTGGCGACTCAGATATGGTACTACGGTAATTGTTGTAAAGATTTGAAATTAACCCTTTGACGGGCCTGCATCCATATAATGGACAACGAACAAATTGTAACCTTTCTCTTGAATGACTACATCCTATACATTTTTTCATCCATTTAAGTTTCTCTTGGTTCTTGAGCTAGTTGACTATCATTTGTACAATATGGATCTTCAAAATAAGCATAACGTTCTTTAGGGGCCCACTGTTGCACCTTCAAATTTGAAGCATATGTCAAGGGATCAGAGGAATCACATAGACTTTTTTTAACTTTAGTTGGTCCAAACGAAGAGGGTTGGAGAGTTGGACTACTTTATTAGTAGTTTCTCTACAATGTTGCTACAGTGTAAAGGGTGTGGTCCAACAAGGGCTAAAGAACGATATGAGATATTGTGATTTAAAAAAAATAACAGAATTGGTTTATGTCGAGTTTCATTCTTAGTTCAAAAAGTAAGACCTTAAAACATGATTTTCCAAAATAAGTAGAATCAAATAATGGAAATCATACCATTTTGTAGTGCATGTTATTCCAAATTCATTACAACAATTTTTAAATTTATTTTTATTTTTATTTTGGTTAATTTGGGATTTTAAATTGAATTTCAAAAGAAAAGCTTGAAAATTTAATTCCAATTATTAATAAATAAAAAAATGATAAAATCGAACCGTACAAATGTGCTCTTCAGGTTGACATTTACAACTTAGCTTTGTATATCAACTCCAATTCAGTTATTCATCAAACATTTTATAACGCATCTTCAAAATCAGTGTTGAATCGGGACGTTAAAGGGTTAATTTTGAATTATTGAAGTAATATGTATGTAGAAATAAATAAATAAATATATTTTGTTTAAATTTTGGAAACGTCATCCTATTAAAACAAATAAAATAAATAGGTGAATTTTGATAAATACATTCACTTAAAAATTAAATACATTTTTCAAAATATGTTTTATGTTTAATAGTGTATTTTCACAATCACACTTTTACAAAAAAAGTACTACAAATAATTTTATTTTTTTACCAAGGTCATCAGAATCAAGAAGAGAGAAAAAAACATAGAATCCGTGAAGGATCACATGAAAAATAGGAGGTCAAAGCACTTCAATTTTACTTCAACTCCTCACACATCTTGAACAAAGATCTTAAACATGTTTTCCAAATCCAACTGTTGAATTTGATGGAAACCAAGTTGAGAGTGTACGCCAAAAATTTCAACTACAAAATATCTTTCAATTAAAAGTTACAAACAAGAACGTCCTGCTAACTGAACCTAGTGAGAATTTCAACACCAGACATTTTTTTAATTCTTCAATATTTTGAAAAACTCATACTGTAGATTAATAGTTGGTTCAATGCTCGAGTGTCAAATAGTTTTAATTTTTTAATTTTTTTTATGTCAACACTACAAGTATTTCCCAATTTTTTTAATTTTCCACCATCATAACATTCAATAGCATGCATTCTTAGGGCAGGCACTTACTACTAATTTTTGTATACATGTGCAGACAACATGTATTTTAGTGTGGGGTATTATATTATAGTTCATGTTTTTATTCATATCCTTTAATTATATATATATTTTTAGCATTTTACTATATCCTATGGTTCCTTTAAAATATAATTTTAATTTTTTTTAGGGTATCGTATATATAAAATGGGGCTAATCTTTTTATAAATCATTTTTTAGATTGTCCAAACCTTTCTTTATTTCTAGTGTTTTTTTCAAAAAAAATTCTCAAATGAATATAAAAGACCCTATATTTTTCCTGCACTTTGTTTCTAAATTTTTGCTAGTGCCTCCCCTGGGCATGCAATAGCTTTGTCTGGCCCCAATGCAAATGGTGTAGCATATTCCACATCCAATAGGACTTCATTAGTTGCTAATTGGACAAATGGAGTCCCAAGGCGATGAGCAGAGTGCATGAAGAAAAGGCAGAAGACATGAAGGCTATTGAATGTTATGATATTAAGCAGCATTTAAGAATTTTTAATTTTTTTTTTGGAATTTGATATTTTGATGATTTTGAATCAATTTATGCCAAACCAACAATTAACTCCTAAACGTCCTCACCCCTCTCCAAATTCGGTAGTTTTGCAAAGATGCAACATAAAATGCAATCCAGAGGGATGTTTAGAACTTAATGTATGAATAAAAGTTGTACATTATAAATTTTAGGTTCTATCCATACAGATACATCTGCGATTGCTCTCACTAATATTTTTGTATAAAATTTGAAACTTGAAATTGTAAATTCTTTTGTAATTTGATTACGAATAAGATATTGAAAATTTTGTACATGAATTTTGTTGTGATTAGTTGAATGTAATACTCTACATGTAGGGATTTTTGGAATTTTTTTGGTTGCTTAATTTTATGAGTTGACTTTTTTAACAACACTTTTACACTGAAATCTTCGAAATTTTGGATGAATCACTACAACATGAAATGAGGCATAAAAATTTCACAAAATCATCCCCTTTCTAATTGGATCACACATGCATGAAGCTAACTTCCCATAAAATCTATAGTAAAAAACCTACACTACAAAAAGTCAATAAGGGATGAGAAAACTGTATTTGATTTTGTACATCGTCCACTTTTTGGATGGTTGGACGTTGGGGGTTAAGCTACATGTTGTTAAAGTAACTTGTGTTATTTGACGATAGGAAAAAATCACCCTTTTTGACTTCGTTTCTAATGTAAAAAATATGAAAAAAAGCGTGTTATAATGCACAAACTAACCCTGATGAAGGTTGCAATTAGTACAAAACTATGTCTACTTACAAAGTGAACCTCATTCTACTCATGTGTACAATAGTTTCATCAAATATCTGGGGGTGCAACTTTTGTTAAAAGTCTATTCTACGTGCATGCTATGTCTAAGTTAAAGTCTACAAATTCATATTTTAGGAACAAGGAATAGAACTCGTTGACTAGACTTGACTAAAGAAGTTTTTATAGAAAAAAATCACGTTTTTTACACCTTTTCAAAGCAAGTCGCTTCATGTTGAAAAAGTGAATCACTTCCGCACAACATGCATTTTTGGGAAAGAGGGATTAAGAGTTGAATGATGGGTGTGAATCAAAGGTTCGTTTGTTGTCTCTACCCCACGAGGGGAGAGACTACGGAAACACTTTGTTTTCAAGGAGTTTCATGGCTGAACAATGTAAATACTAAGGCAGAGACTACGCGACTAGCCGCTTTGTTCAAGACCCCACACGGAGAAGAGAACCACACACATGGCCCGGGTTTTGAACTTGTGCACTGATTCAATCTCACCATGTGGCAGGAGGAATTAACTGGCAAGTGGGATCCCAGAACACGGGACCCAGATCCTACTGAACCGAGCGCGTTAAATATTCCACCGATATTTTCCTCGTCTCATTCAATATACCGGAATTCTGGGAGAGTTGCTTTGACAGGGATGAGACACTTGACGGGAATTCCAACGTCGTTCACCGGGCGTTACAATCAACACCACCGTAGGACCGGTAAAGAGACCGGTATACACAGAAGCGCAGAAAGAGTGTGGGCTCTGTGCTGTAAATGCACTCTTGGGAATCAAATCTTCAAATGACGTAATTGGGTTCTTTCAAATTTGTAGATGACTATCTCAAATCCAGATGTACAGATTTCATTATGATTGAAGTACTCCTTAACCCCTAAACGTACCGATCCTTTGAACACAAGTAGATGCTAGCCTCAAAGATAGATATTAGCATGGCTCAAATGTACATGAGGTGTACATGAGAGGACCATTGCAAGCATAAAATCAACCCAACAAATTTGACATACTTGCAGTTGGAGGTCTCTCTAATATTATCAACAACTCCTCATCACAAGAGAACTATTGTAATTGGTAGAGAATTTAATAGTCTTACAAAGGTGACTTGGATGAAAGTCATCCGAAATTGTATGAGAAAGTTGCAAGGCTCTGAATCTGTTCGTGATCCAGTTTTTGGACGCTGGGACGTTTAGGGGTTAATATCACCTTGTCTAATATCGCATGCACTGTGATTATCTCATCACGTCCTAAGGAACTGTATATGCATAACATTCTTTAGCTAGTACTGTAGCGCACCTTTTGCTTGTGCGGAGAATCAACATCTAAACAGAGAATTGATGATGTGGAACATGCAAAAATTATTAAAGAACAAAAATTTGTTGAGTTGTTAAGCCGTTTTTAGCTAAAGATGGTTTTGATTTTTCAAGAAGATTATGATTTCTACAACTATTCTGACTTGGGATGCTCATTCCCAAGGGTGAATAGTGGGGCTCCTAAAGAATGTTATGACGTACTTAGATCAAAACTCCTTTTGTAGAAGAAGGAAGAGCTTTGGTATTTTGTAACGGCCAACGTGAATTGAGAGTCTTCCGTTTAAAAGACCACACCAAAAGTACTGTAGGTTAGTAACACCTTGGGCAAAAATTAATTGCTAAAACTTATACCCAATTTAAAAAAAGTTCTTGCACATGCTTGCCCAAATTAACAATAATTAAATCTGGAATACCAAAATCATTAAAATTAATTTTTTATTTATGACAGAGTTGAAAAAAAAGAAAAAAAGAAAAACCAGATGACCCATCTCATTTCCATGATTTAAAAGAAAGTAATGAATATCATTAATAGAAATAACTCTAATCTTTTTGTGGATTAGTGCACCACACGGGTTTTTTTTCAAGGTCTCACTATAAAGCTTTGAAGACACTGTAGAAGTTGTACATAATTGTAATATTGAGAAAGTCAACAAGTGTAAAAGTGTTCTAACTGTCACCTGCATGGTTTCTACCATCCCATTTATTTTTAAAATTTTCATTTTGGATGTAATACCAAATTTTCACGAACTTTATGTAGCAGAATTATAATACTACTTTTATTGTCATAATACAATTGTGATAATAAAATATTTTGACAACAAATGTGAATAGGATTCACATTTGTGAATAGAACACCTTCATGACAGAATCACCCGTGGTACTTCCTTTATTTCACTTCTACATGCTACATTATTGATTGTCACAATGTTACAGAACTGAAGGCGCCTAGCCTGTGACATTAAAGAGCTCTAGTGTACAATTAGTGTTACCCACACTATATGTTCTTTTCCCAGTACAGAGAAGTGCGATTGGTGTTGACTCCGTTGATAACTGTAGCGGTCGGCGGTTGAGTGGAGCTTCAAATTGTTGCAATCGAAACACCGACCATTGCATGCAGCTTTCAAATTGCAGTCCGTCGAGTGCTTTAGTGTGAACGAATTTGCTGCGGAATATAATCTTGTAGTTCTGGGAAGCTTCTTTCGAGCAGGCGGTTTGAAGGAAACTTGCCGACACGGAGCTGGCGATGCTGGGTTGGAATTCAGCTTAGTAGATCACTCACTTTGCGGTGATGGAATCAGTTCATTTGTTTTATGCTCGGGTCTCAGTCGCAGAGGCGACCGTTCGATCGATCCTGCCATTAATTGGAGCAAGCTATGGCGCGTTTGGCGCTCAGAGATCGAATTTGAATATCGACTTCTCGACATCGACCTTCAATCAAGCTCGTTTGGAAACCGTGTTGTAGATAGTGTATGTGCACCTCGTCTCTCCATTTACAGAGAATTAAATGGCATTTGCGCACATCGATCACTTAGTACTGTACGTATCAGTCATAGAAAGCTTTAGATTAAGTCAAAATATTATTAGAATATTTTCTGAGGAGGTGTAAAGCGGACTATTAAATTCATGTCGATATATTTCATCTCCTAAAGAATTGCGGTGATCTAATTAGTGCTCGGGTCTCAGTAGTAGAGGCGATCGATCGGTCCAGCTATGGCGCGTTTCTTGCAGTTGGCTTTCTAAGGTGGAATTTAAAATTTTATTTCTCGACATCGACCAGCAACGGCCGACGTTTGGAAGTCGTGTTGTAGATTGTGTATGTGAAATTCGTCTCTCAATTTACGGAGAACTAATTGACATTTGCGCGCATCGATCACTTAGTACTGTACGTATCAGTCACAGTAAGCCTGTGATCAAGTCAGACATTGATTGCGTAGTTTTCTGGATTAGTGAGGAGATGTCGAGCGGACTATCAAATTTTAAGTGGATATGGTTCATCGTTATTTGAATCAATCGAAACAATCTCGTGCCTGATGGAGTTGAAATTTCAAGATATGTAATATTATTTCCTTCGCTGCTTTATCTCTGCGGCTGATAAAATATTGCAAGAGCCGATGAGTACTAAGAAATCGAGTTCATGGACATAGGTACGAGAGAAGCATGCAAGGTCAACCGTTTTTACCGAATGACGATCCTGGCAAAGACGACTCTCAGCAACGTGAGCTTGTGCTTCGTTGTTGCAATTCTTGTTCTCAGTGCTGCTTCTGTTCAGGGAATTACTGCTCAGGATCTGAGCGTTATTTATTTAGAAACACCGTCTAATGTCACTTCTCGGACAAATGCGACTTTCAGCTTCAATGTTGTGGACGGCAATGGCAGCAGTCCTTGCGCTCTGCAAAAGAACTGTTCTTTCAGATGCAAGGTGAGCAACTCGAGAGTAATTATGTTTAGTCGCAGTGTTTGTTGAAGGCACTTGAGCAATCAATGCAATGATTCAAGAGAGCATTAGGTTGTTGATTGATAATTTTGGTAATAAATTTTAATCATGGAGTTTTCACTGTGCAGTTGGATCAATCTCCCCTGCAAGATTGTGTCAACCGTCAAGCTTCTTACAGTAAGTTGGAGGACGGCGCTCACGTCTTTTCAGTATTTGTCAATACTTCGGGTGGAGCCTTCGTTGCGTCCGAATTCCAGTGGACAATCGATACGGTAGCTCCAACGGCTGTCGTGGATGTCGGGCAACCCTTCACGAATGAGCAGAATGTGACGGTGCACGTTACTTTCAGTGAATTCTGCGGTGGATTCAGCTGCACGAATTCGAGCTTCTGCGATGTGAGTTGTCCTGTCTCTGCCCTGCCTCACTGGTGGCTCCTCCAATTATTTTTAGTCCTGTCGAGACCACAGGCATTAGAGTTGTCCTTTAGCTTTGAAATTCTGTCAAAGTTCTCAAACTCCAAGTTCTGCAAACAGAACTTTCTGAAATTCGCACACAAAGTTCAATATGTAGTATAAAAATTGTAGTTGTAGGATAACTCTCATGACTTCAAAATGTGATTCATTGAACTCCTCAGCTGCTGGTTCGTGGAGCTGGCGCCGTGATTCCTTCCTCTCTGAAGGAAATTGAGAAGAGGCGAATGTATTCTGTGGTGGTTGCTCTTTCCGCCGACTATCCAAGTGGCAAAGTCAATGTCGTGATTGCGCGAAGCGCCTGTGCGGATGCAGCCGGGAATCGTCTGCAACGAACTAATCAGTCTTCTTCTGTGATTCGATTCGGTGAGTCTCTCTTTTCCTATTCCAAGAAGTTTAAATTTCATCTTGCGAACTTAAAATTGGATCACGGTGTAAACTTTGAAAAACTACTTGAGGCTTTATTTGAGTCTGTGAACATAAAATCGGACATAAGCTTTGTGCATGACGACCTTTTATGTTACGTTGGAACATAAATTGGATCGCAATCTAAAAATTGACCATGACAATCTTTTCCTTTACTTTTCTAAAAGACTCCACCGATGTGCTAAGGTCATGGGGATCCGATCCATTGATCTGGTCGGATATGCTTTAATTGCCCACCTGACGGATGGAAAGAGCCACCATTCGAAGTCTCGTCAAGTGACGCCATGCCAAGAGTCGAGTCTCCCCAAGGCAACCCCCCCCCACTCACCCCCCCCCCCCGCCGGCTTAAACAGGGTCCATGTTTTTAGAATTTCTTGAGGTGACAAAGTAAGAGCTGGGTGAAAGGCGTTGTTGGCCTGGCTATTCTTCAGCTGTGATGTACTTTTTTCTACGCAGTGTTTTTCACAGTGTGAGGTGCATGTCGTGGGACTTATATCTGAAGAATTGTGTCTATCAGATCGAACGGTACCATCTGTGAACTTATGGACTGCAATTCCTAGTTCTGAGGTTGTAATTGACAATCAGTCGAGGACGTGTGAAGCTACTAATCGAGTTTCCGATCTGATAGTTTATTTGGATTTTGACTCGCCCGTCAAGAACTCTGCTGAAGACGTGCTAAATTTTTTGAGTGTTAGTAGTGGAGTTCTTACCATCACAGCACGGAAGAGCCTCGGCAATCGCCGCTTTGGTTTTAGGGTAAGCTCCATTCGTTGATTTTAAGTATTTCAATTAATGCTTGAGTGTGCTGCCTCTAAATCTGCGACTTCATATGGGTCCAATGCTAATGATGCTTTTGGCTAATCAGTTTTTGAGTTCAACTGTGTTTGCAGCTGACCAATATTACGAACGGCTTCTTCGAAGTTACCATAACTCTGGCAGGAAACGCGATCAGCAACAGGTATGGCACGCTTGTGCCAGGGAACAATAGTATCACATTTCTATATGGTGAGTGTTACTTGAGTTTTAGGGTTTTCACATCTAAACTAGGGTCATGTTTAACATCTTCCAGGAATTGTATTACTCTTCTTTTAGCATTGTAGGGTTTCGATAAGAACAGAGAATAGGCTTTGCCTTTGCACCATGGCTCTTCGATTATTTTTCTAGCTATTCCTTGCTACGAGCTTGCGATCTTTGGGCATGGTTGTTATGAGGATGTCGAATAAGCGGAAGACACTGTCAACCCTTGTAAAACTTGAGTTGCAAACAGCGGCGCACCCTGAAGACTGATTTGTGACTCTGGTGTCCATGGCAGATAATGAGAGACCACAAGTTTACCTCAGCACCACCTCTCGTGCGAAGACAAAGGATACCAGTGTACCCTTTGTGGTGCAGTTCACTGAACCTGTCCTTGGTTTCAATTCTTCAGGTCTTACGATATCAGGAGGGACCCTGACGAGGTAGGCATATGAAAAATTTACTCTGTAGCATTCCACAACTTGTTTAATCATGCTTTCACATTAACTTGCAGAAGATCATGCTTCCACATATATACACTTTGCAGCATATATCTGCGCAACTTAGTTTACCACCCACTTTTTTTGTAGAAAGACTATTTGTGTGTAAATGGTTGCCTGAAATAATTCAAAGATACGTCTATATTTTCGCAGCTTTAAGGAGATTGACAATAGCACGTACACTTTAGAAGTTGAGGCCATGGAGAACAAACTTGTGATGGTAACTGTACCTGAGAACCGGGCTTTGGACGCTGCTGGAAATAATAATTTGGCTTCATCCAGCACACAAGTACGACATTGTACGTTGCTCTTTTCTTTTATTCACTTTTCTTTGGATTTGACAACAGTATTGCCGATACTTGATAGCAACGTCTGCAATGTAATGTACAGTGCAGCCAATTTTTTTGTTTTTCCGTTGGTAGAGCGACACGCACTCTGGAATGTAGCTAGGTAAGGAAAATACACACACACATATACACACACACATATATATATATATATATATGCTCATCCTAAAATTATCTATTATAAGACACTTTCATCCAAATAGTGGCAATTTTAGTATTCTTTTGAGAAGACTTTGGCAATGTCATCCATTTTTTTTGCCCATTTTTTCTAGTGTAAAAGCAGCCACTCCCAGTAAAATTCTTGCGAAAATTTGCCGAAAGAAATTTGGCTGGTACAGGGTATGGTGAATTCTTATCTTTAGAATCTTGTCTGTGAATGGCGTGCAGATGCAACACCTTGGATCTCCGTAGTTTTTTATTCCTTGATTACAGTGGGCTTAGTATCAACAGCCTTGGTATCGGGGGTGCTCTCAGTCTCATCTGCAGCACTAGCAGCCGCAGGTGCCGTCTCAGAACGAAAAATTGGTGATCCATCTCGAAATCTGCTGGTATATATAAATGCATAACTGTACTGACATTAGGCGGCATGTGAGGTTTTCTGCTTCAATATTTGAGCTTTTGGAAACTGATAGACATTATCTGCTGTGAACGGAGAATCACTTGCAAAGCATTCCCTAGTCATGCTTGTGTTGTTGGCAAGTGAATCTCTTAACATCCTTTTCTTCTTGCCCATTTGTAGGGATTGGCATGCCATCTTCAAGTAATTTCTTTATCGGGATGGCTAGCAGTGAGCCTGCCAGTCGAATACCAAGAGGTGACAAATGGCCTTCGATGGTTGATACCTCATGTCAATACTCCTTGGCAAGATAAGGTTGAAACCGGCAGTAGTAACTCCACTAATGCTCAAACAATGCTTCAAGATGTGATCAGAGCACGCCGAAGATTACTTGCTGTAGACAATAGACTGGGTGTTTTTCAACACAGAGGCCGTCAATTGGGAGCCAACGCTACCTTGTATGGACCAGCACTGGGACCTGGTGATTACGAGCTTTATTTTCTGGTAAACCTGGGACCACACTAGCATTTGGTATCTTGGTAGGCCGTAAATGAACATTTGGCTTTCTATCTTGATCTCTGATAGGTTTCTAGATGAGAAATTTCTCATACGTCTTGTGGCTTTCCTGATTCAATGTTTGATTCGATCTTCTTTTGCAGCGTCACATCTCTGAACAAGGAGCGAGTGTGGTGAATAGTAACAAAAACAATGGGTATGCTTCAATCTCTTAAAGCTCCAGATATGATAGATACAGTTATTCCTATCTTCCTCATGGGTTAAATTCTTCCAAGCCTGAATTCAGCAATTTTTTCTCACTGTTTATTATGTTTGCAGGTGGCAAGATTTTCAGAGAAATATGTTTTGGATGGCTGTTGTAGGAGGAAGCTTAATCCTTTTGCATATCATGCTGGTGCTCTTCCTCCGCTGGCGAACGAGGGCGCCAATACGAGGAACCCTCACCATACCCAGATTCGAGCTTTATTTCCTGATTCTTGCCATACCAGGATTGTGTCAAGCATCTGCCTTTATAATCAGAGGTGGCACACCTGTCGGCATCATAGTAGGAGGTTTCATACTCGCAGTTCCGGCAGCCTGCCTCGTATCTATCTTAATTTTTCTCACCTATGGCGTTTTCTTGGGAGCGCTGGTACAGTACAAAGAATTCCGCTATGAGGTTCATAGACACGGTTACATACAGTCTCAGAAACCTCAGGGGCTTGTCAACCTCGTCGCTGGTACAGGCTACCCAGGAAGGTGGGTCAGGAATTCTCGTCTCGCACCCACATTTCTTCCTCGGTATGGCTTAATTTTTGAGGATCACAAAGGTCCTCCAACGATCCTTGTACACAAAAGGGTGGAAAGTGTAAGACACAGCATCAGGAGAGCTGGCAGCACGATGGAAACTGGTGACTCCGATGATGAGTCGAATGATATTGTGGAGGTTTCTGACTCCCATCGGATTCTCGGAGATGCTAGAGCCGCTTACATTCTTGTGGACCTTTCCAGGAGAATAGCTCTGGGTCTGGTGTTCGGATTATACCCAGAATCTGATCAGTCATGGAGCCAAGTAGGTGTAGTCTTGGGAGTGTCGATTTTTCAGTTTGGGTATCTTCTGGCAATCAAGCCGTTTAGGAGAAGAGGGGTGCAGGCGGTGGAGACAATATCCCTGCTATGTGAAGTGTGCATTTTTGCAGCTGCCATGGCTTTGCTTGTGAAGGGACATCCCACAGATTTGGATTACGGAGTGGGGATTTTCATGCTTGCGTTACTGGGCATCAGCTTCGTCTTCCATCTGGTTAACGAATGGTACGCACTTCTGGAGCGGTTGATGCGGCTCTCTACGGCCCCAGAACCTTCTCTCAAGGACGGGCTCAAAAAACTCGCAGGTCAGCTTTCCTCGTGATCACTTCTTGCAATTCCCACTAACTAGCTGCATAATCAATGCTAGATATACTTACGGGACACACCTCACCTCACCTCGGCAATTGTCCCCCCTGGCGACATTCTCCAGGGGGTTGCCCCACGGGAGGTTCCCGATGCTACAATCTAGCCTATACTTATAATTACCGTGGTTTGATGATCAAAGTAAATGTGAGTCTAAAAATTCCATTGAAAGACTTAATTATTTTTAACTTTTTGGTCCTCATGAATGCAGAAAGACATATACTGAACCTGTGAATGACTTTTTTCTTACAGGAGGGTTGGTTCTTCCGTTCACCCCACGCGGGACATGGACAAAGTTTCTCGATCCTCAAACACCACAGTCGTTTAGTTCACACTCTCGGCAAAAAAGGGACTCAATACAGCAAGTGCGTTCCGGGGATAAATCTCAACAGATTTTCCCTTTTCATGGCAAACCATATGTCCTCCCCCAAGTTCCACTAGCTCTTCCGACTCCAGACACACCGGCACCCGACTCCCGCAAACACAATGCTGGATCTATCGCTCAAATAACGGCTGTTGATGTCGACAGTGGCGGGCCACCCCCAACGATGACGGACGAAATTCAAGGGGAACCATCGCCGAGATTCGGACGGCAGCACAGCAGGACTCAATGGGGTAGCTGCATTTCTGCTGGCGAAGAAAGAAGATCAAGAGACGAAGCCACTGAGGAGCTGAAGGTGCTCAGGGAACTCGCGAAGGCAAGTTTCTCCCGGAGTCGGAAAGAAAGTGACGGCATTGGATCACCAGCTGGTCATGTGAGAGGAAGTTTAGGCAGCTTGTTGCAGATTCATTCTTCTCCGAGTACTGTGAGCCTGCGGGATGCAGATCAGAACCGGTACGTGCGGAGGAGACAGCTTTTTGGAATTATGCCACAACGTCCACGATCTGATGCGGAGTCCATCTCACAGGCGACTTCAGATGCAGATTCAATCTTTCTGCAAGAAGACGGTCCGGTATCATCGACTGTGCCGCCTGTCATGTCTTCATCGAATTCCGGCAGAAGCAATGTCAGCAAAGGGCCCGCACCTGGACATGTCGAAAGCACTGGTCATTCTGTGAGTTTGCGGGATCATACCAGCGGTGCTATCAGACCACTCGAAGACCGGTGACACAGCAGTTCCCTCTTCTTGTGAAATTTTTCATCATCAAGTCTTGAAGACCTCGTTGACTGACGACTTCAGCATCTGACAACTAATTCAAGCACATCCGACTCCGCACCTGGTAATCACTCATGTCACTCCAAGCATGTAAGAACCCATGCGGCCCTCATTGTGCACATACAAGAAATTAACCTCGATGCTCAAAGTGATGGAGATGTGGTGAGTTCAGTGGCTCGATCGGCATACCGAACAAGTGTAATTCGTGAAATGGAATTGGATGTTCTCACGTCATCACAGACGTTGGTGCCATCGACAACTACCCATTACCTAGTGGGCAATTACGGGAGACTTTCACGACGGACTTGGTGAGTGCATATTCATTTTATTCCTTCAATTGGGGGTAGCTATACATTGACATACAATTGTTTTCGGGGATTCATATGGGCATTACTACTGTCGTGAATCATACTGGCACCATTACTGATCCATATGCTTCCACTTCATGTCAAAAATTTATTCATACTAGACGCACATAAATTTTATCACTTTCATTGTCCTCTGGCTGTGCAATTGATCGAATGGCCTATGAATGTAGATAGTTGCCTTAGCTTGGGTTCGCAAGGTTTTATCCCCTTTGCACTTCTATCTTGTGGTAGGGACCGTGATCTCCAGTTATTATGAGAGCACTACGCCAATTCTGAGTATACAGGACAGATTACCAGCAACGCTTTTTTGTAACAAGTAGTCGGAGTGATTTTCCAATTGCACTCTAGTTGTAGCCTATTACTGTACATGAAAAAATCCCTTGGGTACATGGGTATTGCCTGCAGATATGGAAACATTCCCTTTTATTTTCTTCCAAAAAATCAGCATGTCTAATATTTAGTCATTTACAGTCCCCTCCAAAATATCTTGCAACTCCGGTTTGCACTCATCCAAAGAATTGAGTTTATTGTAAACACGGCTGGCATTCTTTATGATGCCATAATAAAACATTGATCCTTATGCAGTCTCCATCAATCATACCAAATTTCGTTATCAAAACAAAATCTTCAGTTTTAGAGAATTTAAGATAAACAAAATCATTGCTTTACATAATAATTGATTAAAAAAATTGATTAAAAAATAATTGGATTAAAAAATAGTTGATGGATTTTAAAATGTTGATTGTGCAAGTATGTAGGAAGCATCAATGTGCACATTTTTCAAATTAATTAATACCACACTACTAGGGTAAAATCTCACCCTACTTCAAGAAAAACTGATGACAGAAAGTGAAGCAATGAGCTCAAAGAGTTATTAAGATAGCAGGATGTATTCAGTACAAGAATAATTGCACAATGAAGAGAAGGTGTTGACAATAATTAACCACTAAGGATTCATGGTTTTAAAATGAAAAATTCAATAGACCACATTGTGAAAAATAGAATTCAGATGGAACCAAATTTTACATCACCACAATCAGAGAAGAACATTGTATGTGTTCATGATTTTAAAATGACAAATTCAATTGATCACATTGTGAAAAATAGAATTCAGATGGAACCAAATTTTACATCACCGGAATCAGTGAAGAACATTCCATGCGTTGATCAAGAAACGAAGAAAAATTTGAACGAAAGGTCCACAAAAGACCTAATCAAAACTGCTAAAAAGAAACATTAGGGTACTAAGGCCCAATTTGGGCTTCAATGATAATTGCACAATGAAAAGAAGGTGGTGACAATGAAAACCTTTCTGGCACTACAAGCAAACTAACAATCACTTCTCACTTGCTATGTATGATTCAACGTACAACGTATGACCTTCGCCTGCTGTGCTCTTGATATAATCCACCACTGTAACCCATTCATCATACTTCCACAAGGAAGGCAGCCTTCGGTATTCAACAAAACCAAAGTGGCATCAGCCTTTAAAAAAATTCCCATAAGCCTTTTTGCTAATGAGCCACATATTCCCCACTGATTCCAGAGTTGGTGAGTGCTTTTGGTCACATAAGAGACAAGGAAAAGGTACCTTTTTTGTCAATGAAAAGCGAGTTTAGGGTTTGCTTACAGTAGAGTGGTGTCTTCAATCATACACTCACACACTGCTGAGAGCGGAAAGCCTGCGGAGCCAGCAACCGAAGAACGAGCTCTTCAAACCTGTGAGCGCCAGGGCCAGGTCGGAGAAGGCTGTGGTTGCCTCGCAAAGCACACGGATCAGTGCCAGGTCTGCTTCCTATACACCAGCCACCCGGAGTGAACCGGCCCTTCTTCTTGTTCAACAGGGTCTCATCAATTACGTCCAGCACGGGGTCTCCGACGTCGAACTTCCGGGCGAACGCTGCGCCGCTGCTGGTCATGTTGTCCATGTCCTTCACGGTCAGCGAATTCGGGTGCTGCTTCGGTGGACTGTCCCACTTGATGTAATGCAGGTCGTGATTCACGGTCGTGTTCCGAAACTCCTGACTGTTGCACAGCACTGTGTGGAAGTAGCCTTCCGGTGACGACACAAAATTCGTGTAATACATGAGTAACGTTCTTGGGAGATTCTCCCAGCCCACGTTACAATACTCCATGAATGAGCGTGTCAGTGCAAACCATGCTGAGCCTGTTTTCCAGCAACACCATTCAATAGCATTAAATTCCAGTAAGTACAGTCGGGTACAACATGCTTACAAATTTCTTCGTAAGCATTGAAAGTAGGTAGATCCTATATCAAGCAGCCGCATTAATTCTGAAGATTGCAAATATGGTAAGAAAAAATTCCTACCAGTAGAGGACTAGAGTAGGAATGTCCCTTTCAATTTGTAGGTGCATGGGTGCCATTTCGAGCACATTACAATTTAGGGAAGGGACTCTGTTTTTATGAAGGAGTCAAAAAGTTTGTAAGCAACTTGTACCGGACTGTACAAATACGTCCATGATCTTGTAGGTGGTGCATGTCACACCAACATGTGCCCATAGCATACTGCATACAATACTCAATGTAACGTAACTCCTAAAGTACCAAGGATTTATGGTTTTAAAATGACAAATCCAATTGATCTTATTGTGAAAAAACATATTTCAGATGGGACTAAATTTTATATCACCGGAATCACTGAAGAACATTGCATGTGTTGATTGAAAAAATTGAACGAAAGGAAGTCTACATAGGACCTACTCCAAATTGCTGAAAGAAGTAAATGAGGGTGTGCCACATAAAGCCCTAAAAATTGGAGTTGACTATATAACATTAATTCTTGAAAGAAGTTGGGCTCAACTGCTACTTACTCGAGGAAGAATCAGGGTATGTTATGATTCTGACATCTTCTCACATTCTCTAGCACACATCTTGAGTTCAAGAATGAAAAAATTCGTTCAGGGTAGGGTTACCAAATATTCAAAAAATAATTATTTAAATAAGGTTCGGAAGATGGGATATTTGATAATATTCTACAAGATACTCCTTTTCGTTATCAAGAAAAAAAAAAATTGAAAAAAGAAGTTTCCCAAAAAAATTGGCATCTAGTTTTAGAAAGATTTTCCTGCATTCCACCTAGGGTACTAGTCGACTACTGTAGGCAAGTGTAGTTACTGCCAATCATAGTGAAAAGGGTGCATTCAGCACTGTTCTAGAATGTTATGGATGTATGATACAAAATCTCTTACATAAACGCAATTTGAGGCTGGTCATGACACAGCTCTGAACCAGATTTAGAAAGCAAAAATCAGCTCATTGACGTGAAAAGAAATACGCACCTGTGAACAATCGAAATGCAGTTGGGACAGCTCGCCTCTGTGTTGCCCAAAAAATGTCGGTTTTCTTGTTTTGATACAACCCAGGATCAATAATGATAGGTTTCGCTCTCTGGAACCTGGCCATGATATAATACCAATTAATATTAGCACTAGTAAATAAAAACCCGTTCTTTTCAGGAAACTATGACGCCAAACATCACAGTAGACTCTGTACCTTAATATGCAACCATTTCCAATAACAGAGTAAAAAATCAGTAATAAATGAACAATAAACATAACCTACTCTATTCATCTTCTTGCTCAAAGCTTCCAAATCCAATATCAATAATAAGTTGCCAGCTTCACATACTCTTTCCAGCCAATGTCGCTAGTATGCTCAATAAAATTGAGGTCTTTCGGCAAGTAAGAAAAGACGTGAAGAAGATCTGCAACCACAGCATAGAAGCTCCGATCATTTGATATGACATACCAAGGTCATCATAAAGCCAAGGTAGAGGATACTAAACCTGATCCCGTCTCCCTTTTTACCAACAGCAACTCACCTCTTAACCCTTAAAGGACCTAGGATTCATAGTTTTAAAATGAAAAATTTAATCGATCATATTGTGAAAAATGTAATTCAGATAAGACCAAATTTTATATCACTGGAATCAGTGAAGAACATTGCATGTGTTGATAAAAAACAAACAAATCTGAACAATAGAAACTCCACATAAGACTTACTCAAAATTGCTGAAAACATCATCAGGCCCAATTCGGGCTCCTTGGTCCTTTAGGGGTTAAAAAACACTCGGTTGGCCTTCAATGCGCAAGTTGGGTGTAAGCATGAATTGGCTAATAATCTCCATAACCAATCATTTTTAAATAGAAATGAAATTCTCTACTATTCTCTATTATCTACAACCTCTCACTTAACATGATTGCATAAAAGATCACCAAACACTTTTCTCTCAAGAGAGTTTGGCTCTCATAGTACCCAAAGTAATCACTCTCCACACCTACATACTCGCTCTGTCCGGAAATAACTGTCCTAGTTTTTGGCGTGTTTTAACTTAACGCTCTTTTTTTTTTGGCTCAGTACTCAAAAAATAGTGAAACATTAATAGATAGTAGTATGTAGTTTTTGTGTCACTCTCATTGTCCGACCCGTTTGAAGTGGATTGGGATTACGTTTGAAATATAAAACATATGACAAATATTGCCAAAAAAAATGCCAAATACTAAGACAATTATTTCCAGACAGAGGTAGTATTGATTAAAATGCTTGCAAAGAGTATCCTCTGCCTTACATTCACACTGTCTTTATAACCCCTAAGCGTCTAAAACGCCCAATATGGCCATCTGCATCACTGAACCCTTTGCAACGGTGGCATTTTCTCATTTTACCTCAGCTTTTTTATTGCAATGCATCATTTTAAAGCTCTTGTTCTATACTACAAGATCAACAGTGTCTATCGTGTCAAACTGAAGTCATTTTCACACAAACAGATAATTGGCAGCAGGGGGTCCAATTTTCCTACACTACAGAAAATACACAGTGGACGCTTAGGGGTTAAAATGCTTGCAAAGAGTATCCTCTACCTTACATTCGCAATCTCTCCGATTAAACGGTAAGAAATTGTGCTGAGAAAATGATCGTTGTATCTGCACACCATTGCAATGGATGCGTAGAAAGACTGAACGTAAAAGTCCTACATCAGATAAACAAAACAAAACATACAGTGCAAGTGACCAGAGACAAATAAAAAGAAACATACAGTGCAAGTGAGAAGAAGTTAAGAAGGCGTACCATCTTGAGTGACAAGGGGATAATCTGCGGCGCTCAAATTGATGAACCAGTCCCAGTCCTTGGCTTTCCGGAGCAAAATGGCAGCACCATGCAACGTCGCAGCAATCATGGTAGGACCTCGATACGTGACGAGATTGGCATTTCCAACCACATACACATTGGCGTTCTCTCGAAACACGACCTCGTTCTTCACGTACCGCGCCAGGTCCAAGCGCTCTCGCGGGGGCGCTTCCAGGTCCAGATGGAGCAAGTAGTAGTTTCTCGGGTGATACAACGCCTGCAAGGTCCGCTGCATTCGCCCCAGCCCGTCCCCTTTCGTCCCGGAAATCAAATACGCCAGCCTCGGCGGGGGCGGCAACTCCTCAATCTCCCCGCTTGGATTTGAATCCACCCGCGCTGGAAGAACAGACTTAGCGGAGCCGGTACCAGTAGCGGAGCCGGTGAAAGATCCCACACTGAACAGGAGTACGATGGAGATCAGCGTGCTGGCCACGAGAGGCCATAGCCACTTAGTTGCGGGCAAAGCCTCCATCGCCCTTACCCACGAAGAAGATGAAGATGGTACTCTCATTGATCTAAACTTGCGCTGTGGTTTGACACAAAACCGATCCCAAAGCTCCTTAAGAATTGGAGATTTTGGAAAATCCGTCGTCATACGATTCGCCTTGCTCTTCCAGTTCTTTGAATACTCCATTGATGAATCAACATTGTCGTCAACCCTAAACTACAGCAAACCCCAAAACCTAAACGTGTGAAGCTGCAGCGACATGGATCCTACATGATTGCGAACCTGGACTGCAAGCTCAATCCGGACATGGCCGGGCAGGAAAGATCAAGAACATGTGTGAGCTGCATAATTGCTACAGTGGCGCTGAATTCCGGACGGAAGAAATGAAAATGCAAAGAAAGGTACCGTGAGTCTTCAACTTTGAGCTCCAGCCATAGCCAGTGTTGTTAAGTTGCTGTAGAGAAAGTGTGTGCACAATCGTTTGACCTTTGTAGTAAGCACTGCTTAAGTTAACCCCGAAGCGTCTAAAAAACTCAATATGGCCATCTGCATCACGGAACTTTGCAACGGTGGTATTTTCTCATATTTCCTCGGTTTTCTGATTGCAGTACATCATTTTAAATCTCTTGTTCTGTACTACAAGATCAAATTGAAGTCATTCTCACACAAACAGATGATTCGCAGCAGGGGGTCCAATTTTCCTACACTACAGAAAACACGGTGGATGCTTAGGGGTTAAGTTAATTAAGTCGTGAGTGAATGAGTGGATGAGTACAGAGGAGCTTTCATGGGGGGCCACCAGCGAGGAATCAAAGCCCGACATTCTGACTGACATCCCTGCCAAAGGGGCTTAACGTCAACTGAGAGTAGTTCCAACTCGACTTACTAACTCCTTCCTCTTTTCCAATTAACTTCAGACGTGCTTGAGAGTTAAAACGCATCAATCCAACAGGGAGTTCAAAGCTGCAGCGCATGCATCACAATGGACATAAACAGTAACCTAAATGCTTTACAAAAAACTCACATATCAATCCGTTGCGGAATGGCGGATTGCAACCAAAAGGCTGATAATTTGGGTGTTGATACATCATCGAAAATGTTGAACATGTAAACCCCAGCATGAAAAGAATTCTGATGTTGCTCCCACTAATGTATGATTTCTTAGGGCACAGCCTTCTGCTTGACATTATAGAGCTGTACACTGATTCCTTCACAGGCCTAAGATACTAAACCACAAAGTAGAAGCACACATGATGATTTACAAGCAAACGAAGAAACAAATCATTGTAGAAAAATAAAATGAAGTCATCAGATAATGATACATTCACTTTACAAGAGAGCTGTAATCTCGAAACCTGGCTAAAACTACTCGAAGCCTGTACACTCTTGAAGCCTTGATTCCCAATCCAAGCTGGTGGAAGGAGGTGCAAACAAAGAAAAAACTACACAATCTATAATATTGACGCTTGAAGAAGCCATCTCCCCAGTTTCAACGTTGCATCCGAGTCCTTTCGACAGCATCACCTTCTCGCAATTAGGGTTTCAACTCAGACTCCAGCGTACATTAAGAGTCTGTTTGATTCAGAGTTTCACATTACGAGAGTGACACAAGAACTACAAAGACGCTGTAGCAAGTGAATTGTACCGGCCACTGTATACAGAAACTGCTAAACCATTTGCTCACCATCTGTTTTGAGGATATCCGGCAGGTGGAGGGTAGTATGTAGGAGGGCCAGCAGCAGAAAGTGGAGGAGGATAGTAAGGAGGCTGAGCAGGAGGCGGAGGAGGCCGTGCAACATATGCCGGTGCCGGGTACGTGGCCATGGGTGGAGGACCATATCCTGCAGGAGGTGGGTATGGCAAGGCAGATTGCTGTGGAGGATATTGTCCATAAGCTGGAACTGCAGGCCCGTAAGCTGGAGCTGGTTGTCCATAATACATCGGTGCTGCTGGAGTTTCCTGCCAGTGCGAGCTCCCTTCAGATTTACTGCGTCTCTGCAAAACATTGGATGTCAGGATTGAATCAGGTATCTTGTTTCTTAAGCTTTTTTGATTAGGTCTTATGAGGAGTTCAATTTTTTAATCAACACCTGAAATATTCTTCGCTTGTTCTGGTGATATAAAATTTGGTCTCATCTGAATTATATTTTTCACAATATGATTGATTGAATCTGTCATTTTAAAACCCACGAAGCCTTGGTACTTTAGGGGTTAAATAGAAATGGAATTCTCTACTATCCCTGATCTGCAACTGAGTGATCGTGTAAAAAAATCATCAAACACTTTCCTCTTCAGAGAGTTTGGCTCTTGTAGTGATTTCTCTAGAGTGTAAGCACAAAGAGTATCGTCTGAAACCACGAGTTACTTACAGTTTTATTAGCACTTGCGGCGGAATGCAAAATCAGCTTCAAACTCCCGGACGATTTTCCGGTCCTCGAGTTTGTCAATGACCACGTTGTGTCATCATATCCCGTGTCAATCACCTTGTTCAAATAAATCCTGCATTCATTCAATCAACGCGTAAAAAACCTCAACCCTAAACCCTAATCCCATACTTGAGCATGCATTCGGCAACAAGCACTTACTTGGTGCTACCAATGTAGTTGTCACGTTCAATCGTATTACTGTTCCACACACTGGCATTGATTTCCCGAAGCCCCTCGATCAACGCAATCTTGAATGTTTCGTTGAACGATGGGTTCTTTCCTCCATCTGCACAAAAAGTGCCAATCCAAACCCTAAAAATTACAAACACCGTATCTTCCATCTCCCATGATAATTTCAATGCAAGGTTACGTAAAAGACGACGAACCTGTGTCCGTCCGGGTGCGGAACTTCTGTCCGGAATACTCAATAACAACGTAAGGATCTTGTTTGCTAAACCACTCCTTGTCGGTCAAGTTGTAACAACCAACAACTGCAAAATTGTTACACCACAAACTCAATGACCTCTTCAACGAATTCCCGAGGGTGCACTATGTTAAATATCTGGAAGTATATGTGAGTGCACAAAAGGAGTATTAATTTGAACATTGCCGCACAAAGTATACATACAATAAACATATTTAGAGCTGAAAATATTGACGTACACTTACATCAAACAGAATAGATCTGTATACAGGGGTTTTTAGAGAGGGTCACGAACGCAGGTGATTCTCAAACATAATGTAGAATGCAGCCCCCCGGCTGCAAAGTTGTTACAACACAAACTCAATGATCTCGTCAACGAATTTCAAAGGAGGGATTCCTGTCTGCAGCAACTCACCGTTCATTTCAAGCGTTTGGCCTTGTACGCTTGCACCTCCATAAGAGTACGCCATTGTGAAACCCTAAAAGAGAGAACAGAATCAACAATAGATTGTACCCACAAACAGAAGCTCCTCGAAACCAAAAAGGCTACAAACAATCCTCTAATCTAATCAAGGAAATTATGCCATAGCCGAATTGCAAGCGCTACAAAAGACGAACCTGGGTGACGCCCTCAACAGAAAAGTCAGAGTGTGTGAAGAGTTTCGCTAGTCGCTACAACAACAATGAATTCTGTTGCTTCTGAATTATTTCACAAGTAATCCTTGATCAATTTTTAAATCCATGAGCTGGTTACCTGGAAATTCAAGGTCCAATACTGTAGTAAGATTGGATTTCTATATACTAGTGGATGCCGGCCTTGTGATTGAAACAGTGTTGTGATTGCCGTTACCGCAATTGTACGATTGTCTGCTGAAAGAGTCTGAGAGGTGGGTGCTCTAAGTTTTTTCTCATTCTGGTTTTAATGATGCTACCGCAACAGTACGGATGTCCGGATAATTATACAAAACTATTGTTTACGTTTGCAGTGACCCAGCTACAGTACATAAAGTCAACGACTGGGTCAAAAGTTGCAGCCTAAAGTACCGACAAGCGAATCAGGGCCTCAGACAAGTGATGTACAATTGTACACTGAAAACTGGCATTAGGTCGGTCCACAAGTGCTCTAAAATCTTTATGTCGTGAAGATTTTAGAATGTAATAGAGTTATCCATAAAGTCTAGCAAAACATTACTAGAAGAGGAAAGATAAGGTTAAACTGCTTTTTTAGCTTTAAAGGCGGCAAGAACGAGTTTTGCCTCTGCTTTTTCAGACCAATCACCGTGCTTTACATTGTAGCTCCCCCATATATACCACACTTGAGGTCCCACGAGGGAATCTCACCGCCGGCCATATGCTTGTCTATAGCTAGTTGCCTTGATGTTCGTGTCAGATTTAGACTGTCAAGTATATTTCAAGAATGAAAACTCTAACCAAAACACATGTAAGTTTGCCTTTACTTTACAGATAATTTGAATGAATTAGCAATGTACTTGTAATTTTTTTTGTTTTTTCAGAATGCACATTGGCACATAACAAATACTTTGCAGAAAGTAGCTAAAATCTATTGCTTTGTACAAATATTTAATAATAAAACCTCACCAAACCAATTGATTTTTACAAACAAATTGAAATTGCAAGGTTCTCCGACCACCCTTCAAAAAGACAAGGACAACGTTTTCACTTCAAAACTCATTGCAAAAGCTCATTGCAAAAGCTTGCATTTAGACATCTCGTAGTGCATTGTAAAATTTCTTTCAAATGGATGTTTGGCCTTGCAAGAGACATACGTTAGAGGCTTGTGAAACCGTGTGGCATCTATTTCATTCCACATGTACGACCTTCATTGATTACAAAGCAGAAATATAGCTTGTCAATACATGCCTTAACTCTTAGGGCACAAAAATTAAAACATGTACTTCCAAGCTACATTTCTCTTCTAAAATCAATTAATGCAGTACATGTGGCATGGAATTGGTCCCTCACAGATTTTCACAAGTCCCTACCTTAGTGAAAGTCCGTGGTGAGCAAGGAGAGGCCTTGCAAAATACACTGTGTAACTATGTGGTAAGTAAAAAAGACCTCGCAAGAGAATGACAAGTCTGTGATGAGCAATAAAGAGTTTTGCAAGAAACAAGGTAGTAAGTGTGTGGTAAACAAAGGGGACCTCGGAAGAAACACAATGAAAGTTGGTGGTGAGTAAAAAGGGGTTTTGCAAGAAACAAGGTGGTAAATATGTGGTGAACAAAGGGGACCTTTGGATGACGATTTGAACCTCGCAAAAAATAAGTTTAAATATTGTGGTGAGTTAAGGGGATATTAAGGGTGATAAGCTAAAGGGACCTTGCAAGAGACACATGGGGAAACTAAGAGGCTTTTCATATAAACAGTTCGAGTTATAATTATTCAAAGTTAGTAATGTCCAAGGACTCGTGAATGAGTATTGACGGTGAAACTCAAAGTTCCTGATCATGCCCTCAATGGAATAAGACTTGTGACTCAAAAGGAATAAAACAAGATTGTGACTATTGAATGATGTGTCCCAATAAATGGGATGAAAGAAGTAGTAACTCTTGGAACTAAAAAGGATCTTGGTTGTGCTAAAAGATGAAAGAATAGGGCTTCTAAAGTTACATGGTTAAGTGTAACCTTTGGCTTATTCAAGCCTTGAAAAGGTGAAGGAAAGAAACCCTTAAGATTAATGATATTCCATAAGAATATGTATTAGTTGATGATATCATATGTACGAAGTATATATGTATAAAGAGAACTCAGTGGTAAGGAATTGATGATATCCTTTTTTAAAAAAGGAGCTCATTCGTGAGGAGAGATACATTGTCTTTGTGTGAATGCACTCTCCTCTATGCTCGGGTGAAAAACTCTTAACTTACATCTTTTGGATGTTTGTTCAGACCAAAGGATTGTTTCTTGTGTTATTACATCTTTTGGGGGTTCTTCCCAAAGGTTTGGTTCTTGTGTTATCATACCTTTTGGGGGATTTTCCAAACGCTTGTCTCTTATGTTATCACATGTACTCGTAAGTTCATAGACTATTAGATGTTTAATTGAAAATCTTCTTTGCGGATGGTAGAAGTGTTAGCAAGTCTTGTTTATTGCCACTACAAGAATAAATTATCAATCATGAATACTCACGAGTAAACGACTTCACTTAAATAAAGGGAATGACAAGGGGTTGCAACATACATCTTCTTTAGAAAGCCGCACTCGCCAAACAAGTAAGGTGGACATACCTAAAACCATCCAAGACCCAATTCCGCACCCTACTATTGACCCTCAATTCCACCTCACTTTAAGTGCACACTAAATGCAGTAAGTGATAGGTGGAATAGGGTGTAAAATGAGCGATTTTAGGTACTCCAATGAATGATAATGAGATCACATAGTAATGATTAAGTAATTAAGACAATGAAAGAAGGAATTTTAAATTAGCACGACATTCAAGTAAATTCCTTGGTATAAATTAGGCGGTTTAAGGTAACTTTTCTATCAGCTATTAATAGGATGTTTTGAATAATTATAGAGTGGATTTGGAATGTTCATGATCCCACCTAGGGGCGGTTTTTTTGAAAATTCATAAAAATTACAAATTTTCTAGAAAAATAACTATGATTTTACTTGGATTCAATAGCACTAAGATTTATCTTTCCTTCAAAAATTTGTTACGCACTTGATATGTCTTCCAAGATGTTGAATTGCTTGAATGGATGGTAATAATCGCCATATTCGTTTAATTGGGAATTTCTGCCATATTGGGACTCTTTGAAATCTACAGCTGGCATAGATTCAATGGGAAATTCTATACCAATTGTAGATTTCAAAGAGTCCCAATATGGTGGAAATTCCCAATTAAACGAAAATGGCGATAATAGGTACTTTCACGTTCAAATGCACATGTCACACTCAGCTACGATGGTTCATTGAGAAGTTGACTTTACCAGTGATTTTTTTGTTGCTAATTTTAACCAATTTGCTACATAAATTTTGGGTTGGCTAATTGATACAATGGATTTTTGAAAAGTAAGGGATAGCCGAATTCCCTACATAGAGTCAAGATGTGTAATCTCTTTAACCCCTAAATGCCTACAACCCTCTTCAAATTTGGAGAATTGCAAAGATGCATTATATAATGCAACTCAGAGAGATATTTTGAACTTGATGTATGAATAAAAGTTGTGCATCATGAATTTTAGATTCTATCCATATAGTTAAGTCTATGATTGCTATCACCGATATTTTTGTATAAAATTCGAAACGTAACATTCAATTTTTTTTTGTAATTTGATTACGAATAAGATATTGACAATTTGTGGATGAAATTTGTTGTGATGGGTTAAAATGTAATACTCTAAGTGTAGTGATTTTTGGAGATTTTTTGGTTGCTTAATTTGATGAGTTGAGTTTTTTAAGAGCACTTTTGAACTATTTTGAACTAAAATCTTAGGAATTTTTGATGAATCACTGCAAGATGAAATGAAGCATAAAATTTTCACAAACCATCCCCTTTTTAATTAGTTCACACATACATGAAACTAACTTCCCATTGATAAAATCTATAGTAAAAAATCCACACTACAAAAAGTACATGACGGATGAGAAAACTTGAATGAAATTTGTACAACGTCCAAAAAATGAACGCTTAGGCAATCAGGGTTAAACCTAGGTACCACCCACATATTGCCTAAGATGCACTTAGGTAGTACATGTCTATTACCTTGATATTACCTATATATTAATATGAAAAGAACATCCAAGGAGCTTGGATTGCTCTTTAAGCCATGGAAAAGTAGGCAAAAATGCTAAATTGTCTCTTGAAAAAAACAAATCATTGAACCTTAATTAAGAGTATCTTTTGGGTGAAATATTGCCAAATTGCACTAGAAAAAAATTGGCTACAAAATGACCAAAATCATGAAGTTTTTCGTCATAAAGCTTCAAATTAAAAAATATCTTGGATGAAATCGCCATATTGTAAATGAAATAATACAAAACTATGGATATGTGATATTTTCTATTCAATATGTGGATGAATGTTGAAATGTGGAGCACCACAGACTACAACATTTTATATCGCCACTCTGGCACTTCATAAAAAATGAAAGATAAATGCCCTGACTTCAACGTAGTAGAATAGAACAGTGCAATGGAGCATCCTTTTGAAAACTAAATTGAAAGAGAATCTTCACTTATATTCACTTTTCTATATAAAGAAGGAATATCATTTATATTCCATAAATTTTGGGACTATTGTTTTATTGCCACTCAAACTTATTTTTTGATTGTAACTAGATAGTGCTCCTACTGCAAAAGAGTGTTGGTTCCAATGATTTATTTTTTTCAATTTTCCTAGGTAGCTAGCCATTTTCACGATACTTGGGTCATACTTGGTGTATTACCATGATGATACTTGCAATGGGTAATCTAGGCAAAATTTGTGACTCACCTAATTTTTTCTTAAGTATTTGACCATTATTCCTTTCATATTTTCAAAAATCCTTCATTTAAATTAATCATTGTATTTCAAGTGTAGCAATTGGGCTATTTTAAGCCAAAAAAAGAAATCACTCGTTAGCTCCCATTGCTCTATTATGCTGTGTCCATGGGTGGCTCGTAGTTCATCAGTTTGTACCGCACTTAGAGCATCTTGAACAGGGCTTGCCAAGGGTCTGACACACTCCAAAAGCGAATGAAAAATGCTAAGGGCCCTTTGGAAAAGCCTCTTGACCCTCTATCTTAGCGTGTATGATAGATGACACTTCAAAACTAAGTTTAGTTGACTATATCCCACATTCTACTTGTGATTGGTTCATTGACTATTCAATGTACATTTGTGATGTCTGAAGAGCGTTTGATGGTGGGGAATGTAATACTCTACGTGTACTGATGTTTGGAAATGTTTTGGTTGCTTAATTCTATGAGTTGACTTTTTCAAGAGCACTTTTGAACTATTTTGAACTAAGATTTTAGAAAATTTTGGTGAATCAATGCAACATGAAATGAGCCATAAAAATTCCACAAATCATCCCCTTTTTAATCGGATCACATATACATGAATCTAACTTCCCATAAAATCTATAATAAAAAATCCATACTTCAAAAAGTGCATGACGGATGAATAATTTTGGATAAAATCTGTACATCGTCCAAAAATGAACGCCTGGGATGTTAGGGGTTAAGTTGAAGAACTCTTCAAATGGCCTGATATGGGTACCTCTTTTACGCGTCTCACATAGTGTAACTTATGTTTAACTCATTTTATTTGTGCTAGAAATTCCATCTTTAACACCATGTATATAGCTGCAGACATGGTGTCTATAACATCCTCTAGTTTTTGTACTTTTCCAAATGTTTTTTTTGACCAAAAAGAAATTTCTTGAAAATCACACTATTTTTGGAGGAGGTACCCATATCAGGCCATCACTGCTCTATGAGTAATTTTAGCGAGTCGCTTTTAGCGTGCATGGTTGGAGATGCTCTTAATACACTACCGCAGTGACGATCCCATCCTGCTCCGATGCTCCCTCGTAGTTTCGTACGCGTTTCTGCAGACACCACTCGTAGACGTGTTGCGGATCCCACCTTTTGTCGGCATCATCTACGCGTCATCCTCACTTCAATCCCCCAAACCGCCTCTTTCTATACCTTCACCTCTTTCTCCAGTTTCACAGAATCATTTTTTGTCTCTGCTTCTGTGCCTCACTGCCTCAGTCTTTACATCTACGTGATTCCTCTTTCGGATTCTCGCTGACCTTTTGCTTTCTCTAGACTCAGCACTTCACGTTTTCTGCTCTGCAACGTTTGTTCTTTTAGAGCCTCCCGACATGGCTTACCATCCTGGAGGCCCGAGTGTTCAAGGCCAACTGCTGGAAATGACGGTTGTTGGGTGTTACAAGCTGAGCGACAAGGAGTGGTTTAGCAGACAAGATCCCTACGTCGTCATTGAATATTCTGGACAGAAGTTTCGCACCCGGACTGACACAGGTGAGTTTTTTCTCGAGAGAGGAGATGGATTTGCTTTTAGGGTTTGTGTGGGTTACCGACTTCTTTGATTCTGGAATTTGAGACGTGTTGCTTGGATTGTCGCTACTGCAGATGGAGGGAAGAACCCATCGTTCAACGAAACGTTCAAGTTTGCGTTGATTGAAGGTCTTCGAGAAATGAATGCCAGTGTATGGAATAGTAACACGATCGAACGTGATGACTACATTGGTAGCACCAAGTAAGTACCACTCGACATCCATGGACAGGCACAAATATCCGTTTTGGGATTAGGGTTTAGGGTTTGAGAAATGAGGTGATTCTTACGGGCTACTAACCTCTGTGGATTGAAAATTCAGGATTCTACTGAGCAAGGTGATTGAATCGGGATATGATGACACTCAATGGTCACTGACTAATTCAAGGACCGGAAAGTCGTCGGGAGTGCTGAAGTTGATTTTGCATTTCGCGGGTGCTAAAACTGTAAGTTCATGTTTCCACGTTCCAAGGTTGTTTTACTGTGAGTACTACTAATTATGACGAAGTTTCTTTCCACTACATATGTGGAAGATTTCTTGTAGATTTTGCAACCCAGTGTCTTTGTGGCCACAGTAATTGCAATTTTCTAATTCATAATAGTTACTGTCTTATGTTCGAGCTATGTGTGGATTTTAACAATCTTTGAAGTTGCAAGGAGAGATGGTAAAACCAGTGTAGTGGTTATTTGACACTCAATCATGCTTTGATCTGCAGAAACCTGCTACCTCTTACTCCCGGGTACCCCCCGCAGTGCCAGGGTATTATGGACAACCAGCTCCAGCTTATGGGCCTGCAGTGCCAGCTTATGGACAGTATCCTCCGCAACAACCTGCAATGCCATACCCACCTCCTGGAGGATACGGCCCTCCCCCGGCGCCCGCACAGGCTTACATGCCCATGTACCAGGCTCCAGCTCCTGCAGCTTACCCTCCGCAACCTGTGGCATATGTTGCACCTCAACAAATGCCAAGCCCCAGCTATCCTCAAGCTCCAGCACCTCAGCATATGCCAAGCTTCAGCTATCCTCAAGCTTCAGCCCCTCCGTATGCGGGTCCTCCTACATACCCACCCCAGGGCTACCCCCCTGGGTATCCTCAATACAGATGATAATTTTGCAGGCAGCAGTTTACAGTGTATAGCAGGTGTACATAGAGATGAGAGCTGTGATTCATTAGTGAGGTGTGTGGCCGTCTCCACTTCATGAGCGAGGTACAGAAAGGATTTGGTCTTGTTATGAGCGATTTTTCTCTTAAGTACCTCCCTTGCCATTGGTTGGGAACAAGAGTGTACAGGCTTCGAAGTAATTGTAGTCACTCGGTTCTTCTGATTGTAATTCCATTGAGGTGCAGGGATGATTTTCTGCTGCAAAGTTCTTGTATAATCACTCGGGGGCTTGTTGGAAAATTTTGCCCTCGTATTTTGTTTGAGAATTTGGCCGTGTTCAAGGGCTGATGTAAGCTCCTCTCTACCAACGATATGTTTTTAGGCATTTGTTCAAGATTCTCTTGAGAGCTAGAATGTTTGGCTAGAATGCCAGTCAGCATAGGGAATGAAATTTGGCCAGTTTTACGCAGTGTCAAAAGGGGTGTGTCAGAGTGTTTCACCTAGCTCGCAGTCTCTCTTGCCTTCCTTCCCAATCACAAACTCTGCAGTACAATTTTGAAACAGGTCCTGGGTCATCTTCGATTCTCATTTTTGTACTTTAATTTTTGAGTCGGAGTCCAGAGTCCTTTTCATGAGATGGTGATGTGACTAATGTTGCCATATGTATGCAGCTGCTGCATCAGTCAGTGTTTTACTCGGTCTAATATGTAGACCATGAATGAACTTCTGCATAAGTTTTAATTTGATTCGAATCTTATCACTCACTATATAGTACATCTTTTGCATACGAACAGCAGTAAGTTTGAGGCTCAAGAGAAGAGGCTTGAGACAGGAGTGTCAGGCATTTCACCTGGAAATTCATGAATACAACAGACGTACACTTGATCGAGCATGCATGACTATGCCACCAGCTCTGGATGCCACTTTGCCATTGTCAACTTCACCAGACCAAGAGTTGTCCACAGTTAGGGTCGCCAATGAAGCTCCGAGACTCAGTATTGTATCGGGAAGTCGCAAAAGAGGCCACAATGGAACATTACGGCTAGAATTGGAGAATGGCGGATATTTAAAGCAGCCTTTACTAGAGATGTGACCCAACATCTCACTACTTTTAGGATTAGTGTATCCTTCTGCTTCTCAAGCTTCCTCTTCTCGTCCTTCTTCTAACCTAAAGCTCCATGTGATATCAATTGACATACCTGCGATCCCTCCACGGCCACTAACAAAGAGTCTCAGGGATTAGGCTTATTCGTACCTTCATTTTTCTTGGCACATATAGTGACTTGAATCGATTCCTCGCAGTTTTTCATCTCTTGTAAGGGCCGTTTCTGTAGTTCTCCCCCATTACGCTCCGGTCAGTGTGGTGTCGTTTTGGGAGTGAAAAAGAAGAATATTCATTGCAAGACTGCTTCAATCTTAATTTCTCCTAAAAGTGAGATCCTAGGACACTGGAGAAGAAGAGACGGAAAGGACTGTGGACTCGCACTGGATAAAACGTGATTGAGAAATACATGGAAAACTAGTTCAATTTGGAGTTCATGTAGGGAGAGGTTGTGAACACTAGTAGGAAATGTGTCGTTTTTCACTTACTATAAATGAAAAAGGAATGAAACCGTGCCAGGCACATGGGTTGCGTCGATGCTGGTGAATGGTTTTGGTCACAAGAAGACAGAAATCTAGGCACAATATTTCGTCATTGTTCACTATTTCCACATAGTGGGGAATGAAAAACGACACTTCTGCTATTAGTGTGAAATGTTCACCTAACAATATTGACAATTCAAAATATTCCATGAATATTCCATACCCGCACCCGGCAACCTGCTCCCCCAATTCTGCTCCACGCAGTAGCCAACCCCATATCATGACACTTGTTTCATAACAACTATGTGAGTGAGAATGATTCATACTCCACAAAATACCTTCACATTCACTGACACTTACACTTGAACACACTAATATTTCCATACTTGAAGACCACAATCTCATTCTGTACTCTCGTAACATTTTCCTACCGTTAAATCGATTCATTCGAATATTCAACTACAGTTTGACAATGCGTGGTTCCATCATCTGGTACACGTGGGAATGACCAGACTCAGTCAGAGAAGAACTGTTGTACTTTGAGTTCAAATAGGATCACTTCACATTGCTGTCCAAGAGCTCGACGATAATTACTGTTGACGACGTAACAGTGCATTCCTAGCCATGGCGTACAGACACATACTACTTATGCACCAGCCTCACGACCTCACTCATCACTTCCCTTGCACATCGATCGTCAGACTTTGCGGTGAAGGAGAGCTGGAGAGCCTGTGTTGGGGTTTCGTTTTGCCTTTAATTGTTCTTCTTCAGCAGCGCAGGAATCAGCGCTTGCATCTCACTCTCCGATGGGCGGCATCTTGTCCTCTCTGTGCCGGTGAGTTTTCTCTGGCGAATGTTCAACAAAGTCGCTCACTGATTTTCAGGTCTGCTGCCTAATTGTGTAGCTTGGAAGCGCTCTACTGGACGTGCTTTCCGTGTTTGCTCTGGACAGCTTTGGACGGTCTGTGCTACAGGTTTCTTCAGATGTCGTGCTCAACGAAAAATTCTGCTTTTCTTGGGAATCAGGATCAACAAATCTTGCTTATGTCGATGGAATTGATTCTGATCATAGTAGTCGGTAACTTTGGGTACTGTGATCCTCGTATGACGCTTTCATCGCCTGACGAATCTTGTGGAGGTGAGCATATAGGGTTTGGGTCGATGAGATGGATTCGCTGTGTGAAATCGTGGGGTTAGAGAAGCAAGGTGTCTGCATTACGATGAGGCGTGGAAGAAGGGTTGCTGAGAACCATATTGCCGAGTTAGGGCCATGAAAACTGTCTCGGCGTTCATCTCTCTGGTTGGACATGATTTGTTCGCTACAAGCTGGAGGATCTCTTTGCGGTAACGGTGCTCAAGCCTTGCAACTTACCAAGTGTCGTTCAAATTCTTTGGCAGGTGCTTCATAGACTTAGATCAGCCGAGTAATGACATTCCCGCAAGCTGTCATGACGAGCGTGGAGGTGCGTCTGTGCGAGAAGCTGACTCGAGCGTTGCAGGCATGAGCGAGATGGAGATTTCCGAAAGGATAGAGAAATCGAAAAAGCAGGGCTGGACTGAAGCGAGAGAGGGGGCTTCATCCTCTGGTGGACTTGATGATTCCGCCATTTGGGAAGAGTTGAAGGCAACGTATCCTCGTTTCTTCAGAGACGGTCTTGATGTGAAGTTGGGGCGATTGATTGCCGAGGGAGGCCAAGCCCAGATCTACGAAGCCACGGTCTATGTTGATGATGATAGCCTAGTGGCGAAGGTTTTCAAAATGGAAGACTTCTGTCTGGCAGATCTCAAATGCCAATGGCCCCTCGCCACCAAGACTCCAAAGGATATTCTTTTTGAGAAGGACTTTGTTTTGGGTGGAGTTGTTTTTGGTGAAATGATGGTGAATTGTAGTATGTCTCATTGGGGTACATTCTTAGAGGATGGTCGGTTTGCTTTTGTGATGCCAAGATATTGGGGTGATTTACGGACACTCATTGATCTCAAACGGAGGGAAAACAATTTCCAAGGGCCACCCTTCTCATATGAACAAGCTGGACGTTTCATGATACAAATTGCATGGGGTATGAAAGGGTTACACGAGAGAGGTGTTTTGCATAGAGATTTGACAGCTGCCAATGTCCTTGTCGGCATTCCAACGATTCGTGATTTATACACTTGTTATGTGGGAGATTACGAGAGTTCAATGATGGTTCAAGGAACTGGATTTTGGAGAGCTCCCGAGGTATTAGAAGACCTTATGAAGATGCCACGTGATCGAAATCCAAACATATGGACGGAGAAGGTGGATGTTTATAGCTATGCTATGACATGTTATTAGATATTGACGGGTTGTTTGCTGTTTGAGGGATACTTGAAAAGTGATTGGCATAAAGTTATAAAAGGTGAAAGACTTCCTTGGCCTGATTATGTAGACTCTAGACTACAAGAATTAGTGGAGAGATGTTGGCACAAAGAACCTTCAAAGAGGCCTACTTTTGAAGTTATATACTCTGAGTTGAGGAACATGGAAATTGAGGATGAAGATGAAGATGAAGATATCACTCTCGTGGAGTACAACAGAAGAAGATGAAGAAGAAAAGAACTCCGGGCCTAACATACGCTAGTGTGAATAGAGTATCTGTTTGACATGCCGTCGGTTCCATGTCCACAAATCAAAGGCCAATGGTTAAAGTCTACAACATAGTTGACTGGAGGAAAACTTGATCTTGGATTTGAAGGACTGTGTGGCGCATTGTTAGGAAGGTGAGTGTATGGCTTGTTGTGCATGTGATGCTACAATATGCATAGATTGTGAACTCACCTTGTTGTCATCTATAGCCATCATCGCTTCTCATATTGGAGTGCAAAGATGTAGTAGCCTTAAATGTGAAACTTTTAAGTGAGAGGTGATGTTTTGTACATTCTAACTCTTAAGATCAATTATTGATCATGTCAAGATGTGCTTAAGGTTTCTGAAGGGGAAGAAATGATGCAATCTAAATCAAAGTTGGTCAAGGCATTTGCTGGAATGGTGACATTGATTTGGTCGATTATTGTAGCAATGAATGAGTAGGCGCAGTTTGTAACTTCTTTGGAGTGTTTGTTTTAAAGAATTTGGACACAATGGCAACATTCAAAATTGACATGCTGTGTTGAAAGTTGGTGATGTTGACTAGACTTACTCCGTACTAGATAACCTTGTGATGCACATGAATGGTAGAAAAATTATTGAACCTAATTCTAAGTTGTTTCCATCAATCTCAAGTGTCCAAGAGTGTGTTTTTGTTACTTGATCAAAAGGCTAATGCTCAACTTAGCAAGTAGTATGAGCTACAATCCTCTTGTCACTCACCTAATATAGCTTAATAATGTGTTTATAGATGATTTTGTCCTTTGAATGACTAGCCTGTGACAATGGAATTAAGTTTTACCTGCCACACTTAATTTTGCCACTATAAATAAGATTAAAATTATATTTTTATTTTTAGTACATGAAATCATGTGTCTACTATAGACAATGAATTTTCCACAACTGATGGTAAAATTTTGAATGATTGATTTTTTTAAGTGATTGTAGAGAAAATTCATGTCAATTACAAAATGTACAGGAAAATTCCACATTTTCTACCAAAGGTGCAAATTACAATGAGGAAAAGAATAATAAAGGAAAACCACCTGTGCATCTAAACTTAGAAAATTGTTACAACATGGTAATCTTTATTGAACTTGAAATTCCAATGAAACACTTAATTTTTATATTTTCCTAAAAATTCATAGTAGAGTAGAATCTCAACATGGAAAGCTTCATTTTGTTAGCTAACCCTTTGATGTGCTTGCACCCATATAACAGACGATGAACGGATTGTAAACCTTCTCTTGAATACATCTTGTACAATTTTTCATCCATCCAAATGTTCCTTGCTTCTTGTGCTAATTCACTACCATTTGTACAATACCGATCATCAAATGTAAGATATTGTGATTTTCTTTTTAAAAAATACAAAATCAGTTCATATATCAAGTTTCATTCTTAGTTCAAAAAGTGAGACCTTAATCCCTAAAAGCCCGAGGGGTATTGGACAAAAACATAGATGTGTTTTATATGTGCCTTCGATATGTTTGATGAAGTTTGGTTCAACAGAAAAAATGTAGGGCATCATCTCTACAAATTATCCATATATTCAAACTTCCAAAAATAACTTTGAATGTTTTTTTAATGAACTTAAAAGCACTAATCTTTGAAAATTTGTATACGTTATAATTTTTAACTTTTAGAGTTTAATTTTTAGCATGATTGGTTAAAGTTGGTTTATTTATTGTAAACTTGAAAAAAACAAAAGATAAGACAAAGGGAACATCATTACTTTCCCCAAATACCAAATCATATAACATAGACAATGTTGAGGTGTTCCACTTTGATAAATTCTCCCTAGTGGAGTTTAACCACTAAGTGACCAAACAACCATATTATGGTCGCTGCCCTTTTTTTACGGGTTGCCCAAGATGAGAAGAATACTTTTATAAAATAATAAAATATATTTTCAAATAGGAAATCAAGTCTACTTTCCAATCCAATTTGAATCATGTCAATCCGAGTTAAACTCCACCGAGGAATTTTTTTCAAAAACAAACACCCCCAATATTGTTATAGTGTTATTAGTCTTACTATTTTGAAAGAGTAATGATATTCTCTCTTTTGCAATTTCTGCCATCGACCATTTTAGAATACAATGTCTAGTTTTATCCAATCATACCAAATTTCAAATTCTAAAAATAAAATTTGAAATTTTGGTGAATATTCAGCGATGAATGGTTCTAAATTCATTAAATGAGTATTTTAAACATTATTTTAAAAGTTTGACCATACAGATAATTACTAAACAATAAACATCACGCTTCTCATTTCCTCTTTTGGACCAAACTTCATCAAAGTTGCAAAAGTAACATTTTATAGTACATCTAGGTTTTGCCCAAGTTACCCCCTCTATCATTTAGGTCTAACTTGGATTGAGATAATTCAAATTACATTGGAAAGTTACTTGAGGAAGCATTTAAAATATATTTTATTTTTTCAAAAACATGTAATTTTTTTGATCTGGGCAGCCCTTTACATTTGGGCAGAACCAAAAAATGGTCGTTTGAGCGTTTAGGGGTCAAATGCAATAGAATCCATTTTTATGGTCTAAATTTGGTTTAAGCATGCAAATACAAAAAAATCCAAAATACACTACATGGTGAACCATTTTTACGACTCCTTATATAATTGGGACCCGATGCAAAATACAAAAATAGCTTGGATGACCTTAATTTAACTTGAAGAGGTGGCATGATCACCAAAGACCCTTCACGAAAAGAATTGGATAAAACTTCTTTCATCTACTCAGTTCACATTAGATCAATTACATCCATTGCCAGTATATCGCTGCAACCACATTTATGGGTTAACCCTTGAAGGACCAAATATCCTAACTAGGACATTTACAAACCGGCCAAAGTCATATGATGTTTATTTTGAATTTACTATTATGATATTTTTAGTGAATGTGAGGAATTTCAAGAGCTTCATTGGAATATATAATATTTTTTCTGCCGGACATCGGTAGAGAAAGTTATGTTGTCCGAAGCCTTTTTTTTGTGAGACCGGGAACCTTAGGCAAAATACTAAACTACTCCAAAGGCTTTAAAATTTGGTACGGAAGCAAATGATATGATATTATTTTGGGATGGTAAAAGATGACTCTTTTCAGTTCACAATTTTTATTCCAAGAGGAAATAAAAATTTCTAGTGTGATCACCTAGGGTGAGAAGAAATTAAAAAACTTCTTTTAGAGATAAAAATTAGAGGTTTTGTAATTTTGTTTTCTACTTCAAAAGGAGACAAGAATCTTTGTCTTTGCCATTAGGATCGAGATATTAAGAAAACCAAGTTCACAATAAAATTAAATGTGTGGCAATGGTTTGGACCTCTTCCACTTGCAATGTTGTTTTCAATGTGTTAAATATTCTCCTACTTTTCAAATTTGGTATACAACTTATTAACGTTATATAGATTGGGAAAGTGATGAGCGAAAAATTTCCATAGTGGAACATTTTCAAAATAGGAAGAAAAATACGCAGCTAAAATTTTGGGCACGTTTTATTTTTATCACACATTCTTACTTCAAACTATACCATCAAATATTGTGGAATTGTTTGTGCAAATTCCTTTGGTTTGAAAGGACGAGTTAATATCCTTGGATTGAGAAAAAAATTATTTTTTTGAAATTGAACCCTAGGGATTAGAAATGGTAGCATTGTAGTGTGTTTATTGAGCAAAATAGTTATGGTCCTTAAGGAGTTAACCCCTAAATGCTTATAGGTTTTGAGCAATATCAAAATGAATTATGAAATGAGGCCTCTTTAACTTTTTGAGCTTCAACTCTAAAGAGCATATGTAAGACATCCATATATTAGAAGACATCTATACAATCAATTTTGAAATAAAATGCCTTGATATTTTTCAAATGAATTCACAAGATAAAACTATGAATATTCACTAAAGTTAAAATTTTAATACTCTCATCTTGTAATTCATCATCATTGGTTGAAATCATTATGCTTCAATAGTGATGAAGTTGTTCACATAAGTTTTATTATGGTTGAATAGAGGTGTTTTGAGATATCTTTGTAAGCAATCAAAAGATAATTTTATAGGTTGAAATATTGTTTGTGATGAAGAAGATGATTCGATGTTGTACATTATGCACTTTTGGCCAAGCATTCCAAAATTCATAAGAGATGCGTATTTTTGTATTTTTCATGTAATTAAAACAATAGTCTCTTTAAAAAATTAAATCTAAACATATTTCGACACTATTACTTAATCTTATTGTATGGATGTCACGGAATAGTCATCATCTATAACTTTCATTTGTATGTTGCTTCATAGAATGGCTTTAGTGCGCATTTTATATCTCAAAAATTTGGAAAATGACAATGCCTTTGGACATGTTTGCCTTTACAACCTCTTCCCATAATCATGCAATTATTGCACCATATAAATAGGATTTCAATATTTGAGAAGACTTGTTTCTTAATCCAATTTTTTTTCAAAAGAATCCAAAATTGATTAATTCCAACTCCTGGAGGGTCACCAGAAATAGCCATCAACCAATATTGGTTGTTTGGGCATTTAGAGGTTAACCCTTTAACGTCCCAATTCAACACTTTTTTCAAAGAAGTGTTATAAAATGTTTGATGGAAACCGAAAATGGAGTTGATGTACGAAAGAAATTTGTAAATGCCAATGTGAAGATCACATCTGTACGGCTAGAAATATCATATTTTTTTATCAATAATTTTGAAATACTTTTGCAAGGTTTTCTCTTGAAATTCAATTAAAAATCTTGAACTAACACCAAAATTTTGAAAAATATTGGAATGAAATTGGAATAACATACACTATGCGATGGTATGGTTTCTATTATTTGATTCTACTTATTTTGGAAAATCATGTCTAAGGTCTCACTTTTTGAACCAAGAATGAAACTTGACATAAACCAATTGTGTTATTTTTCCAAAATTCATGATAACCTATTTTGAAGATCCACACCGTAGAAAGGATAGTTAACTTACACAAGAACCCAAAAAAAGAATTGGTAGATGAAAACTGTCCACTGTTGATGGAAATCGAACAACTTTAATCTGTTCGTCGTCCAATATATGGACGCTGGCGCGCTAAAGGGTTAAACTAGACTTGTGACACTGCTACATAGATTCCTTGTCAAAATTGTAAGTTAATTGCTCATTGGCAAACAATATGTTCATTCAAAGATATGCCTCTTTTTTGTATTCTGTTATGGAACATGTAAAACTCATCTCTATCGTTTCCTCTCTCTCAACCTCAATTAAAGTAACTATACCCAAAAGGGTGCATTTACCTTAATGCGTCCGTATCTATTGTAGTGTAACATTTCAACCGAGAAATAGATACATACACTTTCACCCTTGAACGTCAATGTAAGCCCTATGAGCTTATTTATAAGAGAATAATGGAGAAAAAAGTGGATTTTCTCAACCAAATTTGAAATGGATTAGTGCTTTGGAAAGGTGAAAGCAAGGCTAAATTTAGAAAATATGCATAAATTAAACAATTGTGGAACAATCCACAATCAAATGAAGAATTCAAAGAAAGAGGGAGCTATAATTGGGCAGCATTTGTGGAGAGAGTCAAAACATTTTTTTAATTAAAAAACAACAAAAAAGCTGGCCAGTAGCTCGAGCTTGCCAATACAAAAGGCGGGCTAGCCTGTTATTTTATTTTTTATTTTTTTATTTTTTCTTTCTTTCTTTTCTTTCTTTCTTAAGTTCAGAATCTTGTTGCATTTCATCCTTTGATGCATGTTTGGAATTGTGTGTCTTTCTTGAGAAGGCTTGTATCTATGTACAGTCCCCTACATATTGCTTACGAATTCCAGCCGCAGTGAAGTATAGTAGAAAAACTGCAAAACTTTGGAATGCCAGAACTTGCTCAAAAATTGATGGATTTCGGAATTTCAAAGAGCGTTGGAATGCTAGAGAAGTGTACTTTAATATCACAGAAAATATATACATATAAAGGTCAAAAATAAATAAGCATTTGTATTTCCTTACACACTATCTACCACCTAGTACTTCCACCCCTAGCTGAAATCACTGCTCTAATTCGATTGGGCATAGTTGAAATAAGGCGTTGCAACTGCTCTAAGGGAACCTCATTCCATACTTGTTGAACGCATTCTATCAGTTCTTTCTTATTTTTTGGCATGGTGTGGTAACAAAGCCAATCTTTAAGTATCTTCCACATGTTTTCAATGGGATTTAGATCAGGTGAGTACGGAGGCCAATCCAACTTCTTCATGCCATGAGCTAGTCTCCAATCCTCTGGCAACTTACTTCGATGAATAGGAGCTCCATCTTCCATGAGTGTGAGCTCATGAGGATTATCGTGCATGAAATAAAACCCGCTCAAAGTACTTTCATACACATTTTTTACAAAATGTGCAGCACTTCTTTCTCCTTGAGGCATAATAACTAATGGGCATTTGTCAAAACCAGTAAACGCACCCCAAACCATCACAGATGTTCTTCCAGATTTGAAGGTAGGCGCCAAACATTCTGCCAAATACTTTTCATGAGGTTTTCGCCATATTCGAATTTGTCGAGAATTCTTTTGAAGTTCAAATGACGATTCATCTGTCCAAATGACCTTGTACCAATCCTCTTCTGTCCAATGCTTATACTTGCGAGCAAATGCTAACCTAGTTGCTTTATGCACTACATTGAGATATGGCTTTCTTGAAGCTATGCGATTTCCAAAGCCTAGCTTACGTATATATTTTCGCATGGTATTGTGATGCACCTGATATTTTGCGGCAAGACTAACAAGACGTTGACGTCGATCTTGATGGATGTCTTGAGTTAAGATGCGTAGCGCGGGATCTGATAATTTGCAAGATCTGTGTCCCCCACTTTGAGTTGTCATGCAACCAGATATCTTCCATTTAGTGAGAACTGTTGAAACTGTGGAGCGAGGCATGCTCAATTTCTCCGCAATATCAGATGGCCTCATCCCACCTCGGCACATTCCAATAATGAGTGATCGCTCCTCATTTGTAAGTGTCCGCTTCCGCATTGAACTTTGATGTAAACTGTGCTCAAACAACTAGTTCAAAAGAAGAACATTTCATCAGTTGAGATATGCAAACGGTATTGCAACTAGTGTCGGACAGTGCAAATGTTCTCATAAACACCTTCCTAATACACACATAAGCAATTTTCAAATGCTAACAGAATCATCTATACTCAATTGATGCTCACATATCAGTTGCCATACAAAGAAATGAGTTGGGAGACTCACTTTCAATGAGCAGGAAATTCTGCTTTCCAATGAGCACACAAATCACCAGACTGGAACTCTCACATGAAAGATGAACAAGCTTGGAGTCAACTCAGAGAAGCAGCTCTCACTTAAAGATAATCTTTGATCAAATCACCTCTCCACATCAGGTAGGACTCCCAAATCAACTCCTACATCACACTGCTGGTAATGACTCATGGACAATCCCTACTTTGTATGCCACTGCCATTTATACAATAGTGTATGCATGGGTATGCTCCTCATCATTCATAAGCCCCCTTTTCAGAATTCCAGATGTCTAAAACAGATTAGAGCATTAATTACTCAATTCGGCGTTGTGGACAGCAAGCATACTTGGTTGTGTGTGCCAGTAGCCCAAAATATCAATAGGGTGTGATGTCCGATTTTGGGTGGTGGCCACTTTTCAAAGCAACATTTTTCGGCCATTTGGTCGATGGTGGTGAAATTCTTATCACCGTAATGAATGCTCCACGCCTCCATGCAAAATTTTATCATTTCCACACTTAGGACAAACTCAGGATTCTGCTGACCAAATTTCTTTGCAAGAGGTGCTCTAATCTGGGAGTTTTGGACCATTTTCCACTCCTGTAAGACATGAAGCTCAAGGACTGGAGGCATAGAATTCGTAAGCAATATGTAGGGGACTGTACAGTCCCCTACATATTGCTTACGAATTCCAGCCGCAGTGAAGTATAGTAGAAAAACTGCAAAACTTTGGAATGCCAGAACTTGCTCAAAAATTGATGGATTTCGGAATTTCAAAGAGCGTTGGAATGCTAGAGAAGTGTACTTTAATATCACAGAAAATATATACATATAAAGGTCAAAAATAAATAAGCATTTGTATTTCCTTACACACTATCTACCACCTAGTACTTCCACCCCTAGCTGAAATCACTGCTCTAATTCGATTGGGCATAGTTGAAATAAGGCGTTGCAACTGCTCTAAGGGAACCTCATTCCATACTTGTTGAACGCATTCTATCAGTTCTTTCTTATTTTTTGGCATGGTGTGGTAACAAAGCCAATCTTTAAGTATCTTCCACATGTTTTCAATGGGATTTAGATCAGGTGAGTACGGAGGCCAATCCAACTTCTTCATGCCATGAGCTAGTCTCCAATCCTCTGGCAACTTACTTCGATGAATAGGAGCTCCATCTTCCATGAGTGTGAGCTCATGAGGATTATCGTGCATGAAATAAAACCCGCTCAAAGTACTTTCATACACATTTTTTACAAAATGTGCAGCACTTCTTTCTCCTTGAGGCATAATAACTAATGGGCATTTGTCAAAACCAGTAAACGCACCCCAAACCATCACAGATGTTCTTCCAGATTTGAAGGTAGGCGCCAAACATTCTGCCAAATACTTTTCATGAGGTTTTCGCCATATTCGAATTTGTCGAGAATTCTTTTGAAGTTCAAATGACGATTCATCTGTCCAAATGACCTTGTACCAATCCTCTTCTGTCCAATGCTTATACTTGCGAGCAAATGCTAACCTAGTTGCTTTATGCACTACATTGAGATATGGCTTTCTTGAAGCTATGCGATTTCCAAAGCCTAGCTTACGTATATATTTTCGCATGGTATTGTGATGCACCTGATATTTTGCGGCAAGACTAACAAGACGTTGACGTCGATCTTGATGGATGTCTTGAGTTAAGATGCGTAGCGCGGGATCTGATAATTTGCAAGATCTGTGTCCCCCACTTTGAGTTGTCATGCAACCAGATATCTTCCATTTAGTGAGAACTGTTGAAACTGTGGAGCGAGGCATGCTCAATTTCTCCGCAATATCAGATGGCCTCATCCCACCTCGGCACATTCCAATAATGAGTGATCGCTCCTCATTTGTAAGTGTCCGCTTCCGCATTGAACTTTGATGTAAACTGTGCTCAAACAACTAGTTCAAAAGAAGAACATTTCATCAGTTGAGATATGCAAACGGTATTGCAACTAGTGTCGGACAGTGCAAATGTTCTCATAAACACCTTCCTAATACACACATAAGCAATTTTCAAATGCTAACAGAATCATCTATACTCAATTGATGCTCACATATCAGTTGCCATACAAAGAAATGAGTTGGGAGACTCACTTTCAATGAGCAGGAAATTCTGCTTTCCAATGAGCACACAAATCACCAGACTGGAACTCTCACATGAAAGATGAACAAGCTTGGAGTCAACTCAGAGAAGCAGCTCTCACTTAAAGATAATCTTTGATCAAATCACCTCTCCACATCAGGTAGGACTCCCAAATCAACTCCTACATCACACTGCTGGTAATGACTCATGGACAATCCCTACTTTGTATGCCACTGCCATTTATACAATAGTGTATGCATGGGTATGCTCCTCATCATTCATAAGCCCCCTTTTCAGAATTCCAGATGTCTAAAACAGATTAGAGCATTAATTACTCAATTCGGCGTTGTGGACAGCAAGCATACTTGGTTGTGTGTGCCAGTAGCCCAAAATATCAATAGGGTGTGATGTCCGATTTTGGGTGGTGGCCACTTTTCAAAGCAACATTTTTCGGCCATTTGGTCGATGGTGGTGAAATTCTTATCACCGTAATGAATGCTCCACGCCTCCATGCAAAATTTTATCATTTCCACACTTAGGACAAACTCAGGATTCTGCTGACCAAATTTCTTTGCAAGAGGTGCTCTAATCTGGGAGTTTTGGACCATTTTCCACTCCTGTAAGACATGAAGCTCAAGGACTGGAGGCATAGAATTCGTAAGCAATATGTAGGGGACTGTACAGTGGGTAAATCATAAGTTGAACCACATCAGGTATGCGCGATCAATGTGAATTGCTCTAGTACAAAATACAAACAAGTCGGTCGCCTAGTAGGTGTTGGTTGGCAGAACAAGGAGAAATGTGAAGACTCCGAGGCAACCCTAGTCACTCGCCAGTTCTTCTGCAGTATGAAGAAATTCTAAAAAGAAGATCCCTAACTTAGTGTGTAGCTTGTATCGGCAATTCGCTACAATTTCTTCTTTGAGATTGTTAATCAAATCTAACGCAAAGGCCTCCACAAAGTGATTGACGAAGCTTCCTCTCGTTTCCAATGTTTTCCATAACTTGAATTTGAACCCGCTATAGCCGAGGGGTGTGCCCCAAATGCTACAGGAGTTAAGGTAATCAAGACTGCACCAAAGTGTTTGAGTATCGTTTTGAAAATAGTTTCGATACTATCAATTATTCGTTTCAAACTATGAATGAAATGGAGATGCATAAAAGTGCATTTGGAAACTTCCATTGCAAGCATTTACAATGCCATCACTATTTGCCATGTAGACCAATAGACCAATTGACTAATAGTGCTTGTGTATCAATCATTACTCTTGAAAGGTTACTAGAGCTAACAATTTACAATACAAGACAATAAAGATAACTAATTGTTTTTAAAAACATCTTACTAGAATGGCTACTAGAGGTTTTTAAGAAATGCATGAAATCAAGAAACTCAGAGTACATTAAATAGTTAGCTAGTAAACACTAATTTTTATTATATATGTTTGATGGTTTACATTTGAAAGGTCACGATTGAAAAGGGAATTTTATTAAGTAGACCAAAGGGCAATGTTTCTAAGATTTAAAGTAGTGTTAGGGATTGAAAAGTATTTTTAAATTTCTTTGATGTGTTGCTTTCAATTTTTACCTTCAAGTGACATGTTGTCAAGAATAACTTGCATTTCAACTAACACGTAGAAATTTAAATTTATAGACCAAAATTTTAGTTACATGTTCATAATGTAAAAAACAAACTCATGAAATCCTAAATGATCATCGAAAATCTTTTAGACTAAGTGTAAAATATTCAAAAGAATATCTATAGAAAACATTTAGGACAAAGCACAAAGATAAAAATAATGGTAAAAATGATTCAAAGAGCATTGGAGAAGACACCCCTACACTAAAACAAAACTGGGATTTTGTAACTGAAAATATGACTGGAACTTTCGTCATAATTTGTAAACATTAAATATTGGGAAAAATGTTTTTCCTAGTCACTACGGACCAATTTAAAGTACGACTATACCTAGTTATATGTCCGGTTGTATGACCAAACAACTAATTAAACAACCAGAAATTATTTTCCAATCCGGCCAAAAATAATAAAAAATTTGGGCCTCCCCAAAATTTCGGGGTTCAAAATTTCAGGGCCTACCTTAGGGTTTGCCCGAGCCCCAATGACGGCAACCAAATTCAAAACCTTGACCTTCTATCTACAAACACTAGTACTCAACCAACAGACTACATGAATTTGCTTGCACAAGAGATTGAAAGTCTTTGTTAATAATAAATGCAAATTGTCATTGAGAATTTTTTTGCCATGTTAAAAAACATCAATTTTCTTTTATAATAATCTTTGTAGAATTTTTTTTTAAATAGAAAGAAATTTAAAATATTGAATGATGTTTTTTTTGACAAAATTGTGATGGCTAGGAGCTGTTTTTATTTTGCAACGAACTTTGGACATTTGTAGCGGTATATATAACTTATTTTTCAATATTATTTTTGTAGTAGAGCATGCAGGCTTTTGTGTACATGTAGATTTTTTTTCAAAAAATTAGATTTTGTAATGGACGAATTTGAAATGGCTGGGAGCTGTATTTTTTTTGCAGCTGACTTTGGACATTTTTAGTAGTGTTGAAAACTTTTCTTTTTCAAAATTGTTTTTGCACTAGATGATGCAAGTATTTTTGTATATGTAGAAAAGAAATTAATTTTTTTATATTATTTTTTATGAAATCGTGAAGGCTAAAAGCTCTTTGTTTGTTTTTTTTTGCAGCAACAGCAGTAGCACCCGCAGACTTTGGACATTCTTAGCGGTTTTTAAAAAAAAAAAACTCAGATTTTTTTATAGTAGATCATACATGATTTTTAGTATATCTAGAAAAAATTCAAAACAATTACTTCGTTTTGGACGACATCGTGATTGCTCGGAACTGTTCTATTCTTCGTAGCGAACTTTGGACATTTTTAGCATCTTTTGATGACTTATACTATAGCAAAGAAAAACGGTTGTTAATTTGGACAATTTAAGTAATGAATTACATATTTTGATTCATTTTGGTGTACAATATAATGTAGGAAATATAAGTCTCTAAAGAATGAAAGGAACATATCAACTTTAGTTGTACCTATAGTCATACCCACAACTACAAGAATAATGCTTACACCAAAGTCAATTTAAAAAAATGGTGTTGATGACTATAAGTTCCACTTGTAACTTTCCAATGGTTGTAGGGTTTATAACAGAGTTGGCGAGGCCAAGGTTTTCTATGATGTAACCTAGTTTTTCACATCCTTGGATGGTCTTCCAAGTTCCCACAACTGTTCCGTTCTGCCCTCAAAGATTATTATGTGAAGTAACCTAGCCTTTCATGTCTTATTCAATTTTATTGACTTTCACTTCGTCATTGTGGAAAGAAGCGAAGTCCTATTGATTTTAAATTTTTTTTGCAAGATTGTGGTTGTTAAGGTTAAAAACAAAAAGAATAATAATTTTGGTGATTGAAATTTGTTGATTAATAACCTTGCTACAAATCTTACAAATATTCAAAGATTTCTTAATGAATGAAATGTTGTTTCTTTTTAATATTGATCAAAATTGTCATTTATATGATTTAATAATAGTTTCTTAACTTAGTGGTAAAAAAATGTTGATCGTATCAGGTTATGAATGTCACAAACATCAATGTTAGACACCTCTTAAATAATATGCTTGTTAAAAGTAATTGTCTTTTCAAACATATCAAAACACACTTCTTTTAAAATCAACTTTAAAATAAAAGAATTGTACAACTCAAAAAACCCTCCCAATCTAAATTGCTAGATCCTTTTGAAATATATTGACTCATGAAATGATTTTTTATTCTAGAGGCCCATTCCTCTAATTAACTATGACCAATATGAGAATTATGTCATAATTAATTAAAAAGGACCAAATTTATGAACAAAAGTGTAGAATAGCATAAGCACATTAAATGGGTGAGACATCCTAGCCACTTTTCTCCTCCCGCTGAATGCAAAAAAATCGGAAGAGTTTTCCAACAAATTGGGTAAGATTTACTTTGGTGCATAGATTATAATCAAATTTGGTCACAAGAAAATTATCTAATTCCAATATTGATGTTATAATTTCTTTTAGTATATCTATGATTACAGTTATTTCTACTCATTTGGAATTATAAAGAACAAACATCTTATTCTTAACGGCCACAAAAGTGCTTCCCTTTAATTATTGACTGTACACTTTTCACAACAAACACCGTGTATGCCAAATTATAAAATCCTCACAATCAAAAGACATTTCAAGCCGCAATATAATTGAACACAACTAAGGTTGAATGCTCCAAAACCACCATCTCCCCCAACTCTATATGTAGAATTTTTCTTAGAGCCACCATAGTTGAGACTCAAAACCACCAATTCCACTATTCAAGCAAATCAATGGCATACATGTCAAGCAATGCAAAGAAGTACTTGGTAGTTTTGGGTATCATCATGAGTGGAAATTGGTACCAGGAACATGTGTGTCGATATTGAGTCTCGGCGTACTTCCCACTTTTAAAATTTGTATGGGTTTCAATATTGAGAACAAAATTGTGGAAAAATATTCATTCCTTGTTATACCTTATGAAAAATGAAGGAAAACTATTTCACCAAAAATATCATTGCTAAAAACACATATGATGCTTAAGTTGTTGGTTCAAAGACATTCAACCTTAACCCTCAAACGTCCACTGTGTATTTTCTATAGTGTAGGAAAACTGAACCCCCTCTAGCTGCAAATCATCTCTTTGTGTGAAAATGACTTCATTTTGACACTATCGACATTGTTGATCATGTAGTACAGAACAAGAACTAAGTTAAAATGGTGTATTGCAATGAGAAAACCGAGATAGAATAAGAAAATGCCACCATTGCAAAGTTCAGTGATGTAGATGGCCACGTTGGGCGTTTAATATGGGTTAATCCCCAAAAAAAAACCCCAAAAGGGAAATTTTATTATTGAAACCAATTAACACAATAGGACGTGTTTAAAAACGAGTCACTCTTTGAGAAGGATGACTCTGCATGTACAGGAGTCAAGCCTTAGATTTGCCCAAAGCGCGACCTGAACGCTTGCTGAAACCGCACTATTTCGTGCTGTAGGTCAGGACGTAGGGAATTCATCTGTTCAGGGGTGAGGCTTAACAACTCCTGCACTAACGCCTTCCCAGCCTGCAGCTGCATAAACCCAAACCCAATCCACAAATGTACTAAGTATTACTGTCACAAAGATGGAATATACACTGTACCTACTCACAATTCAAGGTTCCTTAGCCCTTCTTCTCTGCAACACCTTAGAATTTGTGCCGGTATTAAGCAGAGGATCGTGTCTCACTCTGGAGGATTCTGTTCATTGTTGCTTATTACTGTCCGTACTTGTTCAACGTGACGAATCGCACTCACCAAGTTCAACCAAAAAATTGGTGTCTGAGTGCGAAGTTTGACTCATAGGAGTGAAAAGTGACACCTTCTCCTTGTAGTGGTAGTAAATACTCGAATCGTGGCAAGTCCACATCATCTTTGGTTAAAGATTAGGTGGTGTTCGACCATCTACGGTGCTATTGTTGAAAAGGGAGAATTTCACCAACTGGTTAAAACCAGGATGTGGTGGTAATCACGGAAGATGACATCACACAAGAGAGCTCCCCATAAATTTGTGCCAGAGAGGAAAGAAGAGAGAACTCACTTGGTGTGAAAAATAAGAATGATATCATCCTAAGATTCTACATAAACTCGATCTACTTACCCTGAGTGGGTTTAAGAACCTTATGGACATCAGGCCGGTCTACATAAACTATATTAATTAGGTTAGTGGAATGAGCAAGTTTGTCATAACAAGACAACTTGGTAAAGGATCTCATGAGGTGGTTTGCAGTCCAAAATGTAAGGTAAGAGTATACTCTCTAAACAAGACCTTCACGTATTCAGTAATATGGCCCCAGGGGAATTCAACTTCAAACCGTGGGAAATCAACATGTAAAGTTAGAGCTGGAATGGAAGGAGAAATAATACAAACCACTACTAGCAAAGGCGTCGCTTCTCACTCAGTGATAATAATACACACTTGTCCTACGTAACGAATCGCAGTCACCAAGTCTTGAGTGCTTGTGCAATGAGTGCAAAGTGGCATCGTTTGACTGACCTACCGAGTGAAAAGCGATGCCTTCTCCTTGTAGTGAACCCAGGAAGGAGTTTCTGAATTAGGACTGCACTACAAGGAGACCGCGTCGCTTTTCACTCCTGTGAGTCAAACGGCGCCACTGCGCACTAACCAATTTTTTGGTTGCACTTGGTGAGTGCGATTCGTCACGTAGGACAAGTATGTACACTAAAAAGCAACAATGAACAGGATCCTCCAGAGTGAGAAACGACGCCTCTGCTTCTAGTGCAGCAATGGTTTGGAAAACAAGAATGCTTACCCGAGGTTGCTGATGCTGCTGCGGCACTTGCTCTTGAATTGGGCGGGGCTGATTGTCACGTCCCATGGGAGCCCCTGTCACTGCTGCAGTAGCAGTATTTAGAGGAGCCTCATTATTTCCATTCCTCATGGCTTGGTCCATCACAACTCCCTGTATCACCTTCAGGACCATCAAAACCGAGTTAGTAAAACAGTAGTGATCATTGAAAAGTGAAAACACATCACTTGCCACTTCCTTACTCTTGAAAATAATTCATATTTTGGTCTTTTAGTACTCGCAATGAACACGATTTGCTAACACTTAAACTACCATCAGCAATTAAGATTTTTAATTAAACAAATATAAACTCACAATTAGATGATTGTGCACTAGTGTAGCCGTGTGTCATTGTTTCCTGTGATCTGGTTATGCTTTTGCTTTTGCTTTTTATTTTAGAATAGTCTATTCATAATTTAAGTCAATTTATGCTAAAAATCCATGACAATCACACGGTACGTTCAAAAGCTACAAAAGAATTTTGGTGCATCCCCATTCGTCAAGAGCTTTTCCACAATGCCAAACATGACATCAAAAACTCTTTATAATTTAACTTTTTATAATTTAATGCAATTTATGATGACAACAAATCAACAATCACTCAAATAATCCATTACTTTCAAACTATACGTAGTCCAAAAGCAACGAAACGAATACGATACACGCATCCTTGTTGAGAGCTTTATGACAGTACCAAGAACGCGGCCGGTCAAGGAGATCTCAACCTTACTTACAAAACAAAACAAAAAATAACAAACAAAGTACCTTCCTTAATAGTAAGATGTCATAACACAAGAGGCAAGCTTTTGAAAAATCCCTCAAACAATATGATAACGTGTACAAGAAACAAAAGTTACCCTTGGGAAGGACACCGAAAGATGTAATAACACAAGAGACACACCTCTCGAACAAACACCTACAAGCGCATAGAGGAGAGTACGCTCACACAAAGACAATGTCCCTCTCCTAGCCTCCGAGCTCTCCTTTTATAGAAATCAAATGTCATCAACTATGCATATCCTTATGGAATATCATTTGCATTTAGGGTTTCATCCCTTCACCTTTTGATAACTTGGCTAAGCCCAAAAGTCACGCTTAGGGTAACTAAGCCTTATTCCTTCAACTCTTCAACAACCATGATCCGTTATGGTTTGAAGAGTCACCACGTCTTTCATTCCTTTCTATCAAGACACATCCATGGTTTAATAGTCACTATGTTTTTCATCCATTTCTATCGAGACATATGCTTCAATTACTTCAATAGTCACCAATTTCTTTCATTCTAGCCTTTTGAACAAAGGCACAAGTCCATTCCATCGGCAGTGTCATTCGTTGAAAACCTTGAGTTCAACCATCTATATTCATTCATCATTCATAGAACACTATCAACTTGAAGAGTTATAACTTTTTACTCACTCGGATTCACACGGTTTTAAAACCCATATTGCATGCTCTTACAAAGTTTCCAACCATGTATTGTGCGCCCCCATCTCGGCTTCCCACAAAATGTTATTTTGAGTTGTCCATATGGGGCACCTCTTATTTTTCCCACCTTGTCTCTTGCAAGATCCTTTTGAGTTGTTATCCTTGGGGTCCCCCTTATTCACTACGGTGCTCCAACTTATCTCTTGCAAGGTGAAAGCATGGTAAATTGAACCACTTGTGATCCCTTTGAAGAAGCAACAATGTAGGGTCCAAAAATCTATTAAATTTATCTCTTTTGTGAATTTTTTTTTTAGTGGATAAAATAAAAGATACAATTTTAACAAAGTCTAACAAAAAAAATTGAAAAAATCATGTTCAATAAGTATTTATGTGTGTTATAGTAAGGTTAAAGCGGTTAAAATTGGGAAAGTAGTTCTAACCGAGTTGAAAAGTAGATATAAAACATGTTGAAATTGCATTAAATATTTATTTTTTCAAGAATTTTTTTCTTTGGAGCCTTCAAATGCACAATAAACTTATAGAATATATAATTTCTATTCATATTGAACATGATTCAATTCATCAGATTTTGCTCCCAAAATTTGTTTTAGACATCTATTTTCAAACTTTACTTTTGGTTACCTTTTTTTAATATTTTAATTTGAAACTTTGAATTGAAGTACCTAATAGAACTATGGAGGGCTTTACCAAACTAGAACTTAAATATATGAATTTTTAGTCGTAATTTATGTCCTTTGACCAAAAAAATTGAAATTTCAGCACTAAGGATGACTTTAATGGTTCAGTTTACCTTGCTGTCACCCTGCAAGGCCCGCGTCGTCACTTCCGTGGCTCATGCTCACCACAGTGTTTGAGCTTCCATTTGACAAGCATTCATTAGAAATGGATGGGACAAAATAACTATTGGTCCAAATTCTTGAATGTCATCGAAGGCATATGATATTTAGATTCAAAACTTGCATTGCTATAAATTTCATGATTCCTTTATTTCTCTATTAAAACAATTCCAACTCAGAAAACTACTAGACAGTGTAGCCTTGTGCCCTTGGTCTAGATGTTCCCTGTGATTTTCATGTGTTTTGTGCTTTATGAGTACCTGTGTCTTTTGCGTGTTCCCTCTATACCCCCGCAATCCCCATGTTCTCAGTGTTTCTTGTGTTCCCGTTTGTTCTCCGTGTTTTTCCTTTTTTTTCATCTTTTTAGAATAACTTATCCATAATTTAATTCGATTTATGGTGACAAAATTGGAATGAAAATCCATAACTTTCACACCGTAGGTCTAAAAACTATGAAACAACTTTCGTGCACTCTTACTCGTCGAGAGCTTTCCGACAATGCCAAGAATGACATCAAAAGCCCCATATTCCAATTTTCATATTTTAATTTAATTCAGAGTGACTAAATTTATTTTTAAATCCATAACTTTCACACCGTAGATCCAAACAAGGCAAAACAAACTCCATACACCCCTCCTCCTTGAGAGCTTTTTGACAGTACCAAGAACATGACCGAGGAGTGCACGGTTGGAGGGATCTCAACGTAACAAAACATACAAAACATACAAAACAAAACAAACAAATGACATGTCTTAATGTATAATTATTTAATACTTTACCGGTTTAAATTAAGTAGACATATGTATTTAAACATATATTTAAACCAGAATATATTTAAATTAAGTAGACATACGTATTTAGACATATAACCTCTCGTATACAAGGGGGTTTTTAGAAGGGGTCATGAACGCACGTGACTCTCAAACATAATGTACAGTGCATATATACTAATTTAGATATATTCCGGTTTAAAATATGTTTAATGTAAGTATACGTGAATATTTTCAGTTCTAAATGTGTTTATTGTATGTATACGTAATATGGCAGTGTTCAAATTAATACCCCTTCTGTGCACTCACGTATACTCGTACATGTTTAGTACAATGCAGCCCCCAAGGCAGTCACAATTGCTAATCCTTTCTATATCTGATCCTATCTTAGTTCTAAGAAAACCAAATACTCCAACATTTATACATGCCTATATTTTTCTAAACTACTTTTCTTCCATTTTCAATGCCCTATATCGTATTCAATAAAATCTATAAATTTTGCTACAAGGTTTTTATATTACCCTTTATTTTTTCGCATGCGGTTTCAAGTATTTCCTCACAATGAACCACCGAGGTTCTAAAACCACTTCAAAAAGATGATTGATTTTAAAACTTTGTTGCAAAAATGTGGTGGTTAAGGTTCACTCCTAAAAGTCTTCATCCCTCTCCATATTTAGAGAATTGCAATGATCCATTATAAAATGCAACTAGAAGGGATAGTCTGAACTTGATGTATGAATAAAAGTTGTACATTATGAATTTAAGATTCTATCCATACGATTAGATTTATGATTGCTATTTCCAATATTTTGTATAAGATTTGAAATTTGAAATTCAAAGTTCTTTTGTGATTTGTTTTCAAGTATTAAGATATTGACAATATATGAATAAAATTTGTTGTGATGGGTTGAAATGTAATACTAATTTTGGAGATTTTTTTGTTGCTTAATTTTATAAGGTGATTTTTTCAAGAGCACTTTTGAACTAAAATCTTTGAAGGTGAATCACTTCAACATGAAATGAGGCATAAATTTTTCAGAATCATACATTTTCTAAAACTTCCACCAACAATCCCTCCGTAACAACCCTAAAATTTGGCGATCTGCCAAAAGTCAATGATGGATGAGAAAAGCAACTTCTGTTTTGTACAGTCGGGCACAACATGCTTACGAATTTTTCAATCACTTTTCACTAGAAAGTTCAACAATTTTAAGGAAGCTCTAGCATGCTCAAAAATGAACCAATTTTGAAACCACAAATTGCATTGGAATTGCAATGAAACGTGCTTCAACTTCATAATAAGTGAAAAAAGAATAATTTAAAATCATACAACAATTTAGATTTCTTTTATACACTATCTATCATTTCATAATGAACCTTTGGAAGATAGTCAAAGATTTTTTGCATTTAAGTCAAATCATACAAGTAGTTCAAACGGCATGGGATCAAGTATCTCTAAAGCAATTGTGAAGGTTCATTTCTAATATGTACCATTAAATACAAGTTGTAATTTTTACAAATGGTGGCAGCACTAAATGGTAGATAGCATATAGAAAACATCAAAAAAATTGTATGATTTTCAATTACATACGTGTATATGTAATGATGATAAAGTAGACTTTAGTGTGATTCCAATGCAATTTACAATTTGAAATTCCGTTCATTTTTTAGCATACATGAACCTTCCAAAGTTCCCACAAATCTCAAGTGGATCCAGAATTCATAACCATCTTGTACCCGACTGTACATTGTCAAGGTTTTGGACGGTTGGGCGTTTAGGGATTAAAGAAAAAAAAACTAAAATTTGTTGATTACAATAATTAATAACCATGCAAAACATCTTAAAATTTTCAAAGATTGTTTTATAGATTAGTTTTATTTTTCAAAAATGATCATAATTCTTAGTTATACAATTTAATGAACTTTTTCTAAACTTAGTGGTAAAAAATGCTAATCTTCTAAACTAATCTTAATGTCACAATCATTTTCACAAGCTTTGACACCTGTTAAATGATATGCTTGTTAAAACTCATTGTTTTCCAAACTTATCAAAACCAACTTCTATTAAAACTATCTTATAACTAGTCAAATATGTTACAACTCATCTCACTCTAAATTGCTTATATCTTTCTAAAATATATCAACCCATAGAATGTTTTTTTACTCTAGAGGTCCATTCCTCTAATCAAGTGTAGTATTAGAAGTATGTCATGATTAATTAAGAAAGTCTACTTTGCACCAAGTTTATGACTAGAAGTATAGACATCCAGATAGCCAACATTCTCCTCAAACCCAATACAAAAAATAGGGAGAAACTTATTTTGTTACATTGATTATAATGAACTTGGTCAAGAGCAAATTATTTGATTCTAACGTTGATTTTGTAATTAATTTAGGATATCTAGATTTTTATTTCTGTTGGAATTATAAAGAACAAACACTTGAAGATACTCTTTTCACTGCAATTACCGTGTATGCAATTATAGAATCTTCATATTCAAAAGACATTTCAACTCAAAATATAATTGAATACCACTAATCATTAGATGGCCATATAGAATCTTGAGTCCAAAGATTAAAGAAAATTTGAGACTGATAAGGAATACAATAGGGGGTGTTAGAAAATGAGTCTTTACTAAACCTTTTGCATGAGCTTATGCAACAAATTTTGGTGCAAAGGCATGGCCCATATATACATTTAGGAATTAGTTTGTTTTTTTTGTTTTGTGTGTTACATTAATATTTCCTATGACCGCATCCTTGATATAGTCGAAAAGCTTTCAACAAGGAGTGCACCTAAGCCATTTGGTAACTTTTGAATCTACATTTTGGAAGTTATGAGTTTTTTATTGAATTTCAAATCAACAGCCTCGCAAAATTGCAACAGGTTCTAAAACTTAAAAAATAAATAAAAGCATGACTAAATCATGTATTGTTGGCATAGGGCCACACTAATGTCTCAGTCTTTAACCCCTAACCGCCCAACCATGCATATTTTGCATGATGTACGGATTTGAACTTCGATTTCTCATCCATCATGTACTTTTTGCAGTGTGGATTTTTTACTTAAAATTTTATGGGAAGTTAGCTTCGTGCATGTGTGATCCGATTAAAAAGGAGATGATTTGTGAAATTTTTATGCCTCATTTCATGTTGTAGTGTTCCACCCAAAATTTCGAAGATTTTAGTCTAAAAGTGCTCTTGAAAAAGTCAACTACTAAACTTAAGCAACCAAAAAATCTCCAAAAATCACTACACTTAGAGTATTACATTTCAACCCATCCCAACAAATTTCATTATTAGATTGTCAATATCTTATTCGTAATCATATTACAAAAGAGCTCTAAATTTTAAGTTTGAAAATTTATACACAAATATTGGTGATAGCAATTGCAAATCTAACCGTATGGATAGAATCAAAAATTCATAATGTACAACTTTTATTCATTCATCAAGTTGAAAATATCCCTCTTAGTTGCATTTTATAATGCATTTTTGGAAAACTGCCAAATCTGAAGTAGGTGAGAACGTTTAGGGGCTAAAGGATAGTCACCAAACTCTGCATTTACAATTCAAGCACATAGAGTTGTTCATCTCTATCTCTACTATAACATGTTTGGAAGCAAGTTTGGAAGGCCGGCCTAACTTCAAGGTGACAAGCATGGATTAGTCACAGAAACGACTTGTCACATGTGTAATTCTTGAAACAATAATATTGTCAAATTATGGAAAGTAGATTATAACAGACAACTTGATTGTGGACCACTTTGTTTCTAAACTCCTACACGTCTTCGTTGTCTTCACCTTCTCGTGGAAACTAGCAACTACCCTCTCCCAAAAATCCACGCTCCTCTAGAAATTTCCCACAACGTGGTCTACAAAAAACTTTGATAAAGTTGTCTTTCCTCCTCGTTGGAGAAGTTCTTTTCATTCCACTTAGTTGGCATGGGTCGCAATCATGACATCGCAACATAGGCAAAGATTGAAGGAGCATTAGAAGAAATCATGGAAATATGCCTTGATTGAGGCTACCATAGCGGATACGGGGCACTAAACCCACTTCAAGTTTCCCGTGTCCGAAAGACAAACACAGTGGCTCCAAGCCGGTTCGACCTTATACCGTTGTGCGATTAGGGAGATGTTTGGCAACCAACGCTATCTCGAAAGAGCACTTTCAAGGGGGTGGTCTACAGCACGATTGGAGTTGCTCTTACATCTCAAGCCTTTTACCTTCTACTTAATCCACTAAAGCTTAACGCTAGAATCTTCTTGCTTAAGGTAACCAAACACCCAATTCCATCAATGACCCATTCATGCTTTGTAGACTTACACTAGTAGAAAATGTGGCACTGCCGAGGGAGGCCAAACAAATGATCCGGGCATGCGTGGAATTGGGTAGCATTTGCATGGGCACCTTCTTTGGGCAATGCCACCTTTTCTACTAGTGTTATTCTAAAACCATCCTATAAATTGCCCCTACGTCCTAAGCCTTTCACCCACTTGTAGCCTACGTCCTAGGCCTTTCACCCACTTGTACCCTACTCCCTTGTAACCTAGGTCCACGCCTTTCACCACCCACTTGTAGCTTATGTCCCAAGTCCTTCACCTTCTACTTAATCCACTTTAGTTTTTGAGACTAGATTCTCTTTGCTTAACCCTTAAACGTCAAAGCAAGCCCCACGGGCTTGTTATAAAAGAATAATTGAGGAAAAAAATAGATTTTATCAACCAAATCAAGTGAGGATTGGTGCGTTGGAAAGCTACTGAAAAAGCGATCTAGATTGCAAATTTGCGCCTCATTTGGGAGATTGTGGAGTCATTGACAAGCAATCAAAGTTATCTAAATGAACAGGAGTTGAAGTTGGGCAGCAGAGGTCGTTTCTTGAAAAGTGCCACAGTGCTACAGTGCCGCAACACTGCTGGCCAGCAGAGCCGTTTTTTCATTTTTTCGTTTTTTTTTTTTTTTTTTTTTTTCGCCTCCGAAAAATTTAGATGCCTTCCGGGCTGCCCCGCCCAGGCCCTCTTGACGTTTAAGGGTTAAAATTGGTATTTTTGAATGACTTTTGAAATAACCTTTAAAATAACCTTTGAAATCATTTGTTAAGAAGATATGTAACCTTTGAAATAACCTCGCATGTTCCAATATGAAATTTCATCAAATTTCATCACTTATTCCATGTATAAATTGTCCTAGCTCTACAAACACAAAAATCACCCTTTTCCTATATTATATAGATCCTATATAAATTTAAATTGTCCCATTGATTGACTTTGGATTTCATAAAGATTGGTTTTATGACAAGTATGGGCAACTTCCACTTTGAAAATTCATAACAATTACATGGCTTATCCACAAATTCTATATTTTTTTCCTTGTAAAATCATCATTCTCAATTGCTAATACTATGAAAATACTCTGCCTTAAAAAGCAGCCCCAAATGTACTGAATTTTGACGGTTCTAGGTATTTCTACCTTAATAATGTTATATCAACATCTAGTGCAATAACAGAGACATCAAAACATAGTCAATACCATCGTTACCACAAACCTAATAAAATTCAATTAAAAGAATACTACACACTCGAAAGGCAAGTGTGTGCTTTAGATCTCCTGGTCAAAACGACACATGGGGTCAAAGTTATGTTTCAATCACCTTGCACTAGTATACAATCGAAGGCTACTTAATATATACAAAGCCCTTGAACCTGAATGCAAGCTTGGCCTCCACAGTTCCAAATTGGCTGTCCACTTAGTGGAACAGACTACCTACCAAGAATAATGTGAGGAACAACATCACTACAAAACACTAACTACAATGAAAGTGACTTGTTCCCAAAACCCCTTCACGGGCGGTATAATCGCTGAGATTTTGTGACAGCGCGACGACAAAATGGGCAGCGGGAGACTGCGGTGGAGCAGTCTTGACACAACACATGCCCACAAGGGACCACAATAGTGTCCACCTCGTTTGTCAAACACACACGACATGTCCATGCTGCACGAGCAGCCTCAGCTTCCTTCACTGCTGTCTCTGCCCTTCTCTGTTTCCCCAAAAAGACGAGTCAGTATAACATGAATGGCGATCCATTTTGAGGATTGACATAAGAAGCAAACGTAAGAAAATTAACATATGACTAAAAGCCTGTTACATCTGCTAGCAATCGTATCAATCAAAATGCAAGATACTCCCTCTGTCCGGAAATAACTGTCCTAGTTTTTGGCGTGTTTTAACTTAACAAAACAATGGCCTATCTTTGATAGTAGTATGTAATTTTTGTGTCACTCTCATTCTCCGCCCCATTTGAAATGGACGGGGCTCACATTTGAAGTACAAAACATAGGACAGATATTGCAAAAACAAAATGCCAAAAACTAGGACAATTATTTCCGGACAGAGGGAGTAAGACATTTCAGAGGTCCATGGAAAAGGAACATGGTAAAAGTAGTGGAAGACAGACCTGCTCTTCAATGAGAGCTGTGTCAACTGCTGTTAACTGCTCTTGCAATGTCAGGGAGTGCTCCAGCAAAGAAGTTTGATCTGCACCCATCGGCAAGCCAGCAGCAGCCAACATATCCGTCACTGCTCGCACCACCTCCGCAGCTGAAACATTTCCTGCAGCTTGTCCTCGTGACGGTTCCTGCTTCATGCCCAGGTAAATCAATTTAGTTTAATCTACAATGATCTCAAAGACCATTCAATTCATGGATCAAAGTGTGGTGTCCCAATAGGGATGAAGTGAAACACACCTGTGCTTGTGAAACATCAGCGGTGGTGGCTTCAGAACGTGAGGCGTCTCTATCAACAGGTTCCTGAATGCTACTGAAGGCTTCTTGGGCGTTGTCCTCGGAAACGGTGCTTGCCGCTGCCATAGCCATACCTTTGAATGAGAGCACTTGAGATGACAATAGAAGCCGTATCTCATTGGATCCAGTTTCCACTTCAAGTCGATACATAGCCTGGCCAGCCGAGGCACGGACATCATAGAGTACACGACCATATCGCAGCCCTCCTTGTTCATCCGGCCGCCATGCGACAATCTCCCCAGCATGAAAAGGCCTCAATGGATGGCACTGTACGACTGCAGCATCGGCCCCAACCAATTCCATTCCTAACACTCCACTATTTGCCATTGAGTTCTTGGCTGCGCTGTTGTTTGCAGTCAAGCCGAGTCTGAGAACGTGTAGTGCACTTAAATCTGAACCTTCTGGCGCTGTGAATAACGCACCAACTGGAAGGCTGACTGGGCTTCCTATAAGACGACTCAAAACAACTGCTAGCAGATCCGGCAAGGCGACACCTTGGGATGGCACTGCAATCAAAATCCGACTCTTTTCTTTGTCAACATACTCGAAAACTCTGTGGCCCATGTCCTCGTCATCCATAACGGAAACAGTAGTAGCCGGTTTTTTATGCCGTCGTGTGACATCTGCTCGAGCTGGCAGCATAAGAAAGCGTGTGTAAAGACGTCTAACAAACAAGAGTCCGTCAGCTGCAAACCCCAGAGTTTTGACCAGCTTCTCCTTGCTCATTGCTAATTTGAGAGCTGGTATACCATCGCTAGCTTCTTGTACAACAGCCCACATCGCTTCTGCAAAAGGAGAGCTTCGCAACCTTTCCGCAATTGAAGATCGTGTGAAATCACCAATGTTATCCAGCATCTCAAGAGACCTGTTCTCGTCCAGTTCCTATGGCAACCGCACATTCCTTGACTCAGACGTGATGACTAAAATAGTTAATTGTAAAACCATAGAGAGCAGGTACATGCAGAGTAAAACTCATCTTTGAAACATGTTTCCCTTTTTGCCAAACATATGTCTAGGTCAAAGGCTAAAATTTGACGTCACATTCTCATCTATCATCATTAATACTGAAGCTGGGAATGACACAGGGAATAATTACCTCAACGATGACCTCCGAGAGCTTTCGAACACCTAGCTCCACACAAAGTTGTTCCGTAACATGTGGATGCACGAATCTCACACGAGATGAGTCTATCTCTCCAACCAGACTTGCACCAGCCGAATCCGCGTAAACACAAGCCTTTGCTTGCAGGAGTCGGCCACTGTCATCGGGCACCACGGCATTAACGGCAGGATCAGGCAAGACATGGCTCGTCATTGACTTCACCCTATTATTCTTGTCACAAATGAAGGACAGAATACGAAGTACAGCTTGGAGCTCATTGGGGTTGAGTCGTTGATATCCACAAGTACGCTGCAGCTGGAGAAGAAGCCCTCGCATACTTTCAAAAGTCGGTGAGTCTTTCATTCCCAATGACGTCAATACGTCCACATAAGCCAAGTAGGCACTTGGAAGCTCAAATACAAACGGGGCCAGATCCATGCCTAAGCGTGCAAACAACGAACCAGCTGCTGCCAAACGTGTGCCGTTTGCGACTGGTATAAATTGCAATGCCTTTAAAGCATCTTTGTCTGCCAGAAAACATATAACAAGTTGTTCAGATACCAAGAATAATTTTAAATGAACCTCAAACGAAAAATGGAAGATATTGGCACCATAGCAACCTGTCCTATTAGTTGAAGCAAAGTAGAAGGCTAAAGTCCAAATTAATAGAATATTTGGACAATGAATTCGTACCCGAAGCTGAAAGCCCATCAAAACCGGTTGTGAGATACTTGAGCACGTCACCAAAAACATCCTGTACAGATCTCATGCCTGTCCCGTTTGGCCATCTTGCCAGGATATCTTCACCTCCATTGCGACCAAGCATCTGCTCAATAAACGTAACATTTAGTCACGATCATGGGAATGAACTTATGATCTTGGTATTTTTACAAAGAAAGTCACTGAACTATTTATCCTCTGCCCATTAAGCCTACCTTAGTGTTTTTTTTTCTATTCTAAACTTTCACGATCGACAAATCTGCTCCGAGCTGAAAGCAAAAACGAAAGATTGTTAGCAAGTCATTCAAGGCGTACCTTGAGATGTTTGACCACAGTAGAGAAGGGGGGAGGGTGTCGTAGGCGGAATGCCGCCCAAGAAAACTCAGGGGGGACTACAGTGGACCTGGCGAGAATTGGTGCACATGTCCAAGCCAGAGGCCAGTCGTTCAGAAGAACTGCTTCATTGTAAGCCGCCAGCACCTTCCTGCCGCCACTGGACCCACCAACGCTCGGTATGCCCCTTTCCGCAGGCACAAAGGCAATGCGCCCCAATGCTTCACAAAAGTTAGTCCCATATATGGATGCAAAGTTGTTCAACATTGCTTCGATGAGCATGCCTGCAGTGGTCCAGAGCTCACTTGGCACGCCATTATTGCTTGCAGATTCAGAATCAAAATCATCCAATAGCTCTGAGTCTTGCAAGGATTCCTTCCCAAGCTCCTCTACTTTCTTTGCACAATCCAATAACAACGGAGGGTCTATAACCGAACGTAAGCCTGCGACCCGCAAGATTGCCAACCATCTCGCAGTGGCAAACTGCCCTCCTGGAAACTTGCTAGATTCATCAGCAAATATCCGTTTTAGCAAAATACTGTCTGGGTCCATCAGATCTGAAGGGCGGTATAGGACTGGGTCTCCGGCCGAATTTTTCACAAACTTAGTATCACTCAGTACAGCAACCACATTCGCCTGCTGCTTCTGAAAGGACCAGTTATTCAAAAGATATCCCAATATTCGCTCCTGTTCACGTTCAGGTTGAGATTCAAACCCAGGCAATGCAAACCTGGCCATCACTTCGTGATCAGCAAGTTCTGGAATGCCCAGAGCCTGATAAAGCGTTCCACCTTCTGATGGGCCACGATATTCTAGACAAAGATCATCATCTGGTTGAAGAAACATACTAGGGGGTACTATACAATGCACTTGTTGGTCCAAGGTTACATAGGTGCCTGTGCGAGTCTTGTATATAGGAAGCAATCTCAGCATGTTAAGCTCCTCCGAGTCATAAGCGAAAGCTGCAGATCCTGCAGACGTGGATGAAGCGAACAGACTGAAAAGCGCATCACAATCTGCAGGTGTAAAAGCCAGGTCCGTGGGAGATAGGCACCCGGCTTTCTGTAGTGCCAAGAAAATCGCCACCACAACCTGGGGAAGAGACTTTTCGGGAGGAGGCTTGCACGCATCTATAATACTACAATCCAAAAATCGCCGATCGAAGACAGGAACCCCACAATTGCGCAGTAATGGCAACAGCCAAGGGTAGTGCCTTTCAAGTTCCAAATAGCCCCTTTTGTTATCATCCACATCAACCTCTACGGTAGCATCTTCCTCATCAGGAGTTGGGAGCCTCAGTTGTGGCACTGGGGGCACAAAGACAACTTGACGTTGGCCGACACGTACTAGCACAGGAGTAGATGCAACGGCAGGAATCAAAGGCCACTGTGAGAAGAGAGCGAGCTCCTCGCTTGAAGCAACATTTATGTTCTTCCAAAGCATTCGCAACCATTCTGCAGTGGGACCTGTCAAAGGGCTCATTGTCCACCCTACCCAGGGAGCTGCAGCTGCCACAGCCCCTCGTGGAATCCAGTGCTTTGGAAGAACAGCACCAAGATTAGCTGCTAAAACCTGAGCTGTAAATGGATGCAGCTTCAGGAGATTCTGAAAGACGCGATCATGAAAGAGGTCTGCAAGAACGGTACGTTCAACACACAGAGCATGCACGAATCTTGATGCCAAGCCAGGGAGGAGATCTTGCTGTTCCTTGCTTCCCACCCAAAGCTCAGTGGTACCCAGCTTGGACATTTGATTCGTTGCAGTTGGACACATCAAGCCTTTCAGATCGAGCACTGCCGATCTGTCTAAGGTGGAACTCTCATCTGATCTTGAACCAGTTTGATGGTCTCTACTAATATCATCAATTACACCAGCACCATAATCGGCAAGAGCCCTTCCAATACCAGAAATCCATTCCAATGGGTCCCGCCCATCTGGCGCCACAGACGATGGCCGAGGTTCTTGATGCTCTGAACGCCGGACCTCAGGAGACCTCAACCTGGCATTGCTTATAATCTGTTGAAGTCCAGTAGGTTGTCTTGATGAGGATCTGGGGATCTGCATCTCTGTGGCGTTGAGACCCATGCCTGAATTTCCAGGCTGTCCTGTCTCAAGAGATGATGACGTGGTTTGTTCTTCTGTGTGAAGATCAGTGCAACAAAATTCCAGTAGGTCCACTTGAGTTACAACAGAAGAGACAGCAGCAGCAACCGATGGTATCTTAAGTAAACTCCGCAGCATTTTAGGGGTTAACTCCTTTGCACTCACTCCAGCAGCGTCCATCTCTTTGCTCAGTTCATAGGGCACCGCAAACACACGGTAATGAGCTTTCAAAAAATCACAGACAGTTGCAGGAGGAGCCATGCCCTGCCGCTCTGCTCCAGGGGGCAACAAAAACATTCCGTCTGTGGCCTTGGCCATAGCACCTCCATGCAGCTGCCACATAGGCAGCTCGACCAACCGTGCATAGATAGGTTTGATTAGCCATTCGGCCAAACATTGTCCCTCTGCTGCACCAGGGTGATCAGAGCTCATCGACGTTAATGCTCTTGATCTAGGCCAAAACGTGTAAGCTCGCTCAGCGAGGACTCCGTATGTGCCATCGAGACCTCGACCGATGGGAGGATCCGCCCGTGACGTGGAAGGATCCAGCCTTAGCCGTTGCAGCTCTTGAAGCAGCTCGATATATGAATCTCGCACACATGCCAAAAGCTCTTTGTTCCAAGCAGCAGCCACACTTTCAGCTGAGGCTCTTGATCCAGATGATGATCCGTCTGTTGACAAGTCTGGAGCAGTAAAACTCTTGAACAAATGACGAGTGACACCATGACGTATCATAAAATTACCCATAATGGTCACTGGCAGCCCAGTGTGCACAGGAACTGGCAGAGGTGCCAATACGCAACTATCTGCATCCACATCCGGGATTGACCCATTTCGTGACATGTGGGCTGCTACGCCTGCAATTGGTGTAAGATCGTACGAAAGATACTTCCTGCAGATAATTTATCGAATTCATTTAGTACCACGATCCACTGAGTGCACAAAAGGTTCCAAAGGATACTCAGCTGTTTTTATTCATGTGAACGATGTACAAATTACCAATTTAACTTGGCATTGATGATCCCAAAATTAATGATTAGCAAACACTTCAGGGAGCAGAACAAATTAAGGCGACACGTCGACTGCAAAAAAAAAGTGTGATTAGCTTTTGAGAAATACCTGTCCAGTGCCATATCACGAGTACGGCCGGAGCCCAGGCTCTGGACAACCAGCCATTTATCGACTAGTTGAGTTCCTTCTTCTGTGAGGAGGATATCGATGGTGTGCACCTTGGATGCTGAGCTAGACCCACCAAATATACTGGACAGCTGATATTTAAAATTACGCCATTTCTTTTCTTGAAAGGGATTTCGCAGCAATGCTCTTGCTGGGTCCACACGTACCGCAAACAGCCCATGAGGCGCAGCCTCTCCCTCCTCCCAAACAGTGACCGAAACCTGGGAATGGTATCACAGGAACTTGAGATCAAATCTAACGAACTGGTTGCAAGGGAAAGAATTAAAATTACTCTCGCTTCCAAACTTCATTCAACTACTTAACACTGAGTCCAAGACCCCAAAATGAAGCATAAGTGAGCAGATATGCGCGCTCCAACATTAGGATCATCTTCAGCACAACGTCCAGTTACAGAGTATTCACGGAACTTACATCTTCAACTGTTTTTAAGAAGAGCAACGCACTTGAGGCACGACTTTTGAAATTGTCAAGAATATTTCCAATATCAGCATCCCTGCACTCCTCAGCGTCCTTGAATTTCGATTCAGCCGCCTGCTCTGCCGAACGTAATGGAAGTCTCAATATTGTTGAATCAGACCTTCCCCAGGATAACGATGACGAAACTTGCAAGGGACGAAACTGGTCTGAGAATCGTAGAGCTAGGTCCGTACCTGGTTGAAAAACAGAAAAACAATGACACGGGGATAAAACAACTGTGTGAAATTCTATACCTATCACAGCATTACTCACTCTCTGAATGATTCACCATGACAAAGAAAACACATTATTTCTAAGATTTCTAAGTCTGTCACTGAAACATCCATCACCACCGAAAAAGGCTCATTTTGTTGCTTAGAGTCCCAATCTTAACATAGATATAGGAATAACCAACTTTAAAACCCTACCCATGGGTGAAAACATGACAATGTAAAGAACAGAGTTACGCGTAATCAAGAGCAACGTTACCTTTCAAAGCAAAAGCTTTTCCTACGGGCATTCCACCAGAAGCACTAGCTTGTCCATCACTCGGTGATGCTGCAAGGACTTGCCCTGGCGGATCAAAGAGGTACAAACAACCACTTGAAACAATGAGCAGAAGCTCAGTAATGTGGTAAGCACCCAAAAGGCCAGTACCATACTGACAAAACTGTCCCCGTAGCTTAGTTGGCAGGCTTGTTTGCAGAGAGCACACTTCTTCTGTGCTAAGAACTGCTCCTTCGAACGCTATGGTTAAGGCTGGACCTTGAAATGAGCCTGTAGAATGGATAATCATTGTGTAAGAAATGATTGCAAAAAACTAGTGAGTATCAACCGTCTTCCAAAAAACCTTATCTCTTAGTCCAATTATCTGCTTCTGCAAACACAATACGTTGCCTCTTGAACATTTGCAGCATGCCCCTTAACACCAGCTACAATTTGAGGGGCAGAAAAGAGGTATGATCTAACGCAAACAGGATAAAAGTTAAGGAATAGCAACCTAAATTGGGCTGGAGAATAGATTGTCGTGGGTGCTCTCGTTTATCATACAAGAAGTGTACCTTCCGCGCTTTGCAACAGTCAGCAATTTCTAGAAGATCAAACATCAAAAGGTTTCTATTCTCCTTTGAAAGGCGGTCTGAAATAGTGGAAGTGTTTGGACAAGGCAAAGTGCTTGTCATTTCCTGGTCCACTAAGGAGAGGTAACGAAGAGATTTGGCACCTAACCGCTCTGCCAGCTCATTGTCAATGTCTGGATGAACAAATCGGCGCATCCCTATCATTCCAGAAGCACTTTTAGCTAACCACGGAGCATCATTGTAAATCAAATCCTTTGCCAAGGCCAAGATCCCCGAGTCATCAGGCATCACAACTGAGCCCAAAATTGCGTGGATCTCTCCATTTAAGGGGAGTACTTCTGAAAGGGCTTCAAGTACTCTCAAGCAAAACGTAAGTTGCTCTTGTGCCAGCACTCCTCCATTCATGTCTTGATAAATTCGGTGCAGTACACGTACATAGTCAACAGCTTGGAACATGTCACGTACACCAAAGGTAGTAAGTAACGTCCGGAACCCCACAATTTCACTGGGAACTATGTGAAGGTATGGATGAAAATGGGCGGGTGAATCGAAAGCAAGTTGCTTTGGAAATACAAAGCCTTCTCCAACCCACACCCATGGATTTCCTGCAAGAACTTGTCGAATGTGTGCCAAGTCTTCGGTAACAACTTTATCTTGCAGCATCTTATAAATAGGAGGTATTTCCTTATTCAAGGTCGCATTTATCTCCTCAAGTGTCTCAGCTTCATTTACCAGATTGGCCTGCCATTTAGCATGCTGTTTCGACAACGCAACTAATTGAGCTGCCAAAACGGTAGCATTAGGATGCTCTTCCCAACCAAGTTTTGCTGCAAGGGTGGCAGATCGAAATTCCCCATCCAGGATGAACATGGTTGCAGAAACAAGCCACATTTGTGATTTTGGGCGCACAAGCTTCGGAGCAGCAATAGGACTGATGACCCGCTGCCACGGAACCCTGTCGTTAGGTGAACTGGTGAGGACAGGGCACCAACTCATATTGGCCAGCTGCAACCAGAATTCTGAATGGATTCCATCATCTTTTACATTAACATTCGATACAGCATCCACAGCTCCATTTTCAGGCAAACGATCCACAGATGAATCGCCGCGAGACTCAAGTGCAATCTGAAGATCGTCTAGGTGTGCAAGCAGGGCTTTCGCTCTATGTACAGCTTCAGACTGATTCTGGTCACTGATCATAGCCACAGAGCGTGCACTGTCTAACAGACCACTATGGCCTAACGATTTCTTTAACCCCAATTCCACCAATATGTCTAGAACAGCATCAGCAGCAAAATTGCCTGAAGGGAAGAAAACATCCTTGTTGAGTAGAGTCTGAAGCTCAGGAACACGAGGATCATACAATCTGAGGCCAAACAATATCGAGTCAGTCTATATCCATAAAAACCCGTCTGGAACAAAACATTACACTATTTTAACGGCATAGAGGCATGAAGCAGAAACCCGTAGAAGGTGAGGTACTATAGCATAAAAAATCAACCAAGATGGATCCATAGTACAACGAAAAAAACTCAAATTCAAAAATCTAAGATATGAATGTAGCGATAGACGCTAACAGCCGTTGACAGCAAACAGCGCATGAATTGAAAACATGGCTTAGCTCACTTTTGCAGCTCCTCTTCTTCAATGCCCATACAATTGTCAACAAGATACAGCAGTAATCACAAAAAAGCAAACAGCAAAGTGGTTTACATACCTTTCAGGAGCATCAAGGGTCCCTTGTGCTGTGAGGACAAAAGGCAAACCAGACATTATGCTTACAAGAGCTGGGTCTTCTTCAACAAATTTTGAGTAGTCCTGAATGACAGCCAACATGGCTCGAGCAGTAGCAGCCACCGGAATCTGAGCCATATTGCTAAAGAGGTGGTCACGATAGAAAACTGCTCTGGTCAACTTAGTCACACCAAGATATCCTGCCAAAACCTCCTCTTCCTTCTGGGACTCTGCCCGAATAAAACTCTCCCCTAAGAGCTCCTCACTAACACCATCTGGTGCGAAGAATCTTTTGCCTTGCGGTAAGTCTGTAAACCTACGCCCACTACTTGAGTACGACTCAAATACTGGTAAGCTTCGCAGAACTTCAGTATGAGATGCATTCAGTTTGCCAGATGCAAACCACTTTGACTGACACAAGAAGCTGCGAAGCTCCCGAAGCTCCCCATCTGACGCCTTGCGCAATGCGTGAGCTAAGGATTGCAGATTTCCACCTCCTGCTGCTCGCAATGAATCCAAAATACCAAAAGCTGATGCATCATGCACGTATTCCCTCAAAGCTGGATGCTGAACTTGTAAATCAGACCTCAATACAGCACAACCAGCCTTCTGCAGAGCGCCTACCATATTCTCACTCCATCCCTCATCTCTTATTACTCGTGAGTTCTTTACCAGCCTGATCAGATGGCCGTCCGAGGTGGGTAACAATGGCCATTCTGTAAAAACGGACAAGTCATCACACGAAGAATTTAAGAATTTCCATAGTAACTGCATCCACTCCAGACTGGGATAAACTTCATCACCAGGCGCCCATGTCACAACACCCTTGCTTCTCCATTCTGCTGGGACTAATCGGGGTAGCAGCTCCTCAAGTACTCGTCCCGTCAGTGTGGTCAAATTTGTACCCCCGCGCTGTGCAATCTTGCGTAGCATCTCAAAAACATCATTATCTATTCCACAATCGACAAGCGTGTAAGGAACAGCACTTTTCAGGAGTTGAGCCTCTTCATTTGTGGCGACTATAATCCGTTCACCTGCTCCAGCAATTGCGATTGTTGCTAAAGAGCCGTTACAAAGGGGAACCAGAGATAGACCCTGCAGCTTTTCACCAGCATCAGCCTCTTCAATATCAATATCAGATAAGCAGTACTTTAAAGCCAACACATTTGCCTCTGGACCTTCCAGAGCGCGTCTCGTGCCAGCAATGGATCTACGCAACATAGGAGGAGTTAGATGTCTCAAATACGGACAAACCTCCCGAAACTTGGCAATCACAAAATCGGGGGCGCTTATAATAGGAAGTCCTGCAAGAGCTAAAGAATCGCCTAATTCACGTGCTTCAGAAAAGCTGTTATCAGGAAACACTGCTCGTTTCGGAGACACCCACTTTCCTTGGGCTGCCTTCGTATAAACCACGGGAAGGTCTAATTCAACCACCGACTTGTACACTTGTTTCAGCAAAGAAAACCAAGGCTCATTAACAGACCCAGTGGGCCACAAGGAGTGGAACTTCGCTGTGGGTCCCAATTCACGGGTAGCCTCAACTAGCAGTCGGGCGTAAGCAGGAGCTGCAACATCTTCTAATAAGCAGCGATTCCAGTTTGCTCGCAGTTTTCCTCCCCCAGCCATATCATCACCATACCATATATCTCTTCGATTACTAGAAAGCTCAAAGTATCCATTGACATGAACAGGGAGACCGATTTTTACTGGTAAAGGGAGGAAGCAGAATGCACGCCCTTCAAACTGCCCTTTTGTCTCAGAACTGCCGGTATTGTCAGCCAGTTGAATATCCTGACTTCCATCCCCATCTTTGATGACAGCATCCTTAGGCTGGTTTATATTCAAGGGAGCAGCTATTCCTGTCCATGGAATGAAGCCACGAGGTCGATTCTCTGGGGCAATGGCTTGATCTCTAGCACGCCCACCACCCATAGCAGTGCTGATCAGCCACTTCTGTGATTGCTGCACACCCCCCATCGTCAGCGATACTTCTATGGTCTGACATTGCCATGGGAGCTCAGCACTAGGAGTCTTGGACAGCTTCCTGTAAAACTGTTCCTTGTCTGTTGGATATTGAGGACTGCCTCGCACGAATTCATAGACCGCACTCTGCATTGTTGTAACAGGGCGCTTGACTTGGTAGAGGAGCTCCATGTCTTGATCCGGACTGTCACGAACATACACCGAAACACTGGCCACATTTCTTAGGAACAGGATAGCTTCTTCAGCACTACTTTTGAAGGACCAAAACAGGGCCATCACATCCTCAGGAGTATATGCTTCTTGCTTAATCTCACTGTTTGCTGCCGTCTTCTCCGTTCGCAAAGGGAAGCGGAAAAGGGTACCTGAATATGGCCTTTGCAAGTCACATCCGAACATTAGATAGGGCCGCAGTTGATCTGGAAACTGCTCAAGCAGACCTCGGCCCACAAAACTGATTTTTAGTCCAGGATGAGAGGGCGTCACACCAGGAAGGTTACAAGCATGAGGGTCAAACATGACCAAATTACTACCAGAAATGAAACCAGGGATATCAGTAAAGTGATATACAGAATTGAATCCGAGTCCAAAACGGCCAATAGCGGATGGTTTTTCGAGCTTGCTGTCCTGCCCGATGCGTGAAATTGCATAAAGGTCCCGAGAAGTGAAAACAGAATCGTTCTGGCAATAAAGAGCAGGGCCTTGCCAGTTGGCCATGCTCGGAGATAATACCGAGGATGTTCCGAACTCAGATCTATCTAACAAAAAATTCACCTCTCTGGCCCCTGCATCATCAGCATTCTGCACCAACTCGCAGAGAATGCCTGGTCCATCTGAATACATTTCTACAATGTGCTTCAGTCGGGTCGTTAAGGCCTCATGCTGACCAAAAGCTTCAGCAGCATCGTGAAGTCCCAGGTCCATGGAGTCAGCACTTTCTGCTAGCAGCATCCGTCGTAAAGATCGCACACCCAACCTTTCTGCAACATCTGTGGAGATTTTGGCATGTACGAATCTAGGGCCTCTTACCGACTTTGTCGGCCCTGTCAGGCTACCAGCAACTGAACCTTCTGAGTTGTGCAGCCAAGGGGCGTCGTTGTACACCAGCTCTGGAGCTGGAACCAAAACAGAATTTGCATCTGGAACAAAAGCAACCACCTCTTGCAAGTTAAAGTGGAGATCAGCTAGATGCTGTACCAACCAGACTGCTGCACTGAGTTGCTGTGGATGCAAAGATGCACCCTGTTTATCCTTGGCCATATTCGAGAGGACAAGAGCAAATTCATTTGGAGTCAGTGTCTCTCTTACGCCCATCTCAAGCAAAAGCTCTTTAAAAGCAGCGAGGTCCGCAGGGATAATTCGAAGAAATGGTTCCAGATGAAGGGGCCCGGTAAACGCTACTTCTTGAACGTTAGCAAACCCATCACCCACCCACACCCAGCGACTTCCCTCCAAAACCGCTTTCACAATTTCCACTTCATCGCTTCCTAGCATCTCATTCAAAAGAGTGTAGATCCTAGGGACAACTGTCGCTAAGGCTTGGCTCAACACGAGATCCTGCACGACAACATGATTCTTCCCAAGTTCTAACAGCTGTGCAGCCAACCTTCTCCCACTTTGCCGTGCTGACCAGCCTAGTTTAGAAGCCAACACAGAAGACCTACTGCATTCCCCGTCCAAAATCCTCATGCTTGCAGACACTAGCCACGTATCATCCTTCAAAGCGACATGCTTCGGAGGGGCAACTGAACTTCCCGCTGAAGGCCATGGCAAGAGGGGATGGGGAGGATCCATCAAAACAGGACACCAACTCACATTTGCCAGCTCGTGCCAGAACCGACTGAGCGACTCATCAGATGCTGAATCAGGGGACTGGAAAATAGTTGAAACTTTCTGAAACATGCGGCCTAGTGACTTATCGTCCAAAGGTCGATGCGGAAGCCATCTGACAGCATTGAGCTCTAAATAGGACAAGAGTTCCTGCCCTTTCCTGTGTGCTCGCTCAGCATCAATGGATAACAAAGCTTCAACTTGTCGAGCACTTTGCAATATTGTCTCGGGCGATACTGCAACCCTCAAGCCAAGTCCTTGCAGCATTTGTAGAGCTTCGTCGCTCAGGAAAACTCCTGCTGGAAAACAATCTTGATTATCAAGCAGCGCAGTAAGTTCTGGACTCCTAGGATCGTATAGAGATTTGGGGGTCTGCAAAGAACCACTAGCTGTAGGTACAAATGCAAGCTGCTTCAATGCTTCAAGAAAACTACTGTCAGCTGCGGCCAATTGAGGAAGCTCCTTTAAAATCGACAACATCATTCTATTTCGCAGCTCCGGAGTTATCTCGTGCAGGCGATTAAGCACTCTCCACTTATAAAAGATAGGCCTCTCCAAACGATTCACCTTCAGCGGCCCCGCCAACCATTCCAGTTCTCGATCTGAATATGTGCATAGAAACTCAGGACTCAGCAGAGATTCGTGTACACCCAGAGGAGCTAAGAATGATTTTGTACGTACAAGATCAACGTTGATCTTTTTTTTGACATCGGTCCTGGAGTAAACCTCAAAAATTGGGAAGGATTTCAAAACCATCAGCCGACCTTCATTCATTTCATTACCGGCATACCACTTTGCATCGTATAAGTACTCCCGCAGCTCACGCCTTTCAACAGCATCCAGAGCCTCAAACGCTCGCGCCAAGTGTTGTGGTTCCTGTGAGGTGACACAGGAAATTGTATCTACAATACCTGCTGCTGTAGCATTATGCACATAGGTAGACAACCTTGAGTGCTCGATACCCAAATCGCTCCTCAAGATTCGGCACCCTACTTTAACCAATAGAGATTCGAGACTCGAGCTCCATGCTCCTGCCCTAATTATCTTCGAGTGGATCTGAAGCTTACAGAGGCGACCACTCGTCGTCGGCAGCAGAGGCCATTCTTTGAATATACACAAATCCTTACAATTCTGTTGAAGGTATTGCCAAAGCAATTTCAACCATTCTTCATGAGGATGCCCTAGATTGGATCCTGGTTTCCACTCTACGTCTTCCATATCTTTCCAATCAGGTGGAAGTAGACGCTCCAATAGCTGAACCAAAATTACCCCAGAAAGACGGCTCAGATTTGCATGTGATAGTGTAGCTATATTTGTGAGCCTTTCCATCAAATATTTACTTATACTCTGGTCGACCAACGTACCAGTAAGACTTTCCAATAGCCGATATTCTACGTCAGTGCAGATGAGAAAGGCATTTGCGTCATTCCTCTTTCCAAAAACTCCCAATGTACCGTTCGCTAGTGGAATGAGCGGCAACCCAAGTAGAACCTCACCAGCCTCGTCATCAATCACATCTCCAAGACAGTACTCAAGTATCACCAGGGCATTTCTTCTCTCAATTAAACCACTATGCTTGGAAAATTGAGCTCTGATCAAGCTTGGTAACACCATTCTAGGATTCGGTATGCAGAACTTGAACAATGTGTCTCGCAAAGATTTACTTAGCCTGACTAGGCGGTAACCCTCAGCAGTAAGAGCACTTGCCAGACCATCGGCATCAGAAAATTCTTCGTCATGGTATAGTGCTTGCTTGGGAGTGATCCACTTACCACGCCCCGCATCCGTGTAAAGTAACGGAAGCTCGGCAGCGGTACTGTAAAATCTCTTCACCATAGTCAGCCAAGGCTCTACAAAATTTCCGCAAGGCCAGAGGGAGTCATAAAGGGCAACGTGGCCGAGTTGCTTAGTGGCTTCAACAAGCAGCACTGAATAGGCTTGAGCTACCACATCCTCCAGCAAACACCTGTTCCAGTCGGACCTCAACTTGCCCCCTCTGTCCATGTCTGCACCGTACCATATATCTCGGCGATTCGACGATAACTCAAAATATCCATTCACATGCACAGGTAAACCTGTTTTAACAGGAAGCGGAAGGAAACAAAAGGCTTGTCCTTCCAGCGCCACTCCCTCTTCAGCCTGCATTCAGAAATCATGCCCACTCTTTGAGCTTCACATCGTCAATAAGTTTAGATTAACTCAATTGTAATTATCAGCACCATTCCAACTCCTTTCAGACATTAGAGACCACCAGAGACAGGTAGATATTCACCTTCAGTCCAGAGCTGGCAACTTTGGCAGCTACAGACGCCCAGGGAAGAAGATGAAGGTCATAATGATCCTTTGCATTTTTAGCTAGAGCCCCTATTCTACTTCCTGCGCTTCCCATAGATTGAGCTATCAAAAAAGACTCGGTTCTCATTTCTCCTTGACGAGGGCCCAAGAGCACTTCACTGACAAAATCCAAAGTGTACAAATCATTGTGATTCCCCACATTATTTGATTGAACTGCGGGTGACCTCGATAACCTGGTAAATGCTTGTCGATGCCACCTCGTTTCAGCAGTGGGAGATTGTATACTACAGGTATACAACTTCTGAGGCTCAGGCATATTTGCATGCCATTCGTAAATCTCTATAACTTCCACACTCTTCAGGAAAAGCATGGAGTGAACGCCTTCAGAAAAAAGCTCCTGAAGCAAGTTTTGCATGTCCTCCTCAGAGTATGACTGCCGAGAAAGTTTGCTAACTGCTGCTTGCACCTCGCTGCGAAGCGGAAACCGAAATAAGGTGCCGGAGTACGGGGATTCCATGTCACACCCGAAGGCGCAATAGGGTGTAAATTGGTCCTTGTACATTTTCAGTGCACCACTACTGACAAAATCGATTCGCTTCCCTGGATTAGCTGAAGATACTCGAGGAAGAAATTTGCAGTGTGGGTCGAACATAACAATGTATTTTCCACTGACAAACGAAGGCAAGTCTGAAAGATGGTATACGGAATTGAATCCAACCCTGCAAAGTCACAAGAATTCAGTAACTCGCACTGAAATGAAAAAGATCAGCTACTTCTGGGTAAACGTCATAGTCCTTACTTTACTCCTCGCAACACTCCTTAAAACCATACCATTGTCATACACACAATGCATAAAATCAGGAACATAAATCTTTCCCAAGTCCTGGGATAACTTATCATACCCAAATCGCCCTGTTTTCCACGCCTGACCACGTTTCTTACTGTCTCCGATTCTGGCAATGCTCTCAAAATCCTCTTCGACAAACGTTGCGTTATTAAACGCCAGCAGAGCCGGCCCTTGCCACTCAGCCAATGCTCCATATGCCAAGCTATCAGTTCCATGCCGTCGACGATCTAAGCAAAAGCTTATTTTTGAAGCTCCGGCATCATCGGCGTTTTGAATCAGCTCCTTCAAGATGGTGGTTCCTTCAGGATAATTAGCAAGAACTTCGCGGATACGTTGCGTCAAATCCACTTTCTGCCCAAAGTCCTCAGCGAATCCAAATTCGTTTCGATCCATCGTAGAAAGACAGATTCACTCCACACTGATGTCCGAGGTACTACTTCTCAACCAGCTTCTTTCTCCTTTCCAACAAAATACACACCTACTATTCCGGCGCTCTGCGTTCTGAATACCACCAGCATTCTCTCTTCTTTTCTGCTGAAGATCAGGATAAAGTCAGAGTCACTTCCATCGCACATTCACGCACGTTTCCTACTTCCATGCGTTCTTTCAAACCAGTTCGGTTCTAATTACTAAAACTTCACAAGCCATCTGCTATCGTCTTCTGAAATTGAGCTAGGGTGCTAAGGAATGACCAATCCCTAAGGACTGAATGCTAGAAAGAGGCTTTTCATTTTTTTTTAAGTGTCCAACAGAAACACTCCCTAGCACTCGATTACTATTAAATTCAAAACTCCACTATACTATCAACTGGAAAACCTAAACTGCAGAGCTCCGAATCGTCAACCAATCTCACCCTAATTCCAAGATCATGGTTAAGAATACTAAATATTAAATACACAGACGTAAACTCAAATTCCAATTCCGCCGCAAAATCCAAAACTCCATCCCCGAAAATCTTAAAAAGCTGAATTATAAGAAAGGTAGTAATCGACCTGCACCTAAATCCCTAAGGACTGAATCGGATTTTCATTTTCAGAAGGCGTTCAACAGAACACTCTCTAGAACTCGATTACGCTTGACTTTCTTCCAGATACAAATCCAGCTCTAAGAAATTGCTCAAGAACCAAAGAATTCTACCCTAGAAAACCTAAACCACATCCACTCTGCTGAGTTCCGACGCAAAACGCTCTACCATTGCTGCAAGAACAAGCAAGTAATCAACCAGAACCTCAATCCAATCCAAAGAAACCCGACACACCGCCACGAAAATTGTCCACCGACTAAAACCATACGCTCCAATCGACTCACCAATCGGACACGTCCAGCAGCACCGTGATTGCAAAAAGCGTCCAACAGGAACACTCTCTAGAACTCGATTACGGTTGACTTTCTTCAAGATACAAATCCAGCTCTAAGCAATTGCTCAAAAACCAAAGAATTTCACCCTGGAAAAACCTAAACCACATCCACTGCTGAGTTCCGACGCAAACGCTCTACCATTACTACCAGAACATGCATACAAAAATCGAAATTCTCGATCTCGCCACAAAATCCAAAACTCCGTCCCGGAAAACCTTCAAAATGCTTTTAAAATTTAAAAAAAAGCAGTAGTACGGTCCTATCAATCAATCAGCACCTCAATCCAATCGAAACAAACCCTACGAAAATTGTCCACCGACTAAAACCACAAGCTCCAATCGACTCACCAATGGGAGACTTCCAGCAGCACCGTGATTGCAAAACGGCGAGTTCTCAGAGCTCACCATCACCTTGAATTCATCGAAAACCCTAAAGATGACTCGTCGTCCCCACGCAACCGATGTCCGGCCACCGCTAAATCTAATCTTCCGTCGCAAGAACGTTATGGCGGGAGCTGAGGGCAGCTTCCAGGGAGCCTTCCGTGGTGCCTTCTGTGCCGGCCATGAGAATTGCAAATGGAGTGGGACGACGATGACGATGATGATCTGGCCATCGCCGAGTCCCAAAGCCGGAGCAGATCGAAAGCAAGCTTGACAAAACAACAAAGCAATGCGCGTCGGTCGGGAAGGAAGAAGAAGCCGATCCTCGGCATTCAGTGCTATACGAGAAAGGTACAGTAATGAGGTAGAGCGCCCTAATAATGCGCATCTACTACGTGCAGGTGACGTAGTATTAACCCCTATTTGGGCAGAAATTAACCCTTAACCCCTAACCGCCCAACCATGCATATTTTGCATGATGTACGGATTTGAAGTCCGTTTTCTCATCCATCATGCACTTTTTGCAGTGTGGAATTTTTATTGAAACTTTTATGGGAAGTTAGCTCCGTGCATGTGTGATCCGATTAGAAAGGGGATGATTTGTGAAAATTTTATGCCTCATTTCATGTTGTACAGTGGGGTCCAACATGGAATGGCGTTTTTGGTTTCGCAGTGAGAAATGTTTTAGTACTGCCAACTTTGGAAGCCTCCCGAGAGCTCAAAAATTGGTATCTTACCACGAAATTTTTACCAGAGACTCATCTTTAAGTTAATTATATGTATGCCAAATTTCAAGGCCGAAAGATTCACCCAAAAAAAGTTATTCAGAATCTACCAACATTGGTAGCTGTGGTAATTGTTTCACTGCTGCCAACTTTGACAGCCTCTCGAGAATGGAAATTTTTTTTCCTTACTTTGGTTTTTTTTTTGTAGAAACCAATTTGTGTTAGTAATATATGGTAAAAATCTCAAGTCTAAAATATTAGTAAAAAAAAAGATATTCCCAATCTACCAACATGTGTAGTTGTGGGATACAATGGGGAAACCATTTCATTCCTACCAACTTTGAATACTGCCAACTTTGAAAGCTTCCCGAGAGCTCAGAAATTGGTATTTTACCACAAAAGTTTTACCAAAGAAATATCTTTAAGTGAATTATATGTATGCCAAATTTCAAGGCCAAAAGATTCACCAAAAAGAAGTTATTCCTAATCTACCAACATAGTAGTCAAAGTTGGTAGCAATGAAATGGTTTCCCCCATTGTTTCCCACAACTACACATGTTGGTAGATTGGGAATATCTTTTTTTTTACTAATCTTTTAGACTTGAGATTTTTACCATATATTACTAACACAAATTGGTTTCTACAAAAAAAAAACCAAAGTAAGGAATTTTTTTTTCCATTCTTGGGAGGCTGTCAAAGTTGGCAGCAGTGAAAAAAATTCCACAGCTACCAATGTTGGTAGATTCTGAATAACTTTTTTTGGGTGAATATTTCGGCCTTGAAATTTGTCATACATATAATTAACTTAAAGATGAGTCTCTGGTAAAAATTTCGTGGTAAGATACCAATTTTTGAGCTCTCGGGAGGCTTCCAAAGTTGGCAGTACTAAAACATTTCTCACTGCGAAACCAAAAACGCCATTCCATGTTGGACCCCACTGTAGTGTTCCACCCAAAATTCAGAAGATTTTAGTCTAAAAGTGCTCTTCAAAAAAATCAACTACTAAAATTAAGCAACCAAAAAATCTCCAAAAATCACTACACTACAAGATTTAGCGGTGGCCGGACATTTCAACCCATCACAACAAATTTCATTATTAGATTGTCAATATCTTTTTCGTAATCATATTACAAAAGAGTGCTAAATTTTAAGTTTGAAATTTATACACAAATATTGGTGATAGCAATCGCAAATCTAACCGTATGGATAGGATCTAAAATGCATAATGTACAACTTTTATTCATTCATCAAGTTGAAAATATCCCTCTTAGTTGCATTTTATAATGCATCTTTGGAAAACTGCCAAATCTAAAAAGGGTGAGAACGTTTAGGGGTTAACCCGTAAAGCGTCCACTTTGTATTTTCTATAGTGTAGGAAAATTGGACCCTCTGGTGGATAGCATCTTTTTGTGTGAAAATGATTTCAGTTTGACACTATCGGCATTGTTGATCTTGTAGTGTAGAACAAGAGCTTTAAAATGATGTATTGCAATAAGAAAATCGCTGTAAATGAGAAAATGCCACCACTGCAAAGTTCACTGATGGAGATGGCCATATTGGACGTTGTAAACGCTTAGGGGTTAAAAACTTATCAAGCCCTACTTTTTTCAATTTTAAAACCATTTTGACCATTAATTTCTAATAATAGATAAATATTTGTATGCATCGTTTGTGACAAGAATAGTATGTATTTACATTTTTAGAATGTAAATTACTTTTATGTTTTCACTTTAAAACTCAAAGATTGTTCTTTCATTCTAAATTAGGATATGTCCTTTCATGGTAAAGGGCCACTTTACATATAAATCTGAAGTTGTTTTGATGTGTAAGAGGGCTCAAATCCTCACTTCTCATTGGTCCAAATCACAAAATCAGTCCCAACCCTTTTACATGAAGACTTGAAGCCAAAATTTTGAAACAAATTTTTTAATTAAAAAACGACAAGGTCTTACACAGACCCAACTCAAAGAATCAGGGGTATCCAAAATGGAAAACCAATTTGTGGCCTTAAACATGTTTCCAAGTTTTAATTTTTTTTAAACTTGTTTTTTGTTAATAAATATTTCTTTTCCATCAATCAACACCCTTGGATTCTGGAATACAGGTTAAAATTTTCAAGAATTTATACAATGATCCCCACTTTCTGGTCCCAATGCCATTAGGCATGGGAGAAATGGCCTTCGTCATAATCTTATTATATTGAGTACTTGAGGCCAACCTTAAGGCATATACAAACTAAAATTTGGTAAAATTGGCCTCAAGAAAAATCGCCTTTGACTTCACATGTAAAGTAGATCTAACCCTTGAAGGCACTATGGGCACTGACTTCATGCACACAATAGGGGTGTTAGACTTTTGTGCCGGAAGAGGAGCCATTTAGAAATGAGACTCAAATCTCACGATTAGACCTACTACTTTTGCACGCGATTGTTGATGTGTGAATTTTGTTGGGTATGATATAGAACTTAGTGAAATTGAAATCTCCCATCACAATCTCGAAATCTAACACCTCTAGTATGTTTTTCTATAAAAGCCATGTCTTGTACTAAAATATAAACATCAAGTATTTGTATATGTATATGTTGTATACTTTGTGTGCTCAAACACAATGATGTAGTCAAATATAGTATCATGATAGAGAATACATGAGACAAAAGTACGTGGCCATTGTTTCTCTCAAGGATTAAATTATTATTTTTGATTAAAAATGGGATGTCAACTAAGCCACAAATAATTAAAATGATGCATGAAATCAAGAGATTAAAAGGTTTTCATTTTGATTTTAAATGAACATGTGAAACCCTAAAACACATTGAGATTTTCTTTAAAATGGGGATAGAATAGACAATGATTTTCAAATTTTCAAATTTTATGTTTGGCAGCAACAAAGGTTTGTTTGATATCTCTTGGTTTAGGCACTATAAGAAAAAATCTTGACCCACTTGTAGGATTTTGGTCCTTTATAACCAGTCCTTTGTGACTTACATGGTCATTTGTGACTCAATTTTTTAGAAAAGAAGTTGTTTTGGACCATTTAAGTCACAAAAGACCAGTTATAAAGGACCAAAATCCTACTAGTGACCAAATCAACAGAAATACAACAAACTTCATAAATTACCAATTTTAAAATGTTGAAAAGTGCATTATGAAGCAATGTTTAAAAATACATTAATTTGTATGAAAACGTTTATAAAAACATTAAACATTATAAATTTAAAAGTATAAACTTTAGATTATCAATTTTCAAGAAGCAGCTTGCAAGCCGCTTTCAGCATCCTTTACCCAACCTCCCCACTTTCTGGTCTTTACAGATTCTTCTCCATTTTGGGATTACAATAGCCCTGAAGACCAAGGAAAAGGGGAGTTTTGAACTCGAGTTTTCATTTCGGTTACACTCAATGAAAGCATAGACTTCTATTCCTATGAATAATGGACCTTGAAACTTGTGTTCTGTTTTCGATTATCTCAAATGAATTTGCTAGTTCTTTTAGTGAATTAGGGTTTAGATTTTTCGGGCAATGATTCGCTGATATAAAGTAGAAGATACTCTTTCCGTTACCTTAAGAAATTTTAACCAATATGTAAGTAGGAGTGTACTTCCATTAGGAATCAGTATAAAGTTCACTGGAGAGACTTTTGGAACAATGAATTTGTTAGTAAATTAGGGTTTTTGGGGTGATGATTTAGTTATACAAGGTGGTTGATGCTCTTTCTGTCACTTTTAAGTAATTTAACCAATACTAGAACAAAGCCCGTTGCAATGCAATAGTACCACGTTTGGATAGATTTTTCTCCACTTTGCATTATCGTAAGGCATGAAATTGTGAAGCATATTACCTTCATCTTATTGGATGAATTTTTCCATGGATGAGAACGTGACCATTAACTTAGATGAATTTGTGACATTGCTCATTTAATAATATAGATGTAGTAGTGCCCTTTCATTGGGAGATCACTCAATAGAGCTCACTAGAGAGATCACGTTTAGTACAAGAGCTCACTGGAGAAACCACGTTTGGTACAAGAGCCAGACTGCTTTGAGATCAAATTGTACTATCCAACTTGCTAATTGAAGACCAACCAAGTGTATTGGAAGAGATGAGTTGTTGGTATAATGGTATCGGGGGTTGATTTCTTATGCAAGCATTCAATAATATAGATGTAGCAGTGCCCTTTCATGGGAGATCACTCAATATAGCTCACTAGAGAGATCACGTTTGGTACAAGAGCCAAGCTGTTTTGAGATCAAATTGTTTTATCCAACTTGCTAATTGGAGACCAACCAAGTGTATTGAAAAAAATGGGTTGCTGTTGGTATAATGGTATGAGGGGTCGATTTCTTATGCAATCATTCAATGTGAGCGGTTGTAGACCATTATTAAAGTGATAAAGACAACCCCATTTTCCATTCAAAAATTAGTGGTTACAGAGATTTAGCCTTACATCCAATTTATTAATCGAAGGCCAACCAAGTATATTAAAAGAGATGAGTCGTTGGTATCAGGGTCAATCTCTAGGAGACAGGATCGTCCACTATGCATGATAATTTCTTATGCAATCATTCAATGTGAGCGGTTGTAGACCATTATTGAAGTGACAAAAGACAAAAAAAATCCATTCAAAGATTATTGGTTATAGAGATTGAGCCTTACATCCAACTTGCTAATTGAAGGCCAACCAAGTGATATGAGTTGCTTTGGTATCAGGGGTAAGTCTATAGGAGACGGGATTATCCATTGATGGTTTTCCTGTGCAGGTTCTGCTTGATAAACCTGAAGCTCACAAGTGAATTAATGATGTGGATTTCAGCTTGGATGGTGCCTTGGTGGCCTTGACCTCCGACGACAGTGTATGTGGAATTTGATACATGGCATAATTTGGGACGTCCGTTGTTTTTGCTGTGCAAAATCGAGTAATGGGCTTTGTGTCTGCCTTTTTCTTTTGGATTTTTTAGTGCCAGATTGCACCAATAAAAATAAAAATAAAAACTGGCTACAAAACGACCAAAAACTCAATCCAAAGTATCTTTAACTCTTTATAAAATATTGGATGAAATACCCAGGTTTGGATGAAAATAACATTAAAATGTGGATAAAATGAAATTTTTATTCAAAACATGGATGAATGTAAAAATATGAGTGGGTCCACCATATTATTTTGTATCGCCAGTTTAACTCCTAAAAGCCCGAGGGGTATTGGTCAAAACATAGATGTGTTATAATATGTGCCTTCCATATGTTCGATGAAGTTTGGTTCAGTACACAAAATGTAGGGCATCATCTCTACAAATTATCCGTATGATCAAACCTCCAAAAATAACTTTAGGTTTTTTTTTTAATGAATTTACAAGCATTAACCTTTGAAAATTTGTATAAATTCTAATTTTCACTTTTAGAGTTTAAAATTTGGCATGATTGGTTAAATTTGGTTTATCTATTGTAAAATTTAGAAAAGAAAAAGAAATGATGGAGGGAACATCATTACTTTCCCCAAATAGCAAATTTTGTAACACTAAGACAATGTTGAAGTGATTTTCTTTGAAAAAATCTCCCGGGTGGAGTTTAACTCGGATTGACATAATTTAAATTGCGTTGAAAAATAGACTTGATGTGGTATTTTAAAATACTTTTTTATTCCGGGCAGCTCGTTTAATTCGGACAGCGACCAGAAAATGGTCGTTTGGGCGTTTAGGGGTTAATACTCTAGGAAAAAAAAGGGCTGGAGGTGAGTGTCCAGTTCAAATTTATCGGTACTCTTGTGGCTTAGGAGTGCTCAGCAGCTGTTTCCATCTCTTTTCACCAGTCTCATCTTTCTTAGGTCTGGCCTATTTTATTTTTCTCTGATAACTGTGACAAAAGAACTCACACAAAATACTCCGTAGTGTATAGTACACCGAAATCACCATATAGTGGGTGCGTGAATGGCGTGGGTACATTCATCCATTTAAACAATATTGCATCCATATAAACATATTCTTCATCCAATTTGAACAAATTTCATTCAATTTGGATGAATTTTACCATAGTAATTTGAAAAAATAACTATTAGTAAAGCCTCTCGTAAATACCGTGGGCCACAGTATATGGTGATTTTGGTGTAGTTTGTTATGCAACTTAATTGTTCACTCCTACCTAGTAAGCATTTTGGTGTAACAATAGATCGACCTCATATTTATTTATTTTGTGGAAATGATGCAAATATTTTATAAGATTTTGTGGGTATTCTTTAAGATTCTCTTTTTCACCATAGAAAATGGAATTTTTTTGAAAAAATAATTTCCTAAAAATCTGGGCTTCTCTTTTTATAACTGTTTATTTGTTGACCCTGACAGCCGGGTACGGTAGTGTAGGGGACCCTTTGTGTAAACCTAGCATTCTATTCAAAGTATAGAGGACCTTAGGTTATTTCTAAAAACCAATAATCAACGGTAGAAAATGATTAGACCCTCATGGAGATGGCTCGCACAGCCTATCACAAACCCTACTCCGCTTTCTGTTTGCAATTTACGATGTTATCATAAACCCTACTCGCTCCGCACTGTAGGGTTTGTGTTTGCAATTTACGATGGTATCATAAACCCTACTCGCTCCGCTTTGTAGGGTTTATGATCTATGATGGTGTTTGAAGAGCACCTTCAAACCAGGATCAGGGTCTTCATTGGCGGGGTCTTCATCTGCAGGGGGGTCTTTGGGTTTGGGGAGTGCACTTAACCCCTTTAGTGCCCAAGGTGGTTCTGGAGAAACCACCGTTTTTTGGGTGATGTTTCTTTAAAACTCTCTCTGTTGAAATTAACCCTTAAACGTACCACTCCTTTGTAGGAAAGTCAAACTACATAATTTAGCCTTCAAGATTTATCAAAATGTATTTTGTAATATTTTTCATGCATGGAATTGAATGTTTCCTATCAGTCTTGAAATTTTCAGATTTTTTTGATTTAATACGGCCTTTTTAACAAATTTTTAACTCAAATACTTCAAAAAATATTTTTTATTACAAAAAAGCTTTAAAAAATTAATATTTTTCTGGGAGCAGGTACAAATTACAATGGAGAATCACATTACATGTTTTCCATAGAAATTTTTTATTTAAATTTTGAAATTTGAAAGGTGAACATCCTATGTAGTGTAATTCAAACCTTGAGCTACAAAGCTTGCACAAGCAATAAAATACTCAATAATTGGAATTTTTAAGATTTGAAAAGTGGAGTTCAAACTAGACTTAATAAACTTCATTTTCTTAGTTGGGTGTATTAGCAACAAAAGTCGTCTTCAAGATCAAAATTGGGTTTGACAAACAAACGTCCAGAAACTGGATGCCTAGACGTTTAGGGGTTAAGGATATTATTAATAGTATTCAATTGTACGAATGTAAGCATGGCTTAATGAAACAAGTCTCGGTTAAATCTTGGTAAGATCGGACCGTTGGATTGGAAGATTATAGTATATCTATGAACCGTATAATGCACACTCAAAAATGAGATTTTGGGGGTGTGTGACTTCAAGGTTAAATAGAATTTGGGTTAAATTTTCAAAAATAAAAGTGAAGATGTTCAGCAATGACCTCTGTCAACACCTCTTTTCATGTTCAGCAATCTTTCATGTCAAGAACAGACTCATACATAATTATCGTGAATTTTATAAGTGACAGTTACTTATCCATGTACGGTTTAGAACAAAATTTATACGTTCAAATAAGAAAGGAGTTGGTACATTGATCAAGATTATACTACATACACTAATGAAACATAAATAAGAGAATACAATCCAAAAAAAAATACAAGATAACAAACTTGCAAACACAAGAAATACCACATAATACGCGTGTTGTATTTGTAACTATTTGTTGTATTTTGAGGTATTTGCAGTATTTTGGTGTTTTGTACATAGGTATTTGGATAGCTAAGAAAGTCAGATTCCAATTTTTCTTTTTGCATCATCTACAAGATCAAAAGTTACACATTTGAACTTCACACACTAGAATGAGATGGTTTACAAATTTTCCAGCATTTCATTTTCTAGTGATCTAGTGACCACTTAGTGGTTACCTGGGCACTAAAGGGTTAAAGTTAAGATTAAGAATACACGTGAGTGCGTTTTAATAGCATACCCCTACAATACTTGGTTTTAAAATAGTTTTTAGATTAAGTTTTTTTAGGTGCTAAATCATTACGTATATGTCTATCATTTGGTATAAATTTCAGGACTAAAAGTTTTTAAAATCTTATTAAAAACTATGTTAGAAGTTTGAACTAAAATGTGTTGTTTTCCACTTCAAAAATAAATTTAAAAATATTCACAAGTGATTATTTTTTGAAATTTATACAACAAGAACTTTAGATTGTGTTTAATAACTTCATTTCCTTTTTACAATCTTTAAATGATTTTTAGGTACATACATAGGGGGTTCAAAAGTACGCACTCACGTGATTCCTAGTCTTAACTTTAAGTGCACTCCCCGAGATCTCAGGGAGCTCTGGTTTTCCTTCTTATTATCATTCTTGCTATATTGATGTTGTATTGGTCTCCTGGATAGTGTACTATCAGGTGTTTCTGTTAGAATTTGTAAACTTACGGAATTAGGTGATGAGGTTGTATTGTGGGTAAAGTATTTTGTAAATAATTCCACGCTCAGAAAATTTGGGTGTTTTCTGGGACTTTTCGGCCACACTGTCTGTGTTGCTTCAAAGCTCTCCATTAGATGCTCTATGCCCTATCTTGTTGTCTGAAGTTGTTGAAGATGATGGAGTTCATCTCGATTCAAGGTTTTGAGTAGTAGGCAAATTGGAGGACAAAGTAATTTGAGATCCTAAATTTTCTTAGGGTTTATAGACTCCCAAAGTACTAAGGTATGTGCACCATTCTTGTGACCATGAGCATCTGAGCATACTTATTATTATTAAGCACGGTATATTTTTTTATTGGGTCTTATTGGCAAGTGAAAGAGAATTCCGACACATTTTAGGATTGGTTCACACTATGGCAAAAGATTGTTGCAGTCCAAACCCAATTCATGTCGAGAGTCCGAAGCCTTGGATTGAAAATATATAATCAAGTATACAAATTGGATTTTATCAAAAATGAATTGACGTCCTCTCGAAGTAGAATTTAGATTCCATTCTCAACCAACCCAATTCTCCCTTCAGAGTCCGTCGCATTGGTTCCAAAACTCTTGTCATGTAGGAAGTTTGGAGGGTGATGGCCTTTGGCTTTTAGTGTGAAGCCCAACATGCCAACTTTCGGCTTTATTGCAATTTAATTGGTGGAATTTTGACATTCTCTTATGCCGATTATTTGGACACTGTGTGAATAAGTATAAACTCTAAATGCTCAAGGAACCATTTTATGGTCGTGGCCCTTTCTTTATGAACTGCATAAGTTTTATACTTTTAATAACTATATTTAGATGATTATTTTTTGGTTTAAAGTGCAATGCTTTTCCTAATAATAAATTACGTCTATTTTCCAATCCAATGAGAATAATGTTAATTGGAATAAAATTCTACCTATAGGTCAAATTTTTTCAAAGTAGAACACCTCAACATTGTTGTAATGTTAAAAAACTTAATTACAACATTGTTGTAATTAATAATGATGCTTTTGCCACAAAAATTTGACTTCATTTTTTAATGTAATAATTATTTGATTATTTCTTAAGATTTTAGCCAATCAAATGAAATCTTAAATTCTAAAAATGATATATATATATATATATATATATATATATATATAAATATTCCTTTAATAAAAAATTAGATTTACTTTTGAAAATTTTATTGTGAAGCTTTATGTATTTATGCTTAATACTATATACTTTAATTTCTAAAGCATGTACTTAATTCTTTTTTTTCAAGAAAAATCTTATGAAAGTTGGAGAAGACACACTTTATAATACATTTTAATGTTAAACTAAATCCCTTTTACATTTTAAAGTGAATGGGTTTTATGTTTAAAGCCATTAGATGAGCATTTCAAGAGTAATCAAGTGTCTCCCATCTACTATGTACATCATTGCCATAAGATGTTGATGGTTGAAATAACTCTTCAACAAATTAAGCCTTGCAATTTCAAAAAGAAGTAAAAAGGAATGCAATTTAAAAAGCAAAAGTAAAAATAAAAGAAGTTAATTTAACTAATTTTAAACTTTTGCAAGTTTTTCACAAAATTTGTTATATTTGACTGACTTTTAATTTAATTATTATGACTTTTACTTTCATTTTAATTTATGGAATGATATAAATTTATACCCAAAAGAGAATTGATAGTACAATTTTCATTATTTTATCATCACATACATACATACATACATATATATATATATATATATATATATATATATATATATATAATTTTCAACAAAAAATCACATCTTGAAATGGCTTCACTAAATTATATTTGCCCTTTATGTTTGGAAGTCGCAAGTCTCCCCCCTTTAACATCATGTGGGCATTTGATTTGTTCAAAATGCATTTGCAACCTATTGGTTCAAAACCAATTGCAATCATGTCCAATTTGCAAAACAATTATTTGTCATCAAGATTTCATTGAAATCTTGAAATCAATACAATTAAATGATCAAAATGATTTGAATAATGTATTAAAAGTCCTCAACCATGCCTTCAATCTTAAACCATTTGATGTTTTTACCTTGAAAACTAGAGGATATGTCAAATCAATGTTAAGCGATTATATAGGTGCATTAGATGACCTCAACCATGCTGACGACATTGAACCACTTGATGCTTTTACATTGCAAACTAGAGGAGCACTTAAAATGGAATTAGAAGATTATGAAGGTGCATTGAATGACCTCAATTGTGCTGACAACATTCAACCATGTGATGCTTGTACATTGAAAATGAGAGGATATGTCAAGTTGATGATGAACGATTACACAAGTGCATTAGATGACCTCAACCATGCTGACAATATTGAACCATTTGACACTTTTACATTACAAACTAGAGGAGATCTCAAGAAGGAGTTAGAAGACTATGTTGGTGCAATGGATGACCTCAATTGTGCCAACAACCTTACACCATTTGACACTTTTACATTAAAGATTAGAGGAGATGTCAAGAGATTGTTAAAAGACTATACAGGCGCTTTGGATGACCTCAACCATGCCTACAACCTAGAAAAATATGACTCTTTTACATTGAAGACTAGAGGAGTTGTCAAGGGGTTGATAAAAGATTATGAAGGTGCATTGAATGACCTCAATTGTGCCTACAACATTGAACCGTTTGATGTTTTTACATTGCAAAGTAGAGTTGTCAAGAGGTTGCTAAAAGATTACGAAGGTGCATTGGATGATCTCAATTGTGCCAACAACATTCAACCATTTGATGTTTTTACGTTGAAGACTAAAGGGCATGTCAAGTTAATTTTAAGCGATTATAAAGGTGCATTAGATGATCTCAATCGTGCCTACATCCTTCAACCATTTGACAATTTTACATTGAAGATACGAGGACTTGTGAAGTACATATTAAAGGATAATGAAGGTGCATTGAATGACCTCAACGATGCCTTCGACATTGAACCATTTGACGCATTTACATTAAAGATTAGAGGTGCTGTAAAGAAGAAATTAAACGATTATATAGGTGCATTGGATGACCTAAACTATGCTTACAACATTGATCCAAATGACACTTTTACATTAGAAGTAAAAAAAGACATCAAAAAAGCACGTAGAAAAGAGAAGTTGATAAGGCTTTTCAGTAGTTGGAAGTGATGTTTACAAACTTGCAATGTAATCTAGTAATTTTGCTTTCATTTTATCAATGTTAAATTTTCAATCATAAAGAAATCAATAAAAATATTCAAATTTTATTTGTATAATAATCCATTGCTAGATTTTTTTTTCTCCCTACACATATCATTCATTTATATCAAATACTCATTATGAAAATAGAAATAGGAGGCTATAAATGATTAGTTTAATATTTAATTTTCTTATTGCATTTCCAATGTACAAGGCTAAGTGGCTAACATATTTTCAAATACGTTAATCACACATGAAATACATATACGTATAAGATATCTAATTCATTGATACAAGCAAAGTTATAATTTATGCTTAACAAGACTATGCACTAAGATTGGTTCTCCAACCCTAGGAATTAATTATTTAATGAGGTGTAAAGAAGGCAATAGGCGAACTGTTGTAGTAGGCGACCATTGAAAAGTTAAGAGAGCCGAACGGAAAATCCCGAGGATCAACTTGCTATGACATCGCCTTCCATTTTCCATGTTTACGTATTGTTGAAATCAATAAAGAGGTCTTGTATTTGATTCTAGCTAGCAATGGAGCCCGGGTATCTGACCGTGGCGGACCTCGCGGTAGTGTTTCGGTCAACCCTTCTCATTTGATTGGGCAGCTGATTTTTTTTTCCAGGAAACCATTTTTTCCCCAAAAAATCAATCCTTTTTGTCCGGGCAGTCAAAAAAATTTGGGCACGTTTCATATATTTTTTCGTGAATCTTTTTCTTTTAAAAAATATATATATTTTGACAACAACAACAGTTTCGGAACAACAAATTACGATTGGAGAATGTCCCGGTCAACACGTCCAAATCAATTGCCGCCATCAACGTTTTCCTGTTGATACGGTCACAAGATTTTTTAGTAGTTGTTGTTACGCTTCTTTAGGGTCATATTGTATCCCCAAAAATTTATCTCGTCCCTTGGAAAAGAAAATAGTGAAAAATGGCGTTTTGCATCGCAATGATATCCTTGTACCCTATAATACCCTAATAAATCCCCAATACTTCGATACTCTTTGCCCTAACTTCTCCTATGTTGACTTTGCAATTAAGCCAAAAACGGGAACAACCTCTTGTGACCTTGCGATTCTAAGGTAGGAGCACTGAATGCTGATAGTGTACCCAATACCTATAATTTCTAAACACGGTAGTCATTCTAGAACGTAAATCTAAGCACATCATAAAGCTTAAGTTATTGTTTACTATTGTAATTGAGTGTTCCTCACTTAACCTCTAAACGTTGTCCTATGACCATGGAATTTGTCACACTCAATTTTGGCACTATAAATAAGATAAAAATTCAACTGTATATTTTAGTAGATGAAGCAATGTGAACTTTTCATAAATTTTGGTGAAAATGTGAAATTACTATCAATGATTTTTTGAAGTGATTGTATATAAAATTAGAAACTTTATATCAATTACAAAATGTACTCAAAACATTTGATTTTTTTCCCAAAGTGTAAATCACAGTGAAAAATAGTATAGTAAATGAAAATCATCAATGCATCTAAATTTAGAATAATTTCCTTCACCATAGTAATACTCACCGAACTTGTAACTCCAATAAAACACTTAGTTTTAGAGTTTTCCAAAATTTTAAAATAGAGCAGAAACTAGACTTGGTAAGCTTTATTTTGTTAGATCAGCTCAAATGCAATAGAACTCATTTTCATGGCTTGAATTTAGTTTAAGCAAGAAAAAACATAAAATCCAAAATACACTACAAGGTGAACCGTTTTTACTACTCTTTTTTGTAGTTAGGAAAAGAAATCCAAAATAGCCTAAATGACCTTCATGTAACTTGAAAAGGTGGCATGACTGATGATGAGTCTTCATGAAAAGAATTGGATAAAAAATCCTTCATTTACTCTGTGATACATAATTAGTTCAATGTAAAAGTGCTCTTAAAGGAATCAACTCATAAAATTAAGCTATCAAAAAATCTCTTTAATCACTACACTTAGAATATTACATTTCAACCAATCACAAGAAATTTCATGTACAAAATGTCAATATCTTATTCGTAATCGAATTACAAGAGAATTTTTCAATTTCAAATTTCAAATTTTATGCAAGAACATTGGTGATAGCAATTGCAAATCTAACTATATAGATTGAATTTAAAATTGTTAATGTACATCTTTTTATTTATACGTCAAGTTCAAAATATCCTTTTGGATTGCATCTTATGATGCATCTTTACAAAACTACCGAACTTGAAGAAGGGTGAGGACGTTTAGGGGTTAATGGGAGGTGCACATGAGTTCTGCTGTGATTTTGTTATGAAGGCATTGGATACATCATCTACACTACATGGGTGAGTTGGGCACGCTCACTATGGTGCAAAGCAAAAGCGACACAGGAAAATATGTATTAGATAACCGACAAGCTGCGGTGGCGACAAGTAGATTATCGTACACGGGAAAATATGTATTAGATAACTAACAAGCTGTGGTAGTGGCGAGTAGATTACCGTACGTTATCGGCTGTTGTCTACATTTTCTTTGAACAAACAGAAGTCGGGAACCTTCCCAACGACACTAGAGATAGATGAATAGATAGGAACTCTAGACCTCTTATCAAAAGCCGACATGAATAAAATGTCCGTTTGTAATGTCAATTTCCTAGTGCCCAGCGGACAAAGGGCCATTGGAATAAAACTACTCTCCCCTGCAGAGCTGCCGGGAATGGAAACTTTAGTAACGAGTAACACATTAAAAGTAACCAAAGAGTAACAAGTAACACAGTAAAAGTAACCATAAATTGATGGTTAGGAAGTTGTTTGAGTATATGGTGTGCTTTTGTATTTGGAAATATCGTCAAGTCATGAGTTCTTTGGTTGGTTGGTGAAGGGCGATGTATCACATTTGTGTAGTTTGGGTTCGATTTTTGTTTGGTATGTTTGAGCAGTGGTGTGATATACATGGCTTGGTGTTGCTAGTGAGTTATCATGGCAAGAAATTTGTACCAACCAACCCGCCCTATCTTACCATGAAACAAGTACTTGCACTAAGCTAGCGATCAAAAAGAGTAAATTGTGGTCTTCACCACTACTTTTCCTTTTTACTTTGTGTATTCTCATTTTATTGGTATCGGTTGGTTGTTTTCTATTCGTCTTTTGTGTAGAAAGATTGATCTGGCATAGTGTATAGCCATAGTGTTTATTGTTTTGAATGTGTGTTTTATGGAGGTTTTACAGAGATTGAATTTCGTTTCTAGTTGTTTCATTAAGGGAGCATGTGTAGTTCTTCTTGCGCCAATCGTGATGACTATGAGTGGATCTACTTTCCATCCTTGTTGAATGATACTATAAATCAGTGGTTGATATTTTAGTATTTTGTTGTCAATTGTTTTTGGTGAGAATCTTTCGTTAGTGTAGGTGAATTCAATCAATTGTATTGTGAGATTGTCTTTAGGATTCAGCGTTGGGGCATTTTGGTATGGGAGGCCTTTGATACACATAATTTTTGGTTTGAACCTGGTGTTACAGTGACATCTATGTTGTCTATATGTGCATGGTAAGAGCCATGGGGGTACTATATTTTCTTTTGGATTGTTATTAAATGTACCTACATTCATGAAGTATAGCATCTTGATTTATTTGAAGATAAAATTATTTTTCTTAATTCCCATACTGCTTTGTTACGTCTTTTGGTTTTAAAGACATGTATGTGGTGATGGTTACATAAAGGGAGTATATGGAGCCATGTGTCTGTGTCTTGTGAATTGCAAATGGGACATGTTTTTGAGGAGAATCTTTGAATAACAATGAATAGTTGTTTCCTAGCATGTCCCATATATTGGCTAGTGCAAAATTTTATCAGATTTGTTTTTTGTGAATTTTACCAGTTAGTCAACCCTTAAACGTCAAGAGGGTCCTCGGAGGGTAGCTCGAGGAGCATCTCCAAAAGTTTACAACACCTGGAGAAAAAAGAAAGAAGAAAACAAACAAACGGCCAACCTGCCTTCTGCTGTTGGTCAACGTAATTGTTGTGTTTTTAATAAAAAAATGTTTCTATTCTCTCCATAGCAGCTGCCCGATTATAACTCCATCCTTCCCTCGATTCTTCATTTGATTGTGGATTGTTCCACAATTGTTTAGTTTAGGCATGTTCTCTAAATTTAGCCTCGCTTTTTCATTACATTTCCAAAGCACTAATTCATTTCAAATTCGGTTGAGAAAATCCACTTTTTTGTCCATTATTCTCTCATAAATAAGCCCATGGGGCTTGCTTTGACGTTTAAGGGTTAATGCTGGGTTAGTCCAGAAGTCGTTGGACATTTCAATATTTCTGCGACGCCACTCTCCATTCCTAGTTCAATTAGGTTGCACATCAAATCCTTTCCACCCATTGCCTGTCACCAAGTTTGTAGGGTTTTCTCGGTGTAATTTGTAAGCTTTGGTCATGTACAGATCGTGAGGGATTGGACCGCAACTTGTTTTAGTAACCAAAATAAGTTATTGGCTCTGACACTATGGAAGAGGCATTACAGGAACACTCAATTTTTTGGGCTAAATACCACTGTAGCAAATATATTCCGTCCATGATTCTACTAAAATGCATTCTCGTCCTTCACATGTTCTATTGTGGTCAGAGCTCCTCGTAGCATAGCTGCTTGTTTTTTAAGGCGTGGAATAATTATTCTTTGTATTAGTTCTTTGTCACGATTCTTGTTCAATTCTTGTCGTCTTGGCTGTTTGTTGGTGTTTGAGTGAGCTCTTAACCCCTAACTGCCTAAGCGTCCATTTTTTGGACGATGTACAGATTTCATCCAAAATTTCTCATCCGTCATGCACTTTTTGCAATGTGGAATTTTTACTGTAGATTCTATGGGAAGTTAGCTTCATGCATATGTGATCTGATTAGAAAGGGGATGATTTGTGATTTTTTATGCCTCATTTCATGTTGTAGTGATTCACCCAAAATTTTGAAGATTTCAATGTAAAAGTGCTCTAAAAAAAGTCAACTCATAAAATTGAGCAACCAAAAAATCTCCGAAAATCACTACACTTAGAGTATTACATTCCAACCAATCACAATGAATTTCATCCGTAGATTGCCAATATCGTATTCGTAATTGAATTACAAAATAATTTTGAGTTTCACGTTTCAAATTTTATACAAAATCATTGATAATAGCAATCATAGATCTAACCGTATGGATAGAATCTAAAATTCATAATGTACAACTTTTATTCATATATCAAGTTCAAAATATCCCTCTAGGTTGCATTTAATAATGCATCTTTGCAAAACTACCGAATTTGGAGAGGGCTCTAGGCATTCAGGGGTTAACAACAACGGGTGTCGCTTAGACTGGTAGCATTCGTCTTATTCCTCTTCTTCTACACCACCATGAGCAAGAATAGATGATAATCAGATGTCACAAGAGAATAAGATGGGACGAGGCCGGTTGGTTGTTACGACTTTCCTGCTTATGATAATTCACTAGCAACACCAAATCATGTATATCACGACACTGCTCAAACGGAATCAGCGGGAATCGAACCCGGACCATATAATTGTAATACAACGTCCTTCACCAACCAACCTAGGAACCATGATTTGGCGACCACCAACAAAACAAACACCAAATTATACCCTTACAAGATCTAACCATTCACTGTTACTGTTGTTACTAGTACTTGTTTCCGGTCACTAAAGTGTCTATTCCCGAAAGGGGAGAGTAGTCTTGTACCAATGGCCCTTTGTCTAGTGTGCACTGGATCATTGTCAAGACGAACAAACACTTTATTCACGCCGGCCTCAAAAGAGGTCCGGAGTTTTTATCATTTATCATCACAGGAGAATCCACTTCCGACTTAGGGTTTACAGGGAGTACCGGTAGTGTCTATATTTGGTATTGTACAAATTATATTCTACGATTTGTATACACAAAGCGTCGCTTACGTTTCTGACATACCGCACACTGTAGTATCACATAAACCTCACTGTATTGGAACGTTGTCATTTCAGGTGTCGTAGGTTTCGTAGAGATTGGAGCAATTTTTAGGTTAAGTTGTAGCAATCTCCCCCAACTAACACGGAGTTCCTTTATAAGTTTTTGATTTGGTGATCGCAGTTAATCCATCGGAGGAATACCTCGGCTTTTGAGGGAAACTTGCAAGTGTAGGAGCATTATAAACCTTGGAGCGTTATTTCAGGTGTCGTAGGTTTCGTAGAGATTGGAGCAATTTTTAGGTTAAGTTGTAGTAATCTCCCTTACACGGAGTTCCTTGATAAGTTTTTTGGTTGGTGATCTCAGTTAATCCATCGGAGGAATACCTCGGCTTGAGGGAAACTTGCAAGTGTAGTGTAGGAGCAATCTTACTGTATTGGAACGTTGTTATTTCAGGTGTTGTAGGTTTCGTAGAGATTGGAGCAATTTTTGATTGGAGCAATTTTTGAGTTAGGTTGTAGCAATCTCCCTTAACTTACACGGAGTCCCTTCATAAGTTTTTGCTTTGGTGATCGCAGTTAATCCATCGGAGGAATACCTCGGCTTGAGGGAAACTTGCAAGTGTAGTGTAGGAGCATTGTTGAGTCCACAATGTCGGGCTTCACAGGATTCAACGCTTCTTCGCAGAGCACGACAGCGTCGTTCTCGTTTGGAGCGTCCTCAGGTCCAGCAGCATTTGGTTCTACCCCAGCAGCAGCAGCAGGTAGCACTCCGGCATTTGGTTTCGGAGGGGCTGCTGCCTCCTCGGGCGGGGGATTTGGGTCATCCGGCTTTGGAAGCAGTGGCCTTTTCGGTGGAGCTTCCTCTTCCCCCTCCCCCTTTGGCGCTACTCCCTTGTTTGGAAATTCGGCCTCTCAAGCTGCATCGGCAGCTTCGTCTTCTCCATCTCCGTTTGCATTTGCACAATCCCCAGCTGCTCCCAGTGCAACCTCTGCAGCAGCCCTTTCAATGTTTGGAGCCTCCTCTTCTTCATCTGGCGGAATCACAAATGCTCAATCCTCTGCCACTCCAGCGTCCTCTTCATCTCCTTTCGGTGCTTCTGCCAGCGCAGGAGGAGGCTTTTCGGGACTCGGAAGCTCACTTGGCAATTCTGGCTTCGGATTTGGTGGTTCAAAATCGTCCTCGGCGGCTGGAACCACTGCAACTGCGCAGCCAGCTGCACCTTCTTCAGGTACTGTACTGTTGTCCCTCTCTATTATGACATGTTTGGGAAGCCCTAACTTCAAGGTGGCAGGCATGGATTAGTCACAGAAATGACTTGTCACATGTGTATTGCTTGAAACAATAATATCGTCATATTATGGGGTGTCATATTATGGAGGGCAGATTGTATGATCTTTTGATTTCACGTTCCCGAAATCGCGAAGTCGCTGCTGGATCATCTTCTTCGTAGGAAAAGATCAGGTCCTGGTTACGCACACAGAATATCTCAGTACCAGGACAGTATCTTGAATAATAATGTCCTTATCAGCTGATCGGTGCTCGGGATTTTGTACATTTTTATTCATAAGAAACCACGAATATAGGTTATATGCAGGCGCTTTAGCAATGACAACAACATTGGTGGTTTCTCATTTCTCTACGTAGTCTATATTGCAAGTGCTTATCTGATCTGCGCGGGTTTCCCAATGGTCCCTTCGTTCTGGGAAAGCGGAATATCCTCGATCTCCGGCTTCTAATCCAGCAACAATTTGAACGGTTTTAAACTTTTTTCAATCAATGTATGTGCGCTTCCTGCTCAAGGAAAGGGTCTAAAAGAATAGTGTAAAACAGTAAAATAATGCAGTCGAAAAATTACGAGAACGGGAATACTCCGTTTTCCAGTAATTAGGTAGAGTTCATGCACACTCAAGGAAGATTTTGGAGTGGATAGGGTTTAGCCTGCATTGGAGCCCAAATTCTTCAAGATGGTATCATTGCCACGCATGAGGTAACCGTACAAACAAACATTATGACGTATTCTGTGTTGGTGGTCGATAGGATTTACATATTCCATGAATTTTTTTGTGTTTTTGTACTCAACTGAGTAGTAAGATTCTGACGAAGGTTGATGAGGAGATTGATATTTCTTGGCGTACAATTTCTGAGTATCGTTTGTTTGTCTTACCTCTTCACGATGCAGGTGCATCAGCCGGCTTTGGCACAAGTCCCCTTCTCGGAGGAAGCAAGACTGCGACTCCAGGATTTGGTATGACTTCAGGAACTCCCCAGTTTGGTGCCTCCTCATCTGCATTTTCTTTGTCGCAACCAACTCCTGCAGCATCCCCTCCTGGATTTTCTTTTGGGGGTAATTCAAGTGCCACCCCGTCTTTTGGATTTGGGGGTCAGTCTACCCCTGCCGCAGCCGCATCGTCAGCAGCCGCAACGACGAGTCCCTTTTCTGGATTTTCTTTTAATTCGAGCGTCACACCTGCCGCTACTTCAGCTCCAGCTCCAGCTGCTAGCTCTCCATTTGACGCAACAATTGCGATCCCGAACCAAACGCAAGCTCCATCGTCCTCTCTCTTTGGCTGGTCTACGTTTGGATCCACGAGTGCATCTGCGGTACCGACGTCATCTTCTTTGTTGAACGTTCCGCCTTCTTCCATACCTTCCTTCTCTCTCCCTGGTAGCACGTCAGCGAAAGCGAGCTCTGCTTCTGCGTCGGGGTTAAGTTTTCCATCATCTGCAGCATCCGCTCCATCCAGTGCAACTCCTGCTGCTTCAAGTGGGTTCGGATTTGCTTCTTCGACTCCAGCATTGTCGACAGGTATGAATTTGCTTCAGATAAGTGCAACTCGGAGTTAATTCTGGCAGGCTCCTTGTATTATGTCCCAGCATAATAGATTTCGCAAGCTACATTTAGTTAGTTAAGCTCGAATTCAAAGAATGTCATCTCGATGGCCAGAATTGTATTTCAGCTGAAAAAAAATATCAACTAGATTTGGTCATTCAGGCGTTTAGAGGTTAATATTCACCAAAATTACAAATTTTATTTTTAGAATTTGAAGTTTGGTATGACTGGCTAAAACTAGACATTCTATTCTAAAATTCAAAAAAGCAATTTTTTCAAGGGAGAGAACATCATTAGTTTCCCGAAATAGTAAATTCTATAACACTAGGACAATATTGAGGTCTTTGTCTTTGAAAAATTCTCCTCGGTGGAGTTTAATTCAGATTGACATGATTCAAATTGGGTTGGAAAGTAGACTTGATTTCCTATTTGAAAATATTTTTTATTTTTTATAATTTTTTTCATCCTGAGCAGCCCGAAAATATGGCAGCGACCATAAAATGATCGTTCGGTCACTTAGGGGTCAACGTTGTTTATTGTTTAATTCTGTTCAGACTTTCCTTATAATCTTAAGCTGTTTTTATCCCTACACGTCTACCACCTCTTGGATTTACGAAAGATCCATTGCTTTCAGTTCTTTCTTGAAGAGTCTCCAGTGTTTCTTATGATTAGCATGGGGATATATTGGTACTCCACCAGAAACTACACAGTCATCCACTTTGGCTTCTTTATGAGGCCCTTTTTTTTTTTTTTTCCTCAGCAACACTTGTGTCCAGTACAGGGGGTGGACTCGGTCTCAATTCGCTTGCCAAGACAGCTGCAGCTTCTACTCCTGCAGTTTCAGCAACAGCAATCTCCAGCACTGGTAAACACAACACAACACCTTGACGCTATTCCCAACAGATAAGGATTATGTTTAATGAGGATTATTGTATACATTTTTTCTTTCTGGATTTTATTTGGTTGCTTCCAAGGTCAAATAATCATTTGATTCTCCCTTCTCCTGGCAGGTCTCGTGCATGTGAACACTTCAGTGAACATACATGTATAGGTGTATTTTTTATTTTCTTGTTGATGAACGCAACATTCTAATCTGCGTCTCTCTCTCCCTCTTCTTTCTCCTGATGTCTATGTATTTTGAGCATGTAAAAGGTTGTGCAGCATGAATTGGTCCGATGTGCTTTTACTTTTGTTGTTTAGGCTTTGGGATGGCATCCGGAAGCGTAGGGGCGTTCAATTTCAGTACAGTGTCGACAAGCGGTACAACAGCAGCAGCTACTCCAAGATCGACTACAACAACAGCACCCACTACCGCTGCGGCTTTTACTCCAGCAACCACAGCTGCTGGGTACGTGCTATCCAAATGAATGAAGAAGTGATCCATTCCCTTTTGAAGAACCCGTGGACTAAGATGAGTAGAGGACTGCAAAAAAGTTTTTTTTGGATTAGTTGTGCATTTTGTAGTAGATTTTTCCATTAATATTTTTCCCAGATTAGTTGTGCAGGCTATTATCATCACCATAATATGATGTTTGATGAGAGTGCATTTTGTTCAGATGGCCAAGAATGTGGCTGACAGGTAAGCACAGTCTAGAAGCAATGTTGGGAAGAGTCCAGAACTATCTAATTTTCTGATCTAATCACTTTTCTTTGTGCAGAACAATCGGATCTCTCACCACTACACCTGCACAGACACCGAAGCCTCCTTCAGAAATTGTCGGAAAGACTGTTGAAGACGTAATTTTTGCACGAACTTCACTTTTACTCGTGCCTCTGGCTGGACACATTAATGCTGAAACCATTGGGAAGGCATTTGGGCAGTTCTGTTGATTGACGTCAGCTTCATGGTTTAGTGCTTAAATATACTTGATTTACATTGTCAAGAGTGTAGTTAAGAGCTCACACGGTGCTATGAAATTGGTTGTAGATTATCAAAGAATGGACTCACGAGCTACAAGAACGGACATTAAAGTTTCGCAAGCAGGCAGAGTCCTTGGGCGAGTGGGATCGACGGATTATTGTGAATCGGAATTTATTGATTAAGCTCGAGGTATGACCTTTGAGAGTCGCCATGACTCCCTTGTGATGTGTTTTGACATTCCCAAATCTGGACTCTCATTTTCTATTGTTGATATTCATGGTTGTGATCAGAAGGCGTCAGTGCCCGCATCTACTAAATTTTGGCTAAAAATCGATTCATTATGCAAAACTGCCTCTGCTCATTGAGCAGCTTCAAGTTTGTAGCACGCAGTATATTTTGGTATCGACTTAGCAGTTGTATGCTCCTGTTTCTTATGATATAATTTAATTTTTGAAATGATTGTGCATCATGGTATTTAGAGGCCTTTTTTTTCTCCCAGTTGGATAGTTCTGGACTTCCCAGATTTACTGGTCAGGTTCATACTCATTACAGTTTCTCCTGTATGGGAAGAAGTTTGATTTCGTAATAATGCCTTTCAGAGAAACTACTGACTTAAGGTTCATGTGGCTTCAGAGTGAGGTAGCATCAGTGGTTGAATCACAACACAGTCTCGAGCGACAATTGGAACTTATTGAAACTCACCAGCAGGAGGTACATACCGTCACTACCGTCACTACAGTAAGGTTTAAAAACTAGTTGCATTGAACTCACTCTTTATATTTTTCCGGAGGTTCCATAATCTTCATTATCGGAAATGTTTTGAAACTGCTGAAGCGTACTTTATCTGCAGGTGGAGAAGTCACTGGAAAGTATGGAAGAGGAAGCTGAAAAGTTATACAGAGATGAGCGGCCCAGTTTATTGGAAGATGAAGCTGCTGCTACTCGTGATATGATGTAGGCCTTTCTTTAACCTTTGTAGTTGATGGGGTGCACAATCTGGCTTGATTCCTTATTTATGTCTTTCTCGAGGTTAATTACAGATGCACTGACTTCTACAAGTGAGTTTTTTTTTCGTCTCCCAGTTTATGAGAGCATCTCCGCTCCTACCCCTTAAAACAGTAAATAGAATCTTTTTATTCATATGGAATTAGAACTGAAGTGTTTTGCCATTGGAAATGCATCGAGGAATCACATAAAATAGACACACAATAAATTTAGATTTGGATATCAGACGAGCAAAACATACCTAAACATCCCCATTGCAAGATAAAGAAAATATTGCAAACTTCAAAATTTGCTGAAAATTTGTTGTTGACTTGGAAAATTTGATTGATTTGCATGATTTGTCATGGTAACATCTTTTATTCATATCGTCAATCTCCACATAGATTTCATCGTGTTTATTTCATGTGATTTTTCAACGTGCTTCCAATGACAGCACACTTTAGTTGTAAATTCCATGTTATGACAGGATTCCTTAAAGGGGTTGGAATGGAGATCTGTAAACTACTCTGATGTAGTAGTTTACAGATTACTTTATCCGAGAATACTCTTTCAAACATAAAGACTGCTATTTATCGGTATTTTTTGGTATTCACTGGAAAGTTCTGTTATGTTATCCAATGATCAAGTACTAAGGATGCAACATACGGAACAGGTTTGAACAAGCAGAGTTTGTGGAACGTGAGTTAGAGAGGATGGGCGAGCAGATTAAAGAAACGATTCAGAATATGAATTCTGCTCAGGTATGAATTAGGTTTTTTGAATGTTATGCTCTTTCCACAGTTTACGTGACATATTGCTGGCACATAGTGTCTGTTGTATTAATCTTTTCAGGTCTTTGTTACATTCTGGCGTTTCAAACTTATTCTCCTTGGTGGAAATTTCTGGGCGTGTTTTTGTAGGGGACAGACTTGGATATGGCGGAAGGGGCAAGTCCTTTGGATTTGGTTGTCCGCATTTTAAATAACCAGTTGACATCACTGCTCTGGATTGACGAGAAGGTACTGAGGACTCTAATATTTCTTTTAATTATTGCCTAAGTGCCATCATTGTATCCATCTTCTGGCCAATTAAGGGCCGCTTCACACTATGGCCGTCCAAGTCAAGAGGCTGTGGGATTGAGTAGCCAAATTTTGTTGAGAGTCCAAAGAAATGGACTGAAAATAGGCAATAAAATATGTTTTGATTTTTTCTGAAAAGAATCAACGGCCTCTCGACCATAGTTTGGGTTTCTATTCCTGTTCGACCCAAACTTCCTTCGAGAGTCTGTCAACCTTGGTCAAAAAGTATTGCCATGTAGGCATTTTGAAGGGTGACAGCCTTTGGACTTCGTCCTCTAGCGTGAAGGGTCAAAGGCCAAATTCTTGGTTTCTTGCAATCCGATTGGTGGAAATTGACGGCCTCTCGATCTTCGGCCGGCCCTAAGTTTAGTGACATAGTTACCAGTACCTGCACATACACTATCATCATTTTGACACTATTTCTTGTCGTATGACAGGCTGGGGAGCTTTCAGGGCGGATTCTATCTTTTGCCGATCAGGGGGCACTACTTGACAAAGGACACAGGGGATCTCGTCTACGTGGAGCCTGATTGAATTGCAGTGTGATTAGGGTTAGAGCAGGCTGTCAATTCTGGACATTTGGCTCTTTTTATAGCGCATGTTACTGAAGTTGGAGTGGTTGTGATGCTGTCAAGGACATTGAAGATCAGACGCGTAAACCACATTATCAGAGCCATGACTATGTCAATGGGTGAGATAGCTGTGTAGTTTACTAGCACCCAGAAGACTACTGAGGAAATCTAGTCAGGGATGTTATCACCTCCAAATGTTTTAAATGTAGGGCTAAGGTTGATTGTCCTAAAACCACCAACTTAAGCAATCTGGCCTATTTTTGGCAGTGCTAAATTGGAAAAAAAAATATGACTGCATTCGAAATAGGTTTTGATGAGGATTGCAAAAATTTGCAACATCTAATTCGCATTTGTCAATTTTATACAAAATTCCAAAGTGGAAAGTAACCTTTGACCCATACATCACATACCAATTTCCTAAGTTCACACTTTGTTGTTCCTAGATTCCGCTCATGAGCTATCCCAAAACCGCCAACTATTTCTTTGCAATGCTTGGCATGCCATTGATCTGCTTGAGAGTGAAATTGGTGGTTTTGAGTCTGAACTGTGGTAGCCCCAAGAAAGCTCTACATCAGAAACTTCAAGGCATGTGAACATGGTGCCATGATGGTGCATTGAAATGCAATTAAGGTAATTTGGTGCCAACCTCCATACCAATCTAGTAAGGATAAAATGACACCAAAATGACTTGTATGCAGCCTTTGGTGTCAAAATGGCACCAAAATAGTCAGGCCCAACTTTTCTGATGTACATGTCATGATTGGGGGAGGTGGTGGTTTTAGGACATCCTACCTTACTATCACTCTTATGTTTGGCTCTGGTCCCTCTCATTCAAAATATTCACATTCTTCACAAAATTTTGAATGCAAAATGACTTGTCCTATATGTTGCTATTTTGAAAATTTGTGGCAACACTACAAGTACTAAAAGTATATGAGACCCACTGGTAACTGGGACTGGGATCAATTGTGGAAGACTGATATGAAGACTACGGAATTGTGAAACAACCACAAAGTAAAGTGCTCTATTGCCTTAACCCTAAAGCGTCTACACTATAGTTACCTGGTCAAACCTCATCAATTCCTCACATTTTAAAGTGCTGTAAAATATGCAATTTTAATAATTTTGAAGAATAATAAATTGCACTAGAAAGTAGAAGATAGTCCCCACACTTTTTTAGTTGAGACCGTTTTCATTTGAAATTAGGAACTAGGTGAAAATCAATGTTTGACTAGAAAACAACCAAACATGGCCCTATGGGGCTCCTTGCACGCTTTGGGGTTAACTCCTAAACGTCCTCACCCCTCTCCAAATTCGGTATATTTGTAAAAATGCATCATAAAATGCAATCAAGAGGGATATTTTGAACTTGATGTATGAATATAAGTTGTACATTATAAATTTTAGATTCTATCAATGTGGTTAGATCTACGATTGCTATCACCAATATTTTTGTATAAAATTTGAAACTTGAAATTGAAAATTCTTTTGTAATTTGATTGCGAATAAGATATTGACAATTTGTACATTAATTATTTTGTGATTGGTAGAAACATAATACTTTAAGTGTAGTGATTTTTGGAAATTCTTTGGTTGCTTAATTTTATGAGTTGACTTTTAAAAAGCACTTTTTACACTAAAAGCTTGGCCTTTTTGTGTAGAATTGGTTCTTTTTTCTTAAATAAGGTTCAATACATGGAATATTTGAAACAATCCTTAATATTCTCATTTTCACCATACCTATAAGGAAATTTGATTCTTTTTGCCAAAATTCAGCATTTAATTTTATAAATTGCCCCCCTTCACTTATTGTAGATAATGGTGGAATGGCTAAGCCTGGATTCTAAATCACCCCCTTAACCCCTAAATGTACCAGGGTGGCCCTAGAATTGACAATTTAAGAAAAACCATCATAAAGTACTATTTAGAAGAATATTTTGAAATTGGTATACAGATGAAAGTTCTAGATTTTGAATTTTAGATTCCATCCATACGGTTTGATTCACATATACTATCACCAATATTTAATTATCAAATTTGAAAGTTAAAATTAAAAATTCCTTCTAAATTCAATTACAAACAAAAATTTAATATTTTTTGAGTAAAATTTGTTGGAATGAATTTGAAATGAGATACTCTTAAATGTGGTGATTCTTTGAAATTTTTGTGTTTCTTAAATCTATGACCTCATGTTTGCAAGGCCACTTTTGAACTACAGTCAATGCAATTTTGGCTTGGTCAACGACTTGACATACTTCTACATTTGTAATTTTAGAAAAATATGTAATCAAGTATGACTAAATCCAATCGTTAGATAGGACAAGAACTTGGTGAAGAATCTCCAAAAATTGGATGGCTTTCATCCAAGCTTAGATGAGAACGTGAGAAGGGTTTGAATCTGTTAGTCGTCTAGTTTCTGGACGCTGTGACGTTTAGGGGTTAATGCAATTTTATAAATTTCCCCCCTTCACATATTGTAGATAATGGTGGAATGGCTTAGCCTGGATTCTAAATCGCCCCCTTAATGCACTATTCACCTGTGGGGCTCATTTTTCTGAAGTTTCCATTTTGGACACCTTGAGTCATTTTCTGGAAAAAAGAATTGCAAATTTGGGCTTACGACCTCAATTAGTCTAGGGAGACACTCTTGGGAAATTTTAACCCTTGGAAGGAAGGGGGTTATTTTTTAACGTGGGCCCCAACATGCACAAATAGGGAGCAGGTTTTGTCATCTTGCATTGTCGTCAAGATGGGCCAACATCTACTTCATTGTAGTCCAAACAAAGCCTTATCATGATTGCGTCATTCTCTAAAAATACTTTGCACTTGACTCATTACCATCCATAACTATTCTCAAGATCTACGCAAGACTAAACTGATCTAATACATATCTCATTCCAATCACTCATAACATTCAATAGCATGCACTGTCTTTGCCTTGGCTCTACAGTAGATGGTGTGGAATATTCCACACCCAACAGTACTTCATCAGTAGCTAAGTGGACAAGTGGAAGTGGACAGGTGAAGGTTCAAGGTGATGAGCAAAGTGCATGAATGTTATGCCCGTCCTAGACGGCATGCTGAACCAACCAATTCTCACCTAATTCCGTCCAGAATCAGATTGCATCTTCATGATATTTCCTTCTCTCTATGAAAAGTAAGTTCTTGCACCAACTCCCATTTCTAATATGCATTACTTCTTATTTCTTAGGTTTAGTGTATTTCTACCTTATGGCTTTTTGAATGCAAATGTTATGAACTCAAACTCAATCTTGGCAATCAGTGTATAAGGTGGAGTCACATAACTGAAGCAATAAGGTGAGAGGTGCAAAACGGTGAGACGGAAGGCAAAAAGTAAACCCATTCCTGACAGAATTCTCAGATTTTTAATCGGTTGTATTCGTACCTGATACACCTATTTGACAGATTTTTCAAGTAACTCCTAGTACCATATTATCGTAATACCCTAGAGCAAGCTCCCTGTCTCCCTAGGCAAGAATACAAAGGATAGAATATGCCTCCTGGGAGGTCTTTGAGTTCAACTTGAAATGACCAAGAGCCAATGAACCAACTACAAAGAAATACCGTATGCATTATGACGATTCAGCAAGATATTCTATCCCTAAATACTTGGGTAGGAAGGGACCTTGATGCTTCATTGACGCTGGAGTCCTAAACAATCCCCATTACAACTTCAAATACTATGGTGCCAATCCGTAGTTATCACACGACCAGACAATCTATTTTCTCAACCAGGGAAACACATCGGGTGATGTTGGTAGACGAGCTGTCAAAACTTCAACTCCTGTGTCCGTAACCTTCAGAACAAAATGCTAATTTCAGTTCATAAATTCCTATGCAAATAAGAAACTATCAAATGAATAGGGATTGATTAGAAGCACACAGTACTCCATAAGATTTTAAAAGGCGAGAGAAATGTGTTACGTACCAGGAGAGTATGCTCAAATTGCGCACTGCGCATGCCATCTGAGGTTACCGCAGTCCATCCATCTGGCCACATCTTATCTTTCCAGGTACCTGATTACATTTCTGAAGTCAGTTACTATGTCTTCGTAGAATGCAGCATTACTTTTTAGTAATCACAATTTGTAAGAGACTGACCTGCATTAATCATGGGTTCGATAGTGAAGACTTGCCCTGCTTTCATTACCCCAACAGCTTTGTTGCCTGCAGATTGTGGTTAAGGAGAGAGTTCAAAGGTATCTAGAAAGAAAACTATATTTACTGCAGGACTTGGCTTGCGGTGATGTTTTGAAGACCTGTGATACCGCCCCCCTTAGATTGACCAAAAAATTCATGTTAAGTCAATAGGCATCAGATTCATTTAGTCCTTATGAAGAGCTAATGTTAACCAGATATTTAGTGTAGTGCAAATGGTGTTAATGTTAGTGTGATATACGTGTCCTTGACATTAACTTGATAATGTACTAGAAACTATTAAGTTGACATTGAGTCAACATTAACATGACATTGATTTAACATTATCTTTATAATGATTTAATGGATTAACATTAATTTTCCATTAACATATAAATATGCATAGAATATAAATTTAAAGACATCATACATAGAAATTGGGGCACATAAGGTAGTGACAAATCACATTCTACAATCTAAAAGGATACGGGCATAATGTGGAATATTGGGTGCACAATGGAAAAGCTCCCCAATTCCATGACCGCAGTAAGACTTCACCTGCACCCCAAACAGTTGTTATTAGTTTTCGAAGCTAGGTTTCATTTATCTTAAGAGATGCTCATAAGTCTCCATTTGGCTTCTTTACATGCTCTACCCACCTTCGAAAAAACTGAATAAAGAATTCAAAACAAGACTGATAGGAAAGCCTTCAGCTTATACTAGATTGTCATCAGGTAAATATAAAGAGAATAGGGAGATTGTGTAAGTACCACAGAGAGACCATTCAAAGACGCATGTCTACTAATAACCTCACCAACCTCCCGATAACGAACTCCAGGTTTCACTGCACAAACAAGGGGCTTCAGTCCAGGACAACGTTCCACGAGACACCAATAGATTTTCAACACAAAAAACGTTTATGAAATAGAATGGTTATTTAGGCAAAAAAATTCAGCTAGAAAACGAATTAGAAAACATACTAAGTTTTAAGCAGGGTTGGAAGCAAACCTAAGGCAATTGCTTTCTCAAGGCATTCATAAGTACTCCGCACAAGATCCTCGGATGCTTTATCTACTTTCCCCACAAAGAAAGTTTCGTTCAAATCACCTGTTCACCCACGAGCGAGCTCAATTTCAGCGACTGAACTGTATGTGGCTGGATGAAACATTTAACTTGCTCTGGTCTATGCTTTGAAAGAAAGGTGAAAATATAGATCGAGTTTCAGGTAAACAGAACACAAGACAATGAACACCAAAAAGTGTAACTAAAATCTTTCCGAGGAGACTTCAATGAGCAATATCTGCTGATCACATAAGACCAGCCAAACAAATTTACCATGACAGCCATTCAAATTGATGGTTACGTCCACATTGACGATATCACCCTCTTCTAAAGGCCTGCAGGAATTTACCTGGGTTAGACCGTGTCACTTGTGATTAAACATTTGCAACCAACAAATATAAATTTCAGTTATTCACTCTAATGGTGTTTGATAATAATAAATCAGAAGAGAAGATGCCTGCAACTGCTACATACAATGGTGAAAGCACAATGAAGAATGTGATCTAAAACAACAGAGAACATAAAGATCAACGGCAAATTAACCCACATGGCAATTTTTATTCCAATAAATATATAAACAATGGGCGAAACCAAAGTGATCAAGAATATAGTTCACCTTGCATCAGGTATGCCGTGGCAGATTATTTCATTTACTGACCTGTCATTCAAACCATACAAGACATTTAGCCGTGTGTTTTGGTAACGAGTTGCAAAACACATACATGTGTTCCTGTGTGCAGTGACGCACGGAAACGTCATATTTAAGAAAAGCAGAGGGTTGGTGTCTCACGTGCAACAAGATTTTGGGAAGAAGTGATAGTTCAAAGGTGAAGGGTAGCCACCTGCAATTGGAAATAACAATTTCAGTGACCTCGCTCATCCAACACCTCTATACAATATTCTACATGACATACTACAGAATACAGATGGTTAGAAATAGCAAAAGACACAAAAGCATACTGTTGGTTCTAGGGTACACGAGTCAAAAATACAGGGCGCAGATTCATCCACGATTACATAAAATGAAAGGATTTAAAGAGCCGCAAGATCAAATTCAACAATAAAGAGGGAGATGGGTTGTACCAGCAGCAACAGTAGCCTCATGCACGATCCTGTCTATCTGATCAGTTGTCACTCCTGGCTTAATGGCTCTTGCTGCTATATCGAGTATCTCCCTCCCAACCTGAAAAAAACTCAAAATCACTCAAAGCATTTACCATATTCTGCAATTTCCATTAAAAACTTTGGAGGAAAAAGAATTCTCGGCTTACTGCATTTAAATGAAGAAAAAGAAAATGAAAAAGAGATGACAAGAAACATCTTCTGTCAAAAAAAACACTGCCAAACTGTACAACGAGTTTGACATAGACTACCACAATCAAATGCGTTCAAACTAGGTCCTTAGCATAAGATTAAACTTTCATTATGAACGGCAACTACAAGCCATCAATAGCCAATTGTTATATCCACCTTAGCACAGGAGTTGTACACCGTGTAATCACAGAAATCATAACCTACATTTAAGACCATGATATGAATCACAGATTACAGCAAGGTACACTCCCAAGACAAACAGTTGAGGTGTGAGGAAAACTGAAAAATAGGACAAAAGAACGAGGTAAAATGTGAGCAACAACGATAAAATAACAGGAGCCCCGTTCTGAGAACATCACATACCCTACATGTTTCTCGTAGTTTGGCAATTTGTGCTGGAGACTTGATCTGCGACAATCACAACATCAGTGATCGAAGTATTAAAAATTGCTATGTCGTTATCATTTCTATCCCTCATTAAAACAGTTTCTTATAAAATTCCTCATAAATTCCTCATAAAAGCCTCCTAGGACACTGACGCAACAACTAAAATGGAGAAAAGTGAAATCACACTAGATGGATGTTTCGCATCAGGTTATAAGTATAAAATTCGAAACTGAAACACATTTTAAAACGTACCTCAACACTTCTCTGCCATTCGCTATTGATTTCCTGGTTTGGATTACCCTGCTCAATAACACACCAAGAAACCATGAGATGCCACTTCTAGCATTACAAAAGCGAAGCCTTAAACACAGCAACTACATCAAAGTATGATCCAATGAAAGTCATAAATTTTGGATTGTAGGAAAAAGGACAACCGTGGAAGACCAATCAGGACGAGGAATGTGGTCGGGAACAAGTCGGCGAGGTGATATAGGATATGCTCTCAATGGTCTGTACATTCATAAAGCAAAACATTAATAGGTACTTTTTTAGAAGGTGTTATTCTCCCATCCTGTAACATCTGACTTCGAAGCATTTTAAATAAGTTGCAGTGCTAAACTTACCCTGACCAATCAAAAACGGGCAATTGCATGCTTCGACTTTGGCCCTTTCGTAGACAATACATCCACCCCTGAGCCAAAGCAACAGCATGTAGATCTTGAATGCCATGTGACTCACCCTCCTCCTTTCGATTCACGGGATTGTGGACAGCCTTGTGTGAACTCCATGATTCCTTAAAGCATTCCTGCGAACTGCCCAAACGTCCTTGTCATAAGAGAGACAAGAAAAAACGTCTCATAATCACCGGGCGCCCATCCGTTGAAATAGCAAATTCTCTCTTTAAGAATCTACACTAGCCAAAGTAAAATAGAATATGCAAGTGCTGAAAAGTCAAGATAGTTTGGTGGCGACACTGGATTGGAGCTGTACCAAAAGGACGCGTTAACTCGCGGCAGTTTCAGCTCAAGACATTTCGGGCACCTGCAAAGCATAGGACTGCATCAGCAAACTCCTTACCAAGGACTCATGATTTTAAAATGACAAATTCAATAGATCATATTGTAAAAAAACACATTTCAGATGGGACCAAATTTTAATCACCAGAATCAGTGAAGAACATTGTATGTGTTGGTCAAAGAAAAAAATTAATTTGAACAAAAGGAAGTCTATATTAAGCCTACTCAAAACTGCTAAAAGAAACATGAGGCCCAATTTGGGCTTCATGGTCCTTTAGGGGTTTTCCGGTACAATCTCCATTTATTACAGTGCGAGAGTTCCACAGATTCAGAATAGACCAGTGTCCCACCATACCGACAACTCTAAACTTTTGCCCCTAGAGTAGTTTCATCTCCAAAAACCCTGGCTAAGAATCAGTCGTACCTTCCAATACCATATTCCTACACAAATTTACGTTTCAGCAGACCTCCTGCCAGCTGCCATGGATTAAGGTAGAGGATACTAAAACCATTAGGGACTTGATCCCGTGACCCCTGCTCCCAACAGCAACTCATCTCTTCCAATACACTTGGTTGGCCTTTAACTAGCAAGAGTTCTGTAAGCATGAATTGGTTAAATATCTATAGCCACTGATCTCTGAATGGCAATGGGCTTGTCCAGTGATTTTTTGTTGCTAACTTTAGCCAAAGTACTACGTTAAATTTGGGCTGGCTAATTTATACAAAGGATTTTTGAAAAAAAAAAGAAGGGAATAATAGCCAGATTTCCTACATGGAGTCAAGATGTGTAGCCTCTTTAACCCCTAAAGGACCGTAAGGCCCCCACGCGGCTTCTAGAACTAGAAAGTGAGGAAATTCGGGTTCTTGGGCTTTGAATTGTAGGATGAGAAACAAAGAGACCCTAGCTCTTTTTGAGAGGCGAATTTGTAGGTACTTCTTGATCGGAAATTCATCAAGTAAGCAATTTTTGGTGATTTTTTTGAGTTGCACGGTGGGTATCTAGGCGTCACTTCAGACCCTCATATCATCCTCCTCTCACCTCCAAATTACTTGAAACTTTTTGCACATGTTTAAAATGATGATTTCTACTTACAGTAAAAATTTCAGAATTTTTGGAGCACTTTTGAACAATCCGATTTCAGCATGGGTACAAAACACCCCGAACGAGTTCCATCAATCTTCTCAACGGTGACATTTTCTCAAAAATTGTGCGATTTTGTTGATCTTTTTTTCATAAAAAAACTACGTAAGTTTTCTTTAGCTTCAACGGTGCCGATCGTCAAAATTACCCCACACCAATGAGGAATTGAGCTTGCTACAAGAGCTAGTCAAGAAAACAAGAGCTAAGTTCAACACCCCCGGTCCTTTAGGGGTTAAACCTAGGTCTCACCTAGGTATTGCCTAAGTAGCACCTAGGTAGCACGTGTATTACACTGATATTACCTAAAAGAGCATCCAAGGAGGCTGGATTGCTCTTCAAGCCATCAAAAAGTGGCAAAAATGCTAAACTGTCTCCTGATAAAAATAAAATCACTCGGCTTGTCTACTTCACTAATAGTGGTCTACAACCTCCCACATTGAAATTTCTCAACAGATTTGGTTCTTGCAGTATCAAAAGTGATCTCTCTATACTGCTTTCCCAATAAAAGCACACCTCCTACATATTGGTTAAAAGCAACGGAAAGAGCGTCCTCTCCCTTGTGTCATGACAAGTGCCTATTTGAAGTTCAAGTTGACCACGAGCACCTCCACCAAACCCTAACCAGACTAAAGAGTCGCCTTACCGACAATGAAATGGCACATTAAAAAAAGAGAAAAAATGAAAAAAGCAAGATTACATGACAAGGCAATCGATAATTTTCCCTAAACCTGAAGATTCACGTACACTAGGAATATGCTAAATCCTTAAAAGATATCACACTAAAAACTCCATCCCGAGGCTGTCGATACAATTACATCGACTGAATTAGATCAGTGTTCCACAATACTCAAGACGAAAGAGTCTATAGAGAGCCACCAATGATACCGACAAGAAAATGGCACTAGGATATCCAGCATACAAAACAGAGAGAAAATGAAAAAGTCAAAACGATTGATAATCAGACAAGTGTTCTTCAAAAATTCAAAAAGCTAAAGATCCACGTACACCAGGAATTCGCAAACACCGTCAAAAATTGCACTTAACCCCTATGCGTCTAAAACCCCAATATGGCCAATATCTGCATCACTAACTTTGCAACAGTGGCATTTTCTCATTTTAGCTCGGTTTTCTGATTGCAATACATCATTTTAAAGCTCTTGTTCTATACTACAAGATCAACAGTGTCGATCGTGTCAAACTAAAGTCATTTCCACACAATCAGATGATTTGCAGCAGGGGTCCAATTTTCCTACATACACAGTGGACGCTCAGGGGTTAACCAAAAAGAAGAAGAAAAAACACTTCAACACTTACTGCAGACGAGCAGCTTTGCTGCACCTCACGCACGCAATTTGCTTCAAATCCAATTCACCATCGCCGGTCATTTTGGAACTCCACAGCTTCAGAAACTGCGGCCCTAGCAGGCAAAACAGAGAGCTCCTTCCTTTGCCAGCAACAACATTCAAAGCCACACTCGTGAGTCTCAAACCCTAACCCTAAGATATTTGTATTGTGGTTCTAGTCTACGTGGATGGATTTCTGGCGCTGACTTTTTCAATTTTCCACGTAGCATGATTATTATGGATGAAACATCATTTATTCATCCACCAATGTGTGCATTCACACGAGAATTGGAAGCATTTTAGCAATTTCATCCATTTTAAAGTACTATAGTTATATCAATCATTCTCTCACAACGAATTTGTATTGTTTTTTCATAACTAGTAGCAGCTTTGGCACCTTTGGAGTTTCATGTTAGCTTTCCCGCCATGCACTTCTTTTTTCTATGAGTCGTAACCAATAAAAAAGCGACACTTGGCACTTTTCTTTAAAAAAATGAATTAATTTGTCTCGGAGCGGCTACGGTAGTTATAATACTCAAAAGTTAAAAACTTCTACATTTTATAGAAAGTGCAATACAATCTTTGTGATTGAACAATATGAAGGTTGTGTCTCTTTAATTTATTCAATAGAATAATAATTAAGTTTTTGTTGACATCTTAGGTTCCATACTATCCTTTTATTTTTTTCATTTTGACAACTATGTATCACTTGATTTCTAATGTTATATTAATTATTGTAGTGTACAAATGCGATGACAATTATAATGAGATCTTAAAGTTGAAAAATGATTTGAAAAAATGGTAACAAAAAATGGAGATTTTGGGAATATTCATTTCGCCAACATCTATTTCTAAACATATAGTCATTATGCGATGGATAGTGACTCTAGGGTACAGTATAAGCTGCAAATAGAATAAAATATAAAATAAAATAGAGTAAATTAAAAATAGATAAACAACTTTTTAAATTAAGTATAGTACAATAATGTAAGAAAAAGGCAGATTTCTAAAAATCATTGATTTTTGTCTTTCTACAAAGCCTTATATTATAAAAAGACTATTTATTTATTTATTTATTGTCCTTATCTTTATCTTTTCTTTTATCATTTTTTAATCTTTTCTTTTATCTTGTTTTCTTTCTTGTCTTCCTCTTGTCTTCTTTCTTGTCTTCCTTCTTGTCTTCCTTCTTGTCTTTCTTCATGTTTTTTTTTCCATCTATTTTTTCTTCATTCTTTTCTTTCCATTTTTGGCTCTTCATGTGCAGCCGTAGATCTCACACTCACACCAAGGTCATTTTTTTCTTTCATTGTTAGGATTTAGCTTGCCATTCGTAGCACTAAACCTTGCAAAAACAAATTTAAAAATTAAAAATTTAAATAAAAATTTAAATAAGTCATGGTGGGTACAGCTGCCGATTCTACTCTAAACGGCAGCGGAGAATTTTTTATTTTATTTCAGTTATTAAATTTTTTTTCGGTCGTAGGATGCACGGTTGCGTACGCTATCCCTTCCCTCTTCCTCCCTTCTCTCCTCTTCCTCTCCTTCTCCCTCCTCTCTCCTCGTATAAGAAAGAAGAAACAAAAAAAGAAGAAAAAACAAAAAAAAAAAAAAAGGGGGAAAAAAAAAACATTTGAGGTGTGCACATCTGCCAACTTAATCCTAAACAACAGCGGAAAAGGGAGAGTGAGAGGGAGAGGAGAGGAGAAGAAGAGGGAGAAGGAATGGATAGGGTGCGAGGCCGCGCACCCTAAGGGCAAAAAATAAAATAAAATAAAATAATTTATTTACTTATCCGCCGCCGTTTAGGGTTTGAATCCCAACGGTGCCACCAATTAAAATTTACTCTAATAATAAAATCTATTTTTTCAAAAATTATGAAATTCAACTAAGTGTGAGGGAGAAGAACTATTTTGGATGAGGATCAAAATCTAATTGTGATTTTTTTGGCCACTTGTGAAAAATTCCACACTTTCTCTATAATCACTAGAATGGACGCTTAGAGATGAACAACGCAAATTCGATCTGCTCGAAACTGAACAATCCCATCTTAGAGCGCCTTAACCCTTTAGTGCTCAAAAGACCACATTGTGGTCTCTGTTGTGTCGAAAACGCAAATTATGGAAAATCCGTGAAGAATTGGATTTTGAATTGTGAAGTTCAGATGATGAGTGGTATAATATACATCTTATAGAAAAAGAAATTTTCAATTTGGAGTTGTGCAACTATCAAAATACCTATGAACAAAACACGAAAATACTGTAAATACTTGAAAATACAGTAAATACTTACAAATACAACACATGTACTATGCAATATTTCTTGTGTTTGGAAGTTAGTTATTTTTTATTTGTTTTTGAATTGTGTTCTCTTGTTTATTTTCCATTAGTATATGTATTCCGATCTTGATCCATGTACCAACTCCTTTGATATATTAACGTATAAATTTTTGTCCTAAACCGTACATGGATAAGTCACTCTCACTTATAAAATTCACAATAATTATGTGTGAGTCCGTTCTTAACATGAAAGATTGCAACGGAGAGGTGTTGACATAGGTCATTGCTGAACATCTTTACTTTCATTTTAGAAAATTTTACCCAAATTCTATTTAACTTTGAAGTCGCACACCCTCCAAAATCTCGTTTTTGAGTGTGCATTATACGGTTCAAAGACATACTATGATCTTCCAATCCCACCATTGGATGATTCTCTAATTTTGGCAAAATGTTTGCACTCTAGTGAAGAATACAATTGTATGGTTACTTTCTAAGTTAATCCATTCTATTTCTGGCAGTATCAATCATAGTGGAAAAACCCAGTGAAAACCAGTGAACCCTGCTACAGTACCCAAAGCGTTAAAGGATTAATGACATTACCATATCTATTTTCTTTTCTTTTTCAAAAATTAAAAAATTGATATATGGAGTATTCGCAAATACTTTTTAAAATTCACTTTTTCACAATGACACTTTAGCTCATTATTATTTCACTCTTCAAAGAATACTTGCTCACCAACGGCCTCTCATAGGGCGGTTTAGGCAAGGTGTTGGGTTTCTCTCGCAAGCAGGTGTCTGCATTTGCTCAGTTTCAATGTGTTTTGTTCTTTGTGTTGACTATTATTAATGCAAAGGCTTTGCGTGTTGTTTGAAAAAAATAAAAAATAAAAAATAAAAAATAAATAAAAATTTTATATGCTAATGTGTACACATACATACAATTGGATACTTTTCATATGCCGAGTTTTTAACTCATGCATAGCATAATAAAGCAATGGGAGCCAACACCCTTTTGCAATGAGACCACAATCTAGTTACAATTAGAAACTACGTTTACGTGGCAATGACACGGTAGTTCCAAAATTCATAAAATACAAATGGCATTCCTTCATTACTTAGAAAAGTGGATCTATGTGAAAGATTCTTTTTCGATTCAATTTTCAAAAGAATGATTTATTGCATTGTTCTATTAGAGTTAACCAAAAAGTCAACCCAAAGAGGAAATTTTTCGTGTTGAATACCTCTTGAACTCATATTGAAATATAAATAGACCAAAAACTAATCTATGACCAGTTGGGAGACAACCTAAAACAAGGCACTGCCATTATTCTCTATACCTCGCTATGGCTCCCACACCTTCCACAAAAACTCCAAGCCCATGGCGCACAAGGGGACAATTTATGACACGACACTATTCAACCCAAGTCTAATTCAATACAAATGTTAGAAGTAGAGCAAAAAGGAAAGTTAGATGCACTTCTTTTCTGTTAACTCTATTATGTTATGAAAGGTGGGTTACTAAAGTGTCTATCCTCGAAAGAAGAGAGTAGTCTTGTAATAATGTCCCTTTGTCCGGTGGGCATCGGCTCATTATCAAGACGAACAGACACTTTATTCACGCCGGCCTTGAAAGAGGACCGGAGTTTCTATCTATCTATCTGCTATGAAAGGTGTGACATAAAAGAGTCCTAAATGAAAATATAAAATAAAATAAATAAAATAAAATTCCCAAAAGTCAGGCATGCATTTTAAGATTTTTGTTTTTACCGACCCTGCCTTCCACTGTCAACTTGCCTGTGCTGGGGGAGTGCAGCAAACCACCGCCAACCTCATCGCCATAGCCAGGCAGCTGCCGAGGGAGCTGCGGCACCCGATCTCGCCCTAGCCCTAGCAGTGTCGGCGCCCATCGATCGATCGGTCTTCTGCATTGTCTCATTGCGCAAATCGGTGGCATTAATTTGTGTTACGTTTTGATCATTGCCTGGCGATCAATGGCGACCTTGATGGAGACCGTGTTGCCGGGGTTGTGGACATGGCCGCCGCGCTGGGAGCAGGCCAGCTTGCCCGTAGTCTCGGACTTGGCGGTCGTGCCTTTCTTCGCGCTCCTGTTTCCCGTGTTGCGCTTCGTCCTCGACCATTTCGTGTTCGAGGTCTCTCTCTTACTCACTGCATTCCATGTTGCGCGCCTGCATTACGTGTGTTTAATTAATTTCGTCTTTAGGTTTAGTTTTATTCTTTTTTCGCGCACAAAATTCATTATAGTAGGCCACGATCATCTACTGTAGCTTTAGACGCACAATGAATGTAAGTGGTTGCATATTATATAGGTGGAATACGATTATAACGTAAGGTAACCGGTCCTAAAAGAAACCTCAGACAACTAGTTTTATCTTTAAAAAAAATTCTACTGTCTCCAAAATCGTCACAGGTTTTGAAAAGTGATCCATATATCTGAAGAATTTTTAAGGCATTCCATGTTGCGCGCCTGCATTGCTTGTGTATAACTATTTGCGTCTTTAGGTTTAGATCCGTACTTTCAGCGCAATTCTTTTTATCTTTTTTCGTGCACAAAAATTATCAGAATTGGCCACGAACATCTAGCTTTATTTTCCATGTTAGAAGCACAGTGGTTGAAGGTTATATAGGTGGAATAAGATTATAACATAAGGTAACCGGTCCTAAAAGAAGCATCAGACAACTAGTTTTAGCTTCTAAAAAAAATTATACTGTCTAGAAAACCGTCACTGGTTTTGAAAAGTGATCCATGTAGCCGAAGAATTTTTAAGGCAGTTGAAGCCTGCATTGCGTGTGTTTAATTATTTGCGTCTTTAGGTTTGAATCCGTTACAAGTGCGCTTTCAGCGCAATTAATAATATAAGTTAATCGGTCCTAAAAGAAACATCAGACAACTAGTTTTAGCTCTTAAAATAAATTCTACTCTCTCCAAAATCGTCACAGGTTTTGCGCGCCTGCATTGTTTGTGTTTAATTGTTTGCGTCTGTAGGTTTAGATCCGTTACAAGTGCACTTTCAGCGCAATTCTTTTTTTCTTTTTACGCGCGCAAAAATTATCAAAAATGGCCATGATCATCTAGCTTTAGTTACCATGTTAGAAGCACAGTGGTTGAAGGTTATATAGGTGGAATAGGATTACCGTATAACATAAGGTAACCGGTCATAAAAGAAACATCAGACAACTAGTTTTAGCTTTAAAAAAAAAATTACTGTCTCGAAAATCGTCACAGGTTTTGAAAAGTGATCCATGTAGCCGAAGAATTTTTAAGGCAGTTGAAGATGATTACAGGTATTCTAGTGTCAATAGTAGGTTTACCTATCATCTCAACTTTGAAAAAAATTCGTAGAACATAATTGAACTGTGGAAAAAATATGAAATGACTTACATTATGATAATTTTTCGTATGCTATCACACTCATCTCAAATTCCAGACCGTACCTTCATTCAAGGAGTCGGATCAGAACGAGTGTAGGATTTAGGGTTAGGTTACCTTCTGAGGAAATCTCGGGTGGACGACCATCTATACCTGTAGCTTGTTAGAAGCACAATGTATCCGCTATAGCTTTAATCACCCTGGTAGAAGCATAATAGATGCAAGTAGTATCGAAGGTTACTGTGTTAGAAGCACAATGTATGTGAGTAATATTGAAGGTTGCCATGTTAAAAGCACAGTGGATGTGAGAAATATTGAAGGTTTTTATGTTATAAGCATAATGTGTTAGAAGCACAATGGATATGAGTAATATTGAAGGTTGCTATGTTAGAAGCACAATGGATGTGAGGAGTATTGAAAGTTACTGTGTTAGAAGCACAATGGATGTGAGTAACGTAGAAGGTTACTATGTTAGAAGCACAATGGATGTGAGGAATAATGAGGTTGCATAGGGGGAATGGGTTTGTTATCAAGGCAGAAAATTGTAAGTTCACATGGCTTTGATTGTGTTTGTGTTTAGTGGATGGGGCGGCGCGCCATGCGAATGACGGATGAATCATTTGCGAAGCTGTCGGAAATTGAACGCGAGGAGAAGGAGAAGACGCTGATCAAGTACAAGGAATCGGCGTGGAAATGCGTCTATTACCTCACGGCCGAGCTGTTGGCGCTGGCTGTCACGTACAATGAGCCTTGGTTCTCCCAGACCAAATGGTTCTACCTCGGCCCTGGCGACCAAATATGGCCCAACCTCACTGCAAAGTAAGCAAGCGTTCCTCTTTGATTTCTACTGTCTACCCTATTCCCTTTTCCAAGAGTACTGTTCGTGATGGTCAGATTCGTCTTTTTGGAAAACTGATAATTTACTAATCTCAGAAATTGGAGTTATCCTTTGGGTTAATAAACACCCAGCTGCACTATTTAACCAACTCTAATATACAGTGTTTGAGCATAATGATGTTTTCTAAATCTGGTTTGGGGTTTTAGAGGTGCGTGATTGTTGGTTTCAGTTGCTCGTGATTCCATTGCATGTCCCTTATTCATGGCTTTCTCATGCTGTTTTTTCATTCTTCCTTTTCCTAACGAGTGCACAATTTTGTTTCTGCACAATGTGGACAGGCTCAAACTGAAGTTTTTATACGTTTTCTCGAGTGGATTCTACACTTACAGCATATTTGCGCTCTTGTTTTGGGAGACGCGGCGAAAAGACTTTGGTGTCAGTATGACTCATCATTTCGGAACACTCGCACTGCTCATAGTCTCTTACGTTGTCAAGTGAACTCTCTTAACGCATTATCCAAACCCTTTCAAATTATCTGGTTTACAAGTATTGTTTAATCAAGTGCTTTTTCCTCAATTGATTTCTAGTTTACTACTGGGATGAAACTCACAGCTCATTTAATAAGTGGAATGTACTTCAGTTTGGATATACAGTTTGGTATGTACTTAGCCATAAATTTTATAATTTGATGGATCAACGTGACATTAAAGTTTTAAGAAAGCCATGGTAATCAAGCTGAAAGTAAATTTTCTCTGCCTAATCAATCGAACTAGATGTCTACTCTTCAGCTGAAGGTCACTTCTTATGTCTCAGAAAATTTATGCTTATGAGACTCACTCTGTATGTATGTATGTGTGACAGCTTACAGCGTGCAGGATCAGTAATACTAGCTGTGCATGACGCCAGTGATGTATTTCTGGAAATTGGTAAGCTGACAAAGTACAGTGGTCTAGATTACGTGCCTGAAATCGCGTTTGGGTTATTCGCAATTTCATGGGTTCTTCTCCGACTTCTCTACTTCCCAATTGTCCTTATCAGAAGTACCTCGTATGTTTCGCAACTGATCCCTTGAATTTTCATATATTTTTGTGTGGATGTTTTAGTTGTTTATGGACAAGTAGCTAGATTATGTGATATAGCCCTCCTACTTGGCTAACCAAAGAAGTGGAATATCTGCTGAGCATGCACAACAGCGGGATATAATGCCTATGTGCTGCCCTGTGTCATAACCCTCTCCTGTTGCTTTCATCGTCACATGGCACATTGTGGTTGAAAATAAAGAGGGTCTAGAGTCATATTCCCATCCTCCTCTACTCTCTTAGAGCTCTGATGTTAGCTCTGATGGTCTTGATCTAGTTGGAGGAGAGGGTTATGTCCGATAACTGTCTCGGCCCTCCTGGCCCTGGACTCTTTTTCTAGCACAGAATCAATTTACACCTACGAAATAATCACTATTCCGAGGATAGTCTTCTGAATATATCACAACCTTTACCTGGCAGACATTTACTTGCAACCTGACCGTGCTAAAATAATTTGCAAAAATAGTACAGATTCTGTGGCCTTTTAGCGATTGCTTTGCTTTAGTAGAAGTCCTAGTGACTAGAAACTGTCTTCTAAATTAGAACATTGATCCCAACCAGAGATGGTTGAAGGGTGCAAATAACTCGCTTCAGCTGCATTGAATGCTTAATTCCAACCATCGCCATATGTATGATCTTCATATTATAGTTTTGACCAAACGATGAGCTGAATACCGTTATCCTGTCATCTATATCAAAGAATGGATAGATGGCATTGTCCACACAGTATCTGACGGAAGATTTGTGTTGTTTGTGCAGGTATGAGTGCCTGCAGATACTAGAAAAAGATTCGTATACAAATGGGCCGTATTTGTATTACATCTTAAATACATTGTTGATCTGCTTGCTGGTGTTGCACTTATACTGGTGGCTCTTGATCTGGAGAATGATTATGAAGCAGATTCAAAACTCTGGGAAAGTGTCTGATGATGTTCGCTCTGGTGCGTCCCTTCTTACTGTGAAACTATGACATCACCTTTGTTTGGGCCCAAGCTACAAAGTTTTTTAAACTTTACTTTGGAAACTCGTAGTTGATTATAGAAACTTCCAAAAACATATTTCTGTTGTTAAAAAATATAGGGTATGATTGCTTCTTACTATTGGTACATTTTATTACCTTGAAGTTTCCTAAATGATTTATTTCAATTCCTATGAAGGGGCCATTTTTGGCACTTAGGGGTTAAGTGCATCTTATTAGATGAATACCTTATATCAAGCTTGGGTATATGCAGATTCAGAATCAGACTCGGATGATGACGATGAAGACAAAGACAAGCAGGAGTGATTTACCCTCGGAAGAGACTTTATGCTTTCTAGTCTGCTATAAGTGTAATCAAGCAGATGCCATCCAAGCCTGTCAGCGACCTTGGTTCACATATTGGTTTTCAAGCTTATTTTACGCTCCCTAAGCATGTCAGGAAAAATCTACGAGCGTCTCGCTTCTTCAGCAGAGGGTTCTTCTTCAGCAGAGGGTTGAATTCTTCACTCGGTAGGAATTTTTTGCATTTGGATTAATTGCATTAATTGCATTAATTAATTTAATTTTAATTGAGTTGGGTGTTCTCATTTTTTGCAGCTAAGAAATTCATTTTTTTTCAATTTTTTTTTTATGCATCGCCTATTGGTTGAAAAGTCCCCCATTTACATTGCAATTGCCGTACAAACATTGTAAGAAATGTGATACTTCTACTCATTGGTAATAAGTCCCTTTAACCCTTCAATGTCGTTGCAGCCATATACTGGCAGATGGATGTAACTCATCCAAAGTGATTTGCATCACAAGATCGAAACCCCCTTTTCAATACTTTTGCAGTATTGTATCCGAATATTGATGAAGTGGCACTAGATGTCCAGGCAAAGTCATTGTGCATGTGTGAAATTGGGCACCACTTGTCTGGGCATCTCCCTTGGCAGTGCCACCTTTTTTGCTAGTAAGAGTGAAATTCATACTCTTGCAGTATTGCATTTGTACTATATTATATATATACTTACGTTGTACTGTGATGGAATATAGAATGCAATATTACAACAATACAAAATTGATCATAATAGAGTACATTAATACTACTAAAATGTAGTATTAATTATTAGTAACCCTTTAGTGCGCCAGCGTCCATATATTGGACGACGAATAGATTGAAGCTGTTCGGATCTCATCCATATTGGACAGTTTTCATCCACTAAAATTACTCTTGGTTCTTGTGCAAGTTGACTATTCTTTGAACGGTTTGGATCTTCAAAATAGGTTATTATGATTTTTAGAAAAATAACACAATCGGTTTATGTCAAGTTTCATTCTTAGTTCAAAAAGTGAGACCTCAAACATGATTTTCCAAAATAGGTAGAATCAAATAATGGAAACCATACCATCTCGTAGGGCATGTTATTCCAATTTCATTACACTTTTTTGAAATATTTTTGTGTTGATTTGGGATTTTTAATTGAATTTCAAGAGAGAACCTTGTAAAATTAAATAAAAAATATTAATAAAAAACATGATGCATCCAACCGTATAGATGTGATCTTCACATTGACATTTACAGGTTTTCTTTGTACATCTACTCCATTTTAGGGTTTCATCAAACATTTTATAGCGCATCTTTGAAAACAGTGTTGAATTGGGACGTTAAAGGGTTAAACAACTTTATTGCTAATATATAAAAAAATTGTATGTATAGTGTATTGTAATAATCTTAAGAACATTAAAGAATTACACAGAAAATAATTAAAGAGTAGTATGCTGTTATTATACTGCATGATTGTATGTTGATTATGCACATAAGAGATTTTAAGAGATTTTTGCTACATACATTTGTAGTACTACACTTATACTGTAATTTTGTTGTATTTGTACAAATTCTGAATCAAATTGTTGTGATACATACAAATTATTATTGTACTACAAACAAAGACATAATTATGATGTATTGCAAGAAATTGTATTTGTAATTACTTTGGATACAACTTTAGAGTAGCAACAACTCTGATGCAATACTACAACCATAATGTATAAACTTCCAATCTTATTTCAACCATGCAATTTATTTGTTTATTAGACATTTAAGATAACGCAAAGTTATCAACTATCTTGAGCTCAAAAACTATAATTCATCAGCAAAACAAATGAATGACTCACAAGCTACACTCCGAAAGCTTGTGTCCAAAATTGTAAAAAAGGTCAGCAACAAATGGTCTATAATTATTTTTCCTTAGAAAATCGTACAAACTTGGCCCTAACCTTTCTCACACCTGCATTCATAATCAGTTTAGACAGGAGCAAGAACATTATTTATGATACTTAGACAAGAAAATCAGGGAAAATACAATCAAAACCTACATTAACATTAAACACTGAAAAAAACTACATAATGAATAAATTGTTGACAAAGATATAATGTACAAGAAGAAATGAATAAACAAAAAGAGCAATAGTCATATCATAGCCCCTTCAGTTTTAAATCCAAGCTGAATTCACCAAATGCCTCCAAAGTAAGATATAAGAGAGTTGAAGTATCTTCAACATACCTTTAGAGTTGCTGGTGGAGATATCAGAGTTGCTGGAGATACTGCCGCCATTGTACTATTTCAAATATATACAAAACGAGATTACAAACCTATTATGAACACTTATTTACATAATAAGACACGATGATGTACAAATAATTGATTGGAAAATTCATTCCTATGAGGAAGAGGCGGATCCCACATCCGTTCCTAGCACGCTGTGTAGCGTGGGTTCTCTAATATATTCAACCTCATGTATCACATTTTTCCTCCTGACTGAATTGCGTCTCTTTAAGATAAATGTTTTGTACCCCTTTATACCGTCTTGGTAAAATTTGAGCTTCGCCTCTTTCATGTCCCTATCTCCGTCCATAGCCAAACCCAACTGCTAATGCAAAATACATAAAACTAATATCGAGAAGTTGAATTTAACAAAATTCAAAAGTTTAAAAAAAAAATTGAAAAAAAATTGTTTGAAAACTTACCACATAGGCAAACCATGCCAATTGATTGAGGATCATGAAGATGGGGTTCTTGTGGAATAGTTCTTCCCACTCATAATGTATGCAACTGCTCCAAAAATAGCATCCGATTCAAATGGATGATATAGGTACCCCAAAAAGCCCCTTTAGCTATGAAATCAACCCCTATGGCAACTTTGAATGAGTCCTCTTTTAAACAAAATAAAAAATGAATCAACCGGATGTGGTTTTAGTTTCTTTCACTTATAAAGTACACAATAAAAAATTCGATTAAAAATTGAAGAGGTTTGAAGATTTTAAAAGAGACTTTTTGTACAAAATCAAAATTTGTCCTAACTATTTAAAAAATCCAAAAACATTTGTTTAAAATATCCAATGACGTCATTTTGGTACCAATTTTTGATATGAAGTACATCTAGATATGTGTTATTTGAAATGATTAATTTGAAGGATTAAAAACAATATTTATTTTGTACCACAATGCCTTTTTGGCGATTTTTCCCACGAAGCATGAAAACATGAAAATTAATTTATTCGATTAAAAATTTGGACTTGAATTAAAGTATTTCATGTCATTAAAGATATTTTTTTAATTGAAAATCATTAATCCACTTCATTCAACATTTGTCCACTTGAATTAACTTCAATTAACGATTTTCAATTAAAAAAAAAATCTTTAATGACATGAAACACTTTAATTCAAGTCTAAATTTTTAATTGAATAAATTAATTTTCATGATTTTATGCTTTGTGGGAAAAAATGCCAAAAATCAGCATTTGCAGGCATTGTGGTACAAAATAAATATTATTTGTAATTCTTCAAATTAATCATTTCAAATAACACATATCTAGATATACTTCATATCAAAAATTGGTGTCAAAATGACGTCATCAAATATTTTAAACAAATAATTTGGATTTTTAAAAATAGCTGGAACAAATTTTGATTTTTGTACAAAAGTCTCTTTTAGAATATTTAAACCTCTTCAATTTTTACATGATTTCTTTCTTGTGTACTTTGTGAGTGTAGGAAATCAAAACCACATCCGGTCGATTCATTTTTTATTTTATTTTATTTTAAAAAGGGACTCTTTCAAAATTGATACAGGTATTGTTTTCAAAGTTAAAGGGGCTTTTGAGGTACCCATATCAGACCATTGCCCATCACCATCTTTCTACATCCAATTATTGTGTCCAAACAATGGTTTAAGAGTGGTTTTCCAAGTTTCTATTTCCATTTAGCTTTTGTTTTGAGGTTTTGGTACATCCAATAATTGCAACAATTCTAACCGTCTATAAGAGGCAATCTACCCCGCCTATTAATAATTGCGGATTTTTTACTTTTGTTTTCAAACTATCTTCCCAAACCCTCTCAAACACGGACCGTTTGAAAATGTCCCCTTCTCCAACATTAGAAACCACTAATGTTTCTTATTTCATGTGTTCTTCATGAAGAAACATTTTGCTTTTGGTAACATCTACTCCCAACATTAATTTTTTGGAATTTTTTTTTATATGAGGTTTGATAACCTCCTACTTGGCTACGTCTGATGTAGGGATTTCATTCACTTGATTGTTAATTAAAGCTTGAAATAAATGGTTGTTTGTTTTTAGATCATTAATTTGTGCTTCCAAATTTCTTATAATCCACCTTAAAGTATTCATTTGATTCTCAAATGCCATGGCATGGGGGTACGGAGGTCGCCCACCAACATTTAGAACAGAAGTAAGCACAAAAAGATTTGGAGCATTTGGAACATAAGAACTTGGAATAGAAGAATTTTGAACAAAAGAACTTGGAACAGAGCCTGTGTGTTTAGATAGAGCGGCCCTTAGCGACCTCGGTGTAGTAGGAGGGTAATAATCCCTACAGCGTGCGTTTGGCTCTTCATCGTCCATTTTGAGAACTTTCTATCTTGCGTCCCACCACCAACTCTAAAAAACAAACAACATGTGCCAACCGAAATAGTAGTCGACAACTATGAATGAAGTGAAGTGAGGAACTTGAAATGGAGTGAGAGACGGTCATGCATGGATGACAATGGAGAAGAGCAAGTAAGAGCAGCGGAAAACAACAAATATCAAGACAAATTACGAATGCAACAACGACTATAGGCATTGAGTAGACCTGCGAGCAAGAGACTGGCGGAGGCGCATGCAAGAGAATGGCTACCATGTAAGAGTGAGATTTGGTGGAGGCCGTGGGCCAACTTTATTTAATACTTAACTCAAGTTATCTTAACCTAACTTTAATGTAATTTAAGCTTAACCTCAAAAGACCGTGGGTTTTTGTTTTTGTTATTTAGCATCATTTTCTCCTCTATCTATTCATTTTCTTCTAATTTTTTTTTGCTCTTGACAGCTAATACCAATTTGAACATTACAAAAAAAATCAAAGAATTATTTGACTAATTTAAAATGTTTTCCCATGTCTCCAAAGACAGTCATAAAAGGTCAAAAAAGGTTGTCATTTCATCTTTTCACTTCAAACGCCATAGACGTGTTATTTTTAATTTTTATTGTAATTCGCAAATCTAAATAAAATTTTATGGAAGTTTAAATTAACTTTCTTAATTTTGTATGGATTTAGAAAGAAATTAGACTGAGCATGCTTTGCTACAGTTTAATTTTCAATCAAGAAGAATAATTTAAATCCCCATAAAACTTTATTGATATTTGAAGTGTATTATAATAAAATTTAAAAATAAATCATTACAATATGGAAACAATATAATCCCTTTAACCCATAAACATTGAGCCTATTATTACAAATGTTTTGAGGCCTCCAAAGGGCTGCAAATTTGGCCAAAGATGCTATGCAAAAAATTGTTAAAAAATTAAATTAAAAATTAAGAAAATTTTAAAAATCAAATCTAACATGGCCAAATTTTGGGCACGTCAAATCTGCATTTATTATTATTTTAATTAATATTTAATCATATTTAATAAAAATATTTTAGTATTGATTTAATTAATTTTTAATTTCAATTTTTAACTTTTAAAATTTAAATTTTTTTGCCCGAATTAATTAATTATATTTCATTTTTGTGCATCAGGGTGCTGGCCAAACTCACGGCCCTTTGGAGGTCTCCGAATCTTTCTAATGTATCGTGGGTTGAGGGAAGTGTTGGATGTATAACCGTGGTTGCAACTTTGAAGTGCAACTGTGGCCTGAAATTTCAAAGTTATAATGGACGACTGAGTGCATTTTGTAGCTTCAATACATGTAATGCACTGACTGAGGAGATTGTGATGCCAGCCTAAGCATTCAAGTACAGTGAGATTCATGATGAATCCAAATTAAAGTCTCCAGCGTTGTTTAAGTGCGGGCACAGATTGAATTAGCCATTCCAACAGATGAGAATGTGATGCACAATAGAGTTATCTGAAAACAGACCTTGTTATTTCCAACTTGTAAGGTGAGTCTCCATCTCAATAATAACAGATTTTGACAAACCTTGTTCATGAATAGTCTTTTGGTCACTTCATGAATAGACCCTTAGGCTTGGGGGAGCTTGTGGGAATTCTTTCCTAACATTGGGGAGGTCATGAGTTCTATATCCTACGGTGGTGTTTAAAGCCTTGCCTTAGATTATTCTCCAACTCACTATAGACTAGTTTTGCAGAATCTTTGAACTCAAAACGAGTTTAACCCCTAAATGCCCAAGGGTTTTCATAAGAAACTAAACGTGTTATAATGCCCATCGTACTCAACTTTTATGACTTACAAACCTTAAATATATGTAGAGCACAACAATAAGACAACATCCATACAATTTAATTTTGGAAAAATGCTATTAATTATTTAATAATCAATTTATAAGAATTATCTTTGAAAATTCATGAAAAATGCATGTTTAGTCATTTTGACTTGGAATCAAGTATGATAGGTCAAAAACATTGGTTTTACATGGTGGTTACCTTGTTCATGTTAGAGCTAATCTCATTTGATAGAAACCTAAAGATTTCATTCTGAGCAAATTTTCAAATTTGTGACAGTTTGAGATACTATCACTTTGAGGGCTTTAGAGAATATCAATAAAAAAAAATTTAGGTCTTTTATTTGGGAAGGTTGATCAATTTGAATATCTACAAGGGAAAAAAAAGCACGCTCAAAAATTGTTATTTTTGCATAAGATATGGACATCTAAAGTTGGCTGAAATTTTGGTAATCTTGAAATTTTGATGGACCAAAAATGGTCAGTTAGGCAGTTAGGGGTTGAGACATAAGTGCCTTTGAGTCTCCCTAAAATAAAAAATTTACCTTTTTTGGTTGAAAATTAAAAAATCTAAAATTGAACTCTTAGTACTGCCCGTAAAAAAATTTAAACCGGTCAGGAGAGTTAAGCTGCCTTCACAGATTTGAGCTGAAATTTTCAGGCGACCATATATGGTCGCTCATGCAGTTAGGGGTTAAGGTGAGGTAAACAAGAGTTTCCACTTTGAGACACTCTTTTCGGTTAACTCTAATTTATTTGCAAATTCACGCAGCTAAATCTGGCATTCAGAAATCATGAGGAAAAAAAAGCAGCTCATAAGTTGTCCACACGTTGTGACAATCGAGTTTGTACTTCAAGCTCCACGTTATGAATAGGTTGTGGAAGCACCTAAATCGTAGGCCACATACTCATCCACCCGCCCTTCCACTAGCGTAGTACCATAGATGGGTCGCCAAAAAATAATTCAAAAAATAAAAAAAGCAAAAAATTGGAAATTATAAGGACCAAAAAAACGAAATTAGAATAAATTATTTTAGCTATATTTAGCCATTTCTAAGCTATTTTGGGTCATTTTGGACCATTTTTAATCATTTTTTTGCTCAAAAACGAAAATCAAGAAAATTCATTTTTTTGAGGAACGAACTATATTTTTCAAAAAATATTAAATATTCATTCGTGAGGTGGCGACCCAGCTATGGTATTACGGTATCCAAAATCAGTCTGGCCTCAGTTGGAACCCCTACATTCACAATCGCCATGTCCTTCAAAACATAATTCAATGCAACAATATCCAAACCCTAACTTTTTCGTTTTCAACACCACTTTTCTAGTCAACTATGGTTTGGTTTCAAGCTTGTTCAATTAGCGCGCGTCGCATCAAACCCTGGAAACAATTTCTAAGGTAGAAGCATCAGAACCTGTTAGGGACCAATTTCTGTCACCTACACAAGCACCTGTTTCAACTTCATGAATTCCCAATCGAATTATCACAACCATTAGTTGTAATAGTTTGGTGATCAATTATGAATGTCAAGTTAGCAAACTGATTGGACTAAAAATGAAAGACAAGTATTGGTTCCCCTACTAACATCAATAGTGGCCTATGTAGATTAAGTTTGAAAATTTCGAACAAAATCATACATTGTGACTAAATTAATTAAATATTGGGCTTGGTTATTAAACCCAAAGTTTTATGTGCTGCAATTTTTTATCATTGAAAACCATCGTTCTAAATAGGTCAGAATCCTTAAACTAACAGGTATTGGTGGCTCCACCTTATATTCTTGAAAAGATTCACTTAATTTTGCCAACTAAAAACAAAACCCTAAAACTCAAGATCCTTCGCCAAAATGTTGTATATTTTCGCCAAAACCCTAATCAACTTATTTCATCTAAGAAGCAAGAAAACCTGGACTAAGCTCCACTTGCCGTGCTAGAAGCTGCACTCAAATTGTAAAGTAAATGCAGTGCTCAATACAACCATTTCCTGTTGATGAGTTCTTGCACTTCAATTCATAAATTCATAAATGAGTTAATCAATCCATTTTTTCCACTGAGAAAGGACCTTAGGGTTATCATAGGCCATGCTTGCAAAAAGTCACCTAATTGTTATAAATTTCAAAGATGAAGTTGCCCAAATCATTGAAACCATCACATAGACTTGTCATGAAATCAATAGTATAGAGACAATTATAATGCACTTTACGGGGTACAATTTGAAAATACTCCTACATGTCAGAATGGGACAATTTGAAATATTTCTACCTTAACCCAAATGATGTAAGCCATTCTACAATATAACCAACATTTCTGAGCTTAACGTCTTCACTCTATTATCCTAGTTTAACCCTTTGATGCGCATGCGTCCATATAATGGACGATGGATAGGTTGTAAGCCTTCTCTTGACTACATCCCCTACAATTTTTCATCCATTCAAAATTTCCTTGGTTCTTGTGCTAGTTGACTACCATTTGTACAGTATGAATCTTCAAAATAAAATATTGTGATTTAAAAAAAATAACAAGAGTGGTTTATGTCAAGTTTCATTCTTAGTTCAGAAAGTGAGATCTTAACAATGATTTTCCAAAATAAGTAGAATCAAATAATGAAAATTTTACCATCTCATAGTACATATTATTCCAAATTCATTGTAATTTTTTAATAAAAAATTGTTAATTTGGGATTTTAAAGTGAATTTCAAAAGAAAATATTACAAAATTAATAAAAAAATATTAATAAAAAATATGATACTGTAAATCCAATGTAATCTACACAATGAGATTTATGAATTTTCTTTATACATATCAACTCCATTTTTGTGATACATCAAACATTTTATAACACAGTGGTGGATCTGGACATTAAAGGACTAACTATGATAATGATATTCATTCATCATGCAGTTGCAAATACTATAAGCCAATAAACTTTGGATAGATTTTCAAAACTTTGAAGCACCAACTAGAGATTCGGTAAACTTCCCTTAGGCTTTATGCATGCGACTCTACACGACTACCAATTACAAGGTAAACCAAAAATTCGGCAATAATTGGAGCATTCAGTTGATCTAACCAACAGCTTAATCAGTATTGCTTTGCCCACAAAGTCCACAAAAACACGTGCTATTTGAATAAAGATGATATTCAAACTTGGTTCAGTAGAAACGGTCGTGGATGCTGTTGCTTTGATAGCACCAACATGATCCTACTATAGCTTTACATCTTTCAGTTCATGACATCTTCAAAACCATCAAAAGATTGGACCAAAATTGTCGAAATTGATTCGACCCTAGACTATTGCATAGTTGACATATTTCACCAAAAGATTTGTCCGAGAGCTCTACAATGAAAACTTTTTACACCAACCCGAGCTTGAAGAACTCTCCAAAGAACCTGATGAAGACTGAACATGTCATTACAAGGTCCTGCATTGCAACACTGAGAGTAAAAAATAACATCTAAGCTGTGCAACAATCTGAACAATCGATGAAATTTGGACAATAAAACACATGCACATTAACCCCTAAAGGACCAAGAAGTTCAAATTGGGCCTCATGTTTTTTTTTTAGCAGTTTTGAGTAGGGTCCTATGTAGACTTCCTTGTGTCCAAATTTAGATGTTTTTGGACCAACGCATGCAATGTTCTTCACTGATTCCAGTGATATAAAATTTGGTCCCATCTAAATTATCATTTCCACAATATGATTGATTGAATTTGTCATTTTGAAACCATGAGTCTTTGGTCCTTTAGGGGTTAAGGAGAAGTTAGAAGGAAACGTGGACGTCTGCAAAAGCAGGAGGGTGCTCACCACGATCATGGCTCAAATTAGCCTACAGCACCTGTGGCATCCCTGGTTCTTGGGCAATTCTGCTTTCATAAAACGATCTGATTCAGCTCAAACATACTCCAGAAGACAAGTCATAAGCCAACAAATATACTTCTATGTTTCAATCAGTCATAGAAAGAGGCGGGTATGATGGAGTACTTGAACTCAGAAGGATTTGGAACAGCTTCGTAGACCGTGTTTGCAACAGCATCTCGTTTTATCTGGTCCACATGAACACATGAACGCACTAATCGTCAGAAACGATTTCCGCTCAACACACCAACAATTAACCCCTAAAGGATCAAGAAGCCCAAATTGGGCCTCATGTTTCTCACAACAATTTTGAGTAGGTCCTATGTGGACTTCTTTTTGTTCAAATTTATTTGTTTTTTAACCAACATATGCAATTTTCTTCATTGAAACAAATGGATGCTTCATTTCCATGAATTATATATTTTTCACAATGTGAACAATTGAATTTGTTATTTTAAAACCATGAATCCTTGGCCCTTTAGGGGTTAAATTGCTGAACCAAGGATGGAACCTTTTACAAACCCATTGAAGACTCGTCTACTAAAGAACTACTTGCCAACTACTCGTCGTGTACCCTACATTTGGGACCGACCAAAAACGTACAATACAACGTAAGATATTCCAATAGGTTGAACTAATATCATTCAATTTTTTTTATTAATTTAAGTTAGATTCGTGAGCTTTACAATTAAACAGCCAGTGACAGTTCACTATTCTACTTTACTAAGATTTGAAATTGAAGGCTACGAAGTACTCACGGAAGTAGCTTCTCCACGGAATCCAATGTAATGCAAGCGTGTAGCATTGGCCCCAAAGTTCTGTGGAAAGTGCAGAGTAACGCTAGCAACTCCCTGAAACTTGGCATACCTACCACATTTATAAAACAGATTAGGAAGCGCACATTGTACCACCTACTCATTATGCAATATATATAAAATTTGGAGACTTGACATTAAAAGGGAAAAAATATAAATCCTACCCTTCTGGAGGACCAACATAGCGGAATGGGGAGTTGGCAGACACTGCAAAAAGACCGTCTAACAGTGCAATAGACATTCGATACAGCGTGAGAATTTCGAACTTATAATTAAAAAAGGTTGCACAGATAACCCCCACCCGTTGACAAAACCAATCTGGGTATCTAAATGGCTTACTTAGTTGGATATTCAAGCTCTCCCCTGGTGTTTTCAGCCAGCTCCCACTCTTGAATTGGTGTCAGATCATTTGCTTGTGAGAAATCAATGTCGTCCCTGTTCAGAAAGCTGCAATTCCACTGAAAATTTCAGAGGAGAAATACCTCAAACATTAGAAGTCCTACTGAAAGCAGGACATGACTTAGTAAAATGGGTAAGAATGTGCGCACAAATTAAAATTTAGTCAGAAGTCGGCATATGATTTGATTATGCAGAGGCCAGACGAATAGTGAAACTTACGCTCGCATTTTGGAAGGGCTGGAGCCGTCAACACCCCCTATAATACAAATGCTCTTGATTTTCACGTCCGTAGTGAACCTGAAAGGTGCAGAATAAATCAACTGAAAAACGGATGACAAAAAAATACAAAACATTCCAATATAATACGAGAACTCACAGCACCTGGATGCCAAGTTTTTGTCTTACGGTATAAAAACGATAAGCTCAGCATCATCATCGTTGCTGGCCGACACAGTTGACAGATCCAAGCGCTGCTCCCAAGGCTTGAATACGCTTTTAGCACTCCCCTCGACCGCTTCGTTCAAAGCTGTTACCTGATTAATTATAGGACACACTAATTGATTCAAATAAAACATTTCTGCAGGAATTTTACCAAAACCGTATTCAAGGCATCACTCTCCACAACAAAGTGATGACCGCGTCACCTCATCTTTGCCAAACAAAGGTAAGCAGCATATACAGCATTCTCAGGAAAAATAGCTATTACGCACTTTAAAACGAGCCAACGGCACCCCAAAACTCCGTCAGTCATGATGACCAAATAGAAGTAAACAGTGATTTTTGTTGCTGATTTTAGCCAAATTGCTACATAAAATTTGGGCTGGCTAAATGTTACAAAGGATTTTTGAATAAAGAAAAGGAATGATAGCCAGATTTCCTACATGGAGTCAAGATGTGTAGCCTCTTTAAACCTAGGTATCACCCAGGAATTGCCTAAGTAGCACCTAGGTAGCAGATGTGTATTACCCTGATATTACCTGTATATTAATATGAAAAGAGTAACCAAGGAGCCTGGATTGCTCTTCGAGCCATGGAAAAGTAGCCAAAATGCTAAACTGTCCCTGACCAAAAAATAAAATCACTGGAAGTAAAGATCATGAGCAGTTTTTACCCCTGGAATATCGATGTTTTTGTACAGAGACCAATCTCCTGCACACTCGTGTTCTTCACAATCGTGCTGGTGAAGGCAGGATGCCATGTTTTTACGCAAATAGTTGAGATGTGTATAAAGCTGACCACCTGGAAACAACCGAGGGAACTATTAATAATTTTCATCGCCTAATACTTTCGTGCAAAAAATCCCTTATGACAAGTAGCCGAAAGATTCAATGAGCACTCAAAAATATGATCACTGACGATTGCCATTAGGTTGCCCCCTTCTAATTGCACATTCATTTCCATAACCACTCATCGTGATAGATAAGACAATTATGAGTCTCCATTAGTACCCACATTGTAGAGTTTGAGATTCATCTTTTCATCATGTACTCAGTTGTTAGGTATGTAAACCTATTCAAACAGGCAACCTAATATGTTGTATATTTGAATGCACTTCTGAAAAGGAAAGCTCTCTGAACATCTACTATGTGAACTACGTTTTCATGATAAACGTCGAGTCAAAAACTCACCAAAAGAGCATCATCCAGTACTCTCAGCTCACTCTCATGTCGAAAACTTCAGAACATGTGGACCATTACGCAATGCAGCAGAGACAGAAGACAATGTCCACTTAAAATCAACACTGTGCTTCAAGGACATAGCTTCTATTCATTTCACATCGTGAAAATCCACTAATTATCAACCAATAATGGATTGATACTGAAATGACGTTGTTGTAAAGCCATTTCAATATTTCAATAGTGTATTTCTAGTATTTTCTTTTTTCAAGATTTTGGTCTTTAAACACACTAAAAAGGCAGTAAACACCATTAAAACAAAGAGTTCCATTTCAATATTAACCCATCCCTCGCACTCAACAGTTGATGGAGGAGCTTTTGTGATGATACATGATACATAGAGTAAGGATGCATTAGAGTTATCCTTAACTCAAAGAGGTTTCATTAGCTCAGTTTAACATTTTGTTCAGTAACTCAAGGATAACTCTAATATATCCTAAACTTTAGCTCAGTTTTTTTGAACATTTTTTTGAACATGCTGATGAGTTAACTCAGACATTTTCTCTATTCTCTAAGGGATAACATTATTCTCCACTCGAAACACTTCACAATCCAAAAAATTCAGGAGATAAAGAAGTTCGAACCGGTAGCTGTCACAGAGATAGTCGAGCATAAGACTCACCGAAACTGCCGTTCAAAGGGCAGCTGAAAGGAACATGATTGCGTAAATGAAACAAAGCCATAACTGCAGTACTCGGGGATAATACCGAACCGATGCTTACCAGTGAGGAATGTTTCGATCGTGAGCCCCGAAACGCAACTTCTGACTCTACGTAGAAGAATGTGACTGAGAATCACAATGTAATAAGAGAATTGTGACTCCGATCAAACGTGTGAGTGAGGAAGATGAAATGAGAGTGAATGGATTCAAACCCTAAAGTCTCTCCCTAAACCCTAAGTAACCATTTGGCCGTGCCGTGCCCGTCCGGTTTCTCCCGCCCATTCCGGCTGCCACGTGCCGGTTCCTGGGAGCTGAGTTTTTAAATATCTGCGTCCAGGGCTTGCCACGTTGCACTAGCGACCTGGTGCGGATAAACTTGCATCACTGTAGCTTGTACCTGACTCGTACTTAACCCTTTAACGCGCCTGCGTCCATTTTAACAGTTTAAATTTCATCCAAATTGGACAGATTTCATCCACTAAAATCTCTCTTGGTTCTTGAGCTAGTTGACTATCCTTTGTATGGTTTGGATCTTCAAAATAGTTTATTATGATTTTTAGAAAAAAAAAAAAACAATTGGTTTATGTGAAGTTTCATTCTTAGTTCAAAAAGTGAGACTTTAAAGATGATTTTCCAAAATAAGTAGAATCAAATAATGGAAACCATACCATCTCGTCGTGCATGTTATTCCAATTTCATTACAATTTTATTTTTTTTAAATTGTGTTAATTGGGGATTTTTAATTGAATTTCAAAAGGAAACCTTGCAAATTTTATTAAATAAAAATATGATAAATCCAACCGTACAAATGTGATCTTCACACTGACATTTACAACTTTGCTTTAACCATCAACCCTATTTTTCGTTTTCATCAAACATTTTATAGAACTTTTTTTTATAACAATGTTGAATTGGGAAGTTAAAGGGTTAAGGCAAGGTACGGTAACCCACCTGAAAGTAACATTTATTCCAATTCTCTTTTGGTGAGCCGCACAAGGGATTGGATTGAGAATTTTAGGTGCTTTTTGGTTGAAATTGGTTTCGATCTTGCGTTACACATGGAGAGTAAGGGCCGGTTCACATTATGGCAAGAGGCCATTTCAATTTAAACCCAATTCATATCAAGAGTTCAAAATCTTTAGCTGAAATTATATAGTAAAATATAAAAATAGTAAAAAATCTCTGCACTCTTGAGAGAAAATTGGGTTTCCACTCTTGATTGACCCAATTTTCCCTCAAGAGTCCGTTGCATTGACCTCAAAACTCACAAAAGTGTTGCTACATAGGTATTTTGGAGAGCGACCGCCTTTAGACTGCAGTCTTTAACCCTTAAACGACAATTTGGGTCCTGGGTGGGCAGCCCGGAAAGAATCTAATTTTTTTTGAATAAATAAATAAATAAATAAATAAATAAAAATAAAAATTCAAATTCAAAAACGGCTCTGTAGTGCACTACTAGCTAGCACTGTAGCACTGTAGCACTGTAGCACTGCGGCACTGCTGAACTTCAGCTGCCCCAACCTCAAAACTTGTTCAATTTGATAACTTTGATTGCTTACCAACGATTCCACAATCTCTCAAATGAGGCGAAAATTTGGAATCTAGATCGCTTTTTCAGTAGCTTTCCAACGCAACAAGTCTCGCTTGATTTGGTTGAGAAATGAAACTTCTGTCTCAATTATTCCTTTAAACCAAGCCCGTGGGGCTGGGGTTGTCGTTTAAGGGTTAATGTGAAGCCAAAGAGGCCAATTTCCAACTTTCTCACAATTTGATTGATGAAATTTGACGGACTCTCGACTTTTGGTCATGGTGTCTAAACTCCCCTAATTTTAATCTTTGAGAAAATTCCTCAATTGTAGTCCCTTTCCGAAGTTGTGTAGAAGTCACCTTTTGTAAATTCAATTTGACACAAATTTAATAGAAATTGCATTGCAAAAGACTACTCTATCACAAGAAATTTATATGGTGACTTGTATACCTTCAATCTGGAACACATTTCATAGAAAAAGCGATCCATATCACTGAGCTACAATATTTTAAAATCATAACCTTTTGTTGGCTTTTCAACGTTAACGTGGCTCTATTCCATTGGCAACCCACCACCATTGCCATCACAAGTTGCAACCCCGGGTATGCAACTCGCATATTATATAGCCCTGATTAAAATCACTTATATTTCATTTTAGTCTAATCTCAAGTGATGTAATTTGCTTTAATGTAAGAAACTCTTGTAGCCCTCCTAATAAGGAATCCAAAAATGTAATAATATATAGGAACTGAATTTTCCTTGAAGGAAATAATAGCATTAAAAACCTAATTATATGAATTTTTTTAATACATGTAGCATAGGCCAAGAGTCCGTCAAATTTCATCAAATCATGTAGCATAGGCAAATTTAACTATAAACCATGCACATATAGGGAGTGTGATTGGGTCGCTTGAAATTGAATTATAAATGAAATTATACTTTGAAGGGTGCTTTGAAGGGTTTGGATTTAGGATGCCCTCATTACAACACGGGGACCTTGAATAGAGCTAGAGCTTGGTTAGGAAAAAGTCAGAATGCATGTTGCCCAGCTACGTATCTTCAAAGTCAAAAAATACAAAAATTAACTTGCCACTGCGCAAAGAAAGAACACTAAAGCCAAAATAATTGAACACTTCACAACATGTTTAGTCCTTATTTAAAAACATCACTAATAGGGCATTTCAAACATGAACGACTCGTCAAATAAGGATTAAAAGGAAGGAAGGTCTTTTCAACTGAATCAAGTCAACACTCTCAAAATATCCTATATAGCGAGTCCCTTCTAAATCATATTTAGGTGTATTTATTTTTATGGACAAGGCTTTTGTTCAACCACTTTGCATGTAGTCGCTCATGATTGGTTCTCTAATTAATTATGGCCATGCTTGAATAAAGTGCCTTGGAATATTTGAAGGGTCATCCAAGTTTAGCAAGCCACCATTAGAGATGCTCTAACTTACACTTAACAATAGTACATTCTATCCACACTGCTTGAAGAAAAAATTGGTCATTTGACCACATAAAAGGCTGAAACCCTTCCAAGAACAGTCACTCCACCATTGGGACTTTGGGAACCATCAGGTGCTTAGAGCACGCGACATTGTAAGAATGACATGTTTTCTATAGAGCATACTAGAACCACAATTCAATGTCGTTGAAACGACATTGAACTAATGTCAATCCAAAGCGTTAGATGTATTTTTTTAGGTACCATCTAAGAAAACTTTAGAGAAAAAAGGAGCCCTGAAGAGGGCCTTCACAATTTGACAGTGAGATTATACAATGTAGTGTAGGAGAGCTAGTGATGGTACACAATTTCTGACATGAAAATGTGATCACCTCATGTGATTTTCCCATGGTAAGTGAGTTTTAGCTCATGGTGAATGTGCCTTTTCATGCTTATATCAAT